>JAOXOE010000874.1:25029952-25068697 GCA_028565055.1 Phoeniculus purpureus
TGTCCATTGCTGATGTTAGAGGGATAGAGGAGAAGACAACTTGAGCTCCTGATCCCTTTAGTAGTTGTCCTAAGGTCTTGAAATCTCTTTTAATTGATCGTGAGCCTCTCATTGTTGCATTGTCACTACCCACTTGAAAGCCCAGAAGTGGATAGTAGTCTGAAGGACTCACTCACTTGTCTTAGATCCTGCAGTTTGTATGTTACTCATGTTCTTCTGTTTAATATTGTTGTGACACTAAGTGTTTAGGCACAGAGCATAATGCAGATGCTGTTGTCCAAGCAACAGCTCCCAGCTGATGCAAGGAAGAAGGCAGGAAACAGTGATTCACATGAATCTGCCACAAAATCTTTGATTTGCTTTTGACAGTTTCCAGGATCCTCAGAAGTAAATAAAAGTAGGATGGATGACAGGTATCCATCACACACAGTTAAAGACAATAATCCCTCATCAGCTGCACTGAATGTATTTGGAGGTCTGATCCTCTGTACTGTTTTCATACACATTAGCTCCTCCCTCAGAAAGGATCAGACATAGGTTGTGGTCTTGAAATGCAGATTTCACAAAGCATCCCTGCTAGAAATAGTAGCACCAAGACTTTGTCTTCTTTCTTCTCAATCTATAAACTCTACAACAGGTAGACTTTTATGAGGGAAAGGGGCTGTATGTGCATGTGCTTAGCCCCATGTAAATATGCCCATCTCACAGATCTGCAGCCCTCCAGACTCAGCTCTGCATGTTAGCAAGTGACAAGGTATAACAGCTCAGTATTACCTGTCTCTCTGTGGAGAACTTGTAGATCCCCGGCTTTCACTGAGAGAGCACAGCAGCTGTATGGGCAAGCTGCGTGGGCAAGATGCATGGACAGTATGTGGCTGCGGGGCCAGGTTTGAGGCATAAACGATGTCATGGGTATCCACAGTAGATTCATAAATGTAAGGATCTCCTCTACCACTGACATATGAACAGTGTGTACTCCAGATCACTGTTTCATATAATTGTCTCCTTTAATTCAAACTGTGTAATAGGTGTGTGGAGAGTTTTCTTAATCCAAGTTTCCTCTCTTGCAACCTTTCACAATCACACATAGGCCTCATATTGCTTATTAAATCCCATGTGAGTTCACTGACGTGTGCATGTCCTCAATAAGCCCGCAGTCCTACTGACTGCAGCTGAAAGGATACCTGTTGTAGCTTGAATTTGGTGGGTCTTACCCCCAGAGATGAGAAATCACTACAGCAACTTGTGATAAGCAGCTGGGAATTCCAAGCAGAATAAGCATCTCTGTCAACTGGTATGACTGGATTGGAGCTTCGTGTTTCCTCTCTCCTGCTTCTTTTTGGGAGTCAGTCTTGTCTGGTCTTTGTTCAGAGAACAGGCACATATCACTGGAGCTGGGCACAGCACCCAACTTGCCCCTTGGAATGTGCTGAAAAGAGAGAGAGTAGGAGCTTGGAATGTCAAAGGTCAGCAGAGGAAAGGTTTCACCTGCAATCCATTGTCTGATGAAATGGAGAGGGTCTCACGTGTTTGTAGCCCATGGGAATTGGTGCACTGGAACAGAGGACTGGCTTGCAGTAACGTGGAGCAGAGAACTGGCCCTGAAAGGAACCACTGGCACTGAGAAACACATGCATGCACTGGGAGATGGGATAATGCTTCCACAAGGAAACTAACTGCTGAAGGTTTCTTTCTGCTGAGGGGGCACAGGTTGCAGCTCATCCTAGTTATGCAAGAAAATGTGTTAAGTCTCTGTATGTCTTTGTGCTGGGGTTTTTATTCTGTGTGAGTTAGATGTGTCTTGTTAGTTTTGCCCCAAATTAAGCCAGTCGTTGTTTTTGCCTGCATCTTTATAAGTGGTTTTGAACCCTCCTACTTTGTTTTTGTTTTTGTTTTGGCCCGTTAGCATGTTAACTAAACTAGTTGGTTACTCTTGTCTTGGAACTGATCAAAAGGATCAATCAATGACGACATCCTAAGGCACACACGGAGGCCTGGGACTGCATACGGAAATATCTCCATTTTGATAAGAGAACAGGAGCCTGGTCTTGACTGAAAGGGTGGTAGTGTGCAGGATCCAAGGGACATGAAGAGGGGAACAAGGCGTGGTGGTAAACAAACCACACCACTACTTGTGGACTATGCGGCAGCAGCTTGGCCAGATAGGAAAAAAAAAGGGATTGAAGGGATGGTGAAGGGAGGTGGCAAATCTTTTACATACCAGAAAGGGAATAAGGGAGATCTGTTCAAATGCAAATGAAAACCAAGACATCTTGGGTCTTGTATCACAAATATGTCTGTCAATCTGAGAGTCAGGAATCCTGTGTAATTAATTGTAATCCAGTGTAATCCAACTGCAATTGTAGTAATAATTCATTTCTCTATAGTCAAAGGCTATTCTCCACCTACAGGCACCTTCCTGCTGACATGAGGATGTGTCAATCACAGCCATGCATAGACAACGCTGAGCCAACAGCAAAGTTTTAACTATTCCCTTAATTTCTTTCTATATCACAAGACCACTCAGGGTACTACTCAACTCAACCTAGGTCAAGAGATGCACACATCTCAGAAAAAGCAGCATCATATCATATTTGTGTATTATTTTCTAAATCTTCTGTCCATGACAAGTAAGATTGAAGACTACCAGACACACAGCACGTGAGGAATATTAGCCAGACATTTTTGTGCAGTGAGAAGCTGAAAGCTTATATGACTCTTTCCTAAAAATAGAATAACCAAGTCTAAAAAACACATTAGCTGACTTTTATGTGTTTCACTATTAAGACACACATAGCCACTCAATGGCAATAATGATACTGTGTCATCAGTGGTCCCTCTGTAGCATGTCCAAATCCAAGTCTCTAGAGGAGTCCATGTTGTTCTCCAGAGACACTGCTTAAGAAGAATGTTTATCACAGTTTTGACCAGGAAAAGGAATAATTTCCACCTATGTCCTAGAAAGTTCTGGCCTCTGATACTGCAGCCTGGGTAACAAATAAAATGTTAAATTTTGGCAGCCTTTCTCTGGCTTCAGAACACTTCAAGAGTTTGGGTTGTCTACCCAGAAGGGGAAGTGCAATTTAGATGGGGAAGCATGTGAGCCTGGACACTTTTGAACCATTCTTCTTCTCCAGCATGACTGATGGTTAGGTCAAACTACTTTCCTGCCTTGTACACTTAGTGTCCACCTGTACATTAGAGATACTGCACATGAAATTGCCCAATCCTTTTCAGAGGGCCTGCTTGCTTTCTTACTCTCCCTTGGAAGCCAGGTCCAGAATTTCACTGTGTGCGTTGTAAATGAACACCTTTTCATCTGACCTAAGGTGATCTAAGAGTTTCACTGAGTGCTGCTCTAGTACTCTAGAGCTTTACTAGCTCTAGTACTGTGAGCATGCCCACAACCAAGTAGCCCATCAGCTTTATGATTTTATAAATATGGTCTAGTGTCCTTCAGTGTTCTCTCTGCACCAAGAGTCCAAGTCCTCTCAGCCTCTCTTGCTAAGGCTGATTCTCTGCCAAACTAAGCATTTTTCTTTCTCTCCTTTCCAAGTACATTACACCCCTCTCAGGCTTCAAAGACGAGCTTTGCACACAGCACTACAAGGTTTTATTAGGTGGCAAAACAATGTCCTCTGCCATCACATTCTTTCATTTTGTTGCCCAACATCTTGCTGGAATTTTTGGGCAGCCATGAGCATTTACTGAACTACAGGAGAGGAGAGAGCAACACTATTCGCAGACATTTCAGGGCTTTGACTGCGGAGAACTGGTTAGCAGACAGGGTGTTCACATAGCCTGACTGGTGTGTCCAAGGGCATAAATGGTGGCTGAAGTGGGGCACTTGCGTATGACGAGGTAACAGCTTTGGGAGGGAGAGGAAACCACGTCCTGGTTACACAAAAGCAGACAAGCACTTGTTTACTGTCTCTTCTGGAGAGGAGCAGTGGCCTGGACAAAGGGTCATGGTTCCAGAGAAGCCACGTTTTCTGTGGATAGCATTTATTATCTCAGACAAAAATGTTTGGAGATGAAAATTAAAAAGGAAAAATAGACACCTCACTCTTTAAACACTTCTTTTTTTCAGCATTGAAACAGCACATGTTTTTTTCAGCATGGCTCTCAGCTAACTGGTTAGCTAGCCAGCTGGCTCACAATCTCAGATTGAATTATCAATGTCCTGCAATATCCCAACTGATGGCCTGTTAGAGATTGGAGACCTGGTATTCATGTGTTGTGATCACTCACAACAAGAAGTCCTAGCCTCCCATGAGGAGCCACAGACATCTCTTGTCCACTGCCTCTTAGCCAGTGCATTATTCAAGCATAGCACAAAACACCCTTCTCCCTGAATTCCCACTGAAACCACTGCAATGCACTTTTTGTAAGAGCAAACCACTTCTAGCAATAATTGCCAAAATGCTGATTGCAGTAAGCGTTTCCTTCAGGAATAAACCTTTTGCTTGAATTTCTTCATGAGTTCCAAGAAATCAGTGGGCTTTCCTTACAATTTGCTGTTTGTTGTATTTTGTGGTCATATGAAGAGCAACTCTTATTGTAATGTACAAGTCGTATTCACATATTTTAAAAACCTATTTCTCATCAAGCCCCCTCCATTACAGGTGCATCTCAACAAAGAGAGCTAATAATCCAACATGATTAATGCAGTGAGGACCCGACACCTCCAGCCATTCTTTTCAAGTGCTGTTGGCATAAGTTAATGTTTTCCACCTTTACTTTATGTAATTTGCTAGTTTTCTGTAGACAAGAAAAACATTTCAGTAATGACACCCATAGCTCCAAGCCACTACTTAGCACATAGTGAACTAATTTAAACCAAGTCAATTTGAGTCCAGTCTTCTGCCATGTGAAACAGATGGTTTTGCCAAGGCCAAAAGCCCAACATGAAGAACAGTAGCATACGAGCACATTCCTAAGTCTAGGTGTAAATCATGTACACACAGTACTGTATTTCAAACAACATTAAATACAGAGTAAGAAACTATATGCACTTACAGGCTTAACCCCTCCGCTTTTGCTGTTCCATTCCACTTCACAGACCGAAAAGTTTGCTTTTTGTGAAGTTTTGTGTTTATTTATTTGCTTGTTTGTTCTGGTGATGAAAGAAAGGTTCAGCAGCTGCTTATTTTGCTTGCTGTGAAAGTGTGGTTTTGTACTAAAAGGTTTGCAATATCAACCTCCACAAGACTAAGCTGCTGAAAGTTAACCTTTAAAATAAACTACTCTGTAAAACTATCACCTTTTTATTATGAAAATGTATTCTACTCATACTGAAGCAATGAAGGCAACGTGTGTCTTCAAAATACGTGAGTCCTCAGAGCAACCTACAGACGCGTATATTAGCGTTTCAAACTTTTGTATACTTTTTATCACCGCACAGCTTCAAAGCCAGAGTTTAGATTCAAGCACACAACACCATCTCTCTAATGCTGCCATTTGTGGCTTACAGGTTTTTAGTTTAAAAGCCGAGGCTCCATGGTTTTTAAGTCATACATTACACAGCGTTTTCTAGCAAAGCTGGTGTATGGGTCATAATGAAAAAGAAGTTGTAGCTTAGGAAAACATTTGATGCTTTCAAGTCATTGCTGGTGCACAGGACTTTTCTCCTTGCTATGCTTTTGGGAAGAGGTTACGTATGCAGCTCAGAAGGTAGGGTTGTAGCCTACTGAAAGACGTGCTAGAAGAAGACATTTTGGTTCCTAGGTAGGAGAAGGACCTAACTGTCCTGCCTAAGCATACAGCAGAATGCAAGCAGCAGCCCTGGGATAGGCTCGTGGGAAGTGACTGGCAGGAAGCAGATGGTGGAATTTGCTATGTAGTGTTTTCTATTTCTTACCAACACAATGGCAGGTTCAACTATTTATTCTTTTCTTTATTGTCCTGTTGCTAGCTCGAAGCTGTTATTAAAGTGAATTAAAAGCCAAAAATGTAACGTTACACTGACTTCCAGAGATGGTAGGATCTGTTACCTGTCACATCACAAAGTCATTTAGACAAGAGAAACTATTTAAGAACCTTCCTAGGAAACAGTAAAGGGTATTTTAAAATACTCATATCTAGTATGATCTGCAATCACCTCATGTGGATACAGCATGAACTCTGACACTGTGATGGGCAGAAGTATGGAACATCACACATTCAGCAAGTAACAAACTGAGGTGCCTCTGTGAATCTGATCCCTGCTTACCTCACAAGTGAATTAGAACATGCCCCTACTTTGTTTTGATCCATGATTCAGCCTCAATACGTCTTCTCTCATCTACCACATATTATATCCCATCATCCAAGGGCAGTAGTGCCAGCAGTCTTTGCTTAACATATTTTATCTACAGCAGTCCATTTTACTTCACATTCAGTCTGTGTATGGGTTGGATGCATCTGCACAGGTAAAAGCTAAAATTGTAGCAACTGTGTTAACACAGTCTCTATGCAATCTGCCATCTAGTGTTGTTTGGGCGGAGAGCAAAAGCCATTTGTTGTCTTCTGGAGCTTCCACAACTTCCGGAGCAGTATCAGAGAGCCAACAGTCTAACATTCACAGCAGAAGTGTTCCAGGAGTTTCATTTTGGACTAGCTCAGATCCAGCTTTATGGTAAATATTCATCAGCAGTAGGACTGCAGTCAACAGGGTGTGTGTTTGGTTTTAATGTGACCACAAAAGAAGAGTTTGGCTGTCCTAAGAACAGCCAGTGATCTGAAGTTCCATGTGCTGAGCAGGAGACTTCCTCAAAAGCTCCATCTCATCTAAACCAAAATGCTAATTTTACCTAGTGGAACCAGAGTAGCAAGTTCTTTAGTAGGCCAGTAGTTCCTGCTGCTGCAGCCATCCATGCTGCTGTCGCTGAGACCTCAGGGGAACAGAATCATAGAGTGATTTGTGTTGGAAGAGACTTTTAAAGGTCATTGTCGTAGTGGAGTCTGCCAGGGTTTTAGCCTGGGGGAGGGAGTTGCTTTGGCAGACTTGATAAGCTTCAAAGACAGAGGCTCCCCCTAGCTGAGTCATCCACCCACCTCTGGAAGTTTGAACCAACCAGCACCTCTGCAAATAAGCATATTTTGGGAAGGGAAAAACCTACCAGTAAGTTTGCTGTTGGTGTTGAGCCCTATGTTTTGGAAGCATATGCTGCAGCAGCCATTTTTACCCTGGTAGCATGGTGATAGAGCAGAGAGCGAGTCTGTGAAAACCTCAGAGATCAGTGGGTGAAATGAGTCACTGCAAATCCGTGGTGGAGTGCATGGAAGAAGAGAGTTCCATCTGCAGCCCACAGAGAACTATATGCTGGAGCCGAGGGCTGGCCCTAGGACATGGAGCAAGGACCATACCCTGAAAGGAACTGTGGGACCTGAGGAAAAAAAAGGCCAAGGTGGAATGGTCAGGCACTGAGATGACCCACAGCCCACAAAAAAGCCCCATGCTAGTTGGAGAAAGCTCATGGAGGACATGTCTCCTGTAGAAGAGAGGACACCATGTCACCACAGTGAAAAGACCTGCACGGGGTTTTCCTCAGAAGGGAAGAAGGTAAAAGAGTTAGGCCAAGGCATGTAAGAACTGTGTGTTTGTTCTCTGTATGTTTTGGCGTCTTTTTCTATTATGTCCATTATATATGTTTTGGTTTTCCCCAAATCAATCCCATCTCTTTTTGCCCATGAGTTAGAAGCAGCTAGGCAAGCCAAACCCTCACTGCTGTTTTCAGCTCATTGGTACATTAACTACATTAATTAGTTAATTCATCCCAGACCTGGTTATTGTGGCCAAGTTATCTAGTCAACCCGCTTCAACTAGATCAGGATGCCCAGAGCCCAGTTCCACATGACCTTCTAGAGATGGGGCAGCTACAGCCTCTCTAGGCAAACTGTTCTGGTTTTTCCCCACCCTTGTTATAAAAATTTTCTTCCTTATATCTAATCGGAGTCTCTCCTCTTTTAGTTTAAAACTTTTGTCCTGTCACAACTGGCTCTGCCAGAAAAACTGTCCCCATCTTTCTTATAATCTCACTTTCAGTATTGAGGGGTTACAATAAGGGCCTCATGGATCACTCTTTTCTTCAGACTTAACCCTAATGACCTCAGCCAGACCTCTAAGAAGAAGTGCTCCATCTCTCTGATCACCTTTGAGGCTCTTCTCTGAACTTGCTCCAACAGGCTGATGTCTTTCCTGTACTGGTGAACCTATAACTGTCAAAACTGGATGGAGTAGTCCAGATGAGTTATCACCAGAGTGGAATAGAGGGGCAGAATCACATTCCCTGACTGCTGATCATGCTTCTTTTGAGGCAGCCCAGGGTGTGGTTGGCTTTCTAGGCTGTATTGCTAGCTCATAGAATCAACCCATATTGGGTTGGGCAGAACCTGTAAAGGTCATCTAGTCTAAACTCCCTGCAATGAGGAGGAACAACTTCAACTAGATTAGGTTGAATCAGAGCATCATCCAGCCTGACATTGAATGTTCCAAGGGATGTGACCTCCATTACCGCTCGGCAACCTGTTCCAGGGTGTCACCATCCTCATTATCAAAATCTTCTTTTCTAATTTTCCCCTCTTTTTGTTTAAGACCATGACCCCTCGTCCTGCCACAACAGGCTTTGCTAAAATTTCCCACCCTGTCTTTCTCATAGACTCTCTTTAAGTACTGAAAGGCTGGAATAAGGTCACCCTGGATCCCCTGAAGAATACCTTTTGTTGCCCTATCTCCATTTGAACATCAAACCATTGATCACTGTCTGCTAGATATGACCATCCAACAAATTCCTTATCCACCAGTCTACCCATCAGATCTTTATTTCTCCAGTTTAGAGAGCAGATTGTAGTGGAGGATCATGTCAAAGGCTTTACAGAAGTGCAGATAGATGACATCTATAGCTCTTACTTTGCCCACTGACGTAGTCACTCCATCATAGAAGGCCACTCCGTTGGTCAAGCAGGACTTGCCCTTGGTTGTCCTTGCTGGACTAATGAGAGCTGGTCAGAATAGTTGCACATCATTTTATGAAATGGAGGGTCTCCTCACTTGTTTTCATTCCATGGTAGTGTAACTTGACAGACACTGAAATATAACTTATATAAAAATATACAAATATATTAAAACATAGAAATATATGAATAAGCCATAAATGTACCAGATACCAGAAATCTTTCCTCAGTAGATGCTTAGTACACAATGCAGACATTAAATAGAAATAAATATTATGTAATGTGAATGTCACTGTCTCTGGTGTAAATTCTTCCTTATACATACGGAACTTCAGGTCACATGGTATCAAATCATTCACATAGGAAACCAGACACACTAGTTATTTGTGGAGTAGGTGTCGAGGGCAGTGTTACTTCCCTGAGTGGGGAGTAACACTGTGATTTCACCTGATCTACCACCACCTGTGCTAGACTTCAGTCCCTTGCAGAGACCAAAAACTCTTCTCAGTGTTGTAACAGCACGGAAGATGATGTGGCAATACAAGCAGGAGAAAATGCATAGCTAAGTATCTATGGCTAGTGTACATGTGTCTGACCTATGGACTGCTGTTTCTGTGGAAGCTTCCCTTTCCTCATCTGTGACCAGCAGACGACACAGCTGTGGTTTAGATGTAGTTCCAGCCAGGCTAACTAGGTAGATATCGCAGGTTCCCCAGCAAACCCAGGGAGCTTGGCAAACACCATTGTGTTTTGAGGGTTTTTCAGCATTCCAAATGAAACTGTGAAGGTAATTATTTCTTTGATTTGGACAATCACAGACTGATAGTGGCTGGAAGGGACCTCTGAAGTTCTTCTAGTCCAACCTCTGTGCTAGAGCAGGATTCCCAACAGAAGATTGCACAGGAATACGTACAGGAATACGTGGAGTCTTTCACTCCAGAGTCAAAGACTTTACAAACTCTATGGGCAACCTGTTACAGTGCTCTGTTACCCTTGTGAAAAAGCTTTCATTCATGTTTAGATGACAACTCTTACATTCCAGTTTGTGCCCATGGCCCCTCATCCTGTCACCAGGCACCACTAAGAGGAGTCTGGTTCCATCCTTCTAACACTCACCCTTTAGATATTTATAAGCATTAAGGAGATCTCACCTCAGTCTCCAGGCTAAATAGACTCAGCTGTCTCAGCCTTTTCCTGGTTAGGGTGGTGCTCAGTCCCTTGATCATGTTAACATCTCTGTCAATCCCCTTCACTTCCACTAATCTCAGCATTATAGAAATCTTACTCTCCATCTAGACAGTTGAATCTTTGTCACTGTGAATTTAACATTATAACAATAATTTCCTAATAGAGAAACCTCCAGATAAAATGTCATAGGTGTTGTGTAGTCCATACATATTGGTGCCTAAGAACAAGACAGAGTGATGGTATCTGGAATGTGATTGCTCAAGGCACAGATGCAATGTACTCCGAAGTATATGTAAAAATATTACTTTTCTGTCCTCTAGTCATGCAAGCCAAAGGTAATAATGTCAATGAATTACTAGTTGCTGCACTTACCAAGTGACACTGAATTTGTCTGTAATTGCAAGAATTATATGGAGGCTTTTGCATGTTTGGGGTACTTTTTCCTTCGTTCCTTCATTCCTCTCTTTAGGAAGGTATTTTGGCACCACACTGTTGTCACACATCTCGTCTCCTCTAAGGAATCAGCCTTCTACCCTTTGCTCTGTTGAGATCTGGCTCCAAATGCTCACCTGTGTTGGTGTTACTGCCTGGGCCCTCAGTAACTGCAGATGGGGACTATGCTGAATCTAATTGTCCTTTTGCTGAAAAAAAGGGGTTTGTGTTTATTGAAACAGTTTCAGCTGCATTAAAAACATCTGAATAGAGAGATTGTGTGTCAAATATTTTACTTGAAGTTCCTTAAGTTATACAAATTACCCATTTATGGCATTTTAGTATTTTCATAATTTCTAAAAAGTAACAAAACGTGTAAGAAAATGCATCGTTTCATTTCATGAAAAAAGTTTTATTTGTGATTCTACTTAGCTGATTATTCATTTCGTTTAGGTAATGAAAAATCTTGAGGGGAAAAAAAAAAAGCCTCTAACAAGGAATCCCATTCTTCTTTTTGTATCAGTGCTCTTTAGACTGACCAACATCAGTGCAGTCTCTTTAGGAAGCTGCAACTGTGAACCACTTCATTCAGAATCCCATTCATTTTCCAAATATCTGAGATAGCTGGTAGATCGGCCACCGAGAGAAGATAACAAGGTACAAGAATTTCACTAACTGAACCAATACAAAAATTCTTCATCAAACCAGATCTGATAACTCTTCAGTTCTGCAGGTGTCTTCACCACAAATGATTAATTTCTTATTGTTTTGCTGTTTCATAGCTTTTGGGAAGTTATTTCTTTGGAAACTTCTTACTGGAACGTGTACCATTACATCTTACGTAATTTTAACTTTTCTCATGCCAGAGAAACCCAAATAACTTTGTCTTGTTTTACTGGGGCTTTAATCTCTGTCACACTGCAAAACAGAAAGACAAATCTAGTTAAATGGTCTACCAGGAGAGGCATCGGAAAGACTATAACTACTGAATTCGCTCCTGCTATGGCTCCAGGTTCACAGGGCTAGCCTCCTATATCTGACGCATACTAGTGGTCTCACCTCGTTGGCCCCTAAGAGTGGTAGGGACTGCAGGTCTCTCCTCTTCAAGTCCCCTTTTGCAGGCAACAGAAATCAAGAGGATGACACCAAGGAGGCAGGTAGTGACCTCAGCACTCTGGAGTTCCACAGCTTTTCCTGTGAAGCAGGAATAGGAGAAGAGGACAGAAAGCATGCAATCCTGGGAGAGGTGGGAAAACACTAAAGTACCTGCTTCAGAGTTGAAGAACCAGAAAATGTGACTGACCTCATGAGCATCCTCTGGAGTTGCAGCCTCTCCAGGCTTGAGAAAAAAGTGAGACACTGGTCTCCTTCTGAGTGCAATGTGATATTGCTCAGAACACTCAGTAGTTTTACAATGGGACATCCAGACATCTATGCTTTCTCTTTCTTTGCTCTAAACAAGCCATTAGAAAGGGAATACTTTGATGCATCCTAAGGCTTTAAAAGTCAAGATTTTTTTCTGTCTACTTCATAAATATCACCACAAAAACCCCACACCATTGTTTTCACTGGACCATGTGATAAACACCGATTTGTTTTTAAAACAAACTTTTCACCGTGCACTAGAGCTTGAAACATTTTAGCTTGACAGTTCAATACTTTGCTAGAGGACAAAACCCCCCTGTAAACAAGCCCTGTTTGTTTATCAGTGATTTAATATGAAGATTTAATACTATACACATTCATTTTTCTTTTTGGCATTTAGAAAGAAAGAACCAGAGAAATAAAAATGTTAATGGACTATATGTGCCTAAATGTTCTCTTTACAATAGAATTAAGCAGTCTTGAAGGGGTTTTTTTAATAAGCTCTAAGGAGTCTATAACTGTGCAAAATTAAGTGACAGAGATAGCAGGCATGGAGAATAAGAAATGACATATATTGAAGGTCATGAAAAGAAGTAAATGAAATATCAACTAAATATGTTGGAAAGCCAGTATGAAATTCCAGGAACATTACTCTGACATTGAAGAATTTCCTACTTTAAGTTAATTGGACAACTTTGCTTCTAACTATATATAAATGCTGGAATGTAAATCTATGAAAAAGTCATATGTCAGGGTTAGTACAACCATTAAATCAACCATTTCACTTTGGTCAGTTTTAAATGAGAAAAAACATTTAAGTCCATTTTGTAATATAATACCTAGAACTGAGAAAAGCCTCTTGCTAATGCATTTATTAATAATTCTGGACCCCTGCTTATTTGGGAACATTCAGGGCCTCCAAGTTCCAGCTGGGTTGCTTCATATTGACTAGAAATATGTCAGATTGTATAGTCTGTGATTGGATGCAAACCTTTCACATGCATATTTTCATTTGAACTCAGATAAGGATCAGCCCTTTACAAAAACAAAGCAAATGTGATTAGGTACTACACATTTCTAAGTACCCTCCTCTGCATAGTATTCACTGAAAGCAACTGAAGTGTCATATTGATTTCTGCAGCTGCCTGTGCAACCTTCTACCTATTCAGCGTATAACTTTTTGGTGCACTACTGAATGTGCATAAGCTAAACAAAAACAGTGCTGGCAGACGGTAACACAACATCAAAACCTTTTAGTACTTTCTTTAAATATGCCTATGATACCGAGTTCAGAAACACCATTTCCCTTAGTCAAACTATACGTATAAATGTCAAGTCCACGCTAATTCTCCTTTGAGATCTGATCAGAGTTGCTCTCCTCAGTACTCTTTAGCATCACAGCATGTGTCAGTTCAGCTTCCTAATGAACTCCTACATCTAGGGTAGACACGTGACATCTGCAGAATGTGACATGTCATTTTAGATGGCAGACAGATGTGCACATGTCTTTCAAGAGGTCAAATCCTGCTCCCTTTGCTTAGGGTAGGTTGGCTCCATGCTCTTAATTTCCTTTCTGTGCTAAGAAACTGCTACAGTTCTTAGTAAACACCCTCTGCCCACTGTAGCTCATTTGGGCTCAGACCAAGACTCAGGATATGTTGGAAACAGTGACTATATTCCTCATTGTTCCCTGTTGGAGTTAGCAGAATAAGCAGAGATGAGAGAAAGTTAGGGAAGCTGGAAACACAGGATCCTCTTTTCCTTTTTTTTGCTGGTGTGTCTCCTGGACAAAATAATCAGAAATGGACAGGAATAATGTACATCACTGACAGTACCCAAATCCTTCATTGGGAGCAGTAGCAGAGGGATAAATAGAAAGCCTGGCTCAGAATATCTTTTGCAGTGCCGTGCAGGTGGTGCACTTCTGCACTTGCAGGTATATTTTTTTTGCTCTGACTGTCCTCATTCCTAAATGAGGAAACCACTTTCAGTCAGGATTGCAGGCAACAGTTTGTTGGCTTTGTTCAGTCTCATGGCAGTTCTGTGATCCCTGGCTGGGCAGCAGAGTCGGCGTTGGCACAGCTGAAGCACATAGCTCTCCAGGGTCCTCACGACCCTGGGGCAAGCAAATATTGGAAAAGGAGTGCTGTTAAGTGCAAGATACTGACAGATTGGGTAGAGCTGGCTGAACAGCCTCTTGGGTCTCTTGTCCATGGGAGGAAGAAATCCCTGAAAGTTCTACTAGTTAAGCTTCCCACATTTTGTAACAACATTTTGTGGGCTCCAGCACATATAAGTTGTTGTAATGTGCAATGCTAAAGTCAAAACACAAGCTTAAAAACAATCTAATTTAAGGAAGATCTTCCTGTTATCCTGTA
Source organism: Phoeniculus purpureus (assembly GCA_028565055.1). Classification (NCBI taxonomy): domain Eukaryota; kingdom Metazoa; phylum Chordata; class Aves; order Bucerotiformes; family Phoeniculidae; genus Phoeniculus; species Phoeniculus purpureus. The sequence continues at coordinate 25,044,250 of JAOXOE010000874.1, forward strand.
GGATATGGAGATGTTCTTATGAGTTCTACTTCACTTAAATGCTGCACACCATTAAAACCTTCTTTTGTCTGTGTTGAGCCTTTTTGCAGGTCCAGTCTTGAATTCAATACTCACCTTGTTTAGCAGCCAAACCTCTATTGAGAGGATATGTTGGTCTCTATTGCTATTGCTCCAGTCAAGCATTGTTAAAGTTACAGATGGTTCCCTCAGACCTTTGCTCACACCAGTCATCTGACACAGGGAACTTGTACTTTTTAAACCTTTTGAAAAAATATTCAGCTAATCTTCTGGACTCTGGTTCAGGAAAGGACACTCCTAATGTTAAACATATGCTTTGGAAGTGTCATTTGAACCAAGAGATCTGAAATACGTGTTTCCATTAAAGATTGTAATTAAATGTTGTCCTGGCTAGGAAAGCATTCCGGATTGAGCGTTAGGATCTACTTTTTAACTTTGCACTAGCTCTACATTACCTGCCGACTAAAGCAGTTGATCACAAAGAAATCGAAGGTATGGCTGCACCTTGCGGTTTTCACAGAGATTCTTAGATTAAGGGCCTTATTTGTTTGAGGTTTCTAGTGTTTGTTTGGAAGTCCTTCCAACACTTACTGCATTGAAAGTCGTTCAACCCTTTGCAGGATTAGGTCCAACTACACTATTTTGAAAAACCTCTCTCTGACGCTCAGCAGCTACATTTGAATTCCATCACATAATTTAAAAGAATATTATTATTATTATTCATTCACGGAGCACAGCCACTTCAAGCACATCTATATGTCTAAAACAGATACGAAAACAGATATTCTGGGGTTCCACAGAAGTTTCCCGTTATTTCTCATTCATACATACAACTTTGAAGGCAGCCTTAGAACACAGTTTTGGTCTGTGTTCATGAACACCCATGATGAGGGCAGTGTTTGCTATGCCCTACCTGCAGCAGTGAGTGCACACACCACGGAGATGGAGGGGTCTGATCACTGGTCACCAGCTAGTGTCACCTTGCCCAGTCAAGAAAAGCTCCCCTTGGCCTCAGGCGTTTGTCACACCAAGGGTCTTCCAAATGTCAACAGTGCTTCTCCGGCAAGACAGAAAACTGGTCTAAGCTTAGCAGGAAAAAGACTTGTGCCAGGCCTGGTAACCAAGGAACAAAACATAGTATTAAAAAACCCCACACATAAACCCACTCCAAAAAATCCCCCAACCAAACCTGGCAACAAAAAAAACCCAGAAGGATGTCAGGAAACCTTTCACTGGTTTATTTTTTTTCTCCTCCATCTTCTGGATTTATTTTTTGCCGGTTTCTCATCAGGTGTGCTGATGGAAACTGATCACCAGCCGCCCAGATAATTGCCCTGAATTCCTGAGCCGTCTATGCCTCAGCGGGGCCAATAATGAAGACAGAGCAGCGAGAGGCCGGGATATGCTTGTCCTCCTGGAATGCGGCCAGAGCTGAAAGCTGACACCAGCTCAGTGGAAAAGGGTTTTCGAGCAAAGGCTGTCTCCAAGACGACAGAGTATTTTCCCTGTGATGCATTTACACAGTGGGGTTAAGGTTCTGTGAAAGCAACAGCTGTTGCAAAAACATTGTATTAAATATGCTTCGAACTGTAAAACTCATACTCCTCATGTTGCACTGTGCTTGAGAGTAATGTGGAAACCTGGGGTACATCTGAGGGAGAGTTTCTGCTCTCTCAGAGGCTGTTTTATAAATGTTACGCTCCATTTTCAACTGTTTCCTGTTGAGAGAGCTTCTTCTGCAGACCATTTTTCTCTGAGGTTGACTCTCAAGTTAAAAGTTAATGACTAAGTATGGCTGGCCTGTGTCTTAGTTTTACCCCTTTAAACTATGCCATTTGATGGAAAACTTGAATTCCACTCTGTGCGTGCTCTTGTGTTTGGAGACCAGCATTTATAAACAGAGCCTGCCTGAGCTGGTACGACCCATGCACGTAGACCAGCTCTCATTTGCCGTTCAGACTCAGTAACTGTAGTATTTTCCATCTCCAGAGAGCAAATCTCCTGTAATGCTCTCCTGTTACAGACTGTTCTAAGCTCCCGGGGAGAAAGTTTCCATGTAGATAAAATATTACCATGTTTGAAAATTGGAGGCTGGCGAAAGCCAAAGTCTACGTCAGAGATGTTTTCTCACTCTCATTTTGAAATCTTTGTGTGGTTTTTCAACTGAAGAAGCAAAGAGCTGGATGCTTTAAGAGATTCATCGCATGGAAACCTTCCTGAGTGGGATCACAAGGACACAGCTATGCAGATGCACACATGCCCAGGTATCATCTTCAGGCACTGATGTGATGGCTGTTAGTTTTGGCCCACTCCATACAGATCAAGTTCCACACAAATCAGGTTCCAACATCTGGAGGTAGCTTGTCCTAATGGACCCAGGAATGGTGTCAAAAAAGCTTTTCGATCCTTCACCCAGCAGTTGCCGTCATCACAACAGACCAGCTCCCACTGGGATGGCCAAATATTTCTGCAAAGCTCCTTGAGTGTGTTTCAGGAATCCCAGGAAAGAGTGCTTGAGACAAGGGTGTTGTTTGCACATGTGTCCTTACAAGCATGTCAAAGAGGGCAGTAGGAAACTATTGCAAATCCCATTTTACCCCACCCCTTAAAACATACTCAACCAATTAAAATAATCAGTGTAAAGATTAATTTTGACCATATGAAAGTGCGTGTGAGAAAAACTTGATGATTTAAAATATGTTGTGTTTCAGAAAACATGCCTCAACACGTACATATGAGAGAGAAAAAGCTCAGTATCTGGGCTTCGTTTACTTCCATGCCATTGAAGGTACAAACTTCACATACATTCTACATCTGTTGAATCCTAGAAGAACAGGCGCTGTGGGCTTTTTACTGCTGTCAGAGCCCACGTGTAGCATGTGCTGCCATCCCACTTGATGTTAGAGACTGGATCTTCATGGGTAGTTGACTGTCTGTCTGAAACACAGAACCCATTCATCTCCAGCGGGAACAGAATGCCTCAGCTAATGCAGCAGTTTTGAGAATCCCAGAGTAAATTTTAAAATACTGAAAGTGAAAATGTTATTTTATTGAAGACACTGTTGAACCTGCTGGTTTCAGCCGAACCTTTGGATGTTCATCACTCCTCAGGTGTGGCTTCTAGGAAGAAAAAAGACACAGTCACTCAAGCAAATCCTCTCAGTTTTTGAAGCCAAATTTTCCCAGGAGGAAGGGAGGCTTTGGAATGTGCTTTCAAGAATATGGCCTAGAGGGACACAGTGGGCCAAGTGTCTGTTTGATAGCAGAGCTGGGGTCTGGAGGCACATTTTTTTGAAGCAGCACAAGTGTCAGCACCTTGCCCACTCCAGTTTGTGGCCATTCTAAATTCTAAGATGTTTTCCTATCTATCTCTCCTTGGCTTCCTTGTACCCATAAAACACAGAGCAATGTCTTCAAGTTCAACATCCAGAAGGCACAGAAGTGCTCGCAACAGCAAGGATCATTTTATTTAATTGAAATCCTTCCAACCATCAGTTTTCTTCAGCTTTGTTTTTCAATATTATCTCACCCTTCCAGAGGTTAAGGGCCAGATCTTTGAGCAGACAATATGACTGGAAGTTTGCAAGACTGAAAAGGAAGGTATTCTGTCTCCAGGGGGAGGCAAAGAAAGGAAAGTACTTAAAATTAAGGGGCATTTTAAAATAACCCCTGTGTCTAGTTCTTTGACTTCTGGGCTTAGCTGGTAGTAATATAATCACAAAATTGTTCTTCAGACGATGAGTGTAATTTTGTCAGCCTTCATGCTTCTGCCCATTGAAGTCACCAGAAGATTCACCACTGACCAAAAACACACAGCAGTAAGTGTAATTTAGAACTTTGTTTTATGTGAATCTATGATTCAGGGGAGCAAGAGACATTTAAAAAAACCCCATACATAAGTTCATAGCTAGAGAAGCAATGTATGTGTTCAGTCAAAGAAAAGTCCTTCAAAAGTGTACCTATAAAAATTAAGTAGCTGGTTCCCAACAAAACCGAAGTCTTAATTCCACAATGAAGCTCATTATCCCATTCCCAACCAGTACACAATCCTTGGTTTTATATCAGAAAAAAGGACATTGTACTTTTCTTAAGCTGGAACCTATATGAAATCCTATTGTTATGGCATTCAACACAACAATAGCCCTCTGAAGCCCTTGAAATGCCTGGCTGTCAATTAGGATACTACAAGGAAGGAACAGGACATTGTTTACAACACAATGCAGCATCAGTGAAGGTATATACATTAGCCAGATGAATGCATTCTGCTGCATTTCAGTAAGCCCAGAGCGGATCAGTGTTGATACAATGAATATCAAGCAGATGTCTTGTAAGATGTCTGTGCAGGTATCCATCCCAGCTGGGTACTTGTTGCGACTCACTGTATGGTGCGCTCCACAAACTGGCAATATTTTGGGGTTCTTGTCTTCATGGGAAGGTTATAGATGGGAGGAGGGGTTCAAAGATATCTAGCAGCCTGGCACTGACCCATTGAAAATAAGGAAGCAGTTTCATACAGCCTCACCATTTGCCTTTGTTATTAGGAAATAAATCAGCTTTTGTTTTTTCTGGACAAAGTGAAGGAATGTCATTATGACTTATAAATTGTGCAGTTACAAAACAATCAGGAAATCTTCCCATTTAAATCTGAATAACTTTAATTGTTTGGAATTTAAACTTTGCTCTATTGAGTGAAACAAATGCTTAAATAGGACTCTTCATTGAAATTCTGAGTTTGAGCTAAAACCAGCATTAAAAACCTGTGAAGCTGGTTAATGACTGAGCAAACCTTACAGTTGCATCATTTAATACCTTTTGACTGAATATGAGACAGAACCCAGAGGTAACGAAATCGCAAATTTTTGTGAATGATAGTGCTCTATTTACACTATTGCAAATGTATTTAGAGTGTTATCTCCATTTCAGATCCCTATACATTTCCCTCAGCCCTGTCCTGTCTCAATCCTGAATGTGCTGTGTTAGTAGCTGGCACATTCAGTCAGAATCACTCAAGTCAAACATATGTTGGGTTCTTTGCTTGCTCAAAGCATAGCATCAATCGTTTTAATGCAGTGGTTATTCCCAAGTAATAAAAGGGTGCCCAGAGAAACTGTTATGTCATTGGTATAAACCTCTCTGACTGACAAGTTCAAGTAAAAGTTAGCAGAAGAAATGGTACAGTTTTTAAGAAACAGAAAATGTTCTTACTCTGTATATAGCTAAAAGTAAAACCTCCACTTAAAAAAGCATGCCCTTTTGTCACTAGGCAGATGAGGTGGCATCACTGATCTGACAACTGGAGCTGCAGGCTTAGAAATGATCTATGAATAACCTCATCAGTCTCATAGCTATGATATTATTGGTGCTTTCATGGTGTAAGAGCCTCACAACTTCTAGAATTTCCTTTTTCCAGCTTTTATCTCCAGCTAAGTCCCACCCCTCACAGATTTTCACACTGTCCCTTCTCAGAGATGACCTCTCTTCCACCTCTGACCTCTTTCAGAGTTTTCACCCTTGCTTTAACAATTGATTTATGACGTGCCTGTGAAAGGGTCAAGCCTACTTTTACGGTTTGCTTAAAATATTTCTTTTTTGGGTAGATACAGAAGTGGTGCTTAATAAGTGCTAAGTAAATAAACTAAGGATTGGAGACAGCTTCCCTTTTCTGCTAACTACTAGATATCTCTAAAACACTTTGTAACAAGTGTTTACCAAGTCTTCAAACAAATTAACTGATAACTATAATAATTTTGTGCCTAATGAAGGGTTTAAGATTTCCAAAAAGAGTAATTTCAAATTAAGTCATCTAGCAGTTCAGTGAAAAGGCAACTGCTAAAGATAATTCAAGGACTTGTATACGTAATGGACAGGAAGTCTATTTTTCTTTTAGTTTGACAGATCGATCTTCCACAGGAGAAAAAAAAAAGGCAGGGAGCATGTAGGCTACTAGGCATAAACTTTCATTGCCAAAACTCCTTTTTCTGATGCTGCCTGGATGCAGTACTTTGCAACGTGCTTTAGGGAGTCCTGCTTTGACAGGGGCAGGGGTTGGATCTGATGATCTCTTGAGGTCCCTTTCAACTTCAAGGATTCTGTGACCTCTCTTCAGGTGGTGTCAGGACTGCAGGATCGGTCTTTTTCCTTGGTTTCCCTTGCACATTGCTCTTTATCCTATATGATGCAAGTACACTTGTGGGTTTTTTTATGTGATCTTCATCATTCACTGTATTTAATAATCATAACTGCACATTTTGGCTTTTAAAAAATTAGTTGGATATTTGTGTTTGTGTTTAGGAAGTTCTAAGTAAATGACAACACTTGTTCTTCTTGCCACAGATAACATCATGCATGAAGCAATCTGGAATTATGAAGAGTGTGTTCTAAAGCTCTCTGTTTCAAGTTGAACTGCACACTAAACTTTTCCCTATAAACTTTGTCACTTGTGTCTCTCCCCACGTTAAATGGTACCAGATGATAATTTCACAGATGCCACAAGAGACATTCTCTTGGTTTCTTAAAATGTACTGGTTTTTTCCCTATGGTCATTAAAAATTTGATTTACTATTCTGACAATTTTAATAGGGAAAGAGACAGAGGTTTACTGGTAATTTTTTTCTCATTTCCACATTTCCTTTAAATGCTCCTGAAGTGGAACTACTGCCAACACCTAGCACCCTATTTGACTTCAATAGAAACGTTCATATGATCCAGATTTAGATGACCCTTTATAATTAAAAAAATTAGACAAAAATCCTAGTAATTGCATAGTTTCAAAGCACAGCCACATGCCAACAGCTGGAATAGGGAAACACCAGGTGAAAAGGAATAGTCTTGAGGTATGTCACTTAGCCTTGTTGGCAGCATGCTCATTTCAATCTGTGTCATGTGTGCCTCCTCGCTGAAGCCAGAGAGGAAGGGGATGCAGTTTTGTACTCATCCACCCTATCTGAGAAGGGTGCAGAAGGATCAGACGGAGCACAAGAGAGGATTTGAAAAGACCTTCCAAACACAAGGATTGTTGTTAAGGCTGGATGCTGTCAGCCTTGTCACTAGCGGTAGATCAGATGGTGATCTACCTGTGTAATTGCTAGGCACAACAAAGTCTATTCACTGGAGGCCCCACTCCTTTGGCATGTTTAACACTTTTGCCGACTACAAGAGCCCTCAGAGTGTTCAAAGGATAAAGGTCTGAACACTATCTGTAGTTTGGCTGCTGTTGGGAGGGTGGCTGAAGTCCTAAATTCCTTCCTCAACCCAATTCTCTGTCGTCAAATAAAATTAATAGTAAAAATTAAATAAAAAGTAACCATGAACGAGATGACTGAATGAAAGAACTGCCTTTGTGTCTGTCCTATATGTAGAGTGGTGTCTCTTGTTACACTCTTGTGTTTGGAAAGTGACTTTGGATCTCAAAAGGTTTCTGCTCATTCTAGTCCTTTTACGTTAATTCCTTCCTGAATTCTCCTACATGAAGTAAATTAACATTTCTTCTCTTGCTCAGACCATTTAAGTCAGAAGATCAGTGAGTGATAGGACAGCGAGTAAGAGAGTTAGAAAACACTTCTACAAAAAAAAAAAGCTGAAAATACTTACAGATCTTACTACATTAGACAAAAACCAGAAGTGGCCTGTGAACTATCCATTAGCTGAAAAGCTGGTATAGATCAGTGTCATTGAAGACAATAATGGTTTGTCAGCTGAGAAGCTGGCCAAATGAAGAGAAAGAAAATGGTCTTTTCCTGGCAAAGAGTTTAACTCCTTTCTGACATTTTCTTTCCATTGCCTTCAGTGGCAAGCTCTGACTTGTGCATATTTTGAGTGCTGGTGGATAAGCACTATATTTCTGTATAACTGTGTCAATAACGTACTCAAAATATTAACGGCTAACTGTGCACATTTAATTTTGCCATTGTCCCTCTTTCTATGCTATAGCTGCTTTTCAACAACACTATTAAGCAAAGAAATTAAAAATCCATACTATGAATCTCTAGGTTAAGGGTGAAAGGTTTTGTCCGCCATGCTTAGCAGAAGCAGTGGCTGAAGCTTTGTCATCCTTCTTTCAAAACCCGCCGGGATATGTTACTATGCCTCTTGGTCTAGGTGATCTTGCTCTGGCAGGGGGATCAGACTAGATGATCTTTCGAGGTCCCTTCCAATTCCTAATGATTCCATGATTCTGAACTGGAGTTTCAAATTTCCATCCTCTGAACTCAAATAAAAAATATCTCCTTGACATTAATTGTGCAGGAGCAGCCCTTTGTCTATGGAAAACAGGCTGGTGCCTAAACATGAGGAGCAGTGCGGGTATGTATCTGAGACATCAACAGCAACCATCTAGCTTTGCATCCCAGTAACATATGATCACTGGATCAATGAAAGCAGAGGATTATAAAAAAAGAAAAATGCAATCATAGACATTAATGTTGTCATATATTAGTTGCAGCAATAATGACATGTAGAAGAAGCTTCTGATGTGCTCATTTGAGACCTTCTGGAATATTATTATTGGAATTTAAATCTTTCCATACTAAGGAGCTCTTTGTGCAACCTACAGACCCTGTGGGGTTAGGTAAAGAACGATGGTTTAGGACATGAGTGGATCTGTTCTTTAAGGTCCAGCAGTGTCAGAGTAATGCCCTATGAGCACCTCATCACCACTTGTCAGCCAGAGGTCATCAGCCCTGCAATGCTGGCAGATGGCAGGTGGCCAATAACTGCTTCAGGCTGTCAGACAGATCATCTCAAACCACTTCCACCAGCAATTTGGGGTTACCTATCCCATTTTGCCTGGAAAGGAGAAGGGAATTCTCACTAGCTACCTTTCACAGGCAGAGATGTTCCTTCCCCTAGCGCCTACTACCTAACTATTGTTAAACAGGAAGAGCACCCATAACCTTCAAAGCAAGAGCTTTGTGTTGTGATAAAAGGAAGCACCTTACTGCAGCTCCTCTACCACAGTTTACCTGAAGGCAGTGTGGACCTTCAGAGGAGATGGCCCTTGTACTCAAAGAAACACCTGGCCATGCTGCTGAGAAAGGTGAGACCTCATGTTTTACAGAAATACTGGAGGAAGCTGCAGAGGAATAACAGGAACTAGTGTTTTCGCCATTCCAATAACCTCACTTCATGCTGTACCAACAATGCATGAAGCTTGCCTGGTTCACTGCTGCAGAAGCAGCCACCAACCCTGTTGGTCTTGTTTCCTTTTTGGATTTCACTATGGTAACCTGGAGTTTTTCACAGCTACTAGGTATAGCAACAGCATCAACATGACAAGTGTTGCCTTGAAGGGTGTCTAGGAAGGGCAACGATAACAAGAACCTTCAAAGCAAGGTTCTATCATGCTGTTTGCAACCCTACCCTGGACTGGATTGACTGGGAACCCTACATTTGCTCCAAAAAAATAAAAAAGTGCCAACAGATATCAGTTTTCTTCAGAACTTTTTGGTGGAGAAAATACTTCCCCAATATTTTGGTCTTCCCCATATGAACTTTAGTTTCAACTACAACAAACTGTTTTGTTTTCTAACCTTTTTCCAACCCCACAATTGAGACACAAAGAACTCCCCGTGGAAATTAACTAGTATTTTGAAGCAAGCTATGGATCTGTAGGTAGCACTGGAGTAATGGAAGCCCATAGTAGATCTAGGGAACAAAAATCCTCAGAATTTGGACTAATATAAATATAGGGAAAAGCTTTACAAGGAGTAGCTCACAGAACCTTTTCCTCCTCTTCCGCCTCCTGACAATTTTCCCACAGGAGGACAGGAGAAGACCCTGAGAGCAAAATTTGTTCCACTGCTAGGACTGAATGAATACTACTGTTCTGGATACATAATCTTATTATTACAGGGGCAAATCCTTACACCACTGACACTCAAAAAAAAATCTATGCTTATTTTGGTGGTGAGTATAAGCCAGGCCAGGAATTTACACACAGTGTAAAGCTAAACAGCTATCTTGGCTGGAGTCCTAAAAATTCCTGCAGTTTTGCATAGCTTTGCTATCATGATAAGTGGCTGGGCTTTGTGGGGGAAAGAGAATCACTTTCCAATAGGATGATGAGTACGAACTATCAGTTCTGCAACCAGTTCCTCCTTGATACAATTGCAATAAAACGTGAATATGTGTTGTATAATAACTCTCCTTCTGGAATGCATTTTTAAAAGGGAAGAAAATATTATTTTGTTTTAAAGTTTAAGGGGGTGTAATGTTAATTTCTCCTTAAAACATTCCTATCATGCTGCTTCATATTCATTAATTAGTCTGAGGTTTCCCTCGTGTTTAGTTTACAAAGCCACTTAAACCCACGTACCCATTTAACATATTTATGACCCCAGTTTTCTTTCTTTTCTCTGAGACTGTACCGTAATTGTTCTCTGGATTCAGGGATTGCAGAGTGCCTTCACTGATGAAAAGAGACAACATAAAGAAGGAAATGAATGTGTGAGGGATGAATACCTTCCACAAAACAACTGGGTGCAATTTGGCCCATGGCCCCGGGGGTCACTTTAATAGAGTGCAGCCTCAGTCTCTATTGAGTGTATGGGAGACTATTAACTCTTAACAACTCAGTCTCAGGTTATTTATTTATTGCTTAAATGATTTGTTATTGCTACTTGAATTTAATATACCCCTTGGGAACTAGGATGGCAGCATCATGTTATGGAAAAGCTACAAGTTATTTTAAAACTGTAACTGAATTTTTATGAGCACTATAAAATCTTTCTGAACAAATAACTTACCATTAGTCAGAAACTTCAGCAGGAAATCTATAAAATTAGGGATTTATTAGAACAGTACTGTATTTGTATGTTTTTTTGGGGAAACATTCAATGCTTCAAGTATTTATTTTATTGTTTCAATGCAATAATACTCAAGTAGCACCTGATATTTTCAAAAGACCATACAGGTACAACATTAAAAAAATAAATCACTGCTTTCAGCCCAGGAATACTGCATGTTCAGGGGTCTAGACGAGTCCACACTTGTTCACCATGAATATTTTTTCAAGCAAATGCAGAGTATCTGCAAGGTACATGACAAATCTACTCACCAGTTCTGCTAGTGTTATGGGTGTTTGCAGTTACTATTTTCCTCCATCATTACCTATGCACTGCTGTCTCCTCTGTAAGGTGGTTCTGGTACAATTCTTTAAATCATCCTCTTTCACTCTTGCTTCTCTAATCCTTAAATTTTCTGGGGAGTGGAGTGGATGGGACAAGGAGCAAAGAAAGGGAAAAAGGATTTAGTGCATCATAAAAAGTGAAGGCAGAGAAGAAAGGCTCAGAAAAATAAGAGGAACTTACTTTGTCCTGAATCAAAAAGGTTAAAAAGTAAGCATAAAATCAAAATTAATAAATGTCAGGTTTAGTATTGCTATAAGGTTTGCTTCTGCTCCCAATTGTTTCTAGTACTGCACATCAGAAATATTGGGAGCTGCAGAACCAACATGAACTCCTATTTTAACATTTTTCTTGCTTGAAATCCTGCCATGACCTAAAGAACTATTCCCTGTTAGATTTTCACTTGCTGAGGTAAAATTACCAAATCTGAACACAATACAGCTTTTCACATTATGAGATTGATTGCACATAGTCCCCAAAAATTATTTTCTATCACACAAGTTTCCATCCTTGGTATAAGTAGATAATCATAATTTCTGATTTTGAAACATATTGTTTAGATATTAGTTACCTGCATAAAGTCTGAACCAACCAAACATACTCATTCTTTTTAGTGCTTCGGGATCTACAAGTTCATTAAAGTATGATTTGCATTAATTCTGCCATTTTTGACATGCCTAATACTTCTCAATCTCAATGGTCAAGTAAGGAGTAGCACATGATGCGATACAAAGGACTTGCTTGCAGGATTGCTGGCTGTGTCACCTACTTTCTTGTGTATCCAGTGACTAAAGCACAGTAGTTAAAACTGAACAAAATACAAATATTCATGGAGCTACCTTTCAAATTTCCTCGTGAGGCAGCATTATCAGTGTTCTAATTTTACCCTTTGAGAATTTATGCATTGGCAAATAATAGTTAAACTATGATGGTGTACATCTATTTTTTGTTAATCTGAAGTCAGTTAATCTGAAGTCATTGGCCCAATCTTCTACAGAATCCTGCTGACACTCTGAAATATCCTCACTTCTCACATCTCTTGGCATGAGATTCAAGACACCTGATTTCACTTAATCAATGGAGAAGTCCTGATGTTCTTGAAGGAACTTTGTATCCCTTGTTCTTCAATATGATCCTGGCAGTGGAATGAACCATCTTCCAGATGTGGTTGTACCTTTTTATTGACTAGAAAGTCTCATGTATCACTCAGAGTAAATGTCTCCAAGACATTTGTGTCTGAATAATTTCACCTCAGTGTCCAAATACATGTACACAGAACATTAGAATCACACAGTTAATGACATTTGTCTTATGGCTATACCACTTCATATTCACAGAATCACAGATTAGTAGGGGTTGGAAAGGAACTCATAGTCTAAGATAGCCAAAAACAGAGCAAGATTCTCCTGCCTTTCCAATAGCTGGCTTATGGAAGGTTCTTTCTTCTCCCAGTATATTCCTTCAGAACTTCCCTACTTATGGTGTGAATGCAGCAGCATCCTCTGCAAAACTAGATTATTTTCTGTGAACAAACCTATGTAACACATGATCCTTTTCTCTGAAAAATACAGCCTTCACTTGAAATAGTCAGGAGTAATTTAGCTACTTTTTATCAAAAGATAAAATGCTTGTTGCAGAATAAAGAACCGCAACAACACAAGGCAAATGAGTGAGAAAATTAACTTTCTTACAAAGGATTAAGTCATTATTGCCATGAATGTACATTTAACTGACATAGGCCTAAACAATGGAAGGCTTGGAGCTGAAGTAGTTTTACTTCTATATATGTGAATGTTTTTCTTCTTAGAGCTGTAGTATGGCTTGACCAACCATCCAAAGGAGTCTGTATGCAGAAAATAAAAGGATCCAAAGGAGTTCAATATGTCATAGGAAATTTAGTTCACTCAGCCTAGAACTTAGTGTAGAATTTCTATCCAAAAGTGAAAGGTAGAAGATTCACAGACAGGAAACTCAACCTGTAGTAACAAAAATTGACTTTGTCTGTGAAAGTCTTCCTAGACACATGAGCCTCCAATACAACTGCACTCTCACTGAAGGACCAGAAATCACCAGCTGTCTTTTGGATCCAAAAACGCTTCCAAAGAGGTGCTTCTGATTAAAGCTGTAAGAATATAACGACGTTGGAAGAGTTCTTTGGATAATCTGAGATGCAGAAGGTCGATTAATCTCTTCAAAACCTCCCCTATACTTGCACTCCATAATCTCAGAGCTTGGTCCAGATCAGCCAAGCAGCCTCTTAAAAACTCATGCTCTCCTGCATGCCAGAAACACAGTGGGAAGGAGAGCACTTTTACCTTTCTGGACCAGGATTTTTCAGACAGCTTCTGTGATTTCTTTCTGTGACCCAGGTTCTCCTACTTAGATTGCTATATCTATTTTAAATATCATTTCATGCTGTGTCTGACTGAAATGAATGCCAACGTACTTCATTTTTTAAAACATTTTTAATGTTTATTTTCAAACAAACCAGAAGTTTAGTCTCTGTAGAAAACATGCCAATAACAAACATTGGCTAGCTAAATAAAATTCTTTAAATATCTAGTGTGATGTTTTACATACTGTGTCTTAAATGTAGAGAACTTTCAGGGAACTAGAAACACCACTTAACAATTCGGAAGTTATTGAGAGTGTTACTATTATTCCATGTAGGGGAAGGGAAATGTAACAGCATGCAACTTTGCTATAGACCTGAAATGTAACAACTCTTCTGCTACTTGAACTTCCACTTAGGGTGTGAGCTGTGAGTACCTTCCACACTACCTCTCTGCACTGTGTTTTGTGTCATATATCTTGGAGATATGGTGGAAACTTTGTTGGATGTAGCACTGGGGTGCTTTTTTCATTGCCTGTGTAGAGAGGAGCATGGAAGCACCTGAGTCTCCTTCTCTGGAGACATTTAAAATTGCCTGGATATGTTCCTGTATGAGTGGATCTAGGGGATTCTGATGTAGCAGGGGGATTGGACTGGATGGTCTTTCAAGGTCTCTTCCAATCCCTAGCGATTCTATGATTCTGTGATTCTGTGATTCAAGAAAACATTTGCAGAACTATGGGTTTCATTTCGTAAATTTGTAGTGCATAACCCAAGGAGGGCTCTGCTTCATGTACTATCTGAAGTCCTAATCAGGCAAATGTGTGCTAGTTTTGACTTTGTTATAAAAGAACACTGCTTTTGTAACTGTGTAATCATTCTGAAGAAAAAGATTACCTTAAGACAAAATGTGAGTCCAGTTCCCTCCTGTAACAGGGCCAACCATGGTATTAGATAACCTTGCCACTTGAAAAACTGGTAAAGTTGTCCTTTGACTCTGGTTGCCACCGTCGAAAATTGACAGCTCAGGCCAGAGTTGATAAATCACAGAACCATTTTGGTTGGAAGAGCCCTCTAAGACCACCAAGTACAGCTGTTCACTCAGCTCTGCCAAGTAACCACTAAATCACATCCCTAGGCACATTTACATTTTCTTTAATATCTCTAGGCATGATGACAACACCACTGTCTGGAGCAGCCTGTTCCAGGCCATGACAACCCTTTCAGTGAAGAAATTCTTCCAAATATACAACACAAGCCTGCCTTGGTGCAACCTGAGGCCATTTCCTCTTGTCCCATCACTTGTGAGAAGAGACCAACACCCACTTCTTTACAACCTCCTTTCAGATAGTTGTAAGTAGCAATAAGGTCTTCCCTCAGCTTCCTTTTCTCCAGACAATCCCAGTTACCTCAGTTGCTTCTCACAAGACTTGTGTTCTAGACTCTTAACTAGCTTCATTGACCCTTTTTAGGCCCATTCCAACACCCCAATTTCTTTCTTGTAGTGAGGATCCTGAAACTGAACACAGTGCTTGAGGTGTAGCCTCATTAGTGCTGAGTACAGGGGGACAATCACTCCCCTACTTCTACTGGTCACACTATTTCTGATAAAAGTCAGGATGCCATTGGCCTTCTAGGCCATCTGAGCACACTGCTGGCATAGATAGGCAAAACATTTATAGGCACAAAAGAAGACATCAGAAGAGACAAAGTAAACCCTAGTGCCATGTTCCTCTGCTTTAATTACCTTTGTACACCAATGCACTTTCCATCCAATAATTTTTAGCTGTCCAAAATACTGAAAAACATTGAGAACTTTTCACACACTCACTAGGCAAGTCCTGCACTGCCTGAAGAGACACATGTTCTCCCAGCTTTGGTGGGTAGGACCATAACAAGGCCTTATCTGGATATATCTGCTGTTACTGAATGGTTACCTGCCTTTATTGGCCAGGTATTCCTTGCAGTGAATAGAAAAGATGTGGATTTGTATCTTGACAGAAACGGAGGGTCAAGTACAGTAACTGTCCAGAATTCCATTATTGTACCTCAGCACTGAGACGAAAAGTGTGAGATCAGTTCTGGATGCACAGCAGGACTAGATCTTGTTGAAGAGATTGACAAGAGACAGCCAGACATCATCTTCTGTCATCCAGTTATCAGCACTTGGGAAGTCACAAGTAAGTGCTGTTTTATTAAAATTCATCCCCATAGTGGGTCTGAAGTACACTGATATTTCTTTAGAAAGTACAATTACAACAATGTAAAAAAAACCCTGATAATTCGATTCATTTCCTACGGGCCTTAAATCAATAATGTTGTTGTGATGTTATTAAGCTCTGAGTGTGTAAGAAGTGCAATCTATCAAACAGAAGGTCTGGAGGGACATAAAAAAAAAGAACATTCTGCAGAAAAACAGGTACTTTTTCTTCTACTGATGGGAGAAAAGCAGGTTTTGCTCAGTACTGTTAAGCTCAATTCCCTGAGACAGACGTATCAAAAAGTTTTATAATAATAAGTAAACTCACATACTAATCTTTTTTCCCAGAGCTGATATATGTGACATTATGGTCATAGTCCAGTGATTAAGAGTATCAACTGCTTGCAATGAAATATGGAAGATTAGAAATGTGACTGTCAAGTACCATTATTCTGGGTCTAATGTGCTGCTGGAGGATAGTTTCAAAATGCTAGACTATCTACAAATCTGAGACATAGCACCAGTTTTTATCCCATATCTAGCACAGCTGCTTCACAGAATCTGCACACAAGCAAGCTGACACTCTAGAAATTTAAAAAACAAAACACCTGAACTAGAAATGCGCATCAGAACCAATGGGGAACACGCCAAGGTGTACATAAGGAGAGATAGCTAGGCAAACAAACGAACCTGCCTTACCTCAACTAGAGTTCTAGAGGATACCCTGTTTTGGAAGAATATCTGGGTGTGTATAGGGGATGCACACATCCATGCACAGTTCTTTAGAGCTGTGCCTAAAGAATGGATGCAAAAGAGACTGCATGTCCTACCTTCGTCTGATACAGTGCCCAGAAAAACATGCAAAACTTCTAAACCTTAAAATGAACAGATTACAGGAGGAATTTTTGCTTGTGTAGTCAGTACAGGGAATTTATAGTAAGTAACAATTCAAAAGATTGTCAGAATTCAAACTGCTAACAAAAGTGGAGTGACTGGCACTTAAATGCATCAGGTAATTTGTGGATTCTGTTTTCTAAGTTAGGCAGCTGCTTAATTAATTCAGCTGTCCAATTTCTACATAAAAGTTTCACTCTCGTCTCACATATTATTTCCATCCATTACTTTATTTCCATCACTGCCTAAGAGTACATGAAGTTTTTCCTCTGCTTTAAGTTACTCCATAACTAGCTCACCAAAGGAACAGAAAGTATGTTGCTGCTGCTACACATGTAAAGTTTCAAAGATGTGAAAATCACTACCACATTGCTTGGAATCCTCATATCGCTGTGTCACCTATTATCCTTGCGTTAAAATATGGCCATTAATAAATTATGTTGGCCAAAGAAAGCAAGTGCTTGAGAGAAGAGTCCAAACATCTGGAGTAAAACAGATATATTAATGGCAGATAATGGGAGGACACTGATTTACATCCTCTGAGAATCCAAAACCCAGGCACTCTTGTAAATCACACCATTTCTTTCGGGGAAGGTCATAAGGAAGTGTTTTATCTAGACTTTCCTGTAACATGCAGGCCTTTTTTTATTATTTCAAAATTGTTCAGGTTTTATTAGTATGACTTTACAGCTCTTTGTTCCCTAGACCGTGTGAAGAATGGAATCAGGGGGACTCATTACTATTTTACTTTTAACTGGTGAATCATAGAAGATGTCTCACATTTCATTAGTGTTTGAATCCTTAACTCCTCATATTTCTTAGGTTCTTTTTCCCTTTGCACAATTTGGGCAGGGACAGGAATGTGTAAGTGCCACAGCTACCCTATTCAGACTTTCACTGAATTGGTGTAATTGGATTTTGCACCTCAATTTGCAAGATACAGTTCCCTTGAAAACGAACCCATTTTGATGAGCATAAAAATAAAATAAAATGAAAATAATAATAAAGACAGGGCAGGCATTCATAAGGTACCAGGTCTCCACAGTCTTCAGCTAAGAGACCCCAGATTTCAATGTACCCTGAAAAGGGTGATTAATTTAAAGTGAGTGGAGTCTGTTTCTTTAAGACAAGCTCATAAATCGTGAAAGATCACCACTTCTTTTCAAAAGGCTCTCCACGGTCTGAGTTTCCCTTCTGGGTCAGTAAAGGCATTGAAGTTTTAATGGCATGCCATGGCAGATTACACGATACAGCTGTCCCGGCACCGTGAAAATTAAGTTATGCCCCGTGTCAGTAAGGTTTTTTTCCCTTTTCTTTCCCTACCCTCCCCCCTTCACTCTCCCTCTTTCTCTCTCTCTCTCCCTGTCCCCTTCTTCGTTCTCCTTTCTGCTGGGAAGTGCGCATCCGAGGAGGAGGAGGGAGCCCGGCGGGAGCTGCTGCCACGGCTGCTGGTGAGCCCCCGCTATTGAGACTGAGTAAATGGAGCTGATGGGTGAAGAAGAGCCGTCAAAATGGAGGCTTTTGTTCCTCCTCCTCTCACCAGGGCCCGGTAGCAGAGGCAGCCCTCCGTGCTCACTCACATGCAAGCACCTTCTTTGCCTTCCCAGACGCTCGCAGACCACATCCCCCTGCTCTGCCACCCTGGTGGGTCTGTGCTGCCCACCCACTCCTCAGTTCGACGGCTCACATACCTGCCAGCCCTTATGCCGCTGAGCAGTGTCTCAGGAGGCTCAGGCTCTCCCTGCTGAGGATGCCTTTTTACCATGTCAGCACCCCAAGCACTAGTGTCCACACACGCAAACACACTCATGCACAAACACGGCTCTGTTCAGTAAAAGCAGCATCAATGTGAGCTGGTACTCGATCCCAAATCCACTATTCTTCTAGCTCTGTGTCTTTGCTGTGCGATCAACGTGAGAGGAAAGAACTTCCTGCGGCAAGAAAAATGTATCACATTAAGCTTTAGTCTGGCAGAGTGAGACCATATGAACGGACAAAAGAGACAGGGAAGAAAAAAGAGAACCTGTCTATCAATATTCTGAGTTAATAATTTCAAATTTGCTCTTCACTTTATGACCTTAAAAACTGCAATCTTTGAATAATAAATATGCTGATCTGGGGCTTAATGGTCTGATTTCTTTAAGGACCTTCTGAGAACTACCCACAACCACAGATTGCAGAGGGTCACCCATTGAAAATTATTTTTCTAGGTAATATTTTTAATACCTCAAGTACTGAGTTGTGACAGGACATATGCCTCTTCACCCAAGTCAGAATTTTTATGTAGAAAATCTTTGGTCTGGAAGATTAGTAAGTTAATTAACTCTCTGAGTAGAAATACTCATTTAGCCAATGTGTTGGTGAGTTTATTTTTTCCAGTCTAGGCCTATCTTTACTGAGTATATAGATGCACTTTACCTATAAATAATACCGTCAACGTGAAGGGCTTGCGTTCCTCTATATGCAGCAGCTTATCCGAACTTTTCTGACATTTGACTTGCATGCTTTGCAGTTAACCTTCCATTTTAACCCAGGGTAATTATTTCATTTGTACCAGGTCCCACTAATGCAAGGATAAGCTCTCTACATGTTCCACTACATTTCTATGTGTATTCATAGTAGAGGATGAAGTCTGACTACCTGCGTATTTAGCCACCTCTGTGAATGTCTGATTTGGTACTACACTGTACTACGGTGGAATTCATTTGCTAACAGGACTTGCCAATTTTACCTTCCTCAGTTGTTCCTAGGTACAGCCCGCTCTTCATTACCAGTATATCACGCAATATGCTGAAGCAAGCATTAAAAAAAATTATTTTAAGAATAGCATAAGCTCTGCAGAATTAAATCATCTGTTTGATGTCTTGTACTCCTAAAACACATGGGCATATAACTCAAGCTCACAAAACATTAAGGCCGTTTGCCAACCCAATGTGATCCAGACTTTACCAGTCCACCCAAATTTACCAGAAGATGTCCAGACCTGGGACAAAGTTAGCATTTTGCCATAGTTCATGAGCAGTGCTTGCAATGCTTTTTGCAGGTGTGACACAAGTTTATGAAAAGATGGGACTTCTAGCCAAAGGACTCTGGATTAGTAAACACTGAAGTTACAGCAGCCATGTGCCTTCTTATGTACTTCCCCTTTGTAGCTGACACAAACTGAATCTGTACGATACCATTAGGTGTGGGTACGGGGTTCGTAATTTATCTTCTGCATAATGGGCATTAAATAAGAGCAATTGTCACTGCATTGCAATAATTCTGCTTCACTAGTGGCAGAGACAACGACATTTGGGACCAACTCATCCCATAGTTTTACCATTGCAATTGTTTTCTTGCGTACTCCAGTTTCTCAATATGCTTAAGTGTTGCAGGAGAGCTGGTTGTATTCTTATTTGCATTGTTGCTATTCACAATGAGTAAATCTTTCCCATGATTTTTTGTGATAGGTTCAGGCCTTTATTGAGTGAGGAGAACTGTGAGCTGCCCAAGAGCGGTTTTGTTGGTAGAAGGTTAAGGAGAATTGTCTGTCACATCAATTATCTGCCCTTGGGCTTTTAGAAAGAAGGTGCCTAGAGACTGGCTACTTCTCTTGCTTGTATGTCCACATGCATGGACACCAAAACAGCTCACACGTTGATTGGAAGTTGCTCTCCCCCTGTCTCAGCTGTGCTGCAACCCATGTTAAATCAGTTCATTCCTCCTCAGTAAAACTAGACAGGCCCCTGCTTTGAATACGTTGGACCACACAAGGGAGAGGGGAGAAGTATCTTTCCCTCAATGCTTTCTCTCCTTCTTCATTTGGAAGCCTGTGTTCTAGTAACAAATGGTGATTATAAAAAAAGGGAAAAGAAAAAGCAAAAGACAAGCCTTCCCTTCTTCCCTTTTTGGAGCGACAGCTCTGAGCCTTGGTCAGGGGATCCCATGAATTGGACTTGCAAAGGACCCGGGAGGGGTCCCTATAAATCTTCCCCACACAGAGGAGGCTGTCTGTCTACTTCTGGGCTGCTGCTCATTGTGCGGAAAGCTTAACTGCTTTACTTTCATTCAGAAAAAAAAAAAAAAAAGGAGAAACTTGCATAAAAACCTGAGGTTTATTGATATTGCCTTATTTCTGTGTAATTTTCAAAGGCTTTTTTTTCCTTAGTTGTTTGCTTAGAAAGGTAATTTGCCACATTTTTTTCTGCTTTGTTTATTGCCTAGTTTCCTTTATTCCTCTATCCCCTCCTTATGCCGCTGTTCATGAAACAAAATCTACATGAAGTCATCAATATTTGTGACAATACAAACAGCACTTCCTTTGGCTGCTCATCAAGACCGGGACAAGGAGTATCAAAATAATAAAATATAAATTTAGAAGGCATTGCATATGAGTCCTGTGTGCCTGTGTGTACAAATACACACGAGCATACACACAGGCACACAGATGCACTGACAGATAAGCACACACTTGATGCCTTGGAGAAACGCCAGCTGTAATTGCCACAAACTAAACATGACTTTATGCTTTCTTGCTGATGCTTTTGCCCATCATACTCTGCCTTTCTGCTGATGACTTATTTCTTGATCCCATTTCATGGGTCACAGAACCACATACCAACCCATTTAGTAGCAGTATACACACACTTTTTTGGATATAATTAAAATAAGTTGTCACCAAAGTGATGAGAATGTATATTACTAAACATTACTGATGTGTGTGAATTCTTATTATTGTAAGAAAGGATTATACAGCTTTATTGTGTAGAACACAGATTTTATCTCCACAAATTAGCCTACCATGTAATCTGAACCTAAGGCACAATTTCTGCTTCTGAAAATTATAAACAGGATAATGGAATTATCAATTTCAGCTTTCATGCACATCAAAATATTCACAGCCTTTCAACATTTATATTTAGGAGCACACTGTCTGAAAACTGAATTCAGGACTAAGCACTATATTATCAAAGTAAAGCAAAGTTATTTTGAAGTAAAAAAATCTCACTCCATCCATTTGCAAATAATGTCACAGGCAGACAGTGAACTGCATCGTTTACAGTTACTATGAGGTTCATCCAGTTTCCAAAATATTTTGACAGCAACATCGGACTTGCAAAATAAGAACAAGGGTGGTGGTACTGGGGATGATTCTTTACACCACAAAGAGGAAGGGAGAAGGTGTTTGTTTGTGCCTGCACGTACGTGCATGGGTGGGTGAGGGGAGTTTGAGAATTCCTAATCCTGCAGCTCTCAGGACCTGAAGAGTTGTATCCCATCTGGGGTAACTGGATTAAAAATCTTTTCTTATTTCAAAGGTTTGATCTCAACAAGGGTTTGATGTGATGAAATCAAAGTGGCAGCTCTGATTTGAAAACTATTTGGATTTGAACTTCCTGAAGACTAGATCTGAGAGAATGGCTGCAGTGGATATGAATGTGTAGTAACTACACTAATGCCTGGATAAAGAATAAATTTATGCTTTGGGAAATAGAAAAATATCCCATTTCTAAAATAATACTGTTTGCAGTGAGAAAAACCTTGCAGTAAAATAACTTCTATCAGCTAATGGTTAGTGGAGCTTGTGCTGTCCTCAGTGACAATAATATGACTTTGCCTTAACACAGGTGAAGTTAAAATAATAATTGCTACAAATTTTATGTGTCATATGGCAATTGCTAATATTACTGTGTTGTCTGTGTCACTACCTAGTGCCCAAGGTGCTTGCCTTCCCACAGAATCACAGAATGGTAAGGGTTGGAAGGGACTTCTGGAGAACATCTAGTCCAGCTCCCCCCCTCCCAAAGGCAGGATCACATAGGGCAGGTCTCATAGGAATGTGTCCAGGTGAGTTTTGAATGTCTCTGAAGTAGACTCAACAACCTCTCTGGACAGCCTGTTCCAGTGCTCCATCACTCTCACAGTAAGTAAATTTTTTCTTGATGTTAGGGTGGAGCCTCCTTTTCTTCAGCCTACTCTTCCTCATCTTATCACATGGCACCACTGAAAAAAGAGTGGCCCTTTCTTCTTGACACCCACCTTTTAGATATTTGTAGACATTAATGAGATACTCTCAGCCTGCTCTTCTACACAATAAAAAGCCCCAGGTCGCTCAGCTTTTCCTCATAGGGGAGGCATTCATGTCCCTTAATCATCTTTGTAGCCCTCCATTGGACTATTTCCAGCAGTTCCCTGCCTCTCTTGAATTGAGGAGCTCAGAAATGAACTCCTCAGGTAGACCAGGTGTGGTTTCACTAGGGCAGAGTGGAGGAGAAAATAGCCTTTCCTTTGACCTGCTGGATACACCCAGGACTCCAAGGTCTTTTTCAATCAGGCTGCTTCACAGCAGGACAAGTCTTAGTCTGTACTGGTGCATCATGTTGTTCTTACCCAGGTGTGGGGCTCTACACTTATCCTTTGTTGAACTTGATTAGGTCCCCCTTTGCCCAGCTCTCCAGTCTGTTCAGATCTCACTGAATGACAGCAGAGCCTTCTGGTGACTCAGCCACTCCTCGCAGTTTCATATCATCATCAGACTTGCTCAGGGTACACTCTATCTTCTCATCCAGGTTGTTGATGAAGATGTTGAACAGGACTGGGCTGAATACGGACCCCTGGGGAATCCCACTAGCTACAGGCCTCCAAGTGAGCTCTGCACTGCTGATTCTCTTTCAGAAATGATGAAGAGTGGCGCAGAAACACCAGCCAGCAATCTCAGCACTCGCAGGTGCATCCCTCCAGGGCCCATGCATCTGTGAACATTCAGTTTACTCAAAAGATCTCTGACCCAATCCTCATTGAGCAGTGGAGAGCCCTCCTTTCTCCAAGCTTGCTCTCTTAGTTCCAGGTTCTGGGATTCCTGAAGGCTGGTGTAGCAGTGAAAACTGAGGCAAAGAAGACATTCACTAGCTCTGCCATCTCTGCATCCTCTGTTACCAGGGCTCCCACCTCATTCAGCAGTGAGGCTACTTCTCCCTGTTCTTCCTTTTACTACTAACGTATCTGAAGAATTCTCATTCTCTTTCACCTCCTTTGCCAAATTTAATTCCAAGTGGGTTTTGACCTTTCTTGTTGCATCTCAACATACCCTGACAATGTTTCTATAATCCTCTCAGGAGACCAGACCCTTTTTCCATGTACTGTGAGCATCTCTCTTCTATTTGAATATTTCCAGGATCTCCTTGTTCATCCATGCATGTTTCCTGCCTTCTCTACTAGATTTTTTATTCAAAGTGATGCACTTACCTGGAGCTTGGAGGAAGTGTTGTTTAAATGTTGCCCAGCAATCTTGGGTCACCCCTACTTTCTAGAGTCCTAGTCCACAAGATTCTCCAAGTAGGTCTTCAAAGAGGACAAGTTAGTGGCCCTCATAAAGTCCATGGTTGTAACCCTACTTATTGCTCTGCTTTTTCTGTTACAATACTGAACTCTACTATGTCATAGTCACTAGAGCCAAGGCTGCCCCCAACTTTCATGTCCCTGACCAGACCTTCTTTATTTGCTAATCCAAATTCCAGCAGCACACCTCTTCTTGTTGGTTCTTCAAACACCTGCATCAGAAAGTTGTCATCATAGAATCATAGAATCATTAGGGATTGGAAGAGAGACCTCGAAAGATCATCTAGTCCAATCCCCCTGCCACAGCAGGATCACTTCACTGGAGAAGTTATAGACTCAGAATCTCTGGGTTGGAAGGGACTACCTGATCATCCAGTTCCAACTCCCCTCACCATGGGCACCCCACCCTAGACCAGGCTTGCCAGAGCCCCATCCAGCCTGGCCTTAAACACCTCCAGGGATAGGGCCCCAGCCACCTCCTGAATGGGCAACCCATTCCAGGCTCTCACCACTCTCACACTGAAGAACTTCCTCCTCACATCCAGTCTAAATCTACCCATC
>JAOXOE010000874.1:25075774-25094395 GCA_028565055.1 Phoeniculus purpureus
TTCCAGTATCTGAGAGGGGCCTACAAAAAGGCTGGGGAGGGACTTTTTAGGATGGCAGGTAGTGACAGGACTAGGGGGAATGGAGCAAAGCTGGATCCGGGCAGATATAGACTGGATGTGAGGAGGAAGTTCTTCAGTGTGAGAGTGGTGAGAGCCTGGAATGGGTTGCCCAGGGAGGAGGTTGAGGCCCCGTCCTTGGAGTTTTTAAGGCCAGGCTGGATGGGGCTCTGGCCAGCCTGATCTAGGGTGGGGTGTCCCTGCCCATGGCAGAGGGATTAGACTAGATGATCTTTTGAGGTCCCTTCCAATCCTATGATTCTATGATACTTTAGTCTGCATATTTAGTGGGTCAAAAGTGCAAGTTTAATGGCAATAGTTTGTTTAAAAGATCTGGGGGAAAAGGTTTTGTAGTAAGTTCCTATAGAGATTACAGAATGTGGTGGTCTGAAGGATTCAGTTTTGCTTAAAGGCTATTCAGTTCTGCCTCTTATCTACTATTTCTATACTATTATCTCCTATAATATCTTACTATTTTTTCATGAGGGAGCAGATAATAACTCAAAAGCCTCAGCCAAAACAAACCCTTTGAAATATTTTATTAAACCGTTTCTCCTTCAAATCCATAAATATCACCTCAGACTCCTTATCAATAGAAAGGCTTAAAGAGGGTACAGAAGTCATTGAATTATGATGTGCTCATTTTAATGAAATTCCACTCCTGCTGGGATGTTCCCTGCAGATTTTCCATATTTCAGCATGGGAAAGGTTTGCTGCTTTCCTGCTGGTGCCAAGAGTTAATTGAAAACATTTCAGGATAAATTCAGCTTGAGGGCCAACGCTCCCATTCCTTCATTATTCTTAACAATAATAGAGGAGTAATACAATTATTAATAGGCATGTTGTATCCTCTTAAAGTGACAGCGTGTTTCTGAAACCACTCCTTTCACCTTCTTTTTCTTTATCAAATCTAAAGCAAATGGAAAAAGGAAGGCGGGGGGAAGAAAAGCTGGTATATTATACTGTTCATCACTTTTCCTCTGCAGTGGGTATTTAGCCATCATTACACACAGATAGTAACATAAATTTAAAATAAAATGTAAAAAAATCAGTCATCTAGACCAGAATTTCCTGAAGGGTTTTATGTTTATAGTCTTAGCCTTGGTATAATATTAAATTATTTTCTTTGAAGTTATGTATATCCTCAGAGTTATTCAAGGAAATTCAGAAAAGAGAAATGCCATGTTTTAATAAAACTATCATTATTTTAAAGATTGAATCTGTTTTGGAATAATATATCCCTTGTATGATTTATGTTTATGTTTAGTATAATGAGTCAAAACAATGGTGTTGTATTTTCCTCCAGAATACATTAGAATGTCTTGCTGGCCCACAGTTACTCACATATTCTCTCCCAAGGTAAACAATTCATGTTACAACCTTGTAGAAAATATTATTTTAATTCTCATTACCTTTCTTCCGACCTAGATTCTTGACATATTCATTGCAATTTTGTCAGTATTTATGCACTTCTGATAACTTAAACATTGAAACTGAGTTATGAATTTGGAAACATTTGCAAAATAATATTATGTTTTCGCTTGGTTTATTATCATCACTGAGAACCAAGGAATCAGAACAAAAGGTTTACCATTTTCACCCCCAAATTTTAGACAATGTTCTGAATGTGGTTTTATTGCTTCTTCAAACTCCCAAAACAGACAACAGAAAATACAAAGCAGTCATCTAGTGATGGGACAAGGGGCAATGGGTGTAAGCTGGAACATATAAATATCAGAAGGAACTTCTCCACAGTGAGGGTGACAGAGCACTGGAACAGGCTGCCCAAGTGGGTTATGGAGTCTCCTTCTCTGGAGATGTTTAAAACCCACCTTGATGTGTTCCTGTGTGACTTGGTCTAAGTGATCCTGCTGTGGTGGGGGGGATTGGACTAGATGATCTTTTCAGGTCCCTTCCAATCCTTAATGTTCTGTGATTCTGTGATTCTAATTGTTTACAGAACTATTTTGCCATGAAGTTTGCCCACTGAAGGATCACAAAAACACTCCAGACAACCAGAAGTGAAAGGATTCCTACAGACTACAGTGAATCAAAGGAATATTTGTACCATTTTAATAGGCTACTGTATCCGGCTTGCTAGTTGGTTCCATTCTTTAACAGAAGTCCTAGTAAGTGGCAGCAGACATGATATTTAGAACTGTCCCAGCGCAGAAGATTCTCCAGACAAAGTTAAGGTACTTTAACCAAATTTTACACCTGTGTTAATCTCCTCACATGGAAAGAGTAACAGGGATTAGGGCCAGAACAGTTTTCCAAGTAGAGGTTTCCAGGTTGTAGCATCCCAGAAGAAAACTGAAATAAAGGTATAGCTTAAAGCAGTTTATGGACCCTGACACAAATCCAACCCCAGTGTAGGGACTACGTAGAATAAGGGCCAAGGTTAGGAATAATTTCTGCCTCAGCTATCTATACTACAAAAAAGGGAATATCTGATCAGTCAGAACACTCAGTCCATGCTGGACCTCAAACCCCACACAAATTTTTCGCTTGTTCTCAAAAAAAATACGCAAATTTTTCTTACCAAACTGTTTGAGAAAACCAGATTTGCTCTCACTAATATCAAAAGGGCATACACCTGATGAGTGCCAAAGACTTGTCTATAAACAAGTATTTCTGTCTTGGAAAGGAAAGAGTGATCTCTTTTGCATGTTAAGTTTCTTCCAGATTCTCTTCCCAGTTCTGTCTTTCCCTTTTCCAACCAAATTGTCCATTTTCTAATTCATAAATGCTATGTTCAAGACAGGCACTTTCCTTTTCTTCATTATATTTCCTTACCTTTCCTTTGTATTATACTTTCTCTCACCCTTTTGTCTCCTGGTCCTTGATTATATTCCATTTTCACTCTCCTCCTAAACTTCCATTGACCCCTTCCCAAATGTTTTCTACCTTCCCTGGCCTGGTGGACATGTGTTTCAGCTACTATCTTCTTCTGAAGCTCCCTGTGTTACCACCTCCATTGAAGTATGCCATAAATATTCTTAACCTCACTCCAAATCTACAAAAAGAGCATTTTAGATTTCCCATCATCATTTAAATATAAAAATCACAGATTTAGGAAGGGTGTGTAGATATGACTCCTGGAGATCATCTGCTCTCACCTTCCTGTAGAAGCTGTATGCCAGCCAACACCAGATGAAGTTAGCTGCTGCTTTTGCTAGCCATATATTGAATGCTTCTAAGGACGGGAGTGGAGGAGTTTCTCTGGAAAACCTGTCCCAGTGCTGCACTAGGTCTCCCGGCAAAGTTCTTCCTAATGGTCAGTCTGAACCTCCTAGGCATATTTTGTGCCTGCTGCACTTTGTCACATCTTCTAACACTTCCAAGAAATGTCTGGCCCTGCAGTCTTTACAAATACCTTTCTGGTAGCTGTAGGCTGACATGAGATTACAGGTAGCCTCTTCTCAGACAAACTAAAGTTCAACTGCCTCATATTTTCCTCACTGGACACAAACTCTAGCCATCCTAGCAGCTTTCCACTGGGCTCTCCAGTTTCTTAGTATCCTTCTTGACCTTTAGGGATTGTCTCAAAGCCAGACATAGTGTTTCAGGTGCAATGCCATGAACACCAAGAACATGGTAACCTCCTTCTCCAGTTTCTGGAGATGGATATAAAATCATCTCCAAAGCTAAATATTTATCATACTTCCACACGGTTTTTCTTTTTCTGGCCCTGCTAAAACCACTAAAGCCAATTACCTTTCTTCCCCCTCTACTATTTTCAATATATGTCTCAGCTAACCACTTGATAACTACTTGCAGCTTATCCTTATTAGCAAGTAGACTGTTTGTTCTCTACAATGGTCATCTCTTTTCCTCACCACTTCTTACTCACCCCTTCAAAACACCACTTTGGAAAGTGAATCTTTCTTTGCACAGACATGTCTTTGTTCTGTATCACTTTAGCAATGTATTTCTGGGTTGGCTACAGCTCACACATCACCTTCTGACCTATCCTACTAACAAACCTCAGTCCATTTATTTCCTTACTCCAGGGTGATCCTATGTCCACTCTGGTGAATGTCCAATGTATTATATTAGCACTGTGTAACTGTGTGCTTCAAAATCATTCTTTGCATGCATTCACCTTTTACTATAATATCCTCTTGGCTCATATAAATTAACGAAAACAAGTGTTTGTTGGGTTTTTTTTTTAAGTAGGTTTTGTCATTGGTCGTTTTGATTTTGAGCACCAAATACTGATCACTATCAGTAGCTGCACAAACCATCTCTTTTTATTGCTTTATTTTTGCGCCCTTTAGTCACGTTTTCAGTCACTGCCTGAGTTTTGGAGCTAAATATCCGAGATATTAGCTGAAAGCTTCCTCAGAAAGCAAATCTTTCCCACATCCTTCCCTGCAGTTTCTCTTTAAGAGGTGTCAGCATGGCTGAGAGAATGAAGTGGCTCCACATTGTTTGCCTGAACTATTATGTGTTTAACATTTCCATAACAAAAGTGCCACTCGACTTCTCCTCCATTAATGCAGCTCGAGGGCTCTTGTCCTCCTTTAATAAAACATTGTTGAAATCATTTATTTAGAGCCCTTGGTTACTAGTGGGAGAATGACCATCTTTGTGCCAAAATATAGTGTGTACAGTCCACTATTTTGTAGTAGATCATTCTGTTATTTAAGAAATTGATTAAATGGATGTCTTAGAAAGTATTTATGCTAATAGCACATTACTTATGTCATTCAGTCAATGTGAGCTTTTTCAACTTGAGCTAAGCCTCAGGTTGAAACAGTAATAGTTCATACAGTAACTTCCAACTTTGCAGCTTACAAATCTGTTTCATGGGTTTCAAATCTTGCAGAGTGCTGCTCTTCCCATCTGAAAATGTTCTCTGCTGCCAGACTACCTCTTTTCCTGAGCAGTTGAAATTGTTATGTTATCATAGGCAGTATGGCAGTTCGTGATGTTGTTGCTGGAGTGAGAAACAAAATCGATTGAACACCGGAACTTGCTTCAGTGATATTGAAGATGCAACACAACTCAGTCACTCAAGCAGCGTTTTCTACGACTCATCTAGTAGTAATTTTGTGTCCCACTACTTTTACATGTGCACTTTGGCTGTTTTTGGAGTCCCTCTCGCCCTCTGGCCGTGTACTCAATAGAAAAAAAGAAACAAAACGAAAAAACAATAAGCACATTGCATTGCATTGAGATGGAATTTCTTGCTGTGCACCTGCAAAGTGTTGTGCAGCCATCTTTGCAGCCCTGCTGCAGATATATGCTGTGGATTCATGCCTTCGGTGAGAGATCTGGTACACTGGCGGTTCTCAGGAATGGAGAGGAGATGGTAACTAAAATCCGTCATGCTTTCCAATGTGACTGAAAGACTTGGCCAAACCGGACCTTTGCTTTCTATCATTGTAACGCTTTGTTTCCTAAAAATTTTTAAAGTTACATATATATTGGTGTATATTGCTAAAAATAAACAGAGACCTTATGTTATGTCTATTGTGATTGCATACAAAAGCTTTGCTGTGTGCTTGGGTGATCAGTGAAGCTTGAATCTCCCTCTATTTACTGTATGGTCACTGTCAGTTCAATGAACTGCCTCCTTGTTCTCCACCATTGTCCCACACTCCCTTAAACATTTGTCACTGAAGTGCCTCCAAAGACAAATAAACTGTCACCAAGAATTCAAACCTGGTTGCTGGGAATAAAAAGGGACCAGAATTTACTGGATTATTTTACATTAAATGGTGGAGATTTCCTTCTCCCCCTGGAAGAGATTGGCTAGACAGGACCTTGGCGAGGAGCCTTTCAAATACCCAGACAAATGAGAGAACTTCCTTCCCTGCAGAAAATCTCCTTTTCCTCGCCTAAAGCTGTCCTTGCTACATCCCTCGATATTCTAAGAATTTCCATTTGTCTCAAAATCAAGCAAAAGCAATACGAATTTGATGGACATCAACATCTGCACAGATTTTTTTGGCTGGGAAATACACCAGCACAGGCAGCTATTCCTCCTGGAAATTGTGCTTGCTCCAATGACACCACAAAAAACCACGGGGCTATCTCCTTACAGGGAGGAGCTCACAGGACAGAATTAGTTCAGCTGTATTTATTGTACAATTATTTAAATTAAAACAATCCA
Source organism: Phoeniculus purpureus (assembly GCA_028565055.1). NCBI lineage: Eukaryota > Metazoa > Chordata > Aves > Bucerotiformes > Phoeniculidae > Phoeniculus > Phoeniculus purpureus. Next base: position 25,081,953 of record JAOXOE010000874.1, read on the forward strand.
CTTTCTGTGGAGAAGGAAGCATACAGATGAGTCGTCTCTGCCTAGTGGCGCTCAGTGTTGATTTATGCCAGGCAGATGCTTTTGACAGGGGCCTGTAAAATCAAGTATTGAGTTTATTGTAGCAGTTAATTATCCATCCTTTTATAGTGCTAATGTTTTTACTCCTAACTGAAGAAAAACAAAGGCTTTTGGCTGGGACTTAATTTTTCATCAACAACTAGTTAAATAGTCCTTGTGGGTGCTAACTGTTGGCAAACTGAAAATGTGTTTCCAGTCATCTCCTGAAGAACAGGAAAAAGTTTTTAAGACCATCCCTACACAATTCTGAAAAAGGCAGCACTCTGTAAAGAAAGCTGACTCCGCTTGCAAGCCTCACCTAGCTACTCTGTCTTTTTCCTGAGGAAGCAATGTTTCCAGCTCTGTTTCAACAATAAGCTTATTCAAACATTCAGATGACTTTAAAACTGGACTTCAGATCATAACCGTGCACCATACTTATGTACTTGTTTGGAATCACAGCTATTTGTGGGTCGGTTTATGTGTGTGCGTGTGTGCCTGTGTGTTTATCGTTGGGCACCCTAATCAAATTCATACCCTAAAGAAATAATAAATTAATCTTTTGTTGAAATAGCTAATCCAGAGGCAGGGATTTCTAATTTATACAACAGACAGATGTGGATTTGTACTCTTTTGAGATCTGGTAAGATGAAAAAGACACTATCTTGCTAATCTGTTGCCCCTTCAGTCAAAGTTTATTTGTGTAGCTTTTAAACTTCTGACTTGCCTTCCAATTACAGCATTTAAAACGAAAAGCTTTAAATAAACACCATGAATAGAAGATAAATAAACTTTCCCCCCCTCCTTTTTTTTTTTTGTGAGTGCCTAGCTTGACACAGTGCAAACTTAAATCCCCAGAGGACTGAGCTCTCTCTTTTGTGTTAATGTTTAAAAGATTTTCCAATGCTGGAGTTTATTCCTACTGCAAACATTTCTATTTACAAGGTCAAGTGTATCAGCACTCGACACAGCTTAAGAGTGTAATTATTTATCTAAGGGCGTTTGAGTGTAGATCAGTAGCCCTGGCAGCAAACCAGGCTTCAGCACGATGCGAAGCAATTCCCAAGAACAATATTACAAGATCTAGTAACTGCTGATCCCTCCAGTGTGTTTACTTTTGCATTCTTCGTGGTGGAAGAAGGCAGGCTGAATGGCAGACTTGCGTGCGTTTTGTTGCAGCCCCCTCGATGTGCGCGCCACAGCCTATGCGAAGCCTTGTTCCAAACGCTTGCCACCTCCGCGTGATGTATTTATCACCATTTACTTGTTTGCACGCTTAGAAGCATTTCTAAGAGTGTCAGTGAGAGCAACATGCCTCCACTTCACGAAGAAAGCATGGCAACGTACAAACAGGAGCAGTGTCCTTGAATTGCTTTACTCTCTTCTGGCACTGGGAAGTTGCCATGCCAACGCATTACAAAATCAACCACTCTTTTAAAGCAGTACTTTCAAAGCTGTATTTACTTCTTGCACGTAATTATTCATTAAAGTAAGAATAGCAGTCATTTACATCTATGTAAAGTATTACAGGCAGACAGAGATTTTTATTCGTTGATTGTTTTTGGTTTGTTATTCCGTAGTTTGATCCCCGCTCTCACCAACCCCTCCCCCTCCAACCTCGGGTGCTGAGAGTTCAAGTGTCCATGGAAAACAATTTCACCACATCCATTATTTAAAGCTCTTTCTTTACTAATTTACACGTTTAGAAAATATAAAAAGCCGTACATATTTTTTAAAAAAAGGCCATTTTTAAGCCTCCTATAAAAAAATATAAGGTTTAAGGCAGCTCAGAAATGCGTTTACACAATTCTACAACGTTCATAAAGTCTCTTCAAATAAGAAAGTTAAATTCCGATCTGTAACATACACTGTGCATTTGATGTTCTAGAGAATAATACTTCACTGAATCACTGTTGCTGGTATCCCTTTACACATAAAATCTGTACCTTTCCAGGAAAGAACAGCAATTGCAATTATCTGGCAGATAGGATGTGGATTTTAAACTTTTTATTATTTTTCTTTAAATAAATTATCCCCAAAAGCATAGAATTTATAAAATTCTATATACAAAGAAGAGCGACTGGTAACAAATCCCAGTTTTAAATACTTTTTTTTTTTTAATATAAGATTTACCAGAGGTCAGCACCCTGATATGACAACAGGCAATATAACTTTTCAGGATATTTGTACATACATGTTCTCGAGTTTAAAAGTGTCTTTCAAAGATGGCAGTGCAGAGCTCTTTTAAAACAAAAGTTGCATTGTTCAGTACAGCCGACAACTCTTGGAAAAAAATTGTTTCTTTTAATGTCGCTAGGTTAAAGAGACGGCTGCTGGCACGCTTTCACTATAGGGAAGATGTGTGTGCAAGTGGGAGTACTGTAAACCACAGAATTTATTCAGTCTGCCATTTCCTTAAACTTAATTAACGGCAGATGCGGCATTAAACCGATCTTCGAGCATCGCCAGGAGCGAGACTTGACAGAACCATAGAGCCGTTGGCTAGCCAGTACGGCAACAGCTTTGGCAGCGAGTTTGGGTAGCTCTCACGTCCTTCTAACCTTCATGTCAAAACGTTTCAAAGAAAAAATAAAAAGTCCCTAGCAGAGAGAGGGCCACTGCTCCCGGCTTCTCGCGGCTGGCGTCAGGGGGCATCTGCCGCAGCGCCAGGAACGGCGGTCTCTCTGACACGAAGGCACCGGGCTGGCAGCCATTGCATAGTGCACACCGACACCGGCACCCCGAACTCGAGCGGACCGTGGGCTGCCGGGCAGGCCGGGCCGGGGTGAGGACAGTGCGGGCTGGCGCTGCCGAGGAAGAGGGGGACGCCTTCGGGGCGTAGCGGGGATGAGGGGACGCCCGTACTAAGGGCCGGAGAGGACAGCGGTGGCGTGTGGGGGGGAGGGTTGACAGGCCGCTAGAGCCGCGGTAGCAGCGGCGGCAAGATGGAGACCAGCAGCACCCAAACTGCGGCAGCGGCGGGGCGGCCAGCGCTGTCCGCCTGCACGGGGAAGCCGGGCTCGGAGCCCGCACTGTCCTCGGCGTCGTCCCTCCCCCTCTGGCTTGGCTCCTCGTCGTAGTCCTCGTCGTAGTACTCCTCAAGGCCGCCGTCCGAGCCGCCGCTGCTGCCGGCGCCGTTGCCGCCCACGTCGGCACCGAAGCAAAGGCGGGCCATGTTCTCCTTGATCGACTCGCAGATGGGCCGCTCCAGCCCGTCGCAGACGCAGTCGTTGAGCAGCACGGCCTTGGGCACGGCCAGCATGTCCTCGATGACGGCGCGGCACTCGGGCGTGCAGCGCAGCCCGTTGAAGAGCTTCCCGCAGTAGGCCATGTAGCGGCTGAGCGCCAGGCTGCACCGGCTGTCCCAGTCGCAGCGCCGCCGAGCCTCCGTACAGCCCATGACGCCGGCGCCCGGGCCGGAGCCGCCGCCGGCGCCAGCCGCGGGGCTGCTGGTGCGGGGCAGGCAGGGCTCGATGGCGCGCTTAGTGGCGCGGCAGTTCTCGTCTTGCGCGCAGTCGCAGTCCTCCAGCGCCGGGCCGCGCCGCGTGTGGTTGAGCTGAATGAGGGCCGCGATGCAGTGGCTTGGGCACCGCCGCCGGGAGGGGGCGGCTGCACCAACACCGACAGCCGGACCGTCTCCGCCGCCGCCCGCCGGCGGCGGCGGCTGCTGCTGCATGAGCACCGGGGCGCACGCCTCGGCGTACTGGCTGTACGCGTAGCTGCACTCGGGCTCCCCCTGACACTGCAACACTGCCTGCCAGCAGATCAGCCGCCGGCCCTGCACCAGCGAGCCTCGCGGCGGCCACACGGCACCCAAAGCCGCGGCCAGCCACAGCCAGGCGGGCGGCCGCGGCCCTGGAAGCCGAGCGGGCGAGCGGGCCACCATCGCGGGCGGCGGCTGTTGCCGCGGGCGAAGAGCGCGGGAGAGGAGGAGAAGGAAGAGGAGGAGGAGAAGGAGGAGGAGGAGAAGGGGAAAGAGGAGGAAGAGAAGGAGCTGCCGCCCGAGGAAAAGTTTGACAAACTCCCGCCGGTTGTGTGCATGAGGTCTCGTCGCATCAATCCATCCGCGTCGGCTCCGGGTCCCTCCAGCCCCCGGGAGCTGACTACGAGGCAGGCGCCCGGGGCCGTCCCGTGCCGCTCAACCCGCTGCTCCCGGCTCGGCTCGGCAGCGGCGTCAACGAAGGCGGCCGGATCGGAGTGGGGAATCAGCGCAAACGGGGGTTCGGAGGGGAGCGGCGCCGCGGTGCGCTCGGGGACTTGCAGTCTGCGCCGGGAGAGCTCATGGTCCTGCTGTCCTGCTCCTCCTGAAGTTCCGTCTCTTTTTTCCCCCTCTTTTTCTTACACAAAATAAATGCCCAGCTGCCGCCGCTGCTGCTGCCTCGTCCTCGGGAGCTTTTAACTTTCCGTTCGCAGCATCTGTGCACATGCCAGCCGCTCCGGTCCCATCCGCCGTCCCTGCTCTACTCGCTCCCTCTCGGCACCAGCTGCGATTTCGGGTGTCCGGGAGACGAAACGTGTCTCCCCGCTGGCAAGAAGATAGCACGGGAGAAGAAGAGGGCAGCCTCCGGGGTCTCTTTCTTTCTGGGCGACTGATGCTGCTCCTGTTGTCAACAAGCCCCGCGAGCCACTCTGTGGATCCGTCTGTGGGTCTTTTTTTCTCCGCAAGGCTTTAAATACAAAAGTGCCCTCCGAGCAGCAGCAGCGTGCTCTGATTAGGCCTTATTATGCATGCATGGAAAAGCAAACAAACAAAAAAAATTAGCAACGCTTCTTTATACACATCCCCCCAAGCCTGCGCTCTCTCGCTCTCTTTCTCCTTTTCTCCACTTTTTTTCTCCTTTCGCTCGGCCCCTTTCCTTGCCTCGCCACTTGCCATTGGTCCAGCCTGTTGTTGAAAGGTTTTGGTTTTTTTTCCCTCCTCTTTACGATCTGCCGGAGGGAGGGAGGGAGCGAGGGGGGCTAGAGGGCAGTTCACATTCAAAGCTTGAAAGGAAAGGCTTAAGGAGAGTGACAGCCCCCCGAGGAGCCCCTCCTCCCTTTAAGGCGGTTCGGATCGGGGCTGCGAGGAGCACCCTCGGGAGTACCGAGCCCCATCGCTGTGATGGGGATGGGATCTGTGTGCTGCTTGCGATCTTAAACGGGTCCTGCTCGTTATAGCAAAGGAAAATAAGTCTCTAGCTTGATCGATGTATGTCCCCAAACTTCCCATTGATTGAAGTGGGGCAAAAAAGTGCTTCCACAAAAGTAGGGAATATCAGGCTCAAAATAAGACCGACTTTGTTGTTACTGAAATCTAGACAGAGCTCCTGGTTGCAGGGAGAGCAAAGCGAACCCTGTTAGTGGTGTGCTGCCACCATGTAAGTACCGGTCTGATGCCTTCAGTATTGCAGCGTTCTTCCCAGTGAACGCATCCCCCTCCGATTTTAAACTCATTCATCTCAGCTTGCCGCCTGAGGTTTTTTTTTTCTCTGCACGGGCTTTTAAGACACTGACCTACGTGGATGCCTATTAACAGAATCTCAAGATAGTTTTTTGATACTTAATTAAGCTCTGCCAACCCCTAAAAAGTTGTTTAAAATCTGTTCATTAAGAGGATTAAATGTATTTTCATTGGAAGCAAAATACCGTGCCGATGTCTCGCCTTCTTGTTACACTCGCCCATCGCTTTGCTTTGATTATGAGGAAGTAGACGCAAATACAAGCACAACGAGAGCAGCTAACAAAATAAGTAGTGGTGCATTCGTTTCAGTGCTACCTTAATTCCAGAGCAACGTCTTCTCCAGCCACAAGGGGCATCGGTATCTGCTGCCTGTCAAAACTAGCGCTTTTTTTCATGCTGAGACTATTAACTCCATCTGTCACAAAAGTTAGGACTAAATCTATTTTCCAGAGACAGAGGGATCGGGGGATTCTACGTGGTGTGGGCTGATGTCTGTCTGAGAGTGCGCGGAAGGTGAAATGGCGGCATGGGGTGGCTGGGAGCCAGCATGATTTATGTGCTTGGAGGCATTCCTCAGGATCTACTCCATTGTCATCAGTTTTATAAGCTAAGCTGCCTGTGTTTCTCTCTCAGTAGAGTTTTGCCTCTTCTGGTGTGAAAATCGTGTTTAACTATGTTTTGAAATCCATGAAAACTGCATTCAGAAGCCCTGCCTTCATCCATCTAGTTTAGAGATATTTTAGTTCTTTTTTTAAAAACACCAGATGCTGTTCAGGCAGGGTGCAGCAAATATACATTGCTTTCTACACTGTTTTTTCCCTTGCATTACTTTGCAGCTCCATTCACTGATGGTAATACTGCTGCTAGTGGAAGTCAGCTAGTTGGGGATGGGAAGTTGGAAACACCATTGTGAATCATAGAATCATAGAATCATTAGGGATTGGAAAGGACCCCAAAAGATCATCTAGTCCAATCCCCCAATGCTGCACAAAGTGGTGCCACACTGTCTGAATGAAGGGGAGAGTGATCCATGTTGATGCAGCTGGAAAGAAGGGGGCCTATATGCTGGGATATTCCGGGCATAGGAAGTCTAAGATGGAACTACAACGGGATAGGATTGTACCTTGGGATGAGACAGAGGTCTCCTGAGATTCCCCAGCACAGGAGAGCTGCAATGGCTGTCTGGCTGTCTCACTGGAGCTGCGCTCGCAGAAAGCAGGCGGATGACAATTGTGTCCTCTCATTTCATGTCTTGATCTGCAAAACCCTTCTACCTCGGCTGTCCTTCATGTCTGGAGCAGAATGCAGTCTGTGTATTTTGTGACGAACGGCAGTCGCTGAACTTCAGACCTCCCAGGAGGGGGAGCAGAGGAGCCTTCACAGCCGGCCTTGCATCCTGATGTGACCGAGAAAAGGTTGACGGTGCTGCCGGAGCAGAAGGAGGAACAGAGTGTGGTAGCACTAGTGCGTACAGGCTGCTCTGGCCAGGGATAGTGTTCACTTTTGCCTAATGGTCAGGAAGGCAGTAGTACATGGCATGAAGCATCGCATCATTTATAGGCAGAGCTAGTTTCATACAGTAATAATGGCAATGTTGACTTTGAAGTTTCCAATTTGGAGTTAAGGAGCTCTGGGCAATCTGGTCTAGTGACTGATGTTGCTGCTTCATGCAGGGGTGTTGGACTAGATGACCTGTGGAGGTCCCTTCCAACTCTATGATTCTATGAGTCTATAATAGACAAAACTTGTAACAGAAGATATCTGAGCTCCTCACTTTTCACACCTTTCAGTCGTGTAGCCTTAGACCAAACTCTGTCTTCCAGTAATACTCACAACCTTGGCATTACAGTGCATGAGAGTCATGCGAAGCAGTAAAAGTCCAGCTCCTACACCAAAGTTTATGCTGTAGAAATAGACCAGTAGAGTGTACAGATTACTGAATATGGCCATGCACATACTGCTCAGTTCTTGGATTTGATGTACTCTCCAAGAATAATTTCTACTCCATCCCTCTGCTCACTTTTGTGACCACTTTGTGATCCTCTGAACTTGATCCAATAGGTTTATATCTCTCCTGTACTGATGACCCCAGAAGTGGATGCGGTAGTCCGGGTGAAGTCTCAGCAGAATAGAAGGGCAGAATCACTTTCCTTGACCTGTTGACCATGCTTCTTTTGACACAGACCAGGGTGTGGTTGGCTGCCTACACTGCAAGCGCACATTACTGGCTCATGTCTAGCTTTTAATTCAGCAGTACCCTCAAGTCTTTCTCCACAGGGCTGCTCTCAATCACGTAATCCCCCAATCCATATTGATACCAGAGATTGCCCTGACCCAGGCACAGGACCTTGCACTTGGCCTTTTTAAACCTCATGAGATTTGCACAGGTCCACTTCTCAAAGGATATGCAAGTGCCTCTGGATAGCATCCTGTCTTTCTAATGTGGCAGTCACATCACTCAGCCTGGTGTTGTCTGCAAGCTTGCTGAGGATGCGCTTGACCCCACTGTTTATGTAATTGGTTACAATATAAAACAGCCTGGTTGCAGTACAGGCACCCCTGAGAGACACCACTTGACATTGATCTTCACCTGGACATTGAGCCGTTGATCCCTGCTCTCTGGATGTGACCATCCAACCAATTCCTTATCCACCAAACAGTCCACCCATCAAATCTATATGTCTCAAATTTAGACAGAAGGATGTTGTGGTAAATCATGTCAAAGGCTTTATAAAAGTGCAGATAGATGAATATCCATAGCTCTTGCTTTGTCCACTGGTGTAGTCACTCCATCATAGAAGGTCACTCTGTTGGTCTGGCGGGACTTGTCCTTGGTGAAACCATTATGGCTGTCTCAAATCACCTTCCTGTCCTCCTTGTGCTTTAGCATAACTACACAGAGGATCTGTTGCATGATCTTCTCAGGCATAGAAGTCAGACTGACAGGTCAGTACTTCACAGCATCCTCCTTTCTGTGCTTTTCAAAATGTGTGCAGTGGCTCCCTTTTTCCTTCCACTTCACCTCAGTGATCGAACATTTCAGATATGATTAAAAGTGGCAACTGCCTCAACCAATTCTCTCAAGACTCTGAGATACAACTTGTCGGGTCCCCTAGTCCTGTGTTCATATTCCTCAGGTGGTTACAAACCTGATCTTCCCTTACAGTTGAAGGGACTTTTCTCCCCCATTCCCTGCCTCGAGGTCCATCCACTCAAAGGATAAGTAAACCTGCCTTAAACATATGTTTAATTCAGTCTCTCTCTCAGTCTCCCTCTCTCTCTCTCAGTCTCTCTCTCTCTGTTTTTTTTTTTCAATAATCCTTTTCCCCTTATAGTATTTACTTAAAAGCTGAGTGGCATCCTTTTAGAATTGGAGAGTGTTATTTATATATGAAATGGTAAGTATCATTGAGAGTATTTACCCAGTGCATCCAGCATAGTAAACATGGAAATACTGCACAATACTTTGTAGGACTTCTGGGGTTTTTTTTCAGCTCTGTTCCAATCTAAACTACAAACTGGACCACACATGCTGTTAAAACAAATCTAAGAGTGGGGAAGGACACCAAGCCTTTTTTGGTCTTAACAGAGGCAAACATAGTTGTGAAGGCAACACATTTCTGGTCACCTGTTAAGCTATTTAGAGTTTTAAATGACAGTGGTTTACAATGAGTGTAAAATGCACTATGTAAAGCCACTATCAACCATCAATCACAGTTGAAAATTTTTAATTTTCAAATGCTTAGAAGCAGATATTCCCTGAAGCAGCCAGTAGGTTTGTGTTTCATTTTCTGGATTCATAGAATACAGATTTGCAAAACATCAGAAATTCTGGGGTTTTATATATGAGTATTGTGAAGAAACAGATAGCTTGATGGGTAAGTACTGTTCCACTCTAAATAGACTGAAAGACGAAATTATGAGTAGTGGTTTCCTTTTTTGTGGTTTCAGATTACATGAACACAAACGTAAAATTGCTAAGTGTAGTAACCAATTTGCTCCACTATCTCTTCTACTCCCAAGTTCAACTTCTGTATTTTAGTTTTAATACGGCTGCAGTGAAATATGCCATTCAAAAACATATCTACAATCTGTTCAACTTAATAGGTGTCGATGCATCCTGTGATGATATTTGCCTTATTTACACACAAAAGTAGCTGTTGTTAGAATAAAAACTAGCTTTCAACACAATTGGATTAAACTAGTAAAATTGTAATTCAACATAAATTTGGAGTTAGTAAACTGATCTTGGGTGCATTTCAATAGGTCTACTTGTGCAGAGGTGGCTTCATATAACTGAGAAACGGTGATGCTTTTATTGCGTTGACCTGCTTTAGAAGAGTGTCTGACATTGTTTATTACACTTAGAAGAGTTTAATTCTTACATTGTATTAAAGCACAATGTTGCATATACTAAATAGTACACTAAACATGAAATAGGCATGCAAATATTTCAGAGTCCTGACCCAGATTACCAAAATCAAATAAATTAGTGTTAATAAATAAACTATTTGAAGTGTGCTCAGGCAGGGATTTAACTGGGTCTTTTTAAAGGCAGTTTTAATTAATCAGCACAACAGCCTAGACTCCCTTTAATTCATGTGTTCAGTTGCTTGAAATATGAGAGGAGAAGCATGAATTAAGCTGGATTTTTTATATGGAGGGAGATAGCCTGGATAATCATCAGATTTTATAACAAGAACAGCAGCTGCATTCATGCAATGACATACATCTTTCTTCCTACAATTCACCCAAAACAAAAAGATGTCAAAGCAGTTAGTAGAATTCTACTCCATTCCACTAGTAGCTGTGGTACCTGAATGCTGGCATGAAAGGAAAATGTCTTTATATCTTCAAGGTTTAATTTGTAAAAGTGATGAATGATTCAGTTACTTCCGTATTAGGGGCACAGTCTGAGACGTTTACAGACAGTATGGTTTTTGAATATGAACTCTAGCCTTTGAAAATCAGATTTTTCTATTTTGACATTCAAAAAGGAATCATACGCAGTTCCAGATAGCTTTGAAAATGTATCGCCTTTCTGCAGCAATGAAAACTAAGGTCTTCAGAAATGGTGGAGAAACACAATCAGTCATAAACTTGTAACTGTGCCAAAAACAAGCATTAAAATATTGAGGTGGGAAATTGCGTTAACAAAACCACGTAAGTGTGGTTTTGATTTTAGGTGAAATATCGTGTTCAGGGCTTTGATACACCAAAATACGCTGAAACTCCAGCTATCCTTATGCATATTGCAAAGGAGTATTTTGTTCTTCCTGGCAGGGATCATTCTTTGTAGGCATCACAGAGGTGTGCTCTGCCTGAGGCAACTTATTTTTCCAAATTCCCCAAAAGGGATGGATCAGATTAGGGAGACTGTAAAGATTGAGACTAAAGTTGGTACTTCACTAAAATGGTTAGCGACAGTGGTGCTCTGGAGATTTTCCAGACTCTGAGAGCTGATGTAGGCATCATGTTGCTTCCTGGAGCTAGACCTAGTATCTGTGGCTGGATAGCCCAAACATGTCCAGAAACTTGCTGATATTAGATGTTAGGGATAGAAGAGAAGTTTTGGAACCTTCTCCACTGTGCAAAATTTTCCAGTGGTTTATTCTGGTTTATTTTTTAAATATCCTAAATGGTAAGTTAAGGGCTTTATACCAGTTTCTTTTGATCTATTTGTTTGGAAAAATCTCTTGCAACTGCTGAAAATTCTTACCATATTGAAATGCCCTTGTGCATATTTTGTTTTCCAATGCAGGTAATTATCTATCAACATTAATTCCTGTGGTATTCATAAGATTAATTATTAGAGAAATTATTGGATTATTCATTATTCAGGATATCCATGCCAAATCAGTTCCTTATGTTGCAGGTGAAACTGCTGCTTGTGTAGCATTGTCTGTTCACTTTTCTGTGAGGTGTTAGCATTCTGACTGTACGTTGAGCAGAGGCAGAATAGGGCCAAGATTTAGTGTGACACCATCACAAATATTCCTGTAAAGTCCAGAAAATGGCATTTGTGTTTGCTCTTATATATTGACCCTGCAAATCTATTTATTACCTGTTTATACCTTTTGTTCACAGTTTTTACCCTGTTCTGGATACCCTCCTTGTGTTTATGGGCTACAAGCTGTAATGTAAAGGTTTAGAAATAGAGGAAAAGGTATTCCCTAAACTAAGGTTCATGTCTTAGTTGAAAAATAGCCATGCAAATTTACACTCTGTCCTTGCTTTTATGTTTGTCATGTGGTTCTTTAATTCATTTGTAAAAGAAAGTCCCTTATTCCCTGCTTGCTTCTTGGTCCTAGTTTGATTTGTTCCAGCAATGGTCTGAGTTAAGTTCACAGAACACTTGCTTCCGTTATATGTGTTTCATACCAGTGCGAAGATGCTACAGAGATGAAGTTTGGCAGTGCACTTGTCATACACGTTTTAGGCCTGAAAAGATAGTCCTGCTATAAAACTTACTCTAAATCCCTGTTTTCAAAGGATATGTTTATTTCATGGATGTTTCAATCTAAGTTGAACCTGAGTTATGTAACTGACTAAGCTAGTCATCCTTTTTTTGATAGAGAATTTGGACCATTAACTGATTGCTTGCTTTGGGTTAGCTGGGTCGTATGACTTCCAGGATGTTATTTCTTCTCCACTAGAGTGACTTCTCTTACACTTAAAATGTAGCAGTGTGTTCTGATGTGAATCATCTGATGCTTACTGAAAGGTAGTGAATGTTCTCAAGGTGAGGTCCAAGGATTGTATAAGCATGTTGGGTAGTACCAGCGTCTTTTACATTCTTTTTGGCATTTTACATTGTGTTGTGGAATGGTTGCTCTTTTGTGGTAACATTGCTGTGCTTATTTAATCTATGCCTTGACTTTTTCCTTACATTTTTATCTCTCAAACCGTTTCTTCATTGCATTTTTTGTTCAGTCCCTGCTGACAT
>JAOXOE010000874.1:25094405-25114983 GCA_028565055.1 Phoeniculus purpureus
GATTAAGAATCAGAGAAGAGGTTCTGTATTTGACTATATTTATTGTTACTGCTATGGCCTCTCCTGTTGCCTTTTGCCAACTTTTGTAACTGAATTTCCTTTCACAAAACTATTTGTCAAAGGCAAAGCGTTTGCTAAGTGGATTACTGTGAGAATGTGCTTCAGGACCATTTGCATGGCCATCTTGAAGTCTTGTGGATTGGGAAACCTTCCAGAGACCAGGACTAGCCACAAGCTGAAAAACTGCAGCCTGAGTGGCACACTACAAATATTCAAGGCTTACAGCTGAGCTCAGAGCAGGTTACTACTTCTCTTGCTCAGGGCAAGCCAACATTTGAATCACATAAAGTATTCAGTGAATTCTTAAAGAATGCTACAAAATCTATGTTGCTTGCACATAATACAGAAAAGCTGGTGAGGGACTTTTTAGGATATCAGGTAGCGACAGGACTAGGGGGAATGGAGTAAAGCTGGAGCTGGATAGATTTAGATTGGTTGTGAGGAGGAAGTTCTTCAGCGAGAGAGTGGTGAGAACCTGGAATGGGTTGCCCAGGGAGGTGGTTGGGGCCCCATCTCTGGACGTGTTTAAGGCCAGGCTGGATGAGGCTCTGGCAAGCCTGGTCTAGGGTGGGGTGTCCCTGCCCATGGCGGGGGGATTGGATTAGATGATCTTTCAAAGTCTCTTCCAATCCCTAATGATTCTATGATTCTATAATTCTATGATAATGTGAGAATAGAAAGCCGGGCAAAAACCTGTCATAGAAGAAGTTTGTGATGAACAGTTCAGGCATTTCTTGTTTTAGGTGGAATGTGACCCTGCTAACCCTGAAGTGTCAGTTAGACCTTTGATGTTCAAGAGGATTCAGAAGTAGGCAAGCAGAGTTGATCCAGCCTGAGATGGTAGTGTGTCACTGGTGCAAACTGTCCCTTTCAGTCAAGCCAAGCCTGGTTTGTAATCAACCTCAAAACTGAGGACTAGTAAAATGCTTTGACAATCTGAGCAAGAGGTGGCAAGACACATCTATTCCTTGATAAAATAAGGAAAACATTACGAAAATACGAAGGAAATAAGATGGAGAAGTGGTAGAGGTAACAGGAAAGATAAATTGCTCATTTTGTCTGTCTTCTCCTTTACTTTTGAGTACGTACTAAACATATATTGAACTATTACTGTCATCATTGCCTGTTAGCACTTACTGTGCTGGAGCGTTTAGCCAGGAGTAAAATACTTCAGTATTTGACAACTCAGTGAAAGAGAAATGGGCAGGGTTTTTTTTCTCAGTAAACATGAATGTTGTTGGGAAAACAACCTTATCAAAGTGAGAAGCATACTGACAAAGTCAAATCAGCAAACAGCAGAAAGTCAAATTAGTGAAGTGTAGTGTTCTTTAGGAGGAAACAACCTCCCTCTTATTCAGCTAAGAGGTAATGTACAAGGTCATTCACATAGAAATAGGGTAATTTCCTCCACTTTACTAAATCTTGTCTTGTAAAGGTAGAAAAACAGAAATATCAAAAAAACCTTTTTGAAGTATAATGAATGCTGTGTTTTCTAACTTTGAAAAGAGCAGTTCTCATAGTGCCCTCAAGAACACTTATCTTTGTGCCCTTTCCTTGCTTTCAACCCAAGGTAATCTGTTACCCACTACTGCTGTTATCAGATGGCTTCTTTGTGGAATGACCTAGTCCTGTTTCAAGAACAAATTCTTGTGCTGGATGAGGTCAAGTGGAGTAACTTTTTGGAGACCAAATTTTAATCTTGTTTTGTCATAAATCATGAGAAATTGTACAGATTTTCATCAGTGAGAATCCTTTTATGGACGCCAGGTCTCCAGTGGTTGCTTTGTAACATCACAAATCATCTGTAATCCACTTACAAGGAGACACAGAATTCTCCATATATTTGAATCTGTCCTGAAATACTTTCTTTCTAATTTTGTTGTTTATATAATCATAATAGAATAACATGCTTGGGGTGCCCTTAATTTTCAGTCGTGTAGGAGGCTAATAAACCATGAGGGATATTTTACAACATGGTGAGTGCTATTTTGCAGTGTTTCATTAGCCACAAATCCACAAGTAACCTTCAGGAATTCCAGATGACAGACTGAAGGTATTTTTGCAGCTGTTCTATGTAAGTTCATTAAAGTATTGTTGCCTTTAAAGACAAAAAAAGTCCTTTTAATGTATCATTCCTTTTGGTAGTCCTCTGTAAAGTGAGAAGATGACTCGTACCTGATACAGCTGAGTACTGTGCATTTTAACCATATTCCTGAGGATAGTTCAAATATCATCTCTCTTGTCAAATACTTTTGCTGTAGCATTGAATGAAGTTAACATCTATGAATAGGGTGTAATATGTTCTGAAATGCTTTGAATGGTGGTTCATTTAATAAAATATTGCCTAAAGCAACGATATCTTCTGACTATTATATGGTATTTAATGAGTTGGCTTTTAAATTGAATTCCCTGCCATCTTTATGTACCAGAGAACATCTTGAAAATATCAAGCTACAAATAGTGACTGTTTTCTAAAGGTCAAAGAAATTGTAAAGGGGAAAAAAAAAAAGTCTTTTCTGAGAAGAAGTATTCAGGAAGCCCTAAATATTTATATACTGATATCATCTTTAGACCTCCAGGGTGTTTCAGAGTACAGAGTAGTACAGTTTTTAATAAAAATATTTTCCAAACTGAATTTCATTTCTCATTTCAGATATATAAAACAATATTAGTTTCCTGACTCATACTTCTTTGTTTGAGTTTTAACAGGTAATGTTTGGTCCTTTTCCAAAGCAATTTTCTGTCCATTTTAAAAGTGCTAAGGCTTAGAACTGCCGAGGACTGTTTGGAAAAACGTGTGCTAAAGACTTGCCTACAAAATAGTGGAATGGGATGGATGGTTCATTTGAAATGACCTGTTTGCATGATTATATTTTAGCACCCCTTAGTTGGTGATATAATGCATGTTCTCTACTGTTATTGTAAAAGTGCAGTTGGTTTACTGAGTATTAAGACAGTGTGCAGATGCCTGTGTTTGCCCCTCTGCTCTGAGTGCTCTTTTGGCAGTCCTCCATTTTTCATCCTTATCAGGATACACCAGCACCTACTATTCTTTTCATGGTGATGAGATACCATCTACTTGTTTAAATGCTAGTCCTGCTCAGGATTGGTCCACTGATGTTTGTGCGCTGGATTGCTGTACCATATTTTCTACACCTGCCCAAGACTTAAAGATGAACTGCCACTGCTTGCCACCTGGGGAGAAGGATCTGGAAATACTTTAAGTGGAATATTGCCACAAATATGGTTAATGGACTTTGACAGTAGTTTAAAAGTCTATGAAAGTGACATCTTTTGCTTTATGCAGAGGTCAGGGAGAAGATGAAAGAACAAAGAATATGGAGCCCTTCAACAACATCCAGAGTAGACAGGTGCCGCAATAACTTGGTCTTGGCCTTCAGCAGCCTTCCAAGCACCATCAAACCATGCGAGGTAGGATATGAGACAAAAACAGCAGCAGAGTGCTAGTTCACAGCAATAGCTGCACAGATCACCTTAACCACATCAGATTTGCTTTCTTCTGACTGGCAGTGAGATGCGGGGTTTGCAGACGGCATCAGCCGTATGTTTCTGCATGAACACAGGAGAGCAGCACCTGTGCTGACCAGAGTGTGCAATGCACCATAGCTTGGTATCTTGCACAGGAGTTGGCTTTGACAACCAAACGTATGTTAGCAACCACAAAGGTGAAGTTGCCGTCATTATAGAGTTAAGAATTTTATCTGTGAGGTCTGGACATGATGTCATCCAAAAAGATATAAATTGTAGAATTGTGTCATGTGGAAACCCTGTCCCACATTATCAGTTGTTGTTTATCATCTACATTGACCATAACAACTGGCTAGGGAAGACCTCAGATAATTTGAGGGCCCATAGCAGGACATGGGGATGTTAAATGCACAGTCTAGTTGCTCAGGGCTAAGTACAAAGGTAGAAAAGAGATGGTTGCCTTATGCCTGTAGTGACATAAATATCTTAGCATCTAGTATGAAACAAGTTGAACAAACCAGCTGCTAAATGTGACAAACAAGCTCCATATGCACATATATATATATGTCCTTGGCCCAGCAAAACAGTGAATGTGTACCTTCATGAAGGAGCATCATGTCTGTAAGTGAAGGGAGAAATGAGATCCTCTTCAGGTGCTCTACAATTTGGTGCAATCTCCGGGGAATACAGGTTAGTGGAATTCTGCTTCCAGGACTCACAGGCTTTGTGTGCACTTGTGCAGGAGCATAGAAAAATTAAGGTATTTTGGGTAGCATCTAGAGGTGGAACTGAGTCATGGGAGAAAATTAGAAAGGACTTTTTCATCATGGAGAAAAATCACTCGGGGCTGACAGAACCTTTGTTATTTCTGTGTTTGAAACCTAGATTAGGCAAAACCAGGGACAGAATTTGAAAAGGTGGGCAATGATTTGCCTGTTTGCATTTTGGCCGAAAAGAAAGGAGAGATATTTTTACACAACGTGTCAGTTTTCCCAGGGCATTTATTGAACTTGTGTTTGCAAATAAGCAGTGAAAAATAAGTACTTGATTTATCAAAAAGTCTTTATGCAACATATTAACTGTGAAGGAAGAAGGTTCTGTTCCTGTGTAATCTGCTCTGGGAGAACCTGTTCTGCAGAATGGCTGGACTGGACAATCTCCAGAGGTCCCTTCCAAGCCCTACCTTCTAGGAAGGTTCTCTCTGCCTTAAATCAGATGGGATACAGAGAAATCTCCACAAAGGATTCCTCAGTGGGTTTCCTCACTGCCAGCCTGGCAGTGAGGAAACAGGCAGGTTTGCAGGACAGCTGAGCCCTCCCATCTGTTTTTGAACAAGGAAGTGATGTAATGGAAAGATAGTTTGTGCTAGATGAAATCCCTGGATCCTGCTGACTTATGTTCTTATAAAGTGCTGCTTGATCCAGCATGATTTGTGACTCTTGAAAACAAATATATGAATGCAGTAAATCTTCGTTTTATCTCTCTCAGAGAAGAGGGAGAGAGAAAGAAAGAGTGGGGGTAGTGAAAGAGAGGTAGCAGCTGTGTTAGTTGCAGTGTTCTAGTTTGGTGCCTATAACCTGTTCAAATTTTCTGTCTTCATGAGCCAGTGGTGTCAGAATGCCTCAGCCTCTTTCCTTCTTGTTCCTCTCTGATAACTCCAAGATCTACCAGGCCCTCTAATCTTTTTCAACATTCAAAAACCTGTGCCACTATCATTTTCCCTTTATATTGCTTTGTGTGTGTATTAGGTTTAGCTAGGGTGGAGTTGATCCACCCCATGATGGCCCAAGTCCTTCCTGTATTGAGGGATACACTGCTGGAGGCAGTACTCCAGGTGAGGTCTTACCAGAGCGAAGTAGATTAGCAGAATCACCTCTCTCAGTCTGCTGACCACACTTCTTTTGATAAAGCCCAGGATGCCTTTGGCCTTCTTCATTGGGCTGCAAGTGCTCACTGTCTGCTCATGCCCAGCTCCCCTACTCATGGAGTGGGTCCAGAGGACGGCCACAAAAATGACCAGAGGTCTGGAGCACCTCTACTATGAAGACAGGCTGAGGCACCTGGGATTGTTCAGCCTGGAGAAGACAACACTGTGAGGTGACCGGATAGCAAATTTCCAGTCCCTGAAGGGGGCCTACAAGAAGCCTGGAAGTCATAGGACAAGGGGCAATGGCTTCACATTACAGAAAGGTAGATTTAAGTTGGATGTTAGGAAGAAGTTATTTAGCATGAGGGTGGTTGAACTCTGGAACAGGAGGTAGTTGAGGCCCCAACTCAGAAGTTGAGGTGAGGCTCAACAAGGTTCTGGGCAACCTGATATAGTTGAGGATGTATCTGCTCTCTGCAGGGGGTTTAGACTAGACGACCTTTGGAGATCCCTTCCAGCCTGGGAAATTCTATAATTCTGTGATTCTATGACATCTCTCACAGTGCTCTGTGTGTGGTGGTAGCTGGAAAGGTGTTGAGAACTCATCAGTGTTGGTTGTTGCTGGGCACTGCTCACACTGCATCAAGACTGTGGGAGTTTTTTTCTTCCCAAACATTCTCCCCAACAGTAGGCTGAGAGAGTGGGCCAGGCCAGCCAACCCAGACTAACCAAAGGGGTGTTCCATACCATATGATGTCAGCCCAGATATAAAAACAAGGGGAGAGAAGGAAGTGGGGGCATTCACAGAATCACAGAATCACTCTGGTTTGAAAAGACCCCCAGGATCATCGAGTCCAGCCATCTACCCTACCTTACAAGTTCATCCATAAACTATATCTCTCAACATCTCATCCAATCGCTCCTTAAACACATCCAGGGATGCCAACTCAACCACCTCCTTGGGAAGCCCATTCCAGTGCCTGGCCATCCTTTCTGTGAAAAAATGCTTCCTAATATCATCTAAACCTACCCTGTTGTAACTTGAACCCATTCTCTCAGGTTCTATCACTAATTGCTTGTGAGAAGAGACCAGCACCAACCTCTCCACAATGTTCTTTCAGATAGTTGTAGAGAGAGATGAAGTCTCCTCTCAGACTCCTCTTCTTCAGACTAAAGAGCCCCAGCTCTTTCAGTCTTTCCTCATGAGATTTAATCTCCAGGCCCTTCACCAGTTTAGTTGCCCTCCTCTGCACCTGCTCCTGCACCTTCAAATCTCTGTTGTATTGAGGTGCCCAAAACTGGACACAATACTCAAGATGTGGCCTCACCAGTACTGAATACAGGGGCATGATAACCTCCCTACTCCTGCTGGCCATACTATTTCTAATACAATTTGGTGGTGGTGTTTGTCCTCCAGAGCAACTGCTGTGTGTGTTGGGGCTCTGCTTCATAGAATGGTGGCTAAACATCTGCTGATAGGAAGTAAAGAAGAATCTTTAATATTTGCCTTTGCTTTCATGGGTGGCTCTTGCTTTTTCTGCCTTATTAAGCTGTTGGTGTCTTGCCTTTACTCTCTAGCCTCTCAAGAAGTGGGGAGTGATAGAGCATCTTTGATGTGGCACCCGATTGCCAGCCACAGCCAAATCACTACAGTGTGCAACACACTCATTGAAGAACAGAAGTACCATGCATGCCATATGTCTCGATTCATAGTCCTCAATCCTTTTCTTTCAGTCCCTCTTCTCTCTTTTGCTGTTACTTATATAGATAAAAATTTGCTGAAGAAAGGGTTCTTCTTTATTATTTTGTCTCCACATGGTCTGTGCAAAGTGCCAGTGTGTAGCATGAAAAGTATGAGGGAAAGAACGATGGGCCGTAACAGTACGCTCTGATACAGGTACAGATCACACTTAGGGCAAAGCGGGAATCTGGTGTTCTACTTAGGATCTAACTCCTGTTCCACTTTTCACAGGCAGATGTGTTAACTACGTCAACAGTTTTTGTATGGTTCTCATTATAAGACCCCTTCTGATGGTTGCTGCTAAGTTTTCCAAATTGTTTTAACTGTGTAGGAAGAAATTTTTCCATTCTGGGTATCTACTTCAGGCTGAGTCCAGAGGCACATTAGGGGAAATAAAGTATGGTATTCATGTTGAAATAGATTTCTTTTCAATTGACTCTACAATTTGAAGCAAAATTTTGAGTTTTATGGCAAAAAAAAAGATTGCATGTTTTCCTATTACCAGAATTTGTCCTTTGTTTATGTTGGATGGGGGAAACACTCATGTGTTTGCCCATATTTTGTTTTGTTTTTAAATAATTCATCAGAAATCTGAGAATTAAGTACAACGTGTTTCTTTCTCAGTTTATTCTTTTGGATCTTGTTTTCGCTTCTTTGGGTATAGAGTTGTGGTAAGAGAAGGGCAAGTTTCCTGATTAAGGCAGATGAGGGCTCTTCAGCAACTGGATTGTTTCTCCACATGTCCTGCTGGACCACCATTTGAGTCAGTCTCATTATGTGCTGTAATGAGATGGCTGCCCATGCAGGGAACACATCTGCAGGCAGCTTTGTAGGATGCCTGAGAGCTCACAGAAGTGAGGCTGATTGCAGATGCCTCATGCATGCGTATGCTCTCAGATTCTAGGTATGCCAAAACATCAAATGTCAGAAACTTGTTTTCTGGCAATTCTGGTGTTCCTTTTCGAGCAGATCACAGTCCAAGGCTGTATGGAGAGAACGGAGAGTAATGAACCTGAAAATGGCCCAGCAAAGGCACAGTAATAACTTAGCAGCAGCAGCCAGGGGGATTGAAATCTTGTGTGTGCAGTGCCGAGTCATGTCAAAAAAATTGGAGGTCCCTGTGAGAAATGGGAGGACTATGAAGAAATAAAGAATAGCCACTTGCTTACTGAGTGAATCGCAGGTTTGATAGGTCAGAGGGAGTTTTGTGTAGCTATGTGTTAATTACATGGACTGGACAAATGACATTAAGATAAAATCTTGCAAGCTCTTATTCCTAATTCTTGAGAGCTTGGCTTTCTAGCCTGAATAATCGTTTCACCTAGGCGTTTCAGAATGTAGAAGAAGCCAGTTAGAGTCTGCAGCAGCTCAGTTTCATTAGTGTAAGTTTGGGATTTGCTGTTCCTGCCATGTAAGTCATATAAAAGCTCTTCTAAAATACTCAGGAACTTTGAAAAACATTTTTGCAAGGCTGTTCCTTGTGTGTTTTGGCCTATAAAGCATGGCTAGCATGAGGAAGAGAAAAATTAAAACTACGATTTCTAGAACATATATAAAATAATTTAAGATCACATGAATGAATGAAAAGTCACAGTTTTAAGGCCCAGAATCTCAGACTACATTTGAGTGACTACTGGTCTGCTGGGAAGCTGCTAAAGTTCTTCTGCCTCACTGACTGGGACAATACATACATAAGACTTTCAAACCAGGACAATTTAACTATTTTCAGAATTAGTCTTGCCTGTCCTGGACCTCGTGCAAGTATAATTTCTGCAGAAATTCCACTTCTTTGAGGGGAGAAGGGAGGAAATACTTCCATGGCAGGTTGGCTTTAAAACATAAATGGTGCTGTTTGAGGCAGCTTAAGAGTCAGGAATGCCAGACTGAATTGGTAAGACTGATTAATGGGAAGGTTACACAACTTCATGATAAATTGCTTGGATATTTCTTTTTCGAATACTCTGCATTACAATATGTCACATAATTGTCACACACGTGTGCATAGGCTACGTTTGCGTGGGCAGATGTCCTGGGGCAGATTCTCAGCAAGCGTAAATTGATTGAGCTCCCCTGAAGTCCCCCTAAGTCCTGGACCTTTTCATACCAATTAAGTAGTTGGTCTCTTTACCTCCATCTGTATCCACTACGCTGCAGACCGAACTGATGGCTATACATCTTAGTAAGCGTTGCAAGTTTCTGGCTCTTATTTGCTAACGAAAAAAAAAGTTTCTGACATGAAACTGGGCTTGGATCCCAGTTTTCGGTCATACTCTCAATTAAAAGATGAAGGAAGTTGCATTCATCATCCAAGATGCATAAATCAAACAGTAATAGTGCTGTTGTTCTCCTAAGGAAATCAGGGAAGGACTTGTGTTCACATCTTCTACTGCATCTAGACTGATATATCCTGAGTCAGTCTCAATTAAGATTGAGAAATCCTTACCAGGGATACAAACACACAATGGTTACAGTCACTGATGTAATACTGGCGCCAGTAAGCTTTATTTTATTTTAAAAAAATACTACCTTCCATTACTTTAAAATAGCATAGACATAAAACATTTTTTAAAAAAACAGAAGTTCTGTCTGTGTAATTTGATGCTGAGCCTTAGCAAAAACAGGCAAAGTTCCAAATATTTTTCCCTGCTCAAATGGTTTAAAATATGTTTCCAAGAGTGATTTGGCTGGAGAGGCAACCACTGGGGAATTGCAAACTGAAAAATTTTACTTTTTGTGAAGATCTGTATTTCTGTGAAGAAACCACAAGTGCTTGTAAGGCTGGCAAGAAGCCAGAGGTAAGGTATGCTTGAAAAACATTTGCTCAAGTGAAGTCTCATTAGTGAAGCTAAGAGCACAAAACGTTTTTCTTAAAACATAAAATACGTGGAAAGACACAAAGAAAGTCCACTGCCACCAGAATATCTTGACTAGTACATAAGGCCCCTTATCCTGTGAAGACTTATGCCCACGTTCCTCTTACTGTGCTTCATGCTCACACCAAATTTTCACACCACTGAAATGAAGTGGCGTCTTCCCTGCACGAGTGTTTGCCAGACTGGGGCCTCTCTTTGTACTTAATTAGTGTTTGACATATTCATTAAGAAGTCAGACCAACCAGAGGCATAAGTAACCACAGTTCTGCCCTGCCAGGGTAAGTTTAATTTACGAGCTTGTTAGACTCATAGCCAAATGTTACTTTTGGCAAAAAGAATGTTTACAATGTTGTTGTTTGGACAAATTACAACTATTCTTCCTTCAGGGCCAGGTCCATGCATGCCTTTGAGGCAGAGAGTGCTGCCAACACTTTCCAGAGTGGGGGCCCTCTTTCTCCTGCATGGAACACCCATCTGACGTTCTGGAGGACTCTACGTTTGAGAAATCTGTGGGCAATCCCTTTGCGAGGCACCTGGGCTGTCTCCTTTACATGCCAGGTAGCACCTACAGTACTTGTTTCAGTGCCTGGGCTAAGACCTTCACAGAACTGGGAATAATGAGTACCACCTGTGTTTTAAGGCTCTTTCTGTGTAAGTATCTGGCAGGGTCCAGTTTGAAGCCTACATGTATTTTGATTCGATTTGATCCCAAGGATGAAATTAAGATATAAACAAGATCAGATACCATCGGCCAACTGCTTTTATTGTTAAGAGTCAGGAATGGAGAAAAGCAATAAAAAATTCAAGGAAAAAGGAAAAGTTAGGAAAATGTTGACAATCAAGAGAAAGTCACCATCATGGGGGTCTTCACAGTGTCCCACAAACCCATCTTTCATTGGTCTTTGGCAGTGCATGATTGCAAAGCCTGTTGCAGAACAGGAGTCTTTTTATTCACCTGATTCCAGGAAGCACCACCCGTATTCATGAGGGGTGGTTCCAGTCTCGAAGTCCTTACCTAGTTGGTGGAAGGAGCCAGGTCTGCAGGAGTAGGCATAGTGGTTGGGGGTCGCCACCCCAGCACAGTTATTTAGCAAGGTCTAGAAAATGCAAGTTGTCCCAGTTTGTCCTCAGGTGTCTTTCATGCCCAGCTCAGTTTCCTCAATTCTCAGAACTGTTTTTAAGTTGTTCAGCTGGAGCAAAAGATGAAGAGATGATGAAGGGGCTTTGAGAGAGAATGAGCCTGAATTTGAGATGAGAGTCCACCTTGCTACAGCATGGCCTGACTTTCTGTGCTGCACGTTTTCCTAACACGCCTCAGTCCAGGCTACAATGTGTATCACCTTCCCTCTGTTTAGAAAGGGAGTACAGACTAGTGTCACACTTGCAACCCACACATGCGCAGGGGAAACTCAGTTTGGAGTAGTGATCAGCTTTAGAGGAGAACATCGTTTCTCATTCTTGCTTAGAATCAGCCACATGTCAGTCCTTTTTTCACAATAGCCTGGTGGTAAACAGAGTCTGTCCAGGAGCTGGGAAACAGGCAATTGCACCTTGTTGACTGTTGTTCCAGACTCATCACTCTGCAGTCCTCTCTGTATGATGGTTCAGCTTTAACAAGGAAGGTGGGAATGATCTTTACTGTGGTAGCACACATTTTCTTGAGCGATCAAAACTGTGAGTTTTTCATTTAGCATGGTTTCAGAGAACTGACAACCCATCACCTCCCTTCTTAGCTGGTTGCTTATGACTATAAGCCGTCATAAAAAGCGGGTAACTCACTAGAAATAGGCATGTTATTTTTCAAATCAAACCTTTATCAGTTTTTGCCTTGGTGTATGGACTCTGTTACTTTGGAGTGGATTACTGCTGTGCATGTTCAAGTGCGACAGTCTAGATGTGTGTGTGTGCGAATGTGTTTAAGCACTCTTTTGCTTCTAATGGAGCAGTCTGCTGTCCAGGTGCTTCTCTTGAACCTTTCTTTGAAGACACCCACGTTTTTCTGCTGACCAGATAGGAGTTTATATACTTAATTGTCACTTATGCAGCACTTCCTTTGGAGCATGTGCCTAACCTTTAGAACCATTAATCCCTAAATTAGTAGCACTGTGTCCTTTCCCTGGATCTCCAAACAAGAGATGCTTTCATTTTTCCACTTCTCTGTTTACTTACCCTTTAATCATATTTTGGGAAATAACTACTTTGTACAGCAGGCTTCTCTATAGTGAAAAGCAAAGAGCGAATGAGAAGAAATCTAGTTAATCCTGACTAGCACAGCGTATAAAATAGTTGAGTGCTTGACTTCAGGAAGACTCATGCACAGCTGCCCTAGGGCCCTGAAAGCAGCTCTGTTGCAGAAGCCAGTGACAGGGAAGTAGTCTTTCTGTCCATGTTGTGGAGGAGTCAGTACCTAGAGTGTACTCATACCTACAATAGTCCAGCACGAACTCTAGTCCAGGCTATTCTCACTGCAGTTTTAGTGTTAATAATGAATTATTGCCTGGTAAAAATGGTAGGGATTATTATATAGACCTTGGGCCTCAGGGAAATGGCATATGCAACAATTGCTGTACTTTGATCATAACATCCTAAGGGTCTTGGTATGCACACCGACTTCTGATTAAATTTTACAGCTTTCTCTGCTCTTTTCCTGTGTCTAAATCCTTTTTGAAAGAAAGAACCAGGAATAATTTTAGCTGGACAGGGAGTAGCAATGGTGCCAAAATGCAGGTTCCAGAATGTTTTGCAGACAAGAGCCGTCCTTTGAACAGCCTACAAGGAAAATCTTAGATTTATCATCTGGTCAGACATCGGTTAATTTCTCATGTGAAATCCTTTTATTTTGATTATCCTGAATTAGCTCCTTGAACAGCTGCTTTACTTTACATTTTTACAACAGTGCACTTTAGTGCTCTTTCAACCTCAGTTCTTTCATTAACTTCTGTAACTTGTCTCAAACAGTAACTAAGAGCTACCTTACTAAGACTGTGTGAAAAAAAACAGAATTACTAAAAACGTTTTTAAAAGCTACATTTGCAAATATTGCCAAAGCTTTTAGCTGTGCTGGTACTCTGAATACTGACTACTGAGTAACTGCACTCTTGGCAGTCTTGCTTCTGTCAGAGTTTCTAGGTTAAGGTAGGCATTTTCTTCTCTCTTGAGTAATTTATGAGCTAGTTTCTTTTGATACAGCTGCTGTAATGAGTCCTTACTCCTTCTTTATACTAGCAGCCTGCCTACTCTATGTGTGCAGCCTCCAACCTGAACACCAATACATGCATGGGAAAGCACATGTTAAACTTTTGCACTGGCATTTCATAATCACAGCTCATTCACTGGAAACCTTTCTTCATGTAGATAATGCCAGAGAAAGTTGCTCTAAATTGTGTCGAGCGTGAGACACAATGTTGATGATTTGTCCCCACCACTGCTAAGTACAATTTAGTAAATCAGAGTGAGGATGTCTCCAGGCTATGTTTGTTTACCATAGTCTCTTCAAGTTGAACCAAAATACCAGACTGGATTCAGAGAGCTCATGATTTGTCAAGCGATCTTCTTTCAGATCTTTGGTCTTCTTTCAGAGGTCATAATGCAGGTGCAGGATGATGCTTTTCTGAATCAATCTTCCCAGCCTCTGTGGTCAGCAGTTGTGCTGCACTGTCCTACCATGCTCATCCCATTCCTTTTTGAGAGGGTTTGTTTCTTTTGGGCCACAATACCACTTACTGTGGCAGAGGGGTCCACATCTTCATTATGCATTGAGTAAAGAAGTGTGCAAGTGATTCGGTTTGTGTCTGCTGCCTGCTACGTACACAGGCCTGGTATTGTGAGAAGTAATGCATAGCTGTTATCGGTTTGCTTTTTCCACCAATCACTTCATCGATATCCCACACAGACACCCTTTGTTTTTTTAGGCTGAAGGTGCTAGTCTGCCTAGTCTCCACCAGTTAATCCCTACTACGAAACTTATACAGATTTAATGACCTTGTAGTAATTGTCTTTGACACTTAACTAGTATCTGCAGCCTTTTATTCTGCTGTTTGGACAAATTCATAAGACAGAGATGATAGAGCAGCAACAGATGAATTAAAATTGTGTATGAATGAAGTAGCAGCCACCAGGCTGCTGTTTTCTTACTGTGAACACAAAAGTCCGGTTTCCCTTTTGAAGATGTAGCTGGTGTTACCCTTAGGCTGTGGAAGAAAGAGAATTAATCTCTGTACGGCTTTGGTGTTACTCCTGCTTGTGTCTAAAAGTGACTGCTTGGAGGTCACAGCCTTTCATGAAGTTGTCATGGGCTTCATTTAAAAAAAGTCCTACGCATGCATGAACTACAGCTATTGAGCAAATAGTGTGTTTAATGGAAAAACTAGGTATCCTGTGAGACGGTTTGAAATGCTCCGTCAAGAACTCATCCTTATGAGTAATATACAGGGGGTTTGCCCTCCTGATAGGGAAGTGATTCTGGCTATTAGGAATAGGCCATATTCATGTCATTATAGCTGTAGTTATGTCTAGTTTTATTTAAAAAAAAAAACAACAAACCACTTCATGACTACAAGTCTGGGTTGGGCTTTTTCCAGCTAACCACATATACAGTGAGTCTAGGAAACAGTGCAGCTATTCTGTGTGTGTTGTCAAGCACAGGGCTGAGGATGTAATTGTTAAATTAATCAAGTGCAACCATCATCACAACTTATTTTCCTTTTCAGCATGGCAAGTACCTTAGCCTTAGCCTTCTTTTGGTGTATTATGCTGGAATATGCAATAAAAATAAATTAATTTGCACCATTTCTAAGGAAACTGCAGCTACTCAGATGCATTGGTAAGGAAAAAGCACTTGAAAACTTCAATGCGCTGTGGCAAGTTCCCTCTGCTTTTCTGCCCATGAAAGCTAACAAGTGAATCTGCTGTATTCATTAAGAAGCCATTGGTTGAGTAAGAAGTCAGTCATGCTGCAGGTGCTTCTAAGAAATGGGACACTAGGGAAACTGTGCAGTGCATCTCTCCTGAAGGTGTCTTGAGCCTCCAGGGAGAGAAACATTTGAATTAAAAAAGTAAGTACTAAAATGTGAGAAAATGGTATTAAAATAATTAAAAGTGTTCATACTAAATTATACTATGCATGAAATAGAATCATAGAATCACAGAAAAATAGAATCATGTAACGTTTTGAGTTGGAAGGGACCTTTAAAGGATATCCCGCCTGTCTTCAACTAGATCAGGTTGCTTAGAGCTCCATCTAACCTGGCATTGAGTGTCTCTAGGCGTGTATCATCTCTCCAGGCAATGTGTTCCAGTTTTTCACCACAAATAAAAAAAACATTCCTTACCTTGAAAGTAAATACAGAATATTTATATATATATATATATATATAGAGAGAGAGAGAGAGAGAGAGAGAGAGAATAAAGCCAAATGCAGCCAGGAATGTTTATGTTTTACTTTAAAGTGTTTTTTGAAACATTAGAAAGTTGTGTATGATTGTTTTCTTGACTCTCTTATAGCTACAGAAAACAAATCTTAAGACCTCTTACGGAGATAAGAAAATTTGAAAAACACCTGAACGGAGGAGCCAACCACAATGAGTTGGGCAATAAAAGCTAGAATTTCACAAGTAATTTCTGTGCTTCCACATGCGAGTACATGCACAGTTAGGATAAGTGACTTTCAAAACTCTATGTATGAATTGTGAGGCCACGTCCCACTTCCAGACTCGATGTCTTCTCTGTGGCATCCTTAGTTTAACCCTAGAATGAAGGGTTAAGACACTTGTGAAATTCTGAAAGTACCTGGAGGTCAAAATCTTATCAAAGCCATGCACTTCTAATGAACTGCTTTTTATCTACAGTTTAAGAGGGTATCAGAGTACAGCTGACACTGATGAAGCCTGTAGATTGTTGTGTAGCTTCCCAAAACCACACAAAACCACAAGATGTCTGCGTGGGAGCAGGCTAACGTAAGTACTGACAATCAGGAAAATCAGTACACTTTTTAATTTTAACAGGCTCTTGAGACTTATGGCTGAGACAGGAAACCTGGTTATGATTTCTAAATACCCTCAGACTCTTAGATTTGTTTCCAACTGGTTACACATGAGATAAAATTCATGTTTTATTTTTGTAATTCAAAATTATTAAATAAAATATTAGCACTGGCAAGGCAGAAATGCTCAAACAAATTGCAGTGTACTTTTACTAGATTAACAATGCGTCGTTAGCTTCGGCATCAGCTGCAACATGATCCGGTATTGTGAAACGCCCTTTTGGATCCTGACACGTTTATTGTTAAGCCTGGCATTTCTGCTGGGCTTTTTTTATTATTACTGTTATTAAGAGCTGAATGCTTGTAGGTTATGGGGCAGTGTTTTTTTTACAAAGTGACAATATGCAAGCTCCTGCTTGAAACTGCTTTACATGCCAAATGAGGTTGTGGAGAGTCTAGAAGTGAGAGCAAAAGCCAGTGCACAAAAGGGCTTGTGTCTTAAGATGTTAATCTGGAATTTACCTTTACAGCAACCTCTTGGTCTGCTCAGACAAAAATGTACTGAATGTCAGTCATGGATGGGCAAACTGAGGGTATTGCCGGTCTCTTGACAACACACTACTTGGATATGATGGATGTGGAGAAATTTAATCCTTCCAGAGGGAATCAGGTGGCACTGTCAGGACGAGGAGTGCAAACAGTTTCGTACTGGAAAAAAACTTCCCATTTTCTTTTTTTTTCTCTCCAACTTTTTGGTATTAGAGAGAAGAGTGTCTCAAAGAAAAGATTAAACATCGAATCGCAGTCTCTGTTGGTTGGCTTGTGTTTAGATTGTATAAGACATGCTAAAAATAATTTCCCGAGCACTGTTAAAACATCTGTTTTCTGGATCAGAAAGGTAGATGTTCACATCCAAACTGGGAAAAATGATAGCCAAAAGCTGTTTTCTTTAAAGGCCTTTTGCTGCAAACAAGTGAATTCCTATTATCCCCAAAGTCAGTCCGAGCAGACAGAGAAAGAAAACAGATGTCATGCAGACGGAGACACTGTCATTTGAAGAACAATATAAGTAATCTTCAAAAAAACATTTGGGCTTTCCCTTATGCCATCCCTGTGCTAAACTGAGTGTTTTCCTTTGTCCTTTTAAATCCGGAAAGAAGAATGGAAGTGTCTAGTTCTTTGACGTTTCCACAGTGTTTTTAGCACCATGTATCACTTCTCCGTCAATGCAAGGGATCTGAATATTTATCTTGGCAATCATGCTTTCCTGTACATCTCACAGCTTCTCTACAGGTGCCGTACTGGTTTCCTTTCACAACAGCACCTCGCTCTGAATCAGGACACTAAAATTCTTCAAACTATAAATGTCAATCTCACAACAGGAGCAGAACACCATAGGTCAGCCAGGCAGAACTTTCTCTTGGTGATGCTACAAACTCTTGTGATTTTAGGCTGAACATTTTGGTATCATGTATTCCTTAAAATTCCCATATTTATAAATGTGTTCTTACAAGACTCTGACTTTGCACTAGAAAATTATGTTTCTGTTCATGTGGTAGCCTACAAAAAACCCCCACAACCCTCTTAAACATATGAATTAAAGTTCCCCAAATAGTTTTTTTTTAAAAAATATTGTCATTTTAAGGCCATCTCATGATCTGGGAATGACTCACAACTTTTTTACTTTAGAAGTTAAGAGTGCTGTAATCGAATGCAGAAAGTTGGTTACAGACTGTTGACTCCATTTGTCTTCAGTGGCTGACTTGTATAATTAAAGACAGATGAAAACATAACCTGGTGTCGAGGGTTTATCCTGAGACAAAATTAACCAATTCATTTAGTTCATGTGCTAAATAGACCAAAACAAAAACAAAACAAAGACAGTTGAAAAACCACTTATAAATTGCAGGCAAGATCCAAAACTTGATATGTAGAGAAAAAAAGACACATTTAATTCACTCCACATAAAAATCCCACACAAAGACATGCAGAGATTAATCACATGTTTTAAAATAACTGGGCCAAGCTGCTATCTTCACTCCCTCGAAGGGAAGAGACTTCCAGCAGTCCATTTTTAATGTGGAAACATGGAGTCTGTTCAGTCCCTCAGCATAGGTGGGCTTTTTAAAGTCCAGTTCCCTGTTCCATGCGTTTCCAAGCCAGTCCGTCATTTCCAATATTCTGATTCCTATGACCACAAAAGAGGGAAGAACTGTCTCCATTTCAGCAAACAATGGAATTCATATGAAACCATCTTTCTGTTGATCTCTAAGTAACACTCTCTCCATTCACCATGTTTCCAGGGCAAGATGGCTGCTGTGCCTAGCCCAGTCCCATGCGTCTTTCTCTGAACAGAGACAAAAATGTAGTGAAGAAGGCAAAAACAATAACCAGGAAGATCCAAAACAGTCATAGTGGTTTTCTCTAAGTTGGAAAATAAAAACAGCCTCAGCTTGGAATTTGAAGTTGAATACCGCAAGCTGCCACAGCAACTTCCCAATGCCTCAGGCCATGATGTCTGCTCAAATTCAAACACTCACACCTTGACTCTTGGAACAGTATACTTTGGAATTGTGATTAAAAATCACAATAATAAATTTCATTAACATAAAAGGACTTCATATACTAAAATTAAATTGCATCGACACGTTATCTAAGAGGTGCAAACTACTCAGCATAGCTGGAATTTGGGATGACAGAAGCTTTTATAGCAAGCTTTTAGCAGCCCCTTCCCCCACTACGGGCCAGCTTCCCCATGACATTGAAATCCTAGCGTCTCCACTAGCGACACATTCAGAACAACAGACATAGCACAAATGCCTCAAGATG
Organism: Phoeniculus purpureus; assembly: GCA_028565055.1. NCBI lineage: Eukaryota > Metazoa > Chordata > Aves > Bucerotiformes > Phoeniculidae > Phoeniculus > Phoeniculus purpureus. The sequence goes on from JAOXOE010000874.1 coordinate 25,113,245, forward strand.
CCACCCTTCCTCCATCCAGTGTGGTAACAACAGCAGATTTTTTTTTTTCTATGCACGTTTTTCAAACCTGGAACAGTTTTTTACCTGCTAATTCTCCCAGTGAATTTCGGCCCCATATTAGAGTCACCAAAAATGTCAAGTGTTTATCCCAAGGTGAAATTACAATCATGCTTAATTCACCCCACAGCACAAAGATGTACTCAGATTTATCACATATTCTTACATAACTGGGCCAAGCTAAGAAGAGACTACCATCAGTTCTGTTTTTCTTGAGGGAACATTTTCAGAGCTATTTTGGTGTCAGACTTGTGAACAGAGATAGCTGAAAACATATTGTAGTTACTTTGTGGTAATTGGGTTCTGATTACTTGTTTGTGAAAAGTTTTCCCATTGTTTCATAAAAAATATCTTTCATCTGAATGCTGAAAACATGAATACCCAAAAGGTTTTTTGGTTTTGTAGTTTTTTTATGTAAACGTTATCCAAGCAACATTTCTAAAAGTATGAGGCTGAGATTTTTAATGTGAACTATTCAATGCTGTCTTCTCTGTAGCTGCTAAAGACATGCTATATATCATCTATAAGAGATTAAATAGTAATAACAGCATTTCAACCTTGTGAAAAATACTCCCTAAATTCTCCCCCCAGTTTTCTTGAATTTCTTTTGTTCTCGAAACAGTTACCAAAACGTTTCTTGAATGTTGCTAGTAAAGATTTAGCTGTGTATTCACTGTATATGTCCCATTGTCTGTCATTTCATTTGCCAACCAGGGGTCACTACAGAAGTGAAAGTGCAAAGGCTGTCACAAGTACACATGCTAATCATTGATTTTAAGGAAAACTGAAATGTGCATTTAACCAGATCATCCGCACAGGATACGAATATCTGAGAGTATACATCCACCAAGAGACTTAGGCAGGAAGAAACCAAGCCATCACACAGACATCTTTTTTTTGTCCAGTACTTGATCAGCTGTATGGTAAACTCCTCTTACAAGCTCTATGAAGATCCTCTTTTATGGATACTGGCTGAGAGAGTTGAGATTGTTCAGCCTGGAGAAGAGTGGGTTCCATGGGGGACCTTATGGGTACCTTTCAATACCTAAAGGGGCCTAAAAGAAGGCTGTTCACAGGAACATGTAACAACAGGACCAGGACCAGGGGAAAGGGTTTTGAGCTGGAAAAGGGTGTATGTGAGTTGGACTTCAGGAAAAAGTTCTTTAATACAAGGGTGGTGGATCGCTTGAGAAGGTTGCACACAGGTGGGTGGGACCCCATGCCTGGAGACATTTGGGGTCAGGCTTGGTGGGGCTCTGGCCACTCTGCTCTAGTGATTGATATCCTTGCTTGTTGCAGGAGGGTTGGACTGGGTGGCCTTTGGAAGCCCTTCCAAGCCTACGACTCTGTGATTCTATGAACTTGCACATTATCATTCTAGTTTGTTTTAGGTGTTTCACCGCATCAGTTTATCCTTAGCACTCAGAAATCACTTTCTCTTCATCACACAAATTAATTCTATCAAGTAGCTATGCTAAAAAATGTGTGGAAGTGACATACTGATGAGCTGACTTTTGAAGTTCAAAATCAATGTATTTCTGTAAACCTCTGAATCTGGAAGAGTCTGTGTTACAGAAGACAAGGAAAGCTTAGGAGTTCACAGTTTGTTGTGTGATCTGTGGTGTCTGCTTTTTAGTGTGAGCCTAGATTTAATTTGCTTTTCTATATATCGAATAATGCAG
>JAOXOE010000874.1:25121714-25141943 GCA_028565055.1 Phoeniculus purpureus
ATCCCCCATGAGAACCAGGGCCTGTAGCTGTGAGGCTACTGTCAGCTGCCTGTAGAAGACCTCATCAACTTCCTCATCCTGATCTGGTGGTCTGTAATAGACACCCACAACAGGTCACCCATGCCAGCCTGCCCCTTGATCCGCACCCACAAACTCTCAACTCTCTCTTCATCCACCTCTAGACAGAACTCAATACATTCCAGTTGCTCTCTCATGTAAAGAGCAACTCCACCACCTCACCTTGCTGACCTGTCTCTCCTGAAAAGGATGCAGCCGTCCACGACCACACTCCAGTCATGCAGGCTGTCTCACCAGGTCTCTGAAATTGCCACCAGATCATAATCACCTGACTGGACACAGATTTCTAACTCCTCCTCCTTGTTCCCCATGCTGTGTGCACTGGGGTACAGACATTTCATGGAGTTGGGTTGGTATGTGTCATTAGATCTAAAGGTGCATTAAGACAGTTTTCAGAATGGATAGGAAGATGGCTTAGCAACCAAAACACTGAAGTGGGAAGCATTTCTTTTCTCCTGTGTATTTAATGAGTATGATATGAGAATATAACAACAAGATCACAACAAAGGTCAATAATGAATTCCTACAGATTTCTACTGCTTTAGTCAGGTTCTTTGGTATAGGGCAAATTGATGTGACTCTTTTTGGTGAATAAGGTAGTTTCTCCTTTCTTTATAGTTCTATAGACAGTTTTCTTCATCAAATCCTGTTAAAATTATAGTACCATACCACGTTCAGACATTCAGTGAAACTGAAGCACCAGCATCACTGACGCTATCCCGTCTTTGTTGCTTTTATTCAGGAAGTTAATGGCATGATCATCAGGAGTTTTTGGCAATGTTCTACAGCCTCTAATGTGGTAATTTGTTTTTAAAAGCAATGAATACAAGGTACATCTTCAGGGGAGAACCCCTCCCCATACCTGCCAGTGCAGTTCCACCACACTCAGGTGTGTCCTAAAATAGTACAAATCATTATTGCTGATAACATTTTTCCTTCTTGAGTTACCGGTTCTACACATAAGGTCCCCACTGTCCCACCTCCTGCACTGTTGCAGGTCACTGCTGCTGTTTCTGTGTGTTCATCCTTTGCCTGATTCTGAGCCTCAGTATTGGCAGTTTTAGCAGCTTTATTATGGCAGGCATTACATTTTGTAAGCTTTTCTAGAAATGCCACCTTCCAGACTCCAATGAGCCAATACAATCTCTGCTTTCACTTGTTAGGAAAAGACCATTTATGTCACTTGTGGCTGCAGAAAACACTGCGGAAATACAGAGCAGGTGGTACCGAAAATCTCAGAAAACACAAGGGAACCAAAAAAGTACTTAAATAAATAAGTAAATAAATAAAATTAAACCAGAACAACCTCTATTTATTACTTTAAAGACAATATTACAGCAATTTTTTTCCTATCCCTCCCTCATAGTTTTGGTATGCAGTATACTTAGAGCTCTTAGCAGACGCCGAGTACAACTGTAATTCTGCTAATAAAAAAATCAGATCTGAATAAAAATCCTCCTCGCCCTTAGTGCACAGTACGTTTTCTCCACATGACGTGATCTGAGTCAGTGAGTGCAGAAATTGCTGCCTAAACATAAACCATCCTGCTTCTAACTGACCTTTCTTTCTAGAAGGGTAGAACAAAGTAACTATTATTTCCTGTCATTCACAAATTGCTGGATAGCAAGTCAAATTTTATAACAGTTTTATGGAGCCAGACAAAGACATCTGGAGATGTAGAAACCCAAAAAAATTACATGCCAACGGCCATAACGTCTGGCAACCTTTGTATTCATAATTAAACAATTTTGGATTAATTTTTCATCTGTTCTTTCACTTGTTTAAATAGTAATGCCACTGACATTAAAAGCCCTGACATAGCAATGGAATTTTTCAAGACAGGCTAACTACGAAAGACTTTCTGGGAGATGATGAAAGGATGGTGCAAAGTTACAAGGAATCAGCCTCCAAATTATTCATTCGAATAAAATAATAATTCTCTCTGCAGATCTCTTTTGAGTACGAATTGCTGTACCCAAGCCCCGTACATTTATCCCAGATAGAGAGGTAGTGGTGCATGGGGCCCCTTCACCACTCTGCAGGTCTTGCACAAGGTAATGAAAGGGCTCCCAGCAGCATCTGGTATCAGTTTCTCCTTTGCCATGGCAAACTGCTGGTGTTATAATCAACTCTCCATGCCATTTTTTTTTTCTTCCTTTGTAGTCCTTGAAAGAGGTTTCTCCCTCAGATTTTTGATTTGCTGTTGGGTTATTTCTTTGTAGTTTTGTGGTGATTTCTGACAAATGGCCAAGTGCTTTGAAGTTTACTCTTCAGATACGGTCTCTTGGTCTGGGGGGAACAGAGAGACCAAAGTTTTCTTAATTCTGGATGAAAGATATGACATTAAATACAGGGGAATGAAAGATTTCAGCAGAAGATGAGGTCTTATGTGTCTTCTGTCTGACTTGTGAAGAAGAACACATTGTCGTTTCCAGGTATTACCATTTTGTTAGTCAAGCGAAAGGTTTTGGCTCCTGTTTTCTGGCTTCCTCAAGAAAATAAAGCGGATCAAGATTTAAAAGCTGGCTTACAATAGTGCTCTTTCCAGCTATTTCAGAGGTCTTGAGATCCCAAGTTTTGCCCTCATTTACATGTTTATTGGCAAATGAGGTCTGTGATGATGTTTTGATACAAGCTTCCCTTAGCTGGGCTGAGTCTGTGGTTAGTACTTGACTCTTTCAGTCTTTGCTCCCTTTAACACACTGTTTTAGAACAAAGGTGCTGACAGATACCAACCCAGTACAGTATTCATATAACTGCTGCCAGTAAGTTTGTTCTCAGATCTGGCAGACCATGTGGGAATGGCATCTGTGTTCGTTACGTTATCCTCCATTTGACCAGGAAAGGACTACCTTGTGCACCTACTAGTTAACCATCTCAGATAGCATCAGTAACAGCCTTAACGATCTTTTATAGCAGTCTCTATTTAGAAGATATAACTACCCTTGAACAGAGACCTTGGAAGTTTGAAACATCCCGTCTTCTCAAGGAAATACTACCAGGCTCTTTACCTATGCGTGTCTTCCCACTTCCTGCGATAAAGAAGGAAGGAGAGAAAAAAGAAATGCCCGTTGAGTCTTTTTCATAAGCTATGGCTACTGACTGTCTAGAGGAATTGCTACACAGGAGTTTTCCATCAAATCAGGGGCTGCTTTTCAGACAATTCAGACTCATCCAGCAGACAGTTAAAATGATAAACACAAAAGACCTGTGAATTGGTGGCCACTGAAAAGTCTCCTGTTTAGAAAGTTACCTTCTCACTGAATCTTCAAAACCTTGAAGCTACGGCAGAGGAAGTATCACTGTGATTCCATAAATTTTGACTTTTAGAAAACTGGATGATAATCTAGTGGGTCAGATGGACCCTCTCCGTGGCTCAGTGTAACTGGTCTGTTTTGCTTGCTTTTGCCGAGGCTGTAAAGTAAGACTGAATGTTTACACAGTGCTTTGTACTGCTTCTGCGTGAGGCTTCTGCTTTCTGTACTTCTGCATTCTTTGTCGGGTCATGATTTTTCAAGTTGCCTGGGATGTTTCAGAGGAAGAAATGCATTGAATCCCTTAGAGTGCTTTCAAAGCCTCCATCTAAACTTCTAGGAGCTAAAAACAGCTATACATAAGTTATTGCAATCCAAATACTTGATCTGCTTAGCAAAGGGCTCCAGAGCTCTGGTTCATTTGTGCCCAGGCGTAGCATTCTGTCTCTTAAAGAGAGGTTCTATCAACCATCATGTTAAATACTGCAGGAAACCAAGTTGCTTCTTGTTGAGCAGGCAGTTGCTGCACCATCGGCAAACTCTGAAATCGCTGTTGTTAGAAAAGTTTCAGTCCCCCTGTTCCCAAACCACTTGCAGAGCTCTTCAGAGGCTGTCAACCTTATGTCACACACCAGCCTGCAAGCAAGCAAGCAGTTGTTCACCTCCGTTTCAGCTGTTGGAGTATAAACTAAATGCTAGCGCCATCCTTTGGGATGAGGAGTGTGCTCCTTACTGTAGAATGGAAACGCAGTAGCAGGGTTACAGAAATCTCTTCCCTCTTGGAGCTGGTCCAAGAGGAGTCACTTCACCATGACCACTCATGTCAGAAATTAATACACTGAAAGGACTGGTATCTTTGCAGGGCTTGTTTTTACTGGAATAATTTACTTTCCAGTCCTCAGAGCTGCCTGAAATGTCATTACCGTTTGAGTTTGCCTGTAGGAATGCTGAGGATTTATGTAGAGTGCCCAGCGATAAGAAGGGAACGGCATTGCTTTGATCTCGGGGTTTTTTTCAGTCTATTACAACATGCAAGACTGTACATCCTCTATTCAGAGAGGCAGTCATTTTCCTTGCGTTTATTTTCACATCATGTCTTCTTCAGCTCCACACAATGACCAAAATTGTTTTGTTTTCCTTTGTGGTACAATCAGTTTACCAATGTAAAATCATGAAATGCATTCTTAGAGAACAAAAGGTAGCCTGTTTCTCACTGATAAAATGGCTGTTTTAGCACCTGTAAATCTGTTTTTCATTTAGTGAAAAACTTTATTCCATGCTGATAACAGGATCAGAAAATGGGCTCTGACACCATGTTGTGATTTTACAGTATCCAGGGGTAAAACTTGAGCTAATTATGAGCACATGGCTTTCAAGAGTCATACTTTTATATTTAACTCCATAAATCTTGCTAAGTGAAATCTAAATCTGTGCCTTCAGCATTTGCTAATCATTAGGTTATTAATTGTTTTTGCTTCTTTACTCATACAGCTGGGAGTGTTTGGAGTTTTGTTTTTAAAGTAAGAGCTGCAAAAAAATAGAAAGTACTTTCTTTCCTCCCTGTAACTTCACAGGAGGTGTTTCTGCTGAACTGCTGAAGCTAAAAAACCTGTTGGCCTTCTAAACAAAAGCCTCTGTAGAAGTTTTTTGGCACTGAAATTAAACGGTATCTAGTTTCAGCCCAGAATGCCAAGGTCATAATTTTAGGTCATAGATGGCTCTCCCAGATGTCTTTGGTCAAGTTAATCACAGTTTGCCTGAAGGTTGTGCTTTCAGGTAATCCATCAAGGCGTAATTGTAAATCAAAACCTTCTTTCAGCTCAATAAGTAGTATATTTTTAGTTTCTGTTAGGACTGACATTGGGCAGGAACTTAAACTGCTTTAGAATATTGAACAATATTACTGGTTAGTCTCATTTGTCACAAAAATACTTCTACTTTTAGAAAAGTATATTTTTATAATTTTATATTTATATTTTAATATTTTTATAATTTCTATTAAAAAGTTTCTTGCAGATTTTATTTTCTAAATCCTATTTTAAACTCGGTTAGGAATTACTGTATGTCTTTTTAGCCTTCAGCTATCATTAACGTCCACTGTTTAAGCTACCCGCTGCTTTAGCCCACTCTAGACAGACATGTCATATCTTGGCCCGACCGGACCTCAAGCACACAGTATTTTGATTAACTGAGCACGCAGAGGGAGGCGTTCTCAGCATTTACAGACTATCCACCACTCGTGTTCGTGTTCAGGGAGGATTACAAGGCAAACTGCTGGTGGGAGAAGTTGCAGACACATGGGAAAACATAAAAGCCATGAGATTCTAGAAGAGAAACTTCCCCTGAGCGCTTTCAGTGGATTTCCCTGCGGGAACACGTCCTCTTGCCCTCAGTTGTTCCTACTTTGGGGATATGTGGTAACTTGGGTCTTCTGATAAAAACTACTGTGACTTTTGGCCTAAAAGGAGAAATTACTTTGCAGCTGAAATTACCCAGCATTAAGAACAAGGAGTACATACATCTGATTGAAATTTGGAGGGGGAAGGGGTGGAGAGGGGTACATCTTAAGAAGGGGTAGAAACTGTAAAAACTGTAATACAGCCTGGATGCCAAGACCAACAGGCTCATGGCACGACTGCCTTAGTGGCAGCTGGTTTTATGCCTTGCTCCAAAAGGCGACAGCAGTCTGTGGTGTGCCTTGTTTTCAGTAGTGCATCTAGTGAATGTGTTCAGTTGGTGCTGTGGCTCTATAGACACATACATACCTGTGCTGACTTAACAAACTATCATATAATCATAGAATCATACAGGTTGGAAGAGACCTCCAAGATCATCAGCCTCCCCTGGTGCAACTTGAGGCCATTTAATCTGATCCTATTGCTAGTGACTTGGGAGAAGAGGTCAATCCCCACCTCTCCACAACCCCCTTTCAGGTAGTTATGAAGAGCAATAAGGTCTCCTCTCCACTTTCTTTTCTCTAGTCTAAACAACTCCAGTTGCCTCAGCCACTCCTCATAAGACCTGTCCTCCAGGCCCTTCACTAGCCTTGTTGCTCTTCTTTGGACCCGCTCCAGCATCTCAATGTCCTTGTATTGAGGTGCCCAAAACAGAATGCAATATTTGAGGTGTGGCCTCACTAGTGCTGAGTACAGAGAGATATTCACTTCTCTATTCTCCCTGGTCACACCATTTCAGATGCAAGCCAGAATGCTGTTGGCCTTCTTGGCACACCACTGGCTCATGTTCAGCTGTCAATCAGCATTCCCAGATCCTTTTTCTGCCAAGCAGTTCTTCAGCCACTCTTTCCCAAACCTGCAGCTTTGCAGCGATCAAAGCGTAGGATCTAGGACTTGGTCTATTAAACTTCACACAATTGATCTCAATTCATCAATCCAGCCTGTCCAGGTCCTTCTGCAGAGCTTTCCTACCCTCAAGCAGATGGACACATGCACCTGCTTTTGTGTCATCTGCAAATTTGCTGATGGGGCACTCAATCTCCTCATCCAGATCATTGATAAAGAGGTTAAACAAGACTGGCCCTAACACTGACTCCTGGGGAACACAGCTTGTAACCTGGCCAGCAACTCCATCTAACTTAATTGAACACAACTGTCTGGGTTTGGCCATGCAACCAGGTTTTTTACCCATCAGAGACTCTACCTGTGTAAGCCATGAGCTACCGTCTTCTCTAAGAGAGTGCTGTGGGAGACTGTGCCAAATGCTTTACAGAAGTCTAGGTAAACAACTTCACTTCATGCACCACGTGGGTCACTTGGTCATAGAAGATCAGTTTGGTCAAGCAAGACCCACCTTTCATAAACCTATTTCGGCTGGCCCTGGTCCCCTGGCTGTCCTGCACTTGCTGTGTGAGCATGCTCAGGATGAACCACTCCATTATCTTCCCTGGTACCGAGGTCAAATTGACAGGCCTGTATTTGCCTGAATCATTCTTCTGCCCCTTCTTGTGGTTGAGTGTCACATTAGTAAGCCTCCAGTTATCTGGCATCTCCCCAGTTAGGCAGGAGGATTGATAAAAGATGGAGAGCGGCATGGCAATCTTCTGCACCAGCACCCTCAGCATTCTTGGATGCATCCCATGTGGCCTCATACGCTTGTGAGTGTCCAGGTGGCTTAGCAGGCCATTAACTTCTTCCTCTTGGATTGTGGATGGTGTATCCTGCTCTCCACTCACGGATACACAAATACACAGATCGTTAGGGGTTGGAAAGGACCTCCAGAGGTCATGGATTCCAACCTCCCTGCTTGAGCAGGATCATACAACCTAAGACAGGTTACACAAAAATGCATCCAGATGAGTGTTAAAAGTCTCCAGAGAAGTAGATTACACAACCTCTTTGGACAGCCCGTTCCAGTGCTCAGTAACCCTTATAGTAAAGAAGGTTTTCCTCATATTGAGGTGGAGCTTCCTGTGCTCCAACTTATTCCAGTTGCCCCTTGTCCTATCACAGCATGCAAGTGAAAAGCAGTTGTCTCTTTCTTCTTGACAGCCAGTCTTCTTGGATTTATATACAGTGATTTGCTCCCATTGTAACTTTCTCCTCTCCAAGCTGAAAAGTCTCAGATCTCTCAATCTCACCTCATAAGGCAAGGGCTCCAGGCCCCTAATCATCCTCATGGCCCTCTGTTCAACTCTCTCAATCAGATCTCTGTCCCGCTTGAACTGGGGAGCCCAGAACTGAACACTGTATTCTGGATGTGGCCTTGCTAGGGCAGAGTAGAGAGTGAGGAGAACCTCCCTTGATCTGCTGGGCATACTCTTCTTGATCCATCTCAAGAGTCTATTGGCCTTCTTGGCCACAAGAACACATTGTTTTTCCGTGGATAACTTGTTGTCCACAAGCACTCCAAGGTCCCTCTCCACAGAGGTCCTCTCCAGTAGATCATCCCGCAACCTCTATTGATGCATTGCATTACTCCTTCCCAGGTGAAGGGCTCTGCTCTTGTTGAACCCCTGCCTTCCAGCCCAGGAGTCTGAATATCCTAAGGGTAACTGGATTCGTCATTAAAGACTGAGGTAAAGAACACATTAAGTATCTGAGCCTTATCCTTATCCTTGGTGATAATATTCCCCTCTATATCCAGTAAGCAGTGGAGATCCTTCCTGACTCTCTTTTTATTCTTAATGTATTTGTAAAAACATTTATTTTTATCCTTGACTACTGTGGACAGACTGAGTTCTAACGGGGTTTTTGCCTTTCAGATTTCCTCTGTGTATGCCCTAGTTAGATTCTTGTTCTCTTCTTGAGTTGCCTGTCCTTTCTTGCAACGATGGTCACCATTTTTTTTTTTGCTCAGGTTCAACAAAAGCTCCCTGTTCATCCAAGAGTTTTCTCCCTTGTCTTTAAGGAGTGTCTCCCTCAACCACTGTCCTGAACAGGCCCAAGTCTGCCTTCCAGAAGTCCACTGTGGTTGTTTTATTGACCTCCACTCCTTACTTCACCAATTATTGGGAACTTGATCATTTCATGTTCACTAAGCCCAAGATGGCCTTTGACCATCACATCTCACACCAGACCCTCTCTGTAAGGAGGGTATTCAGCTCCATTACCTCAAATTCTCTTTGAATTGTATTTACGTTATTCACTGTCAACAGTTTCCCTGCCAAAGTCATAAACTATCTAATCAGGATAGAATAAATACACTTCTTTAGAGAAGACATGAGTCTCCCCTTTGGATATCTCGGTTCTAACATGGCGAGATAGAAGCTTAGCTGGTGTAACTCAGCATAGCTCCAAGGCAGACAGGGCAGCACTCAACTGCTATTGGTTGGCCCTAGGAGAAAGACCAGAGCAGAGGGTAGAAGACAAAAGGTAAGCCCTGCAAAAACATTTTCTGAACCCTCTTGTGAGTTAGATTTAACAACAGCACCACATCCAAGCTTCCCACGAATGCCAACATTCTTCTGCTTTTGATTAAGGTGACAGTTTTCAGAAAAGCAGCAAGATACAGAAATACAGACGTCAGATAAGTGAAATAATGTGCCTCTTAGACTAATTAATGCCAGCGTTTTAGTCTCCAAATTCCATCACATGCCACAGGAGTTCTGAGGTTTTATAGATTGAGGTGGTGCAAAACACATTCCACATCCATGAAAATCTTGCCAAAATCCCTGCCAATGCATCATTTTTTTTCTCCCTTGTAATCCTTGTTTTGCTCTTGGTGTCCATGGTAACAGCAACAGCTGTCGAACATGGCTTCAGGCTGTCTGCCTCCCTTGGGAGAATTTATGTGTTTTTCTACTTCCTTTCCTTATTAGGAGGCAGGAATCTGCGACACCTATTAGAACAAGTATGTATAAAGGGTAATGACTGTGCAATTTATTAGTGGTCTGTTCTCCTTCAAATAAGCCATCAACCACAAGCACACAGTGTGTGCCAGGGTCATGGCTAAGTACAATCTTGCTGTGAAGCAGGTGAGCTCCACTACAGGGAGAAGTGTGACAGGGGAGGTCAAATTCTGATCAACTTAAATAAACTTTTTAGTTGAATATCAGTGAAGATAGGAGGGATGGGGTTTTGAAATGTTTGAAGAGCCAGGTGGGAGAAGCAAATTCCAGAGCGCCAAATCCTGTAATTCTGTGCCAAAGTCATTAATACCTGTGCCAATAGATTAATATCTGGCTCTGAGCCTGGTGTTATCAGCAGGGCTTTGGGTTTTTTGACCATGGATTGATTTATTCTACAATAGGCCAGCCCTGTTGGCAACAGATGGGAATAGCCTCTCTCACAGGGGTAAAAGGGTTTTAGGAAGGGAATTGGCTGGGCTCATTGACAGATCTTTATTCTAGTTATGAAGGGCAGCAGGGGTGAAAAGGGGGTCACTTGAAAGGAGCCTGAATGTGACAGGAGAGAAATTATGGGAGAGGAGTGTATTAGCAGGATCAGGAGGAGAATTACACCCCGTATTACGGGAAGAACAAAAAGGTGGTTGAAAGGACAGGTAGATCTAAGTATGCTCAGGAGGGTATTAGGGTTTCTCCCTCCAAAAGGTGCCCCAGCTGAGGTCTGTCTCTATTAATGCATGCAGCTTGGGCAACAAACAGGAGAAACTGGAGGCCATCGTGCAGATGGAAAACTATGATATACTTGCCATCACAGAAACGTGGTGGGACGAGTCACACAATTGGAGCACTGCAATTGATGGTGACCAACTCCTCAAAAGAGACAGGCAAGGTAGAAGAGGTGGTGGGGTGGCCCTCTATGTTAGGATGAATTATGAATGCTTAGAACTTAATGATGGTGATGACATCGTTGAGAGCATATTGGTTAAAATTAAAGGAAAGACTAATAAGATAGTTGTCATTGTGAGAGTCTGCTACAGACCACCTAACCAGGATAGAGAGACCGATAAGGAACTTTATAGACAGCTGACAGAGGTTTCTTGATCTATACACCTTTTTCTGATGGGGGGGAATTCAACTTTCCAGACATGTGCTAGAAATACAATACAGCAGGTTTCTCCGACACAGAAGGTTAGGGAGCCAACAAGGGGAAATGCAGTCCTTGACTTGCTACTTGCTAATAGATCTTGTTGGAAATGTAATGGTTGGAGGCTGACTTGGACAAAATGATCATGAATTATTACAGTTCTCAATTCTTGATGAAGCAAGGAAGGAACCCAGCAGAACTACCACACTGGCCCTTCATAATCCATGAGGAAGTGGTTGGGAACCCACTTCATGAGCTGGATGCTCATAAATCTATAGGGCCAGATGGATTACACCCTAGAGTACTGAGGGAGCTGGAGGATGTGGTTGCCAAGCCGCTCTACATAAACTTCCAACGATCTTGGTTAACTGGGATTGTCTCAATGGACTGGAGGCTGGCAGGTATGATGCCCATCTTCAAGAAGGGCCAGAAAGAGGATCCTGTCGACTACAGGCTTGTCAGTTTCACCTTGGTGCCAGTAAAGGTTATGGAACAGATCGTCTTGAGAGCCATCATGGAGCAATTAAAGGTCAACCAGTGATCAGGACCAATCAGCATGGGTTCCTAAGAGGCTGATCCTGCTTGACAAACCTGATCTTATTCTATGATAAGGTGACCTGCTAAGTGGATGAGGGAAAGTCTGTTGATTTAGTCTATCTGGACCTCAGTGAGGCCTTTGATACTGTCCCTCACAATATCCTAATGAATAAGCTGGCTGCCCATGGCTCGGACAGGAATGTACTCTGCTGGGTGGAACACTGGCTGGACGGCCAGACCCAAAGAGTTGTGGTCAATGGAGCTAAATCCAGTTGGAGGTCAGTCATGAGTGGTGTCTCCCAGGACTCAGTGCTGGGGCCACTCTTGTTCAACATCTTTATCAATGATCTTGATGAGGGGATCGAGTGCACCCTCAGTACGTTTCCAGATGACACCAAGTTGGGAGGGACTGTTGATGTGCTGGAGGGTAGTAAGTCTATACAGAGGGATCTTGACAGACTGTATTGATGGGCTGAGGATAATTGTCTGGGTTTCAATAGTGCCAAGTGTTGAGTCCTGCATTCTGGTCACAACAGTCCCCTGCAACACTACAGGCTTGGGGAAGTGTGGCTGGAAAGCAGTCTGGCAGAAAACGACCTGGGGGTTCTAACTGACAGGCAGCTGAATATGAGCCAGCAATGTGCCCAGGTGGCCAAGAAGGCAAATGGCATCCTGGCCTGTATTAGAAATAGTGTGGCCAGCAGGAGTAGGGAGGTTATCCTCTCCATGTATTTGGCCCTGGTGAGGCCACATCTTGCATATTTTGTCCAGTTTTGGGCACCTTAGTACAAGGGAGACATTAAGGTGCTGGAGCGAGTGCAGAGGAGGGCAATGCAGCTAGTGAAGGGCCTGGAGAATCAATCATGAAGAGAGATTGAGAGACTTGCAGCTGTTTAGTTTGAGGCAGAGGAGGAGGCTTAGGGGAGACCTCATCACTCTCTACAACTATGTGAAAGGACATTGTAGAGATGTTGGTGCTCGTCTCTTCTCACAGGTAACTAGTGACAGAACCAGGGAGAATGGTTTCAGGCTTCAATAAGGTAGGTTTAGATTAGACATCAGGAAAAAATTCTTCACAGGGACAGTGGTCAGGCACTGGAATGGGCTGCCCATGGTGGTGGTTGAGTCACCATCCCTGGATGAGTTTAAAAGAAAGACTGTGGTGTTGGGGGATCTGGTTTAGCTGTGAACTTGTAGAGTAGGGTTGATGGCTGGACTTGATGATCCCAAGGGTCTTTTCTAACCTCGATGAATCCATGATTCTGTGAAATTCCACCAATAGTCACAGTGCCATTGGTGCTGCAGACCCCTGTGAGCACTTCTTGGAAGGCAATGTAACTGCAAAAGGCTATCCAGTATCAGTAAGTAAAATAATGAGAGTTCAGCGTGTTCTCGTACACAGTATGCTCATCCTGAGGTATTTCAATCATAGTCACTCTTAGAATCATAAAATCAGAGAGCGCTTTAGGTTAGAAGACATCTTAAAGATCACCTAGCTCCAATCCCCTGCCATAGGCAAGGATACCTCTCACTAGACTGGATTGCTCTGAGCCACATCCAACCTGGCCCTTAACACCTCCAGGAAGGGGGCGTCCACAGCCTCTCTGGGCACACTGTTCCTGTGCCTCACCACCCCTACAGCAAGGAACTTTCTCCTTAGATCCAAACCAAATCTCTCCTCCTTCACCCCCAAACCATCTTCATCATCCCATCACCACAGTCCCCTGTACAAAGTCCGTCTCCAGCACTCCCACAGCCCCCTCAGGCACCAGAAAGCCAGCACAAGATTGCCCCTACACCCTTCCCATTCCAGGAGGAACAGCCCCGACTCTTCCAGTCTCCTCTCTAAGGGCAGGTGCTCCAGCCCTTGTTTAACAATACTTTTCCAAAAAAGAAGATAGGAGTTCTTGTCTAGAAACTAATCAGAGATTACATCAACCAGCTTTTTAAAAGAGAGGAGAAGTCAGTAGACTCTGTGTCATATTTGCAAATGAGGAATCTTGGTTTATAGTCCTTATGCTGGAGGTCTTTTGAATCGGTTCTACCTATTTGGGCCCATTCACATTTCTCCTTTATTCTTGTCCCATCTCTAGTCTTGCAAGCCATACGTGGCCATTGCTTAGAGTCACTGTTCTTCACAGTTCTGTGGCACACTGCAGTAGCTCAGAAAACAGGTTTTATTCAAGCATTACATGGCTTGGGTAATTTTAAGTATACTGCAGTTCCTTTTACAAATAGATTATTTTTCTGGATAATGGAAACTTGCACAGAGGAGGAAATAAAATCAGAGGTCAACACCTATATCTCCACAAACTGGACAAGTAATCCAAAAGCAGTATTAGCAAAAGCAATCAACTTCTCTAGCAATATTCAGTCCAGCCAGTCTTAATCTGTTATTCCAATAAATGTCACACTCATTTTACATCATTATGGACCAGGAGACAAGACAATTGCTGGCATAAAAACAAGTGCAGGCTCAAACAGCTTGACTGCACCAGGTAATACATATTAGTAAGAAGAGCAGGATACTCCTCTTATTTTATTAGGTCAGAAAATTCTATCAGCAAATCTGTACTAATTAACATAATAATATTTTTAGTATGCCTTAACTGTTTAATTACTTGCCTTGTTAGTAGGCAGCTGGAAGAACTGTCTTTCAAGTGACAAAACCTCTAGCTGCTCATCATGACATCTGGGTAGTGTGCTGCCATGGAGCCCATGTACAAACAAAATGAGAACAGGATGACAACAACACTGCAAAACTAAAATTCTTTAATGAATTAATTATTTTTTTAGGAACAGACCTTTGGAAAACACTGTAATTAAAATATTTTAATGTAAAACAGAAAAGCGAGATTAAAAAATAATCTGTTGAAGATAAGCACAAGGAGTTGTGAAGGAAAGAGGGTCGTGGGAGAGTCAGTGTTGATGAACCAGCACAGTGCTGGTTCTGTGCTATACACCTGTAGTGTGTAGAGCACAGGATTTTGCTAGTTTTTGCAGGTTGCTCATGCAACTGCAATGCTTATCAGCAGCTACATGAGAGCTCTTTGTTCAGGCATTCTCACTGACTAAATCTTAGACTTTGAGATAACATATGAACCTGCAGGCAATAGGTATATTCCTGTTGTTTGACATGTCGAATTAAGCGTTTGTGTGTCTCAAGATACATAAAGCAATCAGATACAATAAAGATTAAGAAAAAATCATGCAACATAGAAATAAGGATAGCACTTTTTTTCTGGTATCTGGAGGGAAGTTATGTGATCCCACCATGACTTTGTCCAGAGGATGGCTGTATTATTGGATTTTCTTCAGAGTACCCCAGCAAGGCACTGCTAACTCTGCTTTATCAGGAGTAGTAAGGCTTAAAGCACCTTGACTCTGGAATGAGGACAAGGCACAACCCTCTTTCTCTCTGTTAGAGGGTATTTCTGCATAGACGTGCACAGTATTGTCCCAGCTGCTTAGCTGTATCCTGACAACACTGCTGTCATCTGAAATCTCTTTGCAAATATCTTGCACCTGTCCACTACAAACAAAGTGTCTTGAGCAAGTACTCCACTAATTAAGACAGGTGTATCACCAGCAGCTCTGTCAGGACAAAAATGGATAGCTGGTAATGAAAGACAATAGAACTCTTCCATACAGTTTCCCCTCTTTCAACCATAACTGCAATAGGAAGCATGTTATTTTCCCATTGTGCTAACAGTTCCAGCCCAGATGGAAGGAAGACATTCTTGAAAAACTTTGAATGTTAAGGATACTATAACATTGTGTTTCATTTGTTTTGCTGAAGGATACAAATGACAAGAATGACAGCTTAATCCAAAAAGGATAAGAGAGGAAGCTTTGAGAATGAAGTTGCTTGTTAATATCTCATTTAATTAGATCCACTTAATGCTTATAAAGGCACTGCAATGATAGCCCTCAGGACAAAGTTTCTCTCTATTCACAGAACAAGCTCAGCTGTTGCAATATTTCAGTGCCAATACATGTATTATTTGCATGTGAAGGTACAACTTGTAGGCAACAGCTATGCTTGAGGATGTTTTCTGTGAGTCATTGAATCTTGGAATTATTTAAGTTGGAAAACCTTTAAGAAGATCAACTCTAACCACTAACCTAACACTACCAAGTCTACCACTAAACTATGCCCCTAAGCACCACATCTATACATCTTTTAAATAACTCCGAAGTGTCATTACATAATCACTTCCCTGGAAGGCCAGGAAACTTGACATCCAACAATGCCTGACAACACTTTTGGAGAAGAAATTCTTAAAATTTAGCCTAAACTTCACCTAATGAAACCTGAGACCATTTCCTCTTGCCCTATTTCTTGTTACTTGAGTGAAGAGATGGAACCCACCTTGCTACAACCTTCTTTCAGGTAGTTGTAGTGTGGTGTGATAAATCCTGAGGCTTTTTTCTCCACGTTAAACAACCTCACTTCTTCATCTGTCTTGCACTTTAGACCCTTCAGAACTTTTGTGGCTCTTATTTGGACAAACTCCAGCATCTCAATGTCCTTCTTGTAGTGAAGGGCCAAATCTGAACACAGTATTCAAAATGCAGCCTCAACAGTACCAAATACAAGAAGATGATAACTTTGCTAGTCCTTGTGAGGGACACAGTTTACCTCTTTCTGCACTACAATCTCTCTTACCAAAAGCCTGACTTTATTCCCATATGAACAGGACCTGAAGAAAGAGCTCACTCAGCTAGTGCTGAGATTCACCTTCAGAAATTGTAGCTTCAACCTAGTTGGGCAGAGGATCTAAGCAAACTTCCCTAGTAGAGAAACAGCTGGTGACTCTGTACCACTCAGGGTACAGGGTGTATCACTGTACCATCCCCAGCACAGGAGTCCTGTGGAAGGACAATCTCTACCTTGTCAGGGTCAGCCAGGGGAAGACAGTAGTGTTCTAGTGGGACTGAGCTTTGACAAACACATGCCAGTAAGCACCAAAACAAGCAACCTGCAGTTTCTTGGCCATCAAAGTGTCAGTATGATGATAATTTTTGATTGCTTCTGCTTTTGACTGCATCTAAAGTGGTGATATGAAAATATAAAGATTTGCATCTCATTGTCAGATCCCTAAACCTGAAGTGTCTCAAGTGAGCTCTCATCTTACCAAGTAAGATCATCTTCAAAACTACATTTGGTATCTGTCTCCTAACAAATTCTGTATACACACAATAAATACAACAGTAAAAAATGTGTTTATACAAAATATTACATTTTGCATTGATATTTGTATTAAAGCAAGCACAATTGTAAATAAAAAGACTACACATGTAATGTATGTATATAGTACATTGACAAGATTTACATAAACATTATACTACTAGGATAAATGTGCAGATGTTCTTGGTGTACGTAAGACATTCTAAGATTTGCTGGTAAAAGGTATGAGCATATGTTCTAATAACCCTCTACATTCACAGTCTGTAACAGTGGAAAATCAAAAAAGGGAGTAAGTCAACTTTTCTTTCAGCCTGTGAAACTTCCAAGCATTGAGGCAGGACCATGACACATACTGACTTCAAAAATCTCTATGATTCAGTTTTGCCCTTAGCTGAACTTGCATTTCTTGCATTTAACCCCTCTCTGGTAGTTTCAGCTTTTCAAGGGACATCCAAAACAATCTCAGTCAGCCTCCCGCTCTGACTACTTCTTCATCCACACATGAGCTGGATGGTTATGCAGGATGTGGGCAGAAAACTAGGGAATATGGCTCGTGAGCTCTAAGCACAGAATAAAATGCAGAAGATCAGAATCAGTTGCCATGTTGGAAATATTTGCTCCCAGTTTTGTAAGTACTAAAACCTTCTCAGCCATATTGGATTGTTCCAGCCCAGTTCCTGTCCAACTTTGATCGAACAACCTCTTAAATGTATTTTGTGAGATTTATGTCAAAGCAAAACGTTCCTATTCATCTCCCCAGCTCCTAGCAGACACTGCAGTCCCTTTGAGGAGGGACCTCAGTGTCTCTAAATCCCCTTGTCTATTTGTGATTTGCCTTCTGGAGCTCTGCGTGCTAGGAGAGCTTGGTAGGAGTCTTTTTGCATGCTTTTTTTCAGTGCAGAAAGTTGTATTTCTACTCAAAAGCAGGAGAAGCAGAGAGAGGAGGCCAGGACTTGTTTCTAAGTGCAAATGTGCCCACTTTCCGTTGTAAAAAGATGGCCCAAAATACAGAGCAGTTGTGACCCATGTGAACTCAAGAAAAGCTATGTGCTTCTGCCAACGTCTCCTGTTTTCCTCTTGTGACTAGATACAGTAAGAATATTTGCATCCTCTTGACTTTGTTTGCCAGAACGATTACTTCTTGCTATAATTAAGATCCCCATGGACGTTTGGCAGCTCTTCCATTATCCAGAGAGCTTTGCGCACTGCCTCAAGTGTTAAAAGGGCAGAGCTGCAAGCCAAAGCACACTGATTTAAGAGGTAGTTCCTGTGTTTACATGTTTCTTTTTATATGCAATGTAATGCAGGCATTAAAGGGAGATGGGTGTCTTTATTATCAGTCTTTTAAGCATCGTGCTTAACTTTTACTTTGGTAAGATTGACAAGTGATGGCTGAGAAAGGTAGGTTCATGAACAACATTGGCTCCACCTTCTGCCTTCTACTGACAGCATATGTGGGACAGAGAAGATCAAAAGCCAGTAAAAGCAACTGTATAAACAGTTCAGGTGCTAACTGAGTTAATTAGGTAGCAGAATATTTTAAGACTATTGATAATATTTCATTAAGCAGATGTGGTCTTATTTCATCAAGCAGACATGACTAATACCGAAGTCTTTTTATAGCACACATTTAATTAGACACCCTTCCCCAGTAACTGAAGTAATGTAGGGTCTGGTTCTCATTTATGCCTAGTGTCTATATGAATGCTAACTTTCTAGCCATAAACAGCCAGTGAGTTTATTGCCGGCATCACAGGGCATGTGATCCTTTTAGGAGCGATTTGAAATCTATAAATAAAGCAGCATTAGAGATCCTGCGTGTCTCTACCCCCACAACAAAGGACAAGAAAACAGAAAAACGCTGCCTCTTCATTGGCCTCTAATGAAATAGCAGCAAAACGTGCAACCTGGTGTCCCACACAAGACACGTCTAACAAAACGCTTTTTATACTCAGAGCTAAAGGGCTATTTTCTCCCCAGAATGGTAATGACAGCTAAGAATTTCTTCATATCACTTCAGGCTGTTGTTTTAAAAATAAAAATGGTGTTTCAGTTCTTCCAAGCAAAATGTCTTTTTTCACCCAAATGTGTGAAAATGCTTCTGATTAAAATGTCTATTTGACTTCATTTTCTGGCCAACACACAGTGCACTGCATTTGCCCATTCCCGTACTGAAAAGCTAAAAAAAAAAATACACACCAAGACAGTTTACTGGAATTGTATGTTCCAAAAGAGTGTTTTCTTTAGAACCTAAACCCTCTTATAGTGTTAGTGATGCAATAACTTTTAGAAAATATTTGGCAGCTGCTCATGAAAAGTCACTTTTTCCGAAGTTTTTCCTAAATACTTCAATACACATAGGGCACACTCTAATTACTTCCAGCATTTACACATTAGAATGGAATGACTCTGAAGAAGCTGTCTATTGCCTTGGGTAAAGAATATAATATTAAAGCTCTGAAGGAGTTCATATCACATTTAACCCTTTATTAAATTTCCTTAAATGTAATTCTTAAAGTTTAAAATGCTTCTGAAGCAGATTGTGAAGAAACCCAAAGCACCAAGTGAAATACGAGCTGTATGATTAGACAGTTAGCAACTTTATTTAGGCAAAGTGAGATCAGCTTTCAGTTCAGTTCATTTTAGGACTTTCTCAGTTTGCAGGACCACAAATCGGTTTAATCTCTCTGTATTTTCTCCCTCTTGCTGCCTAGCCCCTCCACCAGAGTATAGAAGAGGATCTAGGGAAACCAAGGCAAAGGAGAATTGACAAGCAGTCTGAGAAAAGCAAATTAGAATGGTTTTGTTGCTGTGCTAAGAAAAGGCCCTGTGGTTAACCTTAAAAACATCAGCAAGCTTTTGTGTCTATGTTTCTACTGAAGCTTGGCAGTAAGAGTTAAAGGCTGCATGGATGCTAGTGTGGACTGATAAGCCTCAGAAATATCTCCCTCCTTTTCCTCCTAAAGGCTGAGGAGACCTTTCTGCAGCATTTTTCCTGTGGAGCTGAGATAAGTTGGAATGTCAGAGTGAGTCTGGTGTATTTATCAGTCAGTGAAAACCTCATCTCACACAAAATGCTAGTTAGGAAGCTCATCAATCACATTTTTTTAGTTTCCAACAGATAAGCCAGGCAGTGCTTATTAAAAACAGTTACTGCACCACTGAAATGCGGCTAGACATACTTTCTGTAATCACCAGCTCTTTTATGTCATGAATAGGCTGCTTTTATACAGACGTTCTACCTGTGGTTATTTTTCTGAGGCTGAAGATGGCTCTGGATTAAGGTGAAGGCTTGCACTTACCACCATTTATCAACCTGATTATCAGCCCTGTTAGTACCCTGAAGTGTTCGTTACATCATTCTTGTAGGGACCCGTATTCCCCCATGCCTAGTCTACCTGTGGTAAGAGAGGAGAGGCTTGTGATTTGTTGGAAAAAAGAAGACTGAGGTGTGACCTCGTTAATGTTTCAAATATGTGAAGGGTGAGCGTCAAGAGCATGGAACCAGGTTCTTCTCAATGTCATCTAATGATAGGACAAGGGGCAATGGGTGTAAGCTGGAGCATAGCAGGTTCCACATAAATGTGAGAAGGAACTGCTTCACAGTGAGGGTGACAGAGCACTGGAACAAGCTGCCCAGGGGAGTTGTGGAGTCTCCTTCACTGGAGACATTTAAAACCTGCCTGGACATGTTCCTGTGTGACTTGGTCTAGGTGATCCT
>JAOXOE010000874.1:25142043-25182076 GCA_028565055.1 Phoeniculus purpureus
AGGGCTCTGGCACCCTCACTGCCAAGAAGGTCCTTCTCACACTGATGTGGAACCTCCTCTGCTCCAGCTCACACCTGATGCCCCTTGTCCTGTCACTGGGTGCCCCTGAGCAGAGCCTGGCTCCATCCTCCCGACACCCACCCTTCATGTGTTTTTAAACATTAATGGGGTCACCCTTCAGTCTTTTTTCCAAGCTCAAGAGACCCAGCTACCTCAGCCTTTCCTCATAAGCTGTGGAAAGTCTAGTGTAGCTTCATTGCTTGACATACAAAGTATTTCTCATTGTCCTTCAAAAAATTAGTTCACAGAATCACAGTACATTAGGGACTGGAAGGGCCTTCAAAAGATCATGCAGTCCAATCCCCTTCCACAGCAGGATCACCTAGAGGAAGTCACAGAATCACAGAACATCAGGGAGTGGAAGGGACCTTGAAAGATCACCTAGACCAATCCCCCTGCCACAGCAGGATCCCCAACCACTTTGAAGTTACCACTTGGTTAAATTGCTAGTTTCAAGTTATCAATCAGTTAAGTTAGCAATTTTCATTCAAGATTTCAACACTTCAATTGCTTTCTGAAGCCAAAGGAAGAGTTAACACGTGGTAGGGATGTTTACGCAGGTCTCAGCTCCTATTCCCAACCCAATCAGGAGTGTATTTAGCTGAATAAAGAGCAACAAGTTACAGCAGGAAACCAGCATCTCTCATGAATAACACCACCCAGAGCTCCAGATTCCCCAGTCTGATGCTGAATTTGTCCCAGTTTTGGTTGCCACATGCCAGATTTGGGATCATAAATTTGTCAGTAGTACTGTGCTACAAGGATTCACAGATTTGATCAATAGCAGTTAATTTAAGATGGTTTGGTCAGAGTTTCAGTGTTGGTTCAGTAGATTCTGGTTACATGCCTCCTGGGGTTAAAAAGAAAGGTATCCCGTGCCTTTTCAGCCCTCTTCAAGCCATTTTAAAAGCAAAAAGAATGCAGACTATTTTTAGAAAAGCTGGCAAGACACCACCCGCTGCAGTTATTCACTGAAAAGAGCTCAGGGCGCATTCAGAAACTGTCAGAAGTTGCACAGACTTACCAGGGCAACCCGTCCTCCTCCAGGAAGAGTAGTTTATGCTCAAGTACATCTGGGTTACAAAAGACTGCGTTGCCCGGGTCCATTTTGCATGAGGCTTAACCTGAAAATCCACCCGGCTGTGTCGGGCGCAGCGGGCACACGGAGTGTTTCCCTCTGTCGAAGGCATTCCGGTCCTCGCCGGACCAGCCACCACTTGTTGCAATGGAAACAGGGAAAGACAGGCTGTGCCAGCTCAGGCTGAGAGGGCGTGAATAATTCAGTCCTTCCAGCAGCACCGCATTAACATGCGGCTCAGGCAGCTCCAACCAAGCAATTCATTTGGTCCTTTGTCTTCGGGAGAAGCCTGGTGGACTAATGAGGGTTATCTGTGATGATCAACCCCAGGTCCGCTGATTCCTTCGGTCCAGCTGGGTAGACTTGCCGTCCCTAAACGCAAGTTGTACAGGCAGGATAGGAACACTGTAGCTTATCCTCAGCCTTCGGCTGGCTCTTTGGCTACGGCACCAACATCTGGCTACAGCACATGAATGTTTAATTCTCTGGCCTTCAAGCACTGAAGCTCAGGTGCTTTGTTTGTCTTCTTCAGCAAAGTCAAGAGGAAATCTCCAGGTACGCTGCTTGCACACAGGGTTGAGCATATTTTGCTCATGACTTCCTCCACTGCTAAATTGCTACCACCTGCCTAAGTGTTTGTGTGCTAAGGATAAGCTAAGGGGAAAGCAATGCAAGAAACCTGGATATTTTGTCATTTTTAAGTTATATATTGAATTAATCCCCCATGCACAGCCCCTCCATTTCTCATTTATCATGTTATAATAATTTTTATGTTTACATTTATGATTTAATTTATAGGTTTTTTTGAAGTCAGACACAGTGTTTTTTAAAAAGGATTTGAAGATGATATTTCTCGTAGAATTGCAGAACATTGGGGATCAGAAGGGACCTTGAAAGACCAGTAATTCCAATCCCCCTGCCACAGCAAGATCACTTCTCAGTGTCACATTTTTATTTGAAGTCTCTATTCAATAACTAGCAGTCGCATTATTCTTTTTCCTCATCGTTTACCACCTAAAAATCTACAATAACGGGAAAACGGACAACACAGTAATTCTAATTCTGATTAATTGATCATAAAACAAAAGACTGAACAGAGTGAAGGATTTATCAACTCCTGTGTAGTTTATATATAATTGGGTGTATAAACACAGATGGTTCTCATGCTATCTGATCGTGCTACAAGCAGCACTCAGATGTTGTATTAGTTCTGCTGTCCATATTCTGAACAGTACAGGGACAAACAGAGTAGAAAAATCACCGCAGAAATTATTTGAACTCACTGAGGAAAAAGATCTTACAAATATGTGGCTCGAGCTGGTTTGCTGCCAAGAAAGCTATTGAGAGTTAAGTTGACTTGAGTGCACAAGGAGAAAATACCTCACACAGAAGTACATATTTCTACTGAAGAAGGTGATTACTGGCTACAAAAATCTATTGAGTACTCCCCTGACCTCTACATTTCCCAGATTCTTTTCTCGAAGATCTGCTTTTGCCAAAATAGCAACAAAAAGTTACTGCACTCAAGGTTTCAGTTGTAGTAAACCTCATAAATTCCTTAACATAACATTAGTGTTGTGTTCATAGGGTTTGTTGACATTGATAGGACTTATCTTCCTATCACAGGACATTAGGGATTGGAAGGGACCTCGACAGATCATCCATTCCAATTCCCCTACCACAGCAGGATCCCCTAGATCCAGTTGCACAGGAACATGGCCAGGTTGGATTTAAATGTCTCCAGAGAAGGACACTCCATAAACACCCTGGGCAGCCCCTTCCAGGGCTCTGTCACCCTCATTGGGAAGAAGTTCCTTCTCATATTGATGTGGAACCTCCTCTGTCCCAGCTCACACCCGCTGCCCCTTGTCCTGTCACTAGATGACATTGAGAAGAGCCTGACTTCATCCTCCTGACACCCACCCTTCACCTGTTTATAGACATTAATGAGATCACCCCTTAGTCTCCTCCAAACTCAAGACACCCAGCTCCCTCAGCCTTTCCTCATAAGGGAGGTGTTTCAATTCCTTCATCATCCTCATTGCTCTACACTGGACGCTCCAGCAGCTCTGTATCGCACACAGTGATTTTGCCAACCTTTCAGTCAAGGTTTGCACTGATTCCACCTAGAGAACTGTTACCCTAAAGCAAATTAGTGACTATTTCATAATCAGAGAATCATTCAGGTTGAAGAAGACCCCTCACTGGGAGGAAGTTCCTTCTCATACTATGCTCCAGCTCACACCAGCTGCCCCTTGTCCTATCAGAGTGCCCCTGAGCAGAGCCTGGCTCCTCCATCCTCCCCTCAGTCTTGGAAAAAAAATCCAAGCTTAAGAGACCCAGCTCCCTCAGCCTTTCCTCATCAGGGAGATTTTCTACTTCCTTCCTCTTCTTTGTGGCTCTAATAAAAAGAACATGGAGCACAAAGATTTCCAACAACTTGCCTGAGAACTGAGGAGTTAATCATATTTCTGCCCCTGCTCTTCTTACTCAGGACTGGTTTAGCCTGGGAAAAAAACCACACCTTCATCCAGTGTTTGATGTCGATGGGATTAAATGACTTTAAGACTTTGATCACCAGCCTAGAACAGCAGCAGGGACAGAAGAGTTTGAGATAATCATCAGCTCAATTTCTGGCACCAACTGGAATTTGCTGCTTCTTCCAGATTGCAGGTGCAGTAGGGTTTCGAGGTGGTGATTACAGAGATGGCTGCTGAGGTCACCTTCTCCTAGGGTGGATTTCTAACAATGGCCAAGAAATACGATGTCACCTGAAATAACATTGCCTTCACCTGAGCTGAATGCTGAGAGTGACCTCTAGGATAAGCGCCGCATTGAAGGGAAGGGTAGGCAGGAAGAGAAGACAGGCAGAAAGAGAGAAGATAGCCAGGCAGATACTAGCCAGCTCAGTCCTGGGAAACATCCCCCGCAGGTTGTACCCAGACCAAACTGGCTCTTCCCCCGGATACAGAATCCTATCTCTGGCTGCAGCTGTGGAAGGGGATTATGCAGGTCCATATCAGCAGAACAGCTTCAGCGCTCAAGTTGGCATGTCAGCAAATCACAGAATCACTCTGGATGGAAAAGACCCCTGAGACAGAGTCCAACCATCTACTCTACACCTTACAAGTTCACCCCTAAACCAGAACCCTCAACACCTCCCTGGGCAGCCCATTCCAGTGCCTGACCACCCTCTCTGTGAAAAAAATCTACCTAATACCCAGTCTAAACCTCCCCTGCTGTAGCTTGAACCCATTCCCTCTTGTTCTATCACTAATAGCTTGTGAGAAGAGACCAGCACATACCAGCCTCTCCACAACATCCTTTCAGGTACTTGTAGAGGTTAATGAGGACCCCTCTCAGCATCCTCTTCTGCAGACTAAAGAGCCCCAGCTCTCTCAGTCTTTCCTCATAAGATTTACTCTCCAGGCCCTTCACCAGCTTAGTTGCCCTCCTCTGTACGTGCTCCAGCACCATCCTGCAACTTCTCTAGTTGTGTCCAAGCAGATGGTGAGCAGGAACGAGGGCAAGAAGCAGAGACAAGGAAAAGCGAAGAGCTGCCTACTGATGCAGCACAGGTTCTGCCTGAAACCCCTGGATGTGTTTAAAAGTCTCTTAGATGTTGTGCTGGGGGACCTGGTTTAGGGTTGAACTTGTAGAGTAGGATGGAACTTGATGATCCCAGGGGTCTTTTCCAACCTGAACAACTGACACAGCTGTAGCCCAGACAACACATCCAGCTGATGCTACGCATGCCAGTCAGTGACAAATTACATTTGACTGTGCTTGAAAGCTACAGAAATGTTGAGTAGCATGAGTGGGAAAATGGGGTTGCTATCTGTTGCCATCAAAACATCATCTTTTAGTGCTGGTGACAGTTTAATAGCTACTCCTGTAAGTCGGAGAGCATCGTGGAGCACTGCCGCTACATTATTAAGCCAGGCTGGAACTTTCCTGCAAAGGCAGAGCAAAAAAACCACACAAATAGAAGTTCCAAAGTAGCTTAAGATTAAAGGTGGGAGCTGTTCAGTGAGCAGGATCTCACTAATTGCATTTGAGCAGCACCTAATAACACTTTAACCCCCAATTACATTATTTCCATTCCAGATCAAATTAATTTCATTCCACTGTAACTATCCAGATGAAGGCATTCAGATCAAATCGAGCAATTTTAATTATCAGAACCACAGAATTCCATTTGTCTCTTCCACATCACTGAGGTGAGACATGGGTTGTGGAGTCTCCTCCTCTGGAGACGTTTAAAACCTGCCTGGACATGCTCCTGTGCGACTTGATGTAGGTGATGCTGCTGTGGCAGGGGAATTGGAGTGGATGGGGACTGACATGTTGGAGAGCAGTTGTAGGAGAAAGGGACCTGGGGGCCCTACTGGACAGCAGGATAACTGTGAGCCAGCAATGTGCTCTGGTGGCCAAGAGGGCCAGTGGCATCTTTGGGTGGATTGGAAGGGCGGTGGTTAGCAGATGGAGAGACAGGTTCTCCTGCCCCTCTACTCTGCACTAGTGAGACCACATCTGGAGTGTTGTGTCCAGTTGCGGACCCCTCAGCTCCAGAAGGACCCAGAGCTACTGGAGGGTGTCCAGCGCAGAGCAACGAAGATCATGAAGGAAGTGGGACACCACCCTTATGAGGAAAAGCTGAGGGAGCTGGGTCTCTTGAGCTTGGAGGAGACTGAGGTGTGACCTCATTAATGTCTATAAATATGTGAAGGGTGGGTGTCAGGAGAATAGAGCCATGATGTTCTCAGTGTCATCTAGTGATAGGACAAGGGGCAATGGGTGTAACCTGGAACATAGGAGGTTCCATATAAATATCAGAAGGAACTTCTTCAGTGAGGGTGACGGAGCATTGGAACAGGCTGCCCAGTGGGTTGTGGAGTTTCCTTCTCTGGAGACTTTTAAAACCCACCTGGATGTGTTCCTGTGTGACTTGATGTAGGTGATCCTGCTGTGGCAGGGGGATTGGACTAGATGATCTTTCAAGGTCCTTCCAATCCCTAATGTTCTGTTATTCTGTGAATGTTGTGCGTTGGTATGTGGTGACTTGGCCTGTGGTAGCATCTTCTCATTAAAACAGGAATCAGCATGACAGGCTGGCTGTAGCCACAGAATCGTTTGCCATTTGCACGAGTGCACAGCAACAAAAATGTAGTGAGGAAGCATTAAGTCACTTACCATCTACCATAGGACACACAGGATCTTCCCTCCCTCAAAACATTAGACTATTCTACATAGAAAACTTAGTGAAATCTGGCCCTTTATGGTGATCAGACTGTTCCTACCTGGAGCTTTGCTGGAGAAATGTTTGCCACATTTGAAAATACCAGTACAACTTCCATTAATATAGCTGTAGACAGGATTTCATCTGAAGAATAATATAGATGCCACAACCAGCAAACAGGCTGAACTGTAGCGTTTCGGTTTGCTGACACTTTACTATGGGATAATGTCAACAGAAATGTTTATTCAAGAGAATCCACTAGCAACAGGAATGAGCTTGTTAAACAGCAGAGAATCGTAGAATCATGAAATTGGAAAAGACCTTCAAGATCATCAAGTCCAACCGTCCACCTCCTGAATCACCAAGCCTTACCCATTTTTTTGAATCCAGTTTTCCTCTCGGTTCTCCCTGCTAAAACCTTCTGTCTGGAGTATTTTTATTCCTTTTTGAAATCTCATTCAAAGAGCCAGTGAGCTGGCAGTGGACTGCTTCCCAGGCATTGCCTTCCTGTCACGCTGCACCAGGCAATAGCTGTGATGAATTGCATGGAACTAGGGCTGTCTGAGACAGAAATTCTCCACCATGGTTTTTCGCTGCTGGTGATGCTGTGGTTCAGATATACTGGCGACATCACACATCTGTGGTACGGAAGGGACATCGTGACAGAAAGGCTCATTTATTTAATGTCTCGACTCCAGAAGAAGCGATGATGTCCCCTATGTCGCTCAGTCCCCAGACTGAGATGCTGAATAGCACTAGGTGATTTGAACACGCAAGGACGCAGCCAGGTCAGCCAGGAATTTAAATAAAAATGTGATTCTGAGCAGCTAAGAGCAGCGCTCTGCTGAAGAGCTGAAAACAGAACTGAAAAGGATCATCCCCTCACTAAATGTCTCAGACTGACTCATTTCTGACTGGGAAAGCAAAGTCACTCCTGACTGCAGGGGAATGTGCATATGCGCCTTCCAAAAGCTGAGATGGCTGCTGAATTTCACATCCTACTCATCTCCCAGCAGATTTCTTGGGGCATGTACTTACATAAAAAACTTCCTGAGCTGCATCTGAATGATCTAAGTGTTGGGTGGAGACAATCATTATTTAAAGTCAGAGAGTTTAATTTAGCTGTTCCTTTTGAAAGATGCCAAGGCAGTGCTGCAGAGTTGTTGTGACCACCCCAAGCACACAGGACGACAGAAGCAATAGTAGCTGCACCGTAATGAGGTGACAAAGAAATTCCAATATTCTGGAAATCATTTTGTGCGTTAGAAGGGCTGTGCTTGGTAGGCTGAGAGAGGTTCTTCTGCTCTGCCCTGGTGAGGCCACATTTGGAATACCGTGTCTGGCTCTGGGCCCTACAGTTCAAGGAGGACAGGGAGCTGCTTAAAAGAGCCCAGTGCAGAGACACAAAGATGATTAAGGCAGTGGAGCATCTACCTGCTAGAAAAGGCCGAGGGAGCTGTGCCTCTTCAGCTTAGAGGAGACTGAGGGGTGATGTCATTAATGTTTGCAAACATGGAAAGGGCAGGTGTCAGGAGGATGGAACAAGGCTCCTCTCAGTGAAAGGGCAACAGGGGCAAGCTGGAGCACAGGAGGTTCCAGTTAAACGTACGGAAAAACGTTTTCAATGTGAGAGTGACAAAGCCCTGGAACCAGCTGCCTAGAAAGTTGTGGAGTCTTTTTCTCTGGACACATTCCTGTGTGATCTACTCCAGGAGATCCTTCTTTGGCAGGGGGGTTGGACTAAATGATCTTTCGAGATCTGTTCCAACCCCTAACATTCTGTGGTTCTGTGATTCACATGATAACAATCACAATTTTTTTTCCTTTTACCTCTTTTCACCTGTTTCAGGGAGGAAAGGTTTTAATGTGTGAATGAGTCCTCGGTGAGGGCTGCCTTTGCCCTCTCATGGTACAATCTTTCCCACAGTAGGCATTAGGAACCCTACCTCTTGTGTCTCTCAGCCCTTCGTTGGTTCTAAATCTCCTTCCAGTTATGAGCTGGGCTCTTGGATTCCAGGAGCTGCCACTGGTACAGTTGTGCTGACCTCAATTTTCAGTGCCACACTTAAGAAGTTACTTTCAGAACCACTGGTTTTCTTTGAATTTGGAGCATTTCAAGGAACATTAGACAAGGTTTTTTTATTGCAGAGCCCACACATCTGAAGCAGATACAAAGTGTGCAGACTGGAGATGTCAGGATGCTGTTTCTTACACATCTTGCCATACTTTTCCACTGTTCTATTTTTCTACTCCTGTAAGACAATATATTTCACACCAGTTTGATCAAAACATTTCTTCTCTCAGTGCTCCCAACCACTTTTTGCATAGAATAAACATAGACTTATTCTTAGAAAGACAGACACTGTTCTGGGTGGATAAATAAACTGAGCAAATTAGGTACCTTATGTATTTTGTGATGCAAGAATTACAACCACCAAAATGTTGGTGCCCGTCTTCATTCACTGCACAGTACTAACAAAGGAATTAAGATTTTTGAAGGGTAGCTACAATTTCTGATTGTGGGAAGAACAAAGTGTGTTCCAGGATTTGTGAGTGTCTCACAAGTTACCAACATAATTGGATTAGATGGTACCCACAACTAAAGTGCATTTCCTGTCACCCACAGGCCTCAAGGGAAACAAGATTTAACCTCCAAGGGCAAAGCTCAGGCACATCTGAGACTGTCTGACCCTTCACTAACGTACAAACATCCTCTTCATCATGCATAGCAACAGCACCGTCATCTCTTGCCTCCTTTCTCAACCGCCTTCTGCTACCACTTCCTTCTCCATCTTTCTTAAGGCTTTATCTTTTTGATATCTAGAAGTTCCTAGCCCACCTCAGTAACCAGCAGAGCGAGAGCAACATAATGCACAGCTCCCTCTTGCTTGTTGTGATCTTTTCTTCTTTAACAAAAACTGTTTTATTCATCTCATGTTTCATTCATTTCATTACTGCTGTTGCATCTGCCTCAATTTAGCATTTCAAAATTAGAACAAAATGACCTACCAAGTCTGTCAGGAGACCCTCTTCCCAGCAGCATTCTAGTGCCATGCTTTAACGGGAGTCATGCCATGTGCTGATGCTGGCTATTGAGAGCGAGTCTTAAACTTTACTCAGTTATTGGTGATTTAATGCAAAGCCCTACACTGGTGCCAGAAGTGAGCTTTAAGATAGATTAACCCACGTAGAGGGATCTATCAACAGCAAGATTTTACCGTACACTTTGTTTTTTTCAGTGCATGAACCCAAAGCTATTTAAGTGCACGAGTGAACCAGTCCCGCTGTGTGTGAAAGCTGCATGTGCAACTGAGAACTTGAAAAGTCACCTCAGGTCCTGGCATTGTAAGAATAAAATCTGCATCCAGAGAATGAGAGAGGAAGCAGCCTGGCTGAAAATGAACACATGTTACCATACTGCTTGCACCACACCTAAAGGAAGAGTAAAAAGTGCTGAGTCTTTTACTGAACTATGGTCTTCCAACATGTGGAGTCTGCAAAGCCCTCACAGGCTATCAGTCTCCTGCTTCTCCTGCCATCCCAGCCAAACATACACTGCCGACAGCACACACAGAGCTCAGGATGGGTGTTCCTTGGCAATTCATTCTTAATGCACAGAGGTAGAAAGACAGTTATACAATGATTCTCAAGGGGAAGATGGCAGCCAGATGGAGGCTTTCTTCAGCAATCTGAGGAAGAAGCTCAGGAATCTACAATTGCAGCAAACATCCCGCAGTGAGTTGCAGGGATCTGTAGGAACTTTTCTCCATGAGGCCTCTGGGCATTTAAATTTTTAATACTTCATCTCCTCTGAGTTCTTGCAATTTACACAAACAAGTTGAGAGCACATTAAAAATAAAACACTGCTTTATTGGCCAGATTATTAACTGTATGTGCTTAAGCCAGCTGAACACAACGTTTAAAAAACTTATTCCAACATTAGTGTATCAGAGAGATCAGCAACAGACTTAGCAGACAAATGCCACTCTGATTACATGACAGTACAACTCACAAGCAATACATACAGAACAGTCAAAATCCATCTGCTTCACTCTGTTCTGTGGTCTCAAGCTGACAGCGTTACATAGAAAAGTAAAACCTTAACAAAATCTAGAAAAAACAGTACATTGCCTTAGAGTAGCATTCTTGTTTTGCAGTCATTTGCTTAGAACACACCACACTAAATCTCCACAAGGTAAAAATCCTGTATTTTAACTGGAAAAAAAATAATCCCTGATATATCTGAAAGGCCAATTCTGCTCGCCTAGCTAATTCTAACTGATGCTTAAGTTACTGTAGTTCCAACACAGAACTACCTTCACCTTGGTTGAAGGACACTTTTAGTTACACTGAACGCATCAAACCCAGTCAAACAGTAAGAACAAGGACATCCCAAACAGATCAGTCCCTTTTTCTTATTTTTGTTACTTTTTAAGAACACTTTGGGAAATATGTATGCATGGGAACCATAACAATTCTAATCACTCTAAGAATCTTTTCCCAAAACACTGCTCAACAACAAGGAAAGGCAAACTTATACATTATGTTATGTGACATTAGCTCTTAATATGACAACTTAGTCTTTCAACAGTTCCTATGGATGAAGTAATGCTATAAGGTAGTGATACATTTATATATATATATTTCCTTTAAAATAAGCTGACCCCAGCTTTGACTTTTTATTGTATGATACAACATATGCAAATTTGATACCACATATGGAAAATATATGTACAGCATTAAACAGGAAGTTATCTCAAAAATGAGGTTTGAAAGAAGCAAGAAGTAGGAGTTGAAACACCAGTTGAAATTCAGGGTCTGCATGCAGGCTTCCTGCACAGCAGCGCTGCACACACAGCTAGAGCAGTTCCTTGTTTTCCTCCATCCTGCTTTCAAGCTGCATTACTCATTCACAACACATCTATCTTGATGACATCTTTCCAAGTGTAATATGTTATGGCAAGACCTGAAGAAACTCATGTTCTCCAAGCAGCACCTAATCAGACTGTACATTTTGCATAGAAATATCGTTGTGCATCTTATCACCTGACTGGATCAACTGTTTGCATTGCCAGCAGCAACAAAACCGTGAAGTCTAAACTAAGTAGATTAGTTAACAGTATATCTGTAAGAAGCAACAAAGTGCTCAAACTGTGCAAATTCTGGTGCTGCATACAGAATTATGATACTCTTCTTTGGCTTAGACAGTAAGCAGCAGAGCTCTTTATTTACACATGCATATTTCCCAGCAAACCCATTACTTCAAATATATCTAAGTGAATATATATATTTTCAAAGGTATCAGATATATATATTCACATATATCTAAAGTACATCTAGTATTTGATACTGAAGAACCTGGTCAGTTCATCATGAACATGAATTGCCAAGGTGCTCGATCTCTCAAGCACACTTAGAGAACAAAGTTGAATAACTTACAATAACGAGAAATGCACATCTGCTTCAGCTCCTTGCCTGGCAGCCACACCTGTGGTATTTGGTCGAGGTAGGCACTTCAACATGAAAACTTCTGCTAACAGTGACTGTTCTGCCCAGGCCCCTGACTTTCAGTTCTGTTACAGCATTAAGGTTATTAACCAAGTAGTCTCAAATGTAGGCTGGGTCTGCTCAAACAGAACATGGAAAGCTTAAATTTGTGGATCTAGCAAACAGTCCATTTGGTTGATATGGAATACGAGTCCAATTGTTTTGTGTGGGTACACTTGCAAGGAAGTATAACTTTCAAAGTGCTAATACAGTACAACTTCTTAGCTCTCCAGCTAGAACACTTCAGCATGAGAGAACTCAAAGGTCTAATGGTTCCTTCTCTAAGCAGTCCAGGTGGGAGCTGCTCTCAGTGAACAGTTGGCACAACAGGAAAGCAGCAGTGTTCCACAGCAGGCAGGGTCTGGCTAACACCATACAGCTCCTGTGCAGGTTCACAGCATCACAAAGCCTGCAAGCACACGTGGGAAAGGCACCTTTCCCCATAGTGATCCATCTTCCCATCTTTTGCCAAATGCAAATAAACAAGGCACTGAACGTGGAAGTGTTGATGTGTTTTAAATACACAGCAAAATCATAAAAATGCCTGACTGCTTGAAGTTATATAAAGATGGCACATTCACAAACAGCTAGTAGCTACTTTTCACATGTATCAACCCAGTAACTTTACAGAAAAGTTCCATGACAAAACAGAAAAAAAAATCCTTCCTGAAGATTAAACATAAAAGAATAAAAGAAACAACATCAGCCCCAAACCCTCAGGCTCCTATGTATAACCCTAACGACGTAAACATAGGTTATTTGGCATGCCTAACGTCTTCTGAACACAGATCCACGTAGACACCATCCAGCTAGCTCAGTCAGTGTGGCGGTCCAGCATCAAAACATGGCTTTAACCCCAGCATCAAAACATGGCTTTAACCCTTTGCTGGCCTTCACAGAGAATCCAAACAAATGAGTGGCTTTGGCCACAACTAATGGCAAATGTCACCTTCCAATGGCAGTTCTTGAGACTGAGAAGTAACTTTCCTGTATTTCTCCAACCTGCATATGGCAAAGTAACTATGTGATTCTTCTGCATTTGAAGAGCAAACCCTTGGCAGATGATACCTTTATGAAAAGGATTTTCTTTCTGCATTAACTGAATTCTGTGCCTATAGGTAACTCCACTTGGAATTAAGCCAATTTATGTTTTAAAATCATTCCTTCTAAGCAGTGTATACAAGTTCTTAGTTGCAAACCAATGTTTTGTAAGACACAGCGGACGCAAAAAAACCCCAAACCCTAGCCCTGGTATCTGGGGTGTTCTCCTATTTAAATGATCACGTCAAAGAAACAGAAATTCTTGGCATTTTCCCCAGCAGGAACCCCTCTGTGATATCCTTTCCACTGAGCTGGGATACAGCCTGAACTTTGCAATTAGCATCAGGGGCAGGGCTTGTGGTAATGACCTCAGCACATCCCGTGATCCCTTTGAGGGTAATGCTCCCTATGCTGGGAATCCAAATTATACTTCTTATTCCAAGTGACGGGTAAAGACAAAGCAGTGCTGAAGTCACATCGTTGATTTACTGAACCTAGAATGCTCAGTAAGACTTGTAAAGAAAAGTTCAAAATCTCTGGACTGAAAACAAAGGGTTGAAACTTTCCTGTAGCTTTAAGGATGATGCACACTGAGCAAATCACAGGTAGAAAATACTAACATGAGCTAAATCTGTTTCTCCTTCAGCTACATTGCACTGGATAACTCCATTCTCCCTTCTGTGGCAATGAACTCCTTTTCTGTGGCTTGTTTATCACCTTGACACAGTCTCTCCTTCAGTTTTTCAAGTTCATACTCATGTAGGATTTTCTGTGTTAGGTATTTTTCACGTTTTATTTTGGCTTTCACGTCTGCAGGGACATCAGGAATCATCCAAGCTACAAAGAATTTGACGATGAACACAACGTGCTGAGAAAAAAAAAAATATGTTAACAGCTCATTCTCACACGAAATATCCACTGTTTTCTCTAACACCAAATACATTGCTTTTTGTTCACTAACAGAAAGTGCTTTGCTTGGCTGTCCTGGGACAAAACACAACAAACCAATGTGAAAGGCTGAGGGAGCTGGGTCTCTTTAGCTTAGAGAAAAGGAGGCTGAGGGGTGACCACATTAATGTTTATAGATGTGAAAGTTGGGTGTCAGGAGGATGGAGCCAGGCTCTTCTCAGTGTCATCCAATGACAGGACAAGGGGCAATGGGTGTAAGCTGGTACATTCGAGGTTCCACATGTATGTGAGAGGGTGTTGGAGCACTCAAATGGGCTGCCCAGGGGTCTGTGGAGTCCTCTTCTCTAGCGACATTTAAAACCCACCTGGACGTGTTCCTGTGTGACTTGATCTAGATGATGCTGCTGTGGCAAGGGGATTGAACTGGGTGATCTTTCGAGGTCCCTTCCCATCCCTAATGTTCAGTGATTCTGTTATTATCTTCGCTGTGCAGTGGTGCCAGGTTATCTCTCTTCTCACACCTCTTCTTTCTTCCTCAGTGTGTTTTGTCATTTCCTAGAGCCCTGTTTGCTGTGCTGCATCATGAATTGTCCCTCCTTTCTCCCACTTCGTAGCCCAGTTCAACATGAGTGGGGCTGTCCTGGGGCTCCAAGCAAGGATGTCACCCAGCACAACATAGTACCCTGTAGCAACAGGCTTGTAATCGTCCGTGTTGCCTGGCACCATTCGGTTGGCAACTTAAACAGGATTTATTGTGAATCCTTACTGGGAATCAGCTCAATCTTTTGTTGAAAGGAAAACTCAAGCTGATCAGCTTGGGAAGGATGAGAAACAGCCAAAAAAATGAACACACTGTAACGCTCAGCATGTTGTGCTGCAGCAGAGCAGACATGGTGTCTCCAGGGGATCCGGAGGTTCTGTTTCTGTCTTCTTAGCTAGCGAGCAATGATCCCCTGTCCTTCTGCAGTTTCATTTGAGGGCTTTGGCTGTGCTGCTCATGGTGAATGTTGAGAACATTAGGAGAATGATTTTTAGAACATTAAGAACATTCCTGAATCCTGCATTTCTCGAGCAAGGATTACATTTTCTCTTGATGTGTTGCTTTAAGCTTAAACTCTATATAGATCTTTCAGTTCCAACTGGAGCAAGTACTGCAGCTCAGTTTTGTTCTCAGTAGCAGCATTTTCTCAAGCTCACTCCAGTCCCATTTTGACTAAACAGAGACCTGAAATGTGTTGTTCAGATTTGTTTTTTGGGGAATGGTTTTGTTTCACATGTGAGAAGAAGTTGAGACTGAAAGCCAGGTTTTGTGGAAGCAGCTGCTGTCATAGATTTAATCTGAAAGCAGTTAATTGTCTCAAAACAATTTATGTCCAAATCCTTTCTGGGGTATTAAGGATCTGACTAAGACAGCAGATGGGGATTATTGCTTCAGATTTTGTGTAAAGGCAAAAACTTGAAATTCCCTGCTGAGCACCTTCGGTATGAAATAGCCCTGTTTTGGCCTGATCATGAATCCCAGCTCCAAAGTGCATTGACAACTCGCTTGAAATGTGTGGAACAACTCTTTTTTTTCCATGTGAGCAAGCAGCTTATTCTCCATCTCTCATCTTGCAATTTCATTCTTGTAAACGTTTCCATTCTAGCAGAAGTTTTTTTCCCAGAAAAATCAACCTCATAACACACTCTCAACATTTCAGCTTGAATTGTTTGGCAAAGTGATAAGCATCTGAAAGCAGTACTTTTTAATGGGGAAAACTACTGCACAGCAGTCTCTGTACCACTCATTATTTTAATCTGTTTGTCTAGTTGTGATACTGCCAAGGCATTTATTACTTGAATATTTAGGGCACTGGCTAAATGTCAATTACTTCTCCAGCCTTGGTGCAAAGATTCAGGAAAACAAAAAGGGAAGGTTCCCTTCCTCAGGCTTGGTGCATACGGGTTTGACATCACAGACAAAGCATTTTCTTAAAATGGAGGTGCAGAAGGCCTTTGGGGAACTCGCTAACTCCCAAGAACCTCAAATAGTTTACCTGAAGCACATCTTTTTCTTTTAAATGTAGAGGTATTTTCTGTTTTAGTCAATTTTTGCACTGACTTTTCAAAGGGGTTGCGTAGTCCAATGCGCAATGGTATTACAGTCACACATGCTAAGGCTGGAATAATTTAGACTCCTCCTTGTGACCGTAATCTGAATTTCTGGCTGTGTTCCTTCAGCTCATGCGCTGGTGATGGAATGCATTACTCACCACTAATTAGTGCATCTGAATTTATACATAATTATTAATGTCTTTGTTTCATGCCAAAGTACCTTTGGTGTTTTACAGAGCATGAAAGTGGGCAGTGCCTGGCCTAAGGAAAGGTTGACATGCAGAATAGATATGCTGGATGGAACAAAGGTGCTTTAACGATCAATGGAAAAAGTACTTGGAGGAGAAGCAAAGCTGCACGCTTGCCAGACATAATTATATGAGAAACACAAGGAAAGCTATTGTGAATCTAGATTTCAGTGGGCAAAGACCACTCAGAGCTGAGTATCCAGTAGTGCTAGCTATGCTTACATGCACACCAGCTCAAAAGATGGGACCTGAGGAAGGGGAGAGCTAACAAAGGTGGATCCATCCCAAGTGAGAAAACTGAGAGCCTGTGGCCTCGCAAAATAAATCTGAATTGCGACAAGGCATAGGAACGCTGAGCAACAGCTGAGGCTATAAACAGCTGCTGGAGGACTGCTGCATATTACTTTCAAAGAGTTGTTTAATGCATAGGCTAATGCCAACAGAAGGATTCATGGGAGGTAGTAGGCATGGATGTATACAAACTCGCTCAAAGTTAGATGGAGGCTTCTCATCCTGAGAGTCTAGGACAACATCCTGACTGAAAGTGATAAGGGGATAGGATGGTAGGACGTATCCTGGCTGGGTGTGAGTGAAGTATTTCCTTGGCAGAAAAGGACCTGGGGATGTTGATTGACAACTGGTTGAAAATGAGCCATCAGTGTGCCCAAGTGCTGCAGCATCCTGGCTTGCATCAGAAATATTGTGGCCAGCAGTGGTGGGGAACTGTTGGTCCTCCAGTACTAATGAGGCCTCACCTTGAATATTGTGTTCAAAGAAGAGCAATAAGGCTAGTGAAGAGCCTGGAGGACAGGTTTTACAAGGAGTGGCTGAGTGACCTGGGGTCATTTAGTCTGGAGAAAAAGAGGCTGAAGGGAGACATTATTGTTCTTTACAACTACCTGAGAGGAGGCTGTAGAAAGGTGGGCTCAGCCTATTTTTCCAAGTCACTAGTAATAGGACAAGAGGAAATAGCCTCAACTTACACCAGTCAAGGTTTAGATTGGACATTGGGAAAAATTTCTTCACTGAAAGAGTGGTCAAGTATTGGAACATTCTGCCCAGGGAAGTGGTGGAGTAACCATCCCTGGAGATGTTAAAAAAGGTGTATAGATGTGTCCTTTGGAAAGATGGTCTAGTGGGCATGGTGGCATTGGTCAGACAGTTGGACTTCATGATCTTGGAAGCCTCTTCCAATCTTCCTATTATCTATTGCTAATAGATAATAATTCTATGAAGTAACATGCTGTAGATCCCAGAGAAGAGGATCCAGCATTGCTGGAGTCCTTCCCAGCACCATACTCCTTTGTGGCAACCTGTGGTAGTCACTGGACTGTAAGACCATGTTCCCTTGAAGGACAAAGGATATGGTACACGAGATATATAGCTTCTATTTCACATGTTAAATATCCTCACTATGAGGGTAGTGAGTTGCTGAAACAAGCTTCACCCTCCCCAGAACTCTTCAAGTCCAGGCTAAATAGGGCTCTAAGCAACCTGGTCTAGTGAAAGGTGTCCCTGCCTGTAGCAGAGGGGTTGGAACTTGGTGATCTCTGAGGTCCCTTCCAACCCAAGTCATTCTATGACTGTATATAGGCAACAGGGGATACATGTCACCCAAATTCTTTCAAGTAATAATGTTTCAAATCTGTGTGTAAGGGAAAACCCAGTGGTCCATCTCCCCATCCCAACAAGCTCCTAATGTGATATTTCTGCCCAATGCTTTTTAGGAACACTGGTGGCCATCATCTGAACCTGCACGAACTCAAGGTTTGGTGCCAGTCTGCTGAACCTGAGGGGCATCGGCTGACGATATCTCTGGAAGAAGACCTTGAATGCCCTCTCGTTTTGCCAGGCCTGTTTTGCTGCTGGAGTGCAGTGAGATTCAATAATGAGGTTCATAGCTTGTTTTTTCCCTTTTCCTTCCTTTGTTGGAAGTATACAACCTTTCACCGGACACATGAACTTTGATTTCAACCACATCTTCCTTGCAAGGTGTATAAAGAGATTTATACCACCCCTTACTCCTTATTAGCCGTGGCTAATTACAATCTCACTTTCCATTAATGAAGGGGAAACAATCTTCTGTTTTCAGATACTTGCCTTGACATTTCATTTGCTGTAATTAAACTTTTCTTTCAGTGTCCCTGGAAATCAAGTAAACCAGTTCCAGTTACAGCATATACTTTCTGCCCTGTTATTGATGAGGTAATTCCCCATGAGCGGAACACACTGAACTGGAAGCACTCCTGTCCTCTGAGAAAGCCTGTCAGTTACCATAACACTCGCTCAGCACACATGAACAAAGAATTATCAAAGCTAAACTTTGGTTAAAGAATACATTTAAATATTTCTTCTATTACATATTGCCCTTGCCTTTACACAAACTTTTCTGTTTTAAAATTGCTGGTCAAATAAAATTTCTGAAGTCTTTGTGGTTTTTGTTATTACTGCTTTTGCTGGTGAAGCTGGGTGTAGGTGTCTTAGTCACTAAGTATTGAGAATTGGATCCTCTGTTTTAGCCAGCAAAGAGTGCATCGAGGCATGATTACTGACCCTCTTGTTCGGTCTCTCTCACTCACTCACTTTTTCTTTTCTCACAAATGTATATATGCATGTATATATATATCTATAAACACAAACATATGTGTGTGTGTGTGTTTGTGTATATATGTATATATAAGTATGCGTATAGATGATTTATGTTCAGGTCTTTAGTGACTTCTACAACTGCACACACAACCACAATCAGAAATTGTAAATAGATTTTTGAAAAGGCTAAGGGAAGTCAGGGCTTCTGAGTCCTGTCCTACCAAGATGACAGCCTAGTTAAATCAGTATTGTCCCACTGAAGTGAAACTAGAGCAGCAGCAGGACAACATCTTGAAATTGATACAGCCTTATGCTGCTAGATACTTTATATTTAAGAAAAACTTCGTATTGATTATTTCAGCTTTATTAAATATGCATTGCTAATTTCCTAAGAACTGTCAATGAAAAAACAAATAACATTACATCAGCAAGTGGTAGAGGTAGAAGGAATAAACATCTTGGGGGCCTGGGTCTTAGAGTTCATTAGAGCTGTGATGTTTGGTATTGTTGCTTTTAATGTGACCAGGTCAAAATATCACACTTAAAATAGGTACAATTGCGAAGTGATTCAAGTAAATGAACAATGACTCCCACTGGAATAAACTGAGAGACTTTTCTTTGCCTTAAAAAGAAATAATAATTGCCTTTTCTCGTAAAGATAATAACTGACACATGTGTATGCTAATTCAATTTGCACCTCCCTTCTCCATCGTGCTAGTAACTGCCTATAGAAAGACTGTTCTGGTGCCTTTTACCCATGGGAACAGGAGTCTGCATGGGAGAGAAGCTACTTGGTGAGTGTGGCCTTGGTCACAAGCATGTGAAACATCTCTCAGCTGAATCATTCTTGCTTTTGCCCAAAAAGCATTGGACAATGCTTTGGAACTCAGTGTCCTGCAGGGACTGTGTTTGAACTGAACTGCTTATGTGTGTGAGAGGTAGGAAGGGGCAAGTTTTACAAAGGGTAAGTCCATTTGAAAACCACAAAGCGAAGGAAAACCAACAGCCTATCATCCCACTGCAAACTATGCTGAAGGATTTCAGGGCTTCAATGGCTGAAGGTCCTCAAATTCTGCTCTGGCCATAACTACGTGAACAAGTTAAGCTCTTTGTGGTTTTGGATGATCCCAGCCATGTTTAGTCTTCATCAGTCTCAGTCACAAGACACCTTTTAAAAATAACATTCTGCGGTTTCAAAACATCTTTTGTTGCTTAGTTTGGAAAGGAATTCTATTTGGAAAGATGCACATGTCCATGTGGCCTTCATGGACATGCCCTTCACTGTTCTCATCCATCAAAAATGTTCTTGAATCGTAATATAGAGTGCCCCAGCATTAGGCTACTGAACACAGTATTCTAAACAATATGGGTTTTTCCAGGGGAACATAGCAGACCAAAACCAATTAAATTCTTGAAAATACACCAAGTTGATACATGAATGTTCTTGGATCTTCTCCATAGTGGAAGTCAGAGGCAACAGTGCTGCTTACCACACAAGAAGCTATGGAAGACAAATCAAAAACCCAGTATTTCAGACATCATGCCCACAGACATCTCTGGAAAAGGCTTGACATTTCACTTGGAGTTGTATGTCTCTCTGAAGAACAAGAACTTGGCTTTTATTGCTGAACGTAAGGAAAATAGCTTCAGAGATTATTTTCCAATCCAGGAGTAATTGAAAGAAAGACTTTTAAAAGGTTCATTTCAGGACATCTTCTGCACTCCTTTCTCAAGTGAAGTATTAATCTTCATTTTGCGTTCCCTTCTCAAATTACCACAGTCTGAGAGACTGCAAGTCTTGAGAAGTCTGGTCTGAAAGTCTCCTTTTACACTTTTAAATTAAACACTTGTTTCTTTTCCTGCCACCCTTTAGACACCCCACTGAGAATTGTAACCAATCACATTATTTCAGAACAGTGTGATCTTAAGCACAGCTATTACTATTTCCTAGAAGATAACTTCTGTGCAGAGAACATAGACCTTGCTTAAACCTTTCTCAAGATCTTGACATAGTATGTAGTCTTGGCATGGTATGTAGGCTGTGGGTAGGTGTCATACAGAAAATAAAAACTTGAAGCTAAATACAACAGTGTCATCTTAATTTTCTGTGGATGTTCTTCCTGTGTACTCTTCATGTACACAATCAGTACTGTGCACATCCCTCTCAGGTAAGTTAGAAAGAGCAATCAGAGCATGCTAAATGTAAGAACTCTTGAGCCACAGTCACAATGATGATGTCTTGTGGGAAAGGCTTTTTCATGTGGTTTTTGCAACCTGATCTTTGATTTGTACATTAAGGCTGCGTTTGTGTTGGAAACAAGCTCTTAAACAACACATCTGCTTGATCACGTGAGTGTGTGCTGAAGTAGCTAGCATGCGCGTATCTGAGGCCACAGACAGAAAAAACC
The DNA here is from genome assembly GCA_028565055.1 of Phoeniculus purpureus. Taxonomy (NCBI): domain Eukaryota; kingdom Metazoa; phylum Chordata; class Aves; order Bucerotiformes; family Phoeniculidae; genus Phoeniculus; species Phoeniculus purpureus. Next base: position 25,163,257 of record JAOXOE010000874.1, read on the forward strand.
CTGTCTGCACACAAATTTGTGGGCAAGCAAAATAGGGAGTACAATTGTAAATACCAGATCAAAACCACCTACATAACAATTTGCAGATATTTTGCTCTAAATATTGTGGAATTTCATTTTCATACTTCCTTTTAAGAGCAAATCATAGTAGCCTACAGATAAAAACACGTGGGCATAGCATGGAAAAAGCATAAAAGCAAGTCAGTGCTTTGCCATTCAAAGTCTGTGCAGTTCAGAGCAACTCAGTATTAAATTCCAGAACACACCCAATTACCCAAAACGTGAAAACCTCAGGAAAAAAAAAAAAAAGAGAATTTTCAAATTACTTCTTGTTTGTGAACCAATTTCCATTTCTCTTGGTTCCACTGAACAGCTGGAACTGAAAAGCTGTAAAAGCCCAGAAACTGCCATCCCATAAGGGATTTTAGAGTCCTAAGGTAGTTTATGACAACTGAAGGGGGAGGGAGAGAAGAATGATGCTGGCAGTGTCCAAAGAAATTGCTGTTTCTTATATGTATTATTCAAACCAAGTCAGTGAACTCATCCCCAAGAATGATGTTGCATGTGGTGCATGGCAGTCAGTTTGGGTAAGTTCTGCAGGCAAATTATAGATGCAGCCAGACATTACATATGATGCCCTTAGAACTAAAAGTAGATAAAACATGCTTCCATACACAAAGATCACCATATACTGATTTCATTAAATATCCATGAAGATCCATATTCCAGTGTATACGTAGATTTTAAATATTTCTTTTCTTACTTGTTTCTTTTCGTGATTTAAGACTAACCATTGGGACTTCCATGTAAGCAAGACTTGCAGTCAGATGCTGGTGCTACTGTAATGCTTGTTTGTCATGCTGCTTTTGTAGTGTTGTGGGTCCTTTTCTGGATCCCTGAGCATCACATCTGGGTCTCCTTTAGTGTCATGGGTCAGAGACCCCAACTATATTTCAACCAAGAACTTTTATCTAAAGTGACAGACACTAAGGGAGGGTTTAACACAACCACTTACGGATCTGCAGGCAGTGAAACAACTCACTCAAATTGTGAAAGAAAGGCACTAAGACATTTTAATTTGTTGTCCCCACCACGCATCAGAGAAAAACCATGCACAAGGCATAGACAGAAGCTTCTGGGGTTTCATCACACTGCTCCTACTCTGAGGTGAGAGAAAATGTAGAATATCTTCATTGTAGACAGTTCTCACTTCTCTCTGAAATCACAGTGGTCATCTGACTTCAGTCTCGATCCTCATAAATCTTCTAAATTCAGAATTCTCACAATCTCTCCAGATTCAGCCCAATCTTCCCACTCACCATAAATTTTCTTCAACTTCAGAAGTGATACCATTTTCAGAAGCAATAACATTTTCTCTCAGAGGCAAAGTAACATAGCTCAGGACTGACACAAAGACAGAGAGAAATGAAGAAGAGACAAAGAGGAAGGTGGAAGTCACTGGAGGGGAGTGGAGAGGGGGAAGGCGGGGGGCAGGCACTTTTCCTTTCAATTTTTTAAACTCAAACTTTAAACTTTCCTGTAGGAAGCACACAAACTAAGAGATTCTACTCAGCTTTTAAAGCATAACACCATCCGAAGTGAAACAACTCTGCAGGAAAAGCTCAAAATCAAGGGTTTTGTCTGGCTTGGCACCTTTCTTATCCCAAAGGGTGGCATATCTGGGGTGTTAGACTGCTAACAGTGCACAAGAAGGCAGCTGGGTTTAGTCCAAAGACAGCATACACACTTGGTACTTTCAGCTTTTCTGGTGTACAGGAGCTTTTTGTGCTCCATTGAGCAGGTCACATTTAGGTTTCCATCCTCAAAACGTGTACATTCCTGGGTTGTAAAGGACACTTCCACATGAGTCAAACTGATACAAAGCCCTTTTGTTTAACAAAGGCTGGCAAATTTCATTCCAACCAACAGCCTCCAGAGTGACAATATCCTGGCTACTTCTAGTGACCAAACGGGTTTTTGCAGCAGGGCTCAGGCAGCAAATTTCTCCAAGGAATTTGCTAATATTTTCTTGTGTTAGAGTCTGTTCTTCTTTTAAACTGCCACATACAGGAGGGGACACTTAGAACGTATCTGCAGCTGAGACAGGCCCACAGTGAGGTAAGATGCCTACCTTTCACAGCCATATGTTAATTATGTTCAATGTAATCAGCTGCTGAAATGCCAGGTGGAAGCACAGGTGCAGCACAAGCAGATTGCACTCAGAGAGAGCAGATGTGATCTGCACAATAAGCTCAAAATTTCCATTTTTACTACTAATAGCTATTGAATGAAACCCTGCTGAAACAACATCTCTGAGCTTCAGCACAATGGGTGAGAGCTTTTGCATATAGAGGAAGAGAGGACACTCTGTTTAACTTCATTATGAAGTCTCAATTTTACCTGTTGGTGGACATGTTCCTGGTGCAAGCCCTTAAGTCTGGCTGTGTTAGGTTTTATGGGGTTTGCAGTTCAACATATGCTGTGGTGTACCTCCTGTGTGATGAGATGAATTTCACTCTGAAGAAGATTCAACACAAGCAAGGGATGCCTGTTGCCTTCCTGAAGGTTGCATCTCTTTGGTGTCCATTTAGGATCAATCCCCTCCTGAAATGGTTATATGTCAAGCATCAGCAACTATCTAGATCTCAAAGTTTGTGGTATTTGCACTAAAGTAGTCCCAGAGGGAAGAAAAAGGGAGTAAATGAGAAAGGTCAGCCATGGGCAGACTGACATGTGCAGACATGTGAGCTCGAGCACTGGCAAACTGAGACTAGATATGTTCTCCAGTTGCCCGAGCACAAACTAAACACATCACAAGGCACAACAGCATCCTTGAGCAGTGCCCATAAACATGCAAAGAATGAAGCATCTGTGTTGAGGAACAAGTAGAAGCTGGAGGAGGAGGAGGCAGAGCAACCCTGAGAACCAACAAAGAACAGGGAGATGTTAATCGTAGAATCATTAGGGATTGGAAGGGACCTCGAAGGATCATCTAGTCCAATCCCCCTGCCACAGCAGGAGTGTTGCAATTAACTTACACAGACTTCACAATGTGAAACCAGTGAAGATGTTTATTGAACTATTTACACACTCTATCATCACCATAGATGTACTCGGTTTCATAGCATTGGCTATAATAGCATTCTTTAAACTCATTGGTTATACAGTGTCTGGGAAGAAGCAAGAAGAGAGGTTTGAGCAAATTAAGCAATTTATCAATTAATGCATTCCTTAGACCCTCAGTCTGCAGCTTTTAGCTCCGCTGTCTTGCTGGGACAGCTGAACTCAAGGACAGAGATTGCTCTGAGGATCAAAGCTATACAGGCTGTTCCCTCACATATGCAAGAGGGGTAGGACCCGGATCGCAGCAGGGATGCTGGAGTTGCTAGACTGAAATCAGAAGATCATCTAGGCAACCTGTATCCTGGCCAGCTCAGATGCTGTCCATTCAAGTGGCAGTTGACAAAAACGTTGCAGGATGGTCACAGGACTGGTGGACTGGTGGCTGATTTGGATTAGAAAGGAAAGTCAGAAGCGACAGGACTAGGGGGAATGGAGCAAAGCTGGAGCTGGGTAGATTTAGAGTGGATGTGAGGGGGAAATTCTTCACCATGAGAGTGGTGACAGCCTGGAATGGGTTGCCCAGGGAGGTGATTGAGGCCCCATCCCTGGAGGTGCTTCAGGCCAGGCTGGATGAGGCTCTGGCCAGCCTGGTCTAGGGTGAGGTGTGCCTACCCATGGCAGGGGGATTGGAACTGGAAGACCTGTGGTCCCTTCCAGCCCTGACTGATTCTATAATTGTATAGTGACTTATGGTGGGGAAGATTCTTTCATCTTCAGGGCTGTGTTGCAGGTGCTTGGAACTTCTGGAAAAAAATATTTATGTGCTGTGGCAGGGAGATTGGACTGGATGATCTTTGAAGGTCCCTTCTGATCTTTGATGTTCTGTGATTCTGTGATCACTCGCTGAGCACACTGAAGTACACAGATACTCCACAATCCGTTGTGCACACACGCATTATATGTTAGGTTCATACTACATGTAGGAACTCATTATATGAACAACTGTGCAGGGTGTACACAGTGTCTGCGGAGCTGAGTACCGGAGTACTGCTGAGCACACAGAGCCTTTGGAGATTACACCTGTTTGTGCAGGGTTATAACTGTTTATTTCCCAACTTACAGTGTATCCACAGATTCCCATTGAGCATTTGTTGAGGATTTTGTACTCTGACCACAAAGCTGTCATTCTTTTAATGTGCTCTTGGAAACAAAAGTCAAAATGATATTGTGGAAAAAAATCCAGACATGGAAAATAACTTAGACACTAAACCAGTTCCAACTCTCCACTGAGCCACATCTCTCCTACTTATTCATGCAACCTTTCCCCTACTTAGAGCAGTTTTAAACAAAAACATTACATTAGGAAGTTGTGTACCCTATAGTTGTGGATAAGAATTTCTTTTATTTTGGATGTCTGGTCACAAAACGGCTCCATTAAGGAAGGTGTCTGCTGAAGCAAGTATCATAAAACATAGTCTGCATTCTCAAAGTAGTAAGTGTTAAGATTATTAGGTGATTATGACCATAGTGAGATGAGCTTTTAGGAGAAATATTTGAGAGCAACATCACAAAGGACCTATTATATCCCTGTGTTACCACACCAGCATTCCTGATCAGACATTGCAGAGCAGTCCAGGACACCAGCCTTAGAGAGGAAGGAGTTGCTTTGTATGCATGGATAGAATATCATGTAGCTCTTATGTTATGCCTTACAGCATTAAGAAATATATGACTGTTATCAAGATGCTAATTAGTTGAATGGGAATTTAATGTACCTAGCAATCACTAAGACTGTGAAGCTACTGACTGCTAAGTTTCTGCATCGTTGGATTAGGTGAGGAATGAGTCCTCATGCAGAGTGTGGCAGTGCTTTGCATATTTGTGTCTCGCTCATAATTTGTGCACTGAGCTGAGGGAATGGCAGCGCTGTGCTTATGACCAGAAACAGGAATTCTAATGCCAGGTAGAACCCAATCCACTGTGCAACTCCTCTGCTACCACAGACTGTTACTGCTATCAACCAGCAGATAAATCAGGCCAGCAATGCAACCTGGCTGTGATAGGAAGTCAAATGTGAACTTCACTTGAATATCAGTATCCTGCAACAAGAACGAGAAAAGACATGTACAGCAAAGCTAAACATGAGTTCTTTCCTGTTTTTAATGCTAGTGTCCCTGTCCATTCCCTCTCCTCCTGCTCTTTGAATTGAAAATAGGTTGCATATAAAGAGAGTTGATCTGCTTGCTTGTGCGGTCTTTAGCAAGAAATTTTTAGGCAATGTTGTTACAGAATGAATACTCATGCTATACTGGCAATCTGCTATGCTTTCTGCCTCCCCCTAAAGAAAAGGTTAGAGAGTAAAACTGTGAGTGCACAAAGTACCTGCTTCCACCTCTCAGTATTCACTGAGTCTCTGCAGGGCTAACAACAGACATTTTTGGACCTGGAGTTTAGTCTTCTGCATCTTTCCAGGCCCTTAAGACCAGTCAAAAATCCCAAAAGTATTGCAAATCTGAAGAAAAGTGTGACTAAGATTGTTTCAAAACCATCATATTTTCCAAAATTATTTTGTCCTAGCCCATACCAGGAGTCCTGTGTGCTTACCATTGAGCGGTAACGGTTCCTACAAAGATGCTGTGGTTTGATTTGCTTTTGCTGCTCTCTGAGGCTGATGTGATACCAGAAATTGAGACCAGGCAAGCCACATTTGGCTTATGGAAGATTTCCCATATATCTGGGCTCCTCTGGGTGAAGACTCCAGTCATCTACATAACTCTGGCAAATGTCGTCAAACCATTAATCCTGTAATGCCTACAGGATTCCTCACAAAGTGAAAGCATTGAACCTTGAACTTGCTTGGTATCTCTTACAGTTTGCTCTCAGCCATCAGAGAAAACAGCTGCACTGGAGGGAACTGAGTATCTTGCTGGGTGCAGCACCTTGGTAATATATAGGTCTGCATCCTGTGAAAACTAGTGGAAGACAAAGGAAAAGCCAAATGACATAATAAATGAGAACTCTAAAACGGAATTAAGAGAAATGTGAAGACATGCAATTTTGCTGACAGCTTTAATGCTGCAGGGAAGCTGTCCTCTTGTGTTACAGCACAGAGCTATACATTACAAATACAAGAAAACTTTACCTGGCAGAACAGAATGTTCTGTTTATTCATGGACTTAGGGGTTTTTTTACACATTATGCTTAGTGACACTGTATCAAATTAAAGGCTCAGGATCAGGTACTTTTCCTACTTACCTGATTTTGGTATTATGCCTTATTTGAGGGCATGCCAAATTTGCCATGGTGTGTGGGAGATGAAATGAGGAGTTCTGGGTATGAAATGCAGGTTCGTTTGTGGTGTAAATGTTTGTCCTCTACCTAGACGCACATAATAGCGCATTTTCTCATTATAATCAGGTTGGAACCAGTGGTCCTCTGGCAATTGCAACTGATACTGTGATGCATTTCCTTTCTTGTGCTGCTGGTCATTCTTTTTCGTATTCATTATCATAAAAGTCTTGCTTTTCAAATTATTTGTGTTGCTGCTGCATTTACAGGCCCTGGCATCTATGTGGATAAAAATTCCATTGTGTGAGGTGTTACACATAGTAAGGTACAGTCCTGGTTCCAGGGGGTTTATAGTCTAAGTTGACAAGGCAGACAAAGCCACGGTGTGAATCTACCCAGTGTCCAATATTCACAATGACTTGGGAGGCTAAAACTGATTGAAAAGCAACAGACATGGGACTCTTTGTGACTTTTTACGATTACAATTCATTGTATGTATGCCCTGCCCAATTTACATCAAATATCAGAGTATCAGCTATCACAGACATAAGCCATAAAATACACAAAGCACTCCGAAGGATTTTTAAACAATTTTAAATATTTCCATAGTAGCCAATATGCCTACACAGTTGCCACATTGTCACACAAATATTTCGTTTGTCCTCTGACATCCCATTTGTCACAAACGTACTTCAAAATACTTGCATCAGGAAAGCATTTACTGCACTGTGTTTTTTCCAACATAAATGCATTTCTTTAGGACTGTTGAATTTTCCACTTAGTTCTACATCAGCAACCAGTTTTATCTGTTTTTTAAGCTCTTGTAACACTCAGTGCTATCAAGTATACATTTTGGCTTGTTCCTTGAACACATCCAGGGACGGTGACACCACCACCTCCCTGGGCAATCCATTCCAGTATCTAACCACCCTCTCAGTAAAGAACTTCTTCCTAACATCCAATCTAAACCTCCCCTGACGCAACTTGAGGCCATTTCCCCTCATCCTATCATCACTGACCTGTTCTCCCAATCTTTCTTATAATCCCCTTTTAAGTATTGAAAACCCACCATAAGATCTCCTTGGAACCTTCTCTTCTCCAGGCTGAACCCCAGATCTTTTAGCCTGTGTGTAATACAAGTTGACTTTGCAGAAGTCAATGCTGTGAAACTTCACTTTGGAAACAGGCTTGCAACTATAAGCAGCTATAAATCCCTACAATGCAACCCCCTGCTTGTACTTGCGGAGTTCACGGTTATGGTACATAGGCATTACATTGCCTTTAAATAGACTACAGTGCAACAGAAAACATACGAAAGCATATTAAAAGTGTGAGGTTTTCACACCTTTCGTACCTTTAATGCTGCGTGCCATTCAACTAAATGTAATATTAAACAGAAAGATAAGCAACAAGTTCGGGCAGGCTTTCAGATGGCTTGCCACCACTGTTTTACCCGTCAGCTAGTGAGGCTTCTCACTAAAAGGCAGCGCAAGCAGCTCAGGGGCAGACTTACAGGCACGTATCTTATTTCTCGTGCTGAAGATGCAGGAAATTGCACTGAGCTATCAGTACCGTGGAAATACTAATTTGTGATTTATCTTCTGTGAAATGACTGTACAAATAAAAAAAGCATGTAAAAGAGGCCAAGTGGCAGTAATGGGAGATTTTAACTACCAGCAATCAACTGGTACATTAGGAGGAGGAAATAAACCGGGGGCTGGTGGTGTCTGGTTTTTGACTTAATGCAGAATATGCATGAAGTGTAAAAGTCTGGAATAAAGGCCGGATTGCAGACAAGGGAGAATGAGGTTCGTGAATAGTCAGGTGGTTGAGGAGATGAGGAAGACAATTTTCCACATCTAATTTCTTTTACTGTCTGCTAATATAAAAATTTGAAAAATACCCAAACTAAGGAATTTTAATTCATACGCTGCCAGAACGAATTCACCACTGCTGTTTGCAGTGAATAAACTCTTTATTTCTCCTGTGAGTATATGGCATGTGCTAGATTGTCCTTTCAGACAACCAGTGTCTCTCTCCCATGCCATTTTTTCTGATCCAGGTTTCAACACTATGTGGTATAGAGCAAGAAGACGTGGCATGGAAATGCCCCGCTGGACAATTTGCTACAGAAAGGGCTGTGTGATACGGTCATACAAACAGAGTGGAATAAGCTTGAAGTCAGACATACGTTAACTATAGCACAGCTAACTGAATGGGAATAAATCTGTGGAGATTTGTCTAATAGTTAGACCTGGAAACTAATTCTTTTAGAACCTTAGACTGCATATACTGCCTCCATCCTACCTGATTGCTTTAAATTTATGCATTCTCTCTATCACCCTGTTTACTTCCTCAGACAGAGTTACTGTAATTGCTTTGTAAATTGTCTCACGTGATTCAAATAGTTTTGCGATGGTTTGAGTTAACGCATAGAAAGTTCATGCTTAATGAAAACTGGCTGTGCAATAAATCACTGCCTCCACACAGACATACCCTACTTCCTGTAGGAAAAATGAGTGACATGGCAACACACTTACATCTCAGGCAACACGATAAAACTCAGACGGCCTCACTGAGCCAAGAAGATGCTTTCAACCACAATTTTTTTTGCACTATACTCTTTGTATTTTCTTTACGTAGCTAAAAGAAAGGGGTTCCACATGTAGGGAAAACAGCTTAGTATCCATAAAAAGTGAGAATTTCAATTGCAGTATCATTATCCATGATGAAAAACACAGAAACACAGAATGACGGAGAGGTTTGGACTGGAAGGTGATGTTGCAGATCATCTTCTTCAGATGGATCATCTTCCCTTCAGAGGAAGGGCCATCTTACACTAGACTAGGTTACTTGGAGTCACATCCATCTGGCCTGGAACACTTCCAGTGATGGGACACCTACAGCTTCTCTAGGCAACCTGGTCCAGTGACTCATCACCCTTGTCACAGAAAATATACTTCTTATATTCAATCTAAACCTACCCTCACTCAGTTTAAAATACCATTGCCCCTCAGCGTTGCATCTTGGTAAAATATCCTTCTCTGTCTTTCTTATAAGTCGTCTTTGTATATTGAAATGCTGCAACATTAAATGGTCTCTCCGGAGCCTTCTTTTCTCCAGGCTTAAGAGTTCCAGCTCTCTCAGAATCACTGCACAAGAGAGGTGTTCCAGCCCTCTGGCCATTTTCATGACCCTTCTTTGGACCCATTCCAACAGATTCATGACTTTCCTGTGCTTAGGGCCCAAGAGCTGGACACAGGTGGGGTCTCACAAGAGCAGAAGTAGAGAATCACCTCCCTCAACCTGCTGGCCACACTTCTTTTGATGAAGTCTAGGACACAGCTGGCTTTATGGGTTGTGAGCACACTTTGCTAGCTCATATCTAATTTTCATCCAGCAGTACCCCCAAAGTCCTCTTTGTAGGAGTGCTCTCAATCTGTTAGTTCTGTAGTTCATACTGACATTGGGAATTGCCCTGACCCAAAAAAACATTGCATACGACCTTGTTGATTCGCATGATGTTCACATCGGCCCACTTTCAAGCATGCCAAGGTCCCTCTGGGTGGCATCCCTCCAACAGTGAATCAAGTGTACCACTCATCTTGGTGTTGTCCTATTCTGCTTAAAAGCTGAGTTTAATTTGTATGTTCGCTGTGGAAAAGTTTAAAGATTGAATTTTAAAAGTTCAAAAGATTAGTGTCTGTGTCTGTGTCTGTCCCCCCCATCTTCTTCTCCCTCCCCAGTGACTTCCGTCTTCTTTGCTTTTCTCTATCTTGGACTGTTTGGAGATGTGCATCACTGCCATTGAAAGAGAATGTTATCACTTCTGAAACTGTTATTGCTCCTCAAGCTGAAAAAATGTATGATGAGTGGGAAGATTCATCTGGACCCAAAGAGACTATGAGAATTCTGAACTTTGAAGATTTATGGGGATTGAGACTGAAGTCAGAAAACCACCATGATTTCAGAGAGAAGTGAGAACTGTCTACAATGAAGATGTTTCAGACATTTTGATCTCAGTTCAGTGTCGGAGCATGTGACAAAACTCTGTATGTATGTATGTGTGTATATGTGTATACATACATGTGTATATATGTATCTTGTGTGGGGTTTTTCTCTGATATGTGGTGGGGAGAACAAACTAAAATGTCATGGTGCCTTTCTTTTCCAAATTGAGTCAGTTGTTTCATTGCCTGAATATTTGTAAGTGGTTTTGTTAAATCCTCCGTTTCTGTCTGACACATTAGATGAAAGTTCTTGGTTTGAATATATTTGGGGTCTCTGACCCATGATATTAAAGGCAATGCAAGTGGGAAATATGGGGATCCAGATAAGGACCCACACTACACTACTATGACAGTACACATCCACAAACTTGTTGAGGACGCACTTGATCCCACTGTCTGTGTCAGCGATGAAGATATTAAATTGCGTTGCTCTCAGTATGGATCCTTGAAGGACACCACTTTTATACTGGTTTCTGCCTGGCAATTGAGACATTGACAATACATTTTTCCACACAGTCATCTGGTCATTTTCTTACACATCTAAAAATCCATCTATCAAACCCATACATCCTCAGTTTAGCAGCAAGAATGTTGGAGGGGACCATATCGAAGGCTTTACAGAAGTCTAGATAGATGTCACACCTTCATGAAGAAACTAGGTATGAGATCGATTGCACAGGATTGACATACCCTTTCTAGTTTATTCACTCCTGTTTCTGGAGTAGGATTGAGTGTGATTCATTGATACAAACTACATCTCTTCCACATCTTGTTTGTTTGGGTGCTACTATCAGAGGAAGAAGAGCAGCAACAAATGTCACAAAGTCTATGCTGCATGTGTGCACATATAGGTTGAAGTATCTGGTTGCCTGGATTACACATTTTTGAATAAAACACTCACAGCTTCAGGAACCAGTGATGTTGGTACAATGTCCACATAATATTCCTCAAGACATATTGTATTCTGTCAAAAGGAAGGAGATATCTTGGGCAATGTGCAGAAGAAGCTTGAAATGTCGCTAGGTTAGAATAGTGCATGTACAACAGTTAAAGACTTGCACTTGGCAAAGCCATCAGCTTTAGCGTTGGTATTTTTTTCCAAGGACTGATTAACTGAAAGTAGGACTGTTACCAGAAAACTCTCTTTTTCAAGTGCTACTGTTTTCAAAGAAAATGTGCATGGCCCCGACCGCAGAGCATGGTGTATGGAGTCCAAAGCCCATTGAGAGGAATGCTCTCAGCGTAACTGTTTTTCACAAGTTGAATTGCAGAACATGTGGGTAGTCTGTCTTGCATTTGATTATGTTTTCGTCTACTTAGTTTGCCACCCTGAAGACTGTAAGACATATACAGTCTGTGATACGGCTCAAAAGCTTTTTTCGCTAGTCCCAGTTGAGTAATTTATAAGCTGAAGACAAAGTGAATCACTGTCTCTGTTTAGCCATTCATCCAATCATCTGTGTTTTGCACCAGTGACTAGATTTATCAGCTATGGCCTGAACCAAAGCATCTTTGTCAGCCTCTCCGAGTCCTGGAGTCCCTACTGTGCTTCACCTTTGTTGCTCCCATCTACCAAGGGGTTTTCCACAGCACTCTGTGGTGTTGATGTTTTTTTAATAAGTAGTTTAAATCACCCAAGCCTTGATTTTACTACTGGTAAATGAACTTATGTATGGCTTTGCAAGTACTACCCTTTAGAGTTGATTTCTTCTACGTTTGTAACAAGGAAACTGAGTCACATTTTCTTACACTGGTAACAAATGCACTCACACTGTTAGCAGATATTGAACACCAGTGTCAATTGGTTAAAGTTTAATCCACAAACTCCATGTGGCCCCTGTAGGTGACATCTTGTAGAGAGCTATATTTTATGGCTTATCCCTGGAGAGCTCTCAGGTTAGGCAAAAACATGCTGTTGCTTGATGTCTAATAGCTTGGACATTATTGTGGAGCCTGTAAATCCTCACCCCTGCTGCTATGTGGGTCCTTTAGCAACAGTACAATCAGAAAGTTATAGTTGCAAAACAGTTTTCTCAGTCAATGAGTTGTAATCTAAAATAAATTCTTAAAAGAAATATGAAGGACTTTTGCCTACCCATGTTTACTTGTGTCATTGCATCAGTAAAATTTCTTTTGCTGAAGTTTTTTTGGCTGGCTACTTATAGTAATACAAATGATAAAGCAAAAATACTGACCATTGATAGATGCATCCACTTTAATAATTCAAAGACTGGTCATTCTTGTATGGGTCTGAGGTGCAGTATGTCAGCAAAAGAGAATTTTGGTGTTAGCTTTGCCCCTTGTGAAGTTTGTGTCAATTAATGGGGGTGGAGTCCTGCTGACCATATTGAAGTTAGTGGTTGCATGAATTAACCCTAGGTTATGCCATGAAATTATAGCTAGATTAAACATAATCAATTTTTGCCTCAGTTCATGCCCCTTTCTATTCTGAATTAAAAACAGAAGTAACTACAGAAATGCACCATATTTTAGTCATGTGTTGCATAGAGGACAACAGACTTTGGTTTGGCAAACTTCCCCTCTGGAGAAGACGAGATTGTGTGTTTTCATTACAACTGCATGGTTTACACCCTAATGAAAAATTCATAAACCCTAGAAAACTATCCTGGCTGCACCTAGCATCTACCAAGAGTCTAGGGAGGTATATAATAGAGCAAAATCAAAATAATACTGTACCTGATAAATCTATCTTGTCTCGAGCAAAATATGTCTGCCAAAGCAATAGAAAGGAGTGGAGATAGGGGGACATAAAGAACAAACCAACACTTTTATGTATTACATCCCTGTCATGTAAGATACATAGACATGTACCCCTATCTATCAGTACAGGTTGGGGACTAACAAGCTGGAGAGCAACTCTGGGGAAAAGGACCTGGGGATGCTAGTGACCATGAGCCAGCAGTGTATCCATATGACCAAGAAGACCAATGACAACCTGGGCTTCCTTTCGAAGGGTTTGATCAGCATGGTAAGGGAAGTTCTCCTCCACCTGTACTCTGCCATGTTTAGGCCACATCTGCAATGCTGCATCCAGTTCTGTCTCCCCAGTTCAAGAAGGACTAGAATCTACTGGAAAAAGTCCAGTGCAAACCCACTAAGATCATCAGGGAGCTGGAGCATCTGCCTTACAAAGAAAGGCTGAGAGAGTGGGATCTGTTTACCCTGGAGAGGAGACTGGGATGTGACCAGTTGTTACAAATACCTAAAGGGCGAGTGTCAGGAGGACAGGACAAGTCTCAGTTGTGTCCACTGAGGGGACAAGGGGCAATGTGACACAAACTGTATCATAGAAGTTTCCATATCTAAGCATAAGAAAAAGATTTTTTACAGTGACTGTAACAGAGCCCTGGAACAGGCTGCCCAGAGAGGTCATGGAGTCTCCTTCTCTGGAAACATTCAAAATCTGCCTGGGTATATTTCTGTGGAATCTTCTCTATGTGATCCTGTTTGTACAGGGGTGTTGGACTAGATGATATTCAGAGGTCTCTTCCAACACTACCATTCTGTGATTCTGCGACTGTGTGCATATTCCACGTGCATATAGCTTTTGCATAAGTGAAGCAGGAAGAAAAGTCCTATATAAATATAAAACTTACATGAGCATGTATACATGTGGTATATTTATATGTGCACTTACATATATAGATTTACACATATGTGCCAAAATCCCTCGCATTTTGATGAGAATATATAGTGCTGCAACATGACCAGCAGAATAGAACAGAACTGATAGGGTAAGCGCTGCAGGAAAGCACCTCCCCAGTAAACACTGAATACTGTCACCCGACTGATGGAGCCAGGCTCAATCTCTTGTAAAAAACTGCAGGTGCACTCATTTGCACTCAGTAACAGGTTCATAACTGATGGCTGAAACGGCTTAAATAAAACTGGCAAACTAAAAGATTAGAGAGATCTGTCTGAGCTCCTTGAAACATGCTGCAGAACATGAACTGTGTTAGGAATGGTTAAATCATGTGACTAAGTAAATATTTCTTCTAAACAGATTCAGCATGGAAGTTAATGCCTTGATGTCTCTTAAAATATATAGAGACCAGTCCTCAAAAAGGGGTAAATTGCCTGATTCCTCACAGAGAACTGCTTCATCATTACCCGAAATGTCACAGCTATTCACTATGTCTCTTGAGGAAGGCGTGCATAGAAAGAAGAGGGAAAAGCCAACACCTGTCAGCAATGCAGGTTTGTTACTCCATCTCAGGAAGATACGGGTTTGGATGGTTTAATCTGCAATTGAAATCACTGGGAATAGCCTAAAGCAGCTACCCAGCAGGACTGGGTTAACAGAGCAAAGAATTCAGTGGTACACTTAACTGTAACTTCTTCATATTATTTTCGATGACTGCTTCCACAGAAAAGGTAAAAATACAGTAACATTGCCATATGAGCAGATCTACACGTCCTTCATGCGAGTATGGTACCAGCATCACATTGGATTTAGAAAAACGTGGGAGTTAAGACTGAACCCTCCCTCCAGATAAAGCCGGTGGGAGCTTTTCATGGCCTTCAGAAGAATAGCTGGTTACACAGACACTCCGCTTCAATCAGTATAAGCCATTCTTGTTTATGGACTTTGTTTGTAAACACTTTGCTTCTTCCTCAGTGTTTAGAGCGTGTTGAAAATACTGACCTTCTAGGCTGAAGGAGAATGAAAGAAAGGAAAAGCCCAACAAGTAGAGTGATTTGTGCATGTGACATTAAGTGTTTTTCTGCAATAACACAACATGAGGTCAAGCATTACAGCGGGTGCATTTGCCACTTTATATGTCCTGCCAGACGAATACAATCCAGAGCCTGTTACCCCCGTGCACAGTTGCTGTTTCATAGTTATGAAGTCATGACAGCTGTGATTGCCGGTGTGGAGAATAAAGTCTGTGGAAAAAGTTTGGATAGCTTCCCACAGCACTCTGGCCAAAAATAAGGTTACTGGAATTAAAACAGAAGAGGAGAAAGCTTGCAGGGGGGAGAAAAGTGAGGGAACTAACTGACATTTTAGACTGAGGCACTGGCTGAGGCACAGTGATTCTGAGACAGATCCTGGCTTGACTCCTGTCTCTGCAGAATCATGGAACTGATGAAAAATCTGAGATGCAACCAAGAAACTATTCTGGCCAAGTGTGTCTTACCTCATGGAGATTGGTACTTCCCATTTCCTGCCTCCTTGGAGATTCACAAGTAATTTGAATTAATTTAACTCCCAGCTTAACAATAACTGCACAAACACACCACCTAAGTCCTTGCACCTGAAGAAACATTTTATATGATCTATAAATTCACAATGTCCCACTTGAATGTGGGGAGCAGGTGCTAATCAATAATGCATTGCCAACTTTTAAACATGGGATCTCCACATGTCCCTTAACTGTGACAGACATCACTGCTCCATCCCCCTGAGGGTTCAGGGCTGTATGTGTTCACAAAGCTGCATCTGACTTCATCTTCCTCTTCTGCTATCCGTGGAAAAAACTTCTCTCAAAGGATCTGAGCAAAGTAGCAATGCTTTGCAAATTAATGGAAAATGTTTCTCTTTCATTTGTAAGTGTAATCGGAACAGCATAATGCTCGGTATGTTGGGCTTGCCTCTGCAAGGGCTTTTCTTTTGCATTTAGGAGAGATTTAAGAGATATATGATGAGAGGGAGAAACCTTGGAGGGATGAAAATGAAATGTCCAGAAGCAGACATTTCACAGATCATGAGGAACCACTCTGGTTTGTCTGTACCTTTGACCTATCCAAGTGGACTTGAATTATAATTTTAATTCAATCAGATTACGTTGAACACAGTCGCATTGAACATGATCTCCCCACTGTCCCAGGAAGTATCAGGTGTGGTCAGACAGAAAAGGACAAAAGGAGCACTGAAAGAACATGGCTAGCCATTACACTGTGAGTTAAATTAAGATGCCTACAACCATATGCAAAGGGAAGAGTCTCTGTCACTCTCACTACGAAGAAGTTCCTTCTCATATTTATGTTGCACGTCCTATGTTCCAGCATACACCCAATGCCCTTTGTCCTATCATTAGATGACACTGAGCAGAGCCTGGCTCCATCATTCTGATATCTGACCTTTACACATTTATTAACATTGATGAGGTCAGCCCTCATTCTTCTTTCTTCCAAGCTAGAGACCCACCTCCCTCAGCCTTTCCTCATAAGGGAGATGCTCCAGTCCCTTCATCATCTTTGTAGCTCTGTGCTGGACTCTCCCCAGCAGTTCTGTCCCCTTCTTAAACTGAGGGGCCCAGAACTGGACACAATATACCAGATGACGTCTCACCAGGACAGAGCAGAGGTGCTCTCAGTCTGCTAACCACCCACCTTCTGATCCATCCCAGGATATCATTAGCCTTCTTGCCCACAAGGGCAAATTGCTGGCTCATGGTCATCCTGCTGATCACCAGGACTCCCAGGTCCCTTTCTCCTACACTGCTTTCCAATAGGTCAGTCCCCAACCTATACATTCTAGGTGCCCTTCCACAAAAAAGAGCAACTTCACCACCTCGCCTTGCTGACCTGTCTCTCCTGAAAAGGACACAGCCGTCCATGACCACACTCCAGTCATGTGAGTTGTCTCTCCATGTCTCTGTAGTGGCCACCAGGTCATCATCACCTGACAGAATACAGATTTCTAACTCCTCCTTCTTGTTCCCCATGCTGCGTGCACTGGGGTGCAGGCATTTCAGGGAGCGAGCTCAGGGCTCCAATTTCACCACCAGTGAATATGTTCTGGATGGCATCACAAATGTTTTCAGGGTCATCTGTATTGGAACTGGTGACTCTCCTTACAGCTGTGACACTCTTTTGAAGGGATTCCCCCAGTTCTCCAGTTTCTTGCACATTGGTGCAATTTTGGGAGCAATCGCAGCACATTTCTTAAAGAGGCAGCAGCCCGGAAGCTCTGCTCTTGGGGTGCCAGCAGAGCTTCCACCTGGGTTAGGGTAAGAGGACCCAAAGCAGTGACAGGAGCTTTTGCAACTTGGGATGAGTGTTAGTGTTAGTGTCTCAGGCTCCTGCCCAGCAGCTGCCTTCAGTTTCAAACAAAACTCTAGTAAGCTCACAAGTGGTCATGTGTTGGGACTTTCCTTCTGTGAAGTGTCTGCAGGAGCCTGCTGTCTGATAAGCTTGGGATAAAGATCAGTTCTGTCATACTGTTGGACTAGATGCTCTCCAGTGCTCCCTTCTAACCCCTCCCATTCTCTGATTCTGTGGCCCCATGGTTCTAGGATTCTGTGCCAGAATGGGGCAGTGGGTGGGGCTGGTGTGATGGTGCTATTGGGTGCCCCATGTCACCTTGCAAGGACAGCAGTCACCAGGACAGTGTGAAAGGGAGCAACCTCCTGTGTGGGCTGGTAGAGTTGGCAGGGGGGCAGCCCAGGCACAGGCTGGACTAAGAGCTTGAGGAGGCTCTGCAATGACTTGGTGATGGGGGAGGAAGGCCAGACGCCGGACAAGGCTGCTGGAGAGCAGCAGCAGACCAAAACAAACCCACTTGAGGAGCTCAGCAGATCCCACTATCCTCACCACACGGAAGCACCAGGCCAGGCGGTAGCCATAAGAAATAGAATGCAGGTAAGTGGTAGGGTGTCCCAGTGCTGTGGAGCACCCACCGATACCCTGCCACAAGAAGGAAGGATTCTTGCCCCCAAGCAAGGTGGATCAGGCCAGAAACCTTTGGTCACTCTTGGAAGCCCCTGAGATAGCTCCAGCTTGAGGGAGAAGAGGGCTTAGGCATCATCTGGGAGGCAGAAGAGTGGATAGGTTTAGGGTAGGACTAAAGGCAGGCGTAGTGGGAAGTACAGAGGTAGATAGGGGTAGTGGTAGAGGGCTGGGTAAAAAACTGAAAAGAAGAGCAAATAATAGAAAACAAAAGAAGAGCAAGAGAATTGAAGAAAAATTAAAAGAAGATATAAGAAAAGGTAAAAGAAAAAAGAAAAGATAGACGAGAAGAAAAAAAATTTTAAAAATAAGAAAAGAAGATAATACAAGAGAAAGAAAACAAAAGGAAAAAGAAACAAGAAGAGAAGAATTGAGCAAAGAGAAAAGAAAATAAAAAAGAAAACAAGAAAAAAGAAAAGAAAGAAAAGAAAATTAAAGAACAGAAGAAAATAAAAAAATAAAAAAGAAATTAAAAAGGAAAAAGAAAGAGAAGTTAAAAGAAAGGAAAACAGAAGAAAAGAGAAGAAAAAAAGAGTAGAGAAGAGAATAAATGAAGGAAAAGAAAAAAGAAGAAAAGAAAAGAAAAGAAAAGAAAAGAAAAGAAAAGAAAAGAAAAGAGAAAAGAGAAAAAAGAAAAGAAAGATAAAAGTAAAAAAAGAAGAAAAGGAAAAGAAAAGGAAAGGAAAGAAAAGAAAAGAAAAGAAAAGAAAAGAAAAGAAAAGAAAAGAGAAAAGAAAAGAAAAGAAAAGAAAAGAAAAGAAAAG
>JAOXOE010000874.1:25189728-25228050 GCA_028565055.1 Phoeniculus purpureus
AGCTTCTCATCCACAAGCACCCCCAAGTCCCTCTCCTCAGGGCTACTCTCCAGCCAGTCACTGCCCAGCCTGTACTTTCTTTAAGCCCCACAAACTCTGAATTTTGAAATTAATGATAAATTAAATACCCACACAATTTATTTGCTGCCTTGTTGGATACATTGGAAGGTGTTGTGCAATGCTATAATCAGGTGGGCTCAGAAATAAATGATTAACCTTGCCATTAATATTGCTGCACACCGACAGCCAAATCCCACATCACATCCATCTCCACTAGCTGGATCTTGTCCACTGGGAATATGCTGCAGAAAGAATCATAAAAGAATATTAGAAGTGAGACTGCACTCAAGATCTTGCAGAAGAACACCAGTTTGAAACTGGTGGTGATTTTAACCAAGCAACCATTCAGGTTTCTCAAGGGCAAATTCTATATTTCAGTTGTGAAATCCTCTGGAAAGCATTCAGCTGCATAGCAGACCATGAAGCACAGTCCCTGGCATGCCTAGTGAAGGGCTGGGTTGGGACTGGTGCCACAGCTGTCAGGGCACGGGGCTGAACTGCCTGCACCAGCCACAAACTGGTGCATGAAACCACTGTTTTTCATTACAGTTGCTGCAGCAATTCTGGGCATTCCAGTGGAGATTCAGACTCTACATTAAATTAAGCACACAGACAGAAAAATATTTAAGAAACATTGAGGTTCAGAGTGAAAAAAAGACAAGCTGAAACAGGGTGTTAGACCCAGCATGCCCCATTCTCCACTTGTGCTGCTGAGAAAGAAGAGGTTTAGCATCATCAGTGGTGAGCCAGGGAAGTGTTGTAGTGCCTGGCTGGCATAAGGGTCCCAGGCATCTTGCTTTTCCAGCTTCTCCAGCCCCCTGGAGGCTTTTAAATACTTGTCAAATATCTGCAAAAAAACAAGAGTCAAATATTATGAAGAATGTTTTAGGAGTCTTCACAAATAGAGCATTAATTATGAAGATTATTTGTACTGTACCAAATAACACAGTGGTTCCTTCAAAATTTTAACCCTAGTACTCATGTGCCTTACTGGAGCAACAGGAATTGAAGCATGTTTAGGGTTTGCCAACAGCTGTTGTTCTATTCAGTTTCTATTCCAAAATTGCTTTGGCTTCCAACAGTCTGAGGTCTATAATAAAAAAAAAAAGAATCTGTCCCGTCCAAAAACCAGGTGGATCTTTTTCTACCAGCTTTGAAAACCTTTAGAGAAAAGATTTCTGGAGTATGTTTTCAATTTATTTTAGAATTTGTTTTAAAGTTTAGTCAGTGTGGAGAACAAAGAAAGAAAATAAAAGTTAACAGGCCATTCTGGTTGAAATATATATGACCTTAAATAACAAATATTAATAAAGTGTCATTGGTTTTTAAAGTACATTAAAGAATATAAGACTACAAAACCTTGTACTTATGATGAGTAATCAATCAGAGAATCACAGAATCTCTTTGATTGGGAAAGACCTTTAAGATCAAGTCCAGCCTTCACAAGATCACTGAATTATAGGAGTTGGAATGGACTTCTGGAGATCATCTACTCCAAGTCCCCCAACCAAAGCAGGATCACCCAGGACAGGTCACAGAGGAACATGTCCAGATGGATTCTGAAACCCTCCAAAGAAGGCGATTCCATAACCAATCTGGACAGCCTGTTACAGTGCTCCAGCAATCACAGTAAAGAAGTTTTTCCTATTGAGGTGAAACCTCCTGTGCTCCAACTTGCACCCATTGCCCCTCGTCCCAGGCCTTCAACCCAGGACTATCAGGTCACCCTGAAACTATGTGTCTAAGCACTGTGTCTACATATCATTTGAATACCTCTAGGCATAGTGACTCCACCACTGTCTTGGATAGCCTATTCCAATGTTGCTCTGGTAACGACACCAGAGCTATAGGTTTTCCTCTGGAAAAAAACTTTCTGCCCCTTCACATGCAAAGATAAAACACAAGGTACAATACAGTAGCTACGAGGACATCATCACAGACAAAACTGGCTGGCTAAAACTGTCCCGGATTCTGCTGTCTGCCAGGGAATTGAAATTACAGGTCACTCAGTGGGATCAGAACAACGGTGGTTGGTAACTATAAAACACAAACAGCCTTCTCTCTGGAGGTGGTTTATAGGCAGATCCCAGGTGCCTGGGTGTGTTTTGTGCTCATCAAAGTGGCTTACTCCTAGGGATCTAGTGGAAGCCGGAAAGCAGCTAGAGGGGCTGCTCTGTGATAGCTGAATCTCACAGGATCCTTCTAGACTGCTTCAGGACTATGAGCTAGCTGGAGGATACAGTTGAGAGGCTGCTACCAGGCGCTGTCTTCTCTTCATCCAGATTTCTGCCACTTTTCTGCAACCTGAAGTTTTGCTTTCTCCTTTCTGTGTGAGGCAACAGTGTGAGCAGGCTGCATGCTTCCTCCTGCTACCTCTCACTAAGGTCCAAGCTCTTTCCTGAGAGCTCTCATGTACGTCACATGGAGCTGAGCAACTCCCTCACAAACCACATTAGCAACCTTTCTGCTGATTGATGGTGGTTTGAGACAATACCTGAGGACAAGCTAGAGCTTAGGAACACATGCAGGATGAGGAGTGACACTTCTCATGTGAGAGTTTTGACTATGGCAAGTAATCAGAATGCAGCTCTGAATGTCCTCAAAAAGTTGCCTCTTCTAGAAGCAGGTTTTACCTTTCAGCATGTAGCAGTCATCTAATGAATGCTTGGGAAGACAGTAGATAATGCAGGTTGTAAAATTGTGCTCGTGCTACCTTGCTACCAAGTACAGAATATGAAAGCATATTTGCACAGGTAAAAGCATAAAAATAAATCCAAATACTCTTGAGGGCACACACAGAGCACCGACCTTCACTTCCATCTCCAGAAGCTGTTGACTTCATTAAGAAAGTGAAGCTTGAAAATGTAATTTCATCTGTCCCATTCTGATGCCTGCAGCTTCTGGAAAGAAGACAATTTCTACTGAAAGCCTGCTGGAAAACTGCCTGCATTGACTAGATCATCCTTCCCTATCTAGTGAGTCTAAGTGAGGGAATAGAATGCTTTCTAAGGGGAGAAAAATATAAAAATCCTTCTTTGGATGAGCAGTTATCACTAACGTTGCTAAAGAGAACGTGTAAAGCAAAACACACATCTTGATCTTGCCTTAACAGCGTTACTGCATCATCTAGCTAAGATTATCATGAAACACCCCAAAATTATGGACGACAAGTGGTCTACCTTGAAACAGGGGAGCGTGGTTAAGAGGTGGTACTCTGGTATGTATTAACATTTTCTTGAGATTCTGTTGGCATTAAAGGACCTATTTATGGCAGCCACAACTGAATGCCAGAAATTCCTAACAAGAAATGTGGAAACTTTATCAGCTTTTTTCTCTTTAAATGACATTGTGGGGAAGGAGGGAGCAGGAACCATCAAGGGAATGGTGTGAAAGAACAGACACTGAGACACTGTGATATTTTCATGCTTTCACGTGACATCTGGGCTCGAGATACCCACTGGTACATGCGAGTCACTGCAGGTGCAATTGTAGAATATAACAAACATGAACTGCTTGATCTGGGCAGTTTTGGCTGGAGAATCTAGCAGAGCCCAAAGCTGTCCCGATTTATTGAAAACTCTTATTCAGCCACAACTATTTTAATCTGAATTCAGTAGGATTTTTCTTTAAAGCTTATTAGTTTTAGCCATTGATTCAGTGAAACTTACATTGCTGCAGGTGTTTGTTTGTGCACTTCAGCTTAAATCAGTATTGTTTCCTTCCTGTGAGAAAACGTGGGCTCTGTGTGTCATTCTAGGAACAGCTAGATGAGCTGTCATCAGTTTGTTCCTAAATTAATGTGCTTTCTCTGAGACCCTTACCTTCGCATGATGGTTAACAGACTGTGAGTTCACAGTCAACGTAGCAACAAGTGTATCCAAGGGAAAAACTGGAGGCTTTTCCATCATGCTGGAAGGGAAACACCTACACTGAAAGACAAAAGACTAAATTAATGCCAGCAACAAAACATCATTTCCTGGATAATTTAAACACTTTTTTAATGATTACTCCTATTTGTTGGTTCCTTCTTTTCTATGTAAGAAATTCTTTGCAAAAACCTTAAGCCCTTTGACAAACAGGCACAAGCAAATACCTGAGAAATAGTGGTCAAAGGCCTGTAGATACTCAGGCTGCTAAGATAGCTTAGTTCTCTCAGTTCCCTTCACAGTACATCTGTCAAGATTTGGAGATGTGCACACCTATGTTTCTTCTTCAAGCCTGTGCTTGATACTTAGAGGCCGTATATTAGGACCCAAATGTGTTTCATCAAGATGGTCTATGCTGAGTGGTTTTCATTTGTGGCGAGAGTCATTCGAGCGAGAGAGATGATCCCACACCGCTCACTTAGTTGTTCATCTGCCATTACGTTCTTCTCTATCAAGCATCTCCCTGAGCACTGGGGAAACAGCCCTTGCACTCATCTTTCATAAGACCGTGTTTCTTCACCTTCTTAGTCAAATTCGTGTCACTCTGCTGCTGTCTGACCTGCAGCATACAACTGGAACTAGCAAAACAAAGCAAAGCCGACCCTGGATGTGACACTAAGAGGCACAGCTTCACACAACTCCCCATAGACTCTTCCCATATTTGTATCCATCATTTGAGTTAAAGAAAAACAACAGGATTTGTTTGAACATGCCAGTTAACAGCTACCATTAATGCACATGGTGCACTAATTGTTCTTGCCTCATTTATTAGGTGTTTTAATGCACTGTGTCTTAATATCTCATAGGTAGCTAACGATAAATGATGCACAATGCAGACAACTGGTCCATAATGTGCCTTTTATGACAGCTTTAGGTATACCTGATAGCCAGTCACTTGTTGCTACATCCACAGCAATTCTAAAGCAAAGGACTTATTTAGAAGAGTATGGGCATGTAGGGCTTTCTAGGCTTGCAAATTAAGGGTTTGAATGTCCTGAACATTTTTTAGGAAAACCAGCATGTTTGAACTGTGGTCACAAGGACATTCTAGCTCATTTGGCCAAGTTATATTTTTCTGAAGTCTTGATGTTCGGTTAGGGAAAAAAAACCACATCCACTGCAGCTCTCAGCTCAAATGCAGCCAATCAGAAACATATCCATCCTTGTTACATATTTTTACATGAAACGCAGTCAAATACCAGATACACATAAATTACAGTACAGTTGCTGGCAGAAGTACAGGACTTGCTATAAAGCAGCCTGGACACATTCAGGTAGAAATTACAGTGCCTACCTTTTCAAAATTTGAGTGCAGTTCACCTCATTAGAGAGACCTATGCAAAGACTTTAAGCAGCAGACTCACATGGGGACCAAAGGCAAGAGAGGCTTAATTTGCTCAGGGTCAAGAGAGACCAACTGTATTTGCAGGTTTTAAAAGACGGGTGACCTGAGCGTTTAGAACACATTAGACCATTCTGTATTTCATCTGTCCTTGGTAGCCAATGAGTAGTTTGGACCTGGTGCATGCAATATATTCTGCAAGACTCTATGGTTTTTGACCTGAGTGTTAATATTCCATGCACGATCCGCACAAGCTCCTTCCTGGACCTCACTGAATAAGCTGCATCCTAGAAGTCTTGTAAATGTTGCAGCAGTCTTCTCTAACATTTCATTTCACCCTTCGAGTGAGTTTATGTGTGTGCACAAAACCAATATGAAAGATTGGTCTGTCTGCCAGGGGTAGCAGAGGGTGCATGTTTGTCATATTGCTTCCTTTTTTGGAGTGATCATCTGGATCAAGATACCTCTGTTACAGATGAGTAGATCTTGGCAGACAAGTGACTCTGAAACCCTTCTCTGAATGCAGCATGAAAAAGGGACATGACTTAATAGCTGGAGGAGTCTTCAGAAAAGGTGGTGAAAGGAAATGCAAAGAGCATACCTTCCCACAGCCTCTCAGTCAGCTTCCAGCACCTCCCTCCTCTCAACATTCTTCCAAATTTCTTGGGCCACTGTCCAGTGCATATCTGTCTGCTGCTTAACGAACTCAAGGTGTGGTTTTCAGGCTGATAAAGAATTATGCTAATTAACAAATTGAAGGAAAATATGATGTTATTTCTGTGGAATGTTCTGAGAGGCTGGAAACACTTAACTGCAAAAATGACATGTGGTGAAATAACCAATAATTTGCTTAAGAAACCCACATCTGGTATGCCTGCTAGAAACAGGGGTTAATAGTCTGTCAGGGGCAAGCAGTGGCAGTGAGTAGTCCTAGGATAAACAAAAAAGCCTTAACTGCAGGAAATGGGCTTGTTCTCCTAGCATAAGCATTTACATTGGCTGCTAACCAGCAAGAGATGTAAAAGGAGTTGTTTAGTTTACACTCTGGAAAAAAAATAAAGAGAGATGGAAACAAACAGTCTTTTGCATGTTTTGTATCTGTGAAAAGGAATAAAACCTACTGAGTCAAGCTAAAAATGGTAATAATGTCTACCCTCCACACTCCTGGCAGTAGCCATACAGTCAGCACAAGATTCCCGTCATAAAAAGGCAGAAGGATTATGTAACTTATTTTTGTATTATTGAAATAACTGTTAGATAATTACATGCATGACCTGAAGTGACTGCTCGTGCAGAAATGGGAGGAAGGGCAGGAGTACAGAAGACAAATGGGGAAAAGTGGTAAATAGATTCAGGTTGACATCCTGATTTTCTTTTACAAAAGGATTGATCCTGATTTCTTAATTTAATTTTATTTACATTGGAAAGTCCAAATTCCAGTTGCGATGAGAGGCATTCCCAGCTGACACCAGTCAGAAAAGATTCTGAACCACAACGCGAGAAACCCACCCTTGTGTAGGTGTGACGTTGCCACAGTACTTGGAAAGGCAAACGAGAAAGCCATATTTAAAGATGGAATGGAATGTAAATAATGTACTCATTTGACAAGACTCAGATGAAGTGTTCTGTGTGTGGCAAGCTGAATCTGTATTTATAGCAGTTACAGAAACACACAAGACACTCTGGATACACCAAAGACCATGAATTGTTGGTTCCTAATTTTGTTTTAATTAAACAATGTTCTAACTTAGGTGGTGCCTTACCGCTGGAGTCACCTCCACAGGCATTGCTGCTATACCCGAGTTGCATTTTTCTGCAAGAAAATAACAACAACCTAACATCTATGCTGGTCTTTCACTACATGAGTGGATACTACAGCCCTGCAAATGACAGGTTTTCACTGACTCGTATTTTAGTGTCATGGCTGGTTTAATAATGACATCCTGATTTTCCTAGTGATACCAGCAAACAGCACTAACATGACCCTGCAGCTTTACAACTTTTCTCACAGCAACAAAGTCTCCAGCCCATATGCTGATACCTGAGATGGGAAGCAACAGCAAAAAACGTTACCCAAAAGCATTGTTATCGGCAAAAACAACCAGTCAGTGCTCAGCCCGTGCAGGTGACAATACCATGTGAAAGTTGGATCTTTTCTCATGCTTTTGATTTTTTCTGTGAGTAGCCAGGTCACTCTTGTGCAGAAGGACTGTCCTCTAGTACCACTTCTACAAATAAGAAATGCCAGGGAGAGGCCATCTCCACACGTTGTGCTTACAGTAGGCTGTCATTACACAGCCCTTGGTATGCAAAACTACCCACAGGTTGTATTTTAAATCATCAAGTGAATAGCATGAGCTAGAATAACTGCAGCCTTCCGGGAACAGAACCTTTTCAAAACGGTAATTTTCATAAATATTGGGTCAAGTCGTTCAGCACCTCCTAATCAGGAAATTTTAAATTGATGTCATAGAATCATAGAATCGTTCAGGTTGGAAAAGATCAACCATCAACCCTACTCTACAAGCTTATCCCTATACCATACCCCCTAACACTACATCTAAGTGTCTGTAGCCTGCACATTTGTCCTCACTTACGTGCAAAGTGTTGTAGGAGTTGGTAGAATACTGAAGCTCTTTCCTCTCTGGTTTTAAATGCTAGCACTTCTTTAAACTTTATGCATATTGAATGTTACTGGTGAAACAGGACCAAAATAAGTAATTATTTGATTTCTATTTTAGTTAAAATACTGATATTAACATCAAACGTATTTTGGTAAAGTTTATACCCCAAATTTCTTTTTACATTTCTGTATTTTTTCTCAGGCATATTCTTAAGGGGACTTCTGTGGGGAAATTATCAGGAATATAGAAAGACCAAGCTGAAATCAGAAATTATCCCCCAATACATCCCCATGCTTACCACACCCCAAACATCCCATCTGAGTTTTGACACATCTGGGCAGACCAGAGCACTCAGACACCAGGAAGTGACCCCATTCAGAACAAGCCTCCTTCATGGTCCAGGAGTAGTCAGAATCATTGAAGTTTCAGGTGGAAGAGACCTTCAAGTCCAATCTTTTCCTAAACCTTATCATTGCTATTAAGCCACATCCTCCAACGCAACATCTACCCTTCTCTTAAACAGCTCAAGGGATAGTGAATCAACCACCTGCCAGGGCAGGCTGTTCCAGTGCCTGACAACCCTTTCAGGAAAGAAATTCTTTCTAACAACCAACCTGAACCTCCCCATGTGTAGCTTAAGGCCGTTTCCTCTCATCCTATCACTCACTAGAGAGAACAGACCAAACACTTCCTCTCTACAAACTCCTTTCAAGCAGTTGGGGCGAGCAGTAAGGTCTCCCCTCCATCTTTTCTCTAGGCTAAACAGCCCCAGATTCCTCAGATGTTCCTCATGTGACACAGGTTCCAAATCCTTCACTAGCTTGGTAGCCACCTCTGTACCCCCTCCAACCGTTCAATGTTCCTCTTGTAGCAAGGGACCCAAAACTGGACACAGTGCTCGAGGTGTGGCCTCACTAAAGCTGAGTAGAGGTGAATGATCACCTCCCTGCTCCCGCTGGTAACACTCTTCCTGATACAGGCCAGGATGCCATTGGCCCTCTTGGCCACCTGGGCACACTGCTGGTTCATGTTCAGCCAGCCCTCTACTAACACTCCCAGATCCC
Organism: Phoeniculus purpureus; assembly: GCA_028565055.1. Classification (NCBI taxonomy): domain Eukaryota; kingdom Metazoa; phylum Chordata; class Aves; order Bucerotiformes; family Phoeniculidae; genus Phoeniculus; species Phoeniculus purpureus. The sequence goes on from JAOXOE010000874.1 coordinate 25,198,745, forward strand.
TATCTGTCTAGCAGCTCCCCAGCCACTCCTCCCCAAGCCTGTAGCGCTATTGGGGGTTGTTGTGGCCAAAGAGCAGGAACCAACATTTGGCCTTCTTGAAATTCAGGTCATTTGCCTTGGCTCAGCAATCCAGACTATCTAGATCCTGCTGCAGAGCCTCTCAACCCTCAAGCAGATCGATACTTCCACCCACCTTGGTGTCATCTGCCTTCTGTGACTGCTAAAAGCTTTGCCACTTGTTGACAACAACAATGCTATGGCTAGTTGCCTTCCTGAAAATGAGTTGAAAGCCTCTGAAACAGAATTAAAATACATGCTGCTACTCAGAGTCTAAGCCTGGGAAGTCAGCAAGACCTTACCTCCATGGCTGGGGGAGGATGAGCCCCAAAGTTGGTGGGGTATGCCTCACACCTGCAGAGTCTGCCTTCCTTCTCGGCCATCTGCTTCCACCTATACTGCCATGACATTACTGAAACAGCAGTTAAGGTCTGAATGCAGTAAAGAACACGTTTTGTTTTGTTTTTCCCCCGGCACTCCAAAAGTCATGAAAAATGCAGGTTTTGTGGGGGAGGCAGACAGACAGAATAAATCTTTGGCCAGACCTAATCTTTTCGTTAACCCCTTGAAGCTCAGAGTAAAAGCAGCTGTTGAAAAGTGCAACTGTCCTTTCCATACATGATTAAATACAGCTAAATATCAAGTCCTATCATCAAGTGGTCAGTTAAATGTAATCTCTTTCCGCTCGGCATATACACACAGAGGGAGCTTAAGTCCTCTCTCCTCTGTTTTCTTCATCCTTAAAGAAACAAAAGCACATGGTACAGTATTTTATAATTTGATAGTATCTTTATGGGATTTTAATACCTTCCTTCTTGCCAGCTACAAGCTAGACCAGCAATAATTGCAGTTACAGTTACGAGCTGCAGCTGTTTGTGGCCTGGAAAGGTCTATCTACAGCCTGGAAATTTCCAATCAGTGCAAACACAGGGCAGGCTCAGCACTGTTCGAACTTCTGCAAGCAAAACTTCAGCTGCCATCAGCAAAGTCCTGGCAGAACTGAACTGCTTAAGCATTCAGGCTAGCATGGAAAGGAATAGGGACAGCCAGTTGTCAGGGTGGAGCAGGGCCCCTGGGAGCATTCATCACAGAAACTGTGTTGTCAGCCAGGGAAAATCCCATCTGCAAAAAGAATCTGACTGGCACCTGTAAAGGTTGGCAAGGGGCAGGATGCACACAATGAGCACAGGGCATTTGGGTAGCTTCTCCACTGAGCAGAGCTATTTTCTTCTTCTCTTCATGAGATCCAGAAGAATTTGCCAGTAGTAACAATGACAACAGACTTGGAAGAGTCAAAATGCAGATTGAAAGATTCAGCAATTATCTTTGGAAGTGACCTCGAAAGATCATCTAGTCCAATCCCCCTACTACAGCAGGATCACCTAGACCAAGTCACACAGCAACACTTCCTTCCAGGCAGGTCTTAAACCTCTCCAGTGAAGGAGACTCCACAACTCCCCTGGGCAGACTGTTCCAGTGCTCTGTCACCCTCACTGGGAAGAAGTTCCTTCATGTGGAACCTCCTATGTTCCAGCTGACACCCATTGCCCCTCGTCCTATCACTAGACAACATTGAGAAGGGACAGCCTGGCTCCATCCTCCTGACACCCACCCTTCAAATATTTATACACATTAATGAGGTCACTCCTCAGTCTCCTCCTCTCCAAGCTAAAGAGACCCAGCTCGCTCAGCCTCACACATCATATTTGTGTTGACTATAATTGCCATAGACACTTATTTTCCTGTGAAAAGCTTCAATTGTTTTTTAAAAAGACTCAGCTAACAACCCTCAAGTCGACTAAACTGTGTGTTATAACACAGCCATGCTTTGTGAACCTTCTGCTCCACAGATGCTTCTCATCATCCTTAATATGACAACCATAATATTTTTATATGTTTCCAAACCTGCCCATGAAAAAAAGCAACCTTCTTCCTTATTCTTTAAAGTGATCAGTAAAAGCATTTAATTATCCAAGCTTACTCCTATCATTGAAGTTTTTTTTCTTCTCTTGCCTGCGTTGTATTTACCCTGTACAGTTCGTATTCAACTTACCCAGCATACAGCAAATACTGTTAAGTGATTAGCTGCTGAGCCTGGTACATTAAAATTTAGGGAAACATAGAATGTTTAGCCACTTGCTCAGATAACACAGCACTTCCTTAAGCCAGATGCACTTTCTACAGAATACATTGCATAGCCACTCAAAGGGACAGCAGAGGAATTTGTTTGCTTCCTAATAGATCTAAAAAATCATAAACTATGGGATAACTTTAATTCCATAATACCATTCTGCATTTATGTTAAACTGGAAGAAAGGGTTGTGGGAGTAAAAATACGTAATTCAGCAAACCAAAGACCCCAGTCAAGGGTCTTTTAACATTAAACATCTGCGTAGTCAATGCATTAGGTGCAATATCTTTGTCAAACAAGCTCTTTTTGCCTGGAGGTTCAGCATTAACACTCCCTTAAGTCTGTTTTAAACACAGGTAGTTTGGCACCATCAGCCACAATAGATTTAATGATAATTGCTTGGCCTCACATGACAAACCTTCCGCCCTTAACTGTTCTTTCATCAGCTGCTGCTGTGCACATTAGACAGAACAAGTGAGAACAGACACAGACCCAAAAAGTGGTTTGTGAAAATATGTTGAGACAGCTGCTGAATTTTAAGGGTTTGTGTATACCAGGCAAAAGGTAGAGAACCAGGAGGTTTGAAATGCGGTGCAAACCTTGCCACACTTGTATGGTCCACAAGCAAGCCCTAGAGCTGTTTGCAATGATCAGCTCTACCAAAATGCTGCTGCTGCTACTCCCTCCATGTTCTTGTTCTTGCTCAGCCACATTGGCTGACCTAGGACTGCAGTCCAAGCTAAGCAGACCTCTCTCTTTTTTTCTTTACTCATGACTCCACTGTACTCTGTTTCACATTTGATATCTCTCCTTCCACAATTTCAAATCCCTTTATGCCTGTTTGTGTGTGGTGGTTCAGCGTAATGAATCCAGCTCTCCCAGGCATTCAGGATCCTTTCCTCACCTTCCCAAGTCTCCCTTGGTGAGTAGCAGAGATATTTTGTGGCCTGGAGTGAAAAGGAAATAATAAACACAAATATTTTCCAGTGGGAGTTCTCTGTGACCCTTTAGGTGGTGATACCTAACAAGAAGTGACTGCAGGAGCCACCACTTGCGCAGCTCAGAGCACAGCTGATGAATGAGATCTTACTCAGAATGTGGGTCTGGAAGGTAAGGAAGGACATGGCATAGGGCCTGTCCCCTGAATGCCTGAAGCAACAGGACCATTGGCTTGAACCTTTGAGTGAGGCATTGCTTCATCCTTCATGTCCATTACATTGTGACAAAGCCTTCAATCATATTATAATCACATACTATTTTTCAGGATGATTCTTCACTGTATGGGTCAACTCAGTACAAGTAGTGATATTTGAGCCCTAATTTAAATATTCATTGAGAATCCAGGAAAATCCATTCAAAACCCACTGCATATATATCAATTACCATAATGCAAACAAACAAAATGTTTCATGGGGCTTTCTGATGCTGCTTTGTCACCATCTCAGCCTTTTTGATGCTAATTTTTGAGCAAATTCCAAATCCTGTAACTACAGGAGCACAGAATCATACAGGTTGGAGAAGAACTTTCAGATCATTGAGTCCCACGGCAAACTTCACACTGCCAAGTCTACCACTAAACTGTGTTCCTAAGCACCACTTCTACGCATCTTTTAAATACTTCTAGGGGTAGTGACACAGTCACTTCCATGGTCAGCCTTTTCCTGTGCGTTAAAGTAATTGCCTTTCTCACTTAGGTCCTGTAGTCATCCAAGATGTAACCACTGAATTCAGTGCGTTATACTAGCACATTTTTACTGGCCTTATTTCCGATGGGTTCTAAATAAACCTGCTTCAGACTAAAAAAATATATATTTAAATCTTCCAAAAGCTTGAAATGCTGAAATTAATCTTATTGCCTGCTGGCCATCTTAAATAAAAGCTTAGAGCACCACTTCAGCAACCAATTCCAAAACTCAGACTTAAAAATCCTCTAACCCATCAGCAACACAAAGCCATCTGTTACGCAATTCTTTTTTGAACACTAAAATTATTTAAATAAAGCAAGTCTAGCATATGGTCTTAGACTCAAATGTTTATGACCCAACAGAAAACATTTTTTGTTGATGTGCATCTAAAATCAGGCGTACAAGCACATGCAGGCCTGTAACAACCTAACAGTCTTCTAGGAAAAAGCATCAAAACTTAGTAACATAAAGAAGCCTTTTATTTGGCAGAAAAAAAACCCAGCTTCACAACTACATAAGTTTGTCTGGGATTTTAACTGAGAGTTATGGGTATTTAGTTCAAAATCTTTCAGAAAACCCTTAACCTAACTGGCCTAGTGGCAGAAGTAGGTGTCTAAAATAAAAGCAACACACCATAGTGAGAAGTACTATTTTGATTTATACTTTGGTTTCCGCATTAATAGATGAAGTAGAACGCTTAAAAGCATTTTCCCATTTGTACCGTCAATGAAATTCTTTAATTTCATTTAAAATATTTCTTTTAGCAATTGTTATCTGTTGTCGCTCATGCACAGTCTACGAATTTTATGAGAGTTTCACACCAGAGTTTTTTTGGAGGGAAAAAGTTATTTCTCTATTATTGATGTGTAACATAAGTTCAGAAGGAATAGAAAACAATGAATCTGGAATAATGACCTGTTTAGAGGCTGACAAAACAGATTCTGGAGCAATTTCAGTCTAAGATTGCCTTTTCACTTTTTCTCCAAGTAGAAGAGAAAAGCTGATGCTTAAAGGTAGTTAATTAGATCAGAAACATAAAGTATTTTAATTTATTCACACATGGCTGCTAGCAGGTATAACCCTCTACATTTCGATCTCTGTATTTCAAACCATCAGCACATTCCCATTCAACATATTATAATCCAGCCACATTTATTGAGAATAGCAGTGAATTGTTAACTAGTTAACCAAAATAAATTAGCAGACTATTGCATATATTAAATAAAAAATCCTATAATACTTCAAAAATCTAACGTTGCACACATTCATTTTCAAGGTCATTAAGGTACAGGGTATTCTTAATAACTGAACACTTAAAAGGTGTATGAAAACAAGCCAAGCCGATTACTGCATTTCTTGCAATGAATCCAGCAAGTTCCTCCCATTCCTTTCTCCAGCACTCTGCATTTGGGGCTGTATTTCTCTGTTTCTCTGCGTTGCAGCTGGATTACATGGTCTTGCAGCATACCAATGTCTTTGCGCTCATGCCATCAGGTGTGCTCCATGTACCTGGAACAAGGCATCTGACCTGTCTCTGCAAAGCATCTGAGCTAAGACAGCAGGTTTCTTCCAACAGCCACTCCTGAGCTATGCTGAGATGATCCCACAAATATGTGCAATGAGCTGGTGCGGTGATATATCCTGACTTTGGCTCCAAGGCTGCACTTACACTTCCATCATAGGTAAAACTGTGCAGTCATTGAAAGGGATATAAGGAGTAGTGGCAGCAGTTCCTACAGAATATCTGAGGGGACAAAACGTTGAAGTTGGTGATTTATTCAGTGGTTGTGGTCACAAAACTCATGAACCCTAATCATAAGACATTATGATTTCTCGGTGCCACCAAATTGCAGCCTTTGAAACATGATGGGTAATAGTATCTTCACGATGCTCTCAAGAGTGTCACTGTTCGGTGACAACATTCAGAGGACATATGCCAACCCCTCCCTCTCCTGAAGAAAGAGAAATGCAAGAGAAATGTTTTGCTAGTTTTGTTTTAGAGAACTATCATTGGCTCATCAGGCAGCTCCACCACATACCCTGTGGGACTCTAGCTGCTGTGGTAAGTACATTCCCTGTGCACACTGCTCTGGTCCAGTAGGTCAGCACAGACAAGGAAACATATCTACGTGAACGCTGGCAAGCATTTCTAACGATGTATGGACTTTAAATTGTTGTAATGGCTTCTCACTCTTCGGTGAGTTAACTTGAGAGTTGCTGCTCTTAATGCAAGAAGTAATTGGCAAAGAAAACCATTTAGAAAACAACTTCTCTTAGCTAGACAGTATTAACTGACACTCCTTGTAAACATGCCTTAGGTCAAAGTTATTTCTCAGCCAGAAAGCCCTAATGAAAACAAGCACCGTGTTGCTGCAACAGACAGGAGAAAAGAAGGTAACCACAGTCATTAAGCTCCTCCCCAGCACATTGCTCTATCTGTACCCTGTCCTTGAGATGACCCTGCTCACTGTACCCAGAGCATGCAACAAATCAGCGGCAAAAAAGCACATACCTGCGGTCACACAAACACATAAACTCTTTAACTCACACTAGTACTCTTTGCTATCCAAGGCAGCTAGGACTCAGGCAGGAGAGACATTATAGAATCCTGTCTGCCTAGTGCGTTCACAGTGCACTCCAACCAGGAATGACTTCCAGATGTTCATGTGCCTCAAATCATCTCCAGCCCCCCAGCTTGACCCTTTATCGATCAGACTGAACAATACTGGCACCAAGCTGGAAGAAGCAGTGGCTCACACATCCCAGAGGGTGTTGGTAGACTTACCAGCACAAGGACAAGCTCTCCAGCAAAGCTGCTTGTGGAAAAACTCTATTTCTGCTGTTGGAGAAAGGTTTCTTACAATTAAAAATTTAACCACAAAAACAAACCCCAAAAAACCAAACCATAAACTAAAAACAAACACCCAGGAGACTAGAAAAGTGTAGATGATTTACCTTGAAGCCCTTGAAACCTGACTGGCATGAGCACCTTTCTGAAAGAAACTGCTGTTGAAGGGTTAACTGCTAAAGAAAGCAAGGGTTTGGGTATTCTGTGTTGGCTTGCTCTTGTCCACAGAGATACAGATATGTGCATGGATATTAATTTTGATATTAAAGGATGTGGTTTAGGTTACCATAACTGCATGTCAAAGATTAGCTCAAGCAACACTGAAATAATCAGGAACCTCACTGCTAAATAACTATTTCCGTGTGCAGACAACTCCTTTTAAGAATTATGTTAGATATTTTTTTTTGTAGGAATTATGGGCTTTTTCTGAACACCTTTTTAACACTAACATGTAGCAAAAAGACTGGAATGAATTTTCCAAAAGAAAGCCTTCTTTGCTTCTGCTGCATATTTAGCTTCCAACTATTGAAGGAAATATTCTTCTAGTGATGATCTCTTTGCTCCCCTTCAGGCTTTGAGCACATATATAGAACTGAATCTATTTTTTTTCCAAATTTTTATCCTGCAAAATCATAAATATCTCATTTCCCTTTTTTTTTAAAAGCATAAACAGCAGAAAAAACAGCTTTTTTTCCCCATGAACTATAGCCGTGATGTAATTTTAAGACTTGTCTGTGCAATATCACATATGCAAGGAGATACAGATTCCCCCTTTCAATTCATATCCCCATGGCTGCTTTGGAGGGATTTAATGCTTTAGGTTTTTTTCTCACAAGCAATTTTTAACCATTTACTGTGGTATTTACATAATTGTAGGAATATGAACCTGTCTCCTACAGAATGTGTTACACTTCAGCCCACACCGGTACGGGATGGCAATACACCTACCCAGGTCAAGCTCTTTGTAGCAGTTGTGTGATAAATTTAAAAGTAAGACCAAAGCTGAAAGGCATTTATCAACTTAAAGTCATAAATTGAACACCCTTTTGGATTTTTCAAAAGCACACAGGCATAAATCTCCCACTAGATGTTTATCTGCATCATTAAGCCCCTAAATTACATTATAAACCTGTTGCTTAGGCTTTTTTTTCTTTCCTTAGCAAATTGCTTACAAACCAGTCCTGCCTTTCCTGCGTGTATTACTTGCAAGTATGCACCAAATGCTTTGGCAAAACTATGTTCATGCTTCAAGCTATTTGGGAAACATTAATTTAATCTCCTCCCCTTTTTTGTTATTCATGTGGGCAGCCAGTAGCCTAAATCATATCTTACCATTTCTGCCTTCTCACTGGCTGCTTAAGAGTTTTTACCAGGAGAATTATGAGCATCAAGTGAAATAAGCAATAAAGCCCAGGTGATTTGCCGCTGGTAGGAATTCAAGGATAATAGCTACTCTTGTTAAAAATAACTAAAACTGTAGTTGATCTCAGCCTATTTGTGGCTTCTATGTCTTTACATCCACTATAACCTCAATCACCACAAATCTCAGCTACTACATACTTACTCGCAAGAATATTTGCCAGACAGTTTTCTTTTACTGTTGGTTGCTTCACCTGACTGGCAGTCCAGTAAAGTATGCACCGATGAACAGGGACACTTAAAATTAGTACCTTATCCTGTGCTTTGGAACGGAAATAAATATTTGGATGCCTGTGTATACACTTAGTGACTTAATGACAGACTTACAAGCCTACTACTAGTTCAGCACTGAAGACAAGTATGTGGTGCCTAGACATATATGTCAATTAATTCATTTTTATTACCAGATTAATTTTAAATTGTGGTCATTTCTAACTTTATAAAATAGACCGAGATAATAAAAATGAACTGTCATCAAGGTAACGAGCCCAAAGCAGTGTTGACACTTTGTGGTAAGAAAGGTAAATATTTCACAGAAGACCTGCCAAGCTCACAATTTCTGTGAAAACATGAGCTTTTAGTAAAGTAAGCAGCAGTCCTTCGTTCACAAAAGTAGCATTCTGGTAACACCTGGTTTTCATGAGTGCTTTTCACCAGAATCGTAGCATTCTACTCTACAAATTAAAAGAGCACTTTTGAAGAAGTGCTTGGAATGACTTGTCTGTTTTGACCAGATTGGAAGATTAGTACACATGATTTTGCCTGTTCTATGGTTTTTCCAAAGACTACATCTATTTTCCAAATGTTCCAGGCTTGGCATATCATTAAGACAACAAGTGCTCAGACTCTCTAGCATCACTTCCTGAGTCTTCTCTGGCACTTGCAAAAGCATCCAAAGCCTTGCTCTTCTCAATAAGGAGGCTACACCAAGAAGAGACACGCTCCTCCTTTTGCCCTTGCCCACTGTAAACACATTTTTGCCATTTTGCATTCTTCAGATTAGTTTACTCTACAGACATTTGGGGGGTGGGGGTGGTATTTGGTTTGGGAATTTATACGTTTTATGACTTCTACTTGCCAGATGCAGAACCAGTGAGCTCCCTTACACCAGGGAATTTCTATGTTTGTGCAGATGGGCTTAAGAAAGTGAGGAAAATAGAGATTTCTGTTTTCTTATCCATTTGCAATTGTCTGGGTGAAGACGTCATCTTCCTTTGGACAGAATAAATCACTCACAGAGAAAGTCAAGGGTAGCCGTGCAGAGGTGAAACAGAGCCATTAAGGCAAGCCAAGGGAATGGAGGGGAATTTCACTTGTGCATATTCCTCATTTCCTGTTTCAAATGGGTTTTTTAGTCCTTTAAAATTACCAGGCAGACCAGCTCTGCAGATTGGTCAGTTCAGAGCCTTTCTGTAAAGCAGGTCCTTCATGACTGCAGTGCAGAAATGTCACTTCAGCCTAATTCAACCATACAAGTTTTGGCAAGTGCAGATGCAGTCCATTTGCCAAAAGTCTGTGGTCCTCATCAAATCAATCACTAGCACTGCTAGCAATATGAAGGCTCTCCTGCTTAAAAGGGGGCTGTGTCTGAGAAGCTCAGAGTCCAGACTGTATTTTTAACCCAAACCAGACTGGTCAGAGTGCAGTGGAGAAGTGGAGCGGCATGGCTCTCCATTGGTACAGCAACTTCTGTTGTGGCTCCAGGATCTAAGGAGGGCTTCAGTCTCTCATTCTTTCTGTCCCACACCACAGACTCTAACATTTCCACTATGTACGAATACAGAACATTTTGATGATGCAGTGTCTCTGCAGTGAGAGCAGAAAGACAAAAGGAACTTCAGCAGTTCCGTGTCTCTGCCAAACTCATGTCTTCTGGTGCTGATGCTGTTTCACTAATCCTCATGACCCTTGAGGGAGACCATTCTGTCTGTGTAAAGGAACACTCATGCCACAGCAGCCAGGCACATAAACAAGCTATATTTGCAAGCGGTATTATGACCTTCACACTGCACTGGCTGTTTCAAGGTCCCTTAGTAAGGTCTTACCAACTTGCCAGCCTCATGTTCTATGTGAGGCTCATCTTACTTTTTTGCCTGAGGGATAAAAGACCCCAAATGACAGAGGGATAAAACAGACAGCAGCTAGCAGGGCACACAGTGAGCAGCTGTGTCCGTGATCACAGAATCACAGAATCACTCTGGTTGCAAAAGACCCCATGGATCATCAAGTCCAACCCTCTATCCTACCTTACAAGTTCACCCCTAAACTATATCCCTCAACACCTCATCCCAACAATCTTTAACCACATCTAAGGATGGCAACTCAACCACCTCCCTGGGAAGCCTGTTCCCAGATAGATAGATCCAGCTGACTGAGGGCAGAGTAGCCTAAAAACTTCATTTGTCTGCTGCACACAGTATTGTAAAGCACAATGCAGTAGAAAAGGGGACTATGTATATAGAAAGTTTGCTTTGGTTTCCCTGGTTTTTCTTAATCTGACTAGGTTCAAATTACATGGTCTCTAAAGTAACTGGCTTCATTCCATACCATAATAGTCAGCTACTCTCCAGAGGTACTTGTTTCCAAACCTCAAGTTATTCCCTTTAAATTTAACCTAAATTAAAGAGGCAGGAGAGTGAAAAGTGTATAGTGGTCTCTTATCAAAAGAGCTGTCCAAATTTCCCGAGACGTCGTTTTTTTAATTAAAAGGCAGGAGTTCTAGGCAGGAGAGCAGAGGTGTATGACAAAAGTCCTTCCCTAAAGCAGCACCTCATTTCTTTTGTAATTCTAGATAAGCCTCTGTGGCATACTAACTGTGCTAGATGTAACATACGCACAGCAGGTTTAGGTTTCTTCGTCTAAAGCCATGGCTTTCAGAGAGTGACTAGGCCAACTAAAAAGACAAAGAACCTCAGGAATACAGTTCCACAGAAGTCTTGGCAGAAGGTAAGCATAGTTCTTCCAGGTTCGGTGCAGGCTAGACACCTGCAGCAGATGCAGAGGTAGCTTGGAAAGCCAGCCAGTTCCCGTCTTTCAGCCCCACATAAAGACTGTCTGTCTGCACCCCTAAACCCATGCAAAGTCTCAAGAATGGTTGGTGCAAGCCATCCACCTTCCCTGAAAAAGCAGAGATCAGTGTGAATGAGGAGGCAGGTGGAGATGGAGGCTGCCAGCTCCTGCCCACCATCACCATGTCAGGCAGGACTCTGAAGTCCTCTCTGGAGGAAGGAAGGGAAAGGGGAAAGGGAGGAGTATGGTGAAAGGAAAGAACAATGAGAAGGAACAGGGGAAGGGAAAGCCTTGCTCCCTGTACTGTTAATGCGCCGCTAAGAAGAGAACTTCAATGCCTTTACACAGTTGCCCGCTCAAGACCTGACCTCCTGCTTCTCAACAGCTTGCTCTGCCACCTACGTAATAAATACAGGTCTCAGGAGGACAATTTGCAGTGTATCTCTACTGAAATTTCTGTTTTCATCTACTGGTTTCCTTCTCTGCTTTCATAGATATAAATGTGTGTGTGTGTGTGCGCGCGCGCGCGTGTATGCACATACATACTTAACCATCTGTATGTATATACCTGTATTTTGGCCATGTAGTGACTACAGTCTTTATTTTCACCCTGCTTTAATTCTACCCCGTAGTATAATCATTTACCATGTAAACATATTCAAACCACAATTTCCACTGCCCAATGTACACTGTGAAAACTTCCCCCTCCCTAGCATGTTTTAAGGTCACTTCCATCAGTTCAAACACTGATTATTCATTACATCAAGTAACTGAGCTGCTTGTTGATGACAGCCAGGAAACTATAAACTGCCTTGAGGCTTGTGTTCCTATCAGATCCTGCAACTGGGTGCTGTGGGATTTTTTTCTGCCACTGAAACAACTAGGTGGATACAAATTGTTTGGTTTCAGCTTACCGTAATTGCTGCCATTTCCACAGCTGATTTGGGCTAGATTTGAAGTTGACGCACAATGCAAAGTGCACTACATGTGCCGCTGCTTTCCACGTGTCAAGAAATTAGAGAGGGAGAGTGTGTGTATATATGCATTTGTGCATGTATATAAACATCTGCCATGTAGCTGTCTTCTACTTACTCGTGTCTCTAGAGGGTTTTACTCTACCAGAGGCAACTGAGAGTCTCAACTGCTCTTGCAGTGATAACCATTCATATTCCTGCTACTGGGAAGATAAATTTTAGTTGAGAGGAAGCAAACACTGGGGGTGAGAAGTGGGATAATAGCAGAAGGTAATTAATGTGTATACGGTTACAAGCCACAAGTCTCAAAGAAAAGGTAACAGCTGGCACAAGAGACAGGCCACTCTTTCATTGGAGCTGCTGGCACAGCACCTCAGGACAGTGAGGATAAAAGACCCATTTTGATTGACTTTTGCTGTGTTCCAGGTCCTCATTCGTAACTGATGGATAGCAAAGCTTCTGCCCACCACCATTTGAGGTGCAAGATCCTTCAAGGGAGGATCCTTATAATATATTACCCAGTCTGACACTAAAAAGTCATTGATCACAACAGTATCACCAGGCAATCTGGGGTGCAAATCATTTTCTCTTCTTTTCTTCCATTTTTGGGTGAGGACATGGGCTGGAATGGAAGGAGTCAGTCCATAAATGCCTGGCTATGAAACTCATTCTACAGGCAGGGCTTTAGATTCTTGAATAATGGCTGGTTTTTATAAGACACCAGACCTGACAGTTACACATGAGACAGATTTATCTCAGAAAGGAAAAATGGTTCTGGGGCAGGCATTGGCAGGGCTCATTCATGGGGCTTTCAACTGGATTCAAAGAAGGGTGGGGTTGTTGCTGAGTGGGCACCAGCGAGGCAGCACTCTAGTATTTATGAAGACCAAGAGGCCTCCTACTGTCCTAGTACACTAAATCAGAGCACTCAGCATGCTCCCTGAAATGCCTGCACTCCAGTGCATGTAGCGTGGGGAATAGGCAGAAGGAGTTAGAAATCTGTGTCCAGTCAGGTGATTATGATCTGGTGGCAATTTCAGAGACCTGGTGGGACAGCTCGCATGACTGGAGTGTGGTCATGGACGGCTGCGTCCTTTTCAAGAGGGACAGGTCAGCAAGGCGAGGTGGTGGAGTTGCTCTTTACATGAGAGAGCAACTGAGTTCTGTCCAAGGGCAAATGAAGAGAGAGCTGACAGTTTGTGGGTGAAGATTAAGGGGCCGGCTGGCATGGGTGACACTGTTGTGGGTGTTGATTACAGGCCACCAGATCAGGACAAGGAAGTTGATGAGGTCTTCTGTATGCAGCTGACAGCAGCCTCACAGCTACAGGCCCTGGTTCTCATGGGGGATTTTAACTACCCAGCACCAACCCTTGGGGGACTCCACAAGATACAGGCCTCCAACTAGACTCTGCCCCATTGATCAGTACTCTCTGGCTTCTATCCTACAGCCAGTTCACCATCCACCTCACTACCTGATCATCCAGACCACACTGCCTCAGTCTGGCTGTGAGGATTCTATTGGAAACTGTGTCAAATGCCTTACTGAAGTCAAGATAGACCACATCCACCACTCTGCCATCATCTATCCACCTGGTTATGTCCTCATCAAAGGCTATCAGGTTGGTCAAGCATGACTTCCCCTTGGCGAAGCGAAGTTACCCTAGTTACCCTCCTGTCCTTGATGTGCCTAGAGGCAGCATAAAAGACAAACTGTTCCATCACCTTTCCTGGGATGGAGGTGAGGCTGACCGGTCTATAGTTACCTGGGTCCTCCTTCTTACCGTTTCTGAAGATTGGAGTGATATTTACTGTCCTCCAGTGCCCAGGCACCTCTCCCAACCCCCATGACTTCGCAAAGATTATGGAGAATGGCCTAGCAATTACTTCCGCCATCTCCCTTAGCACATGCAGATGCATTCCATCAGGGCCCATGGATTTATGTCCATCCAGTTTGCTCAACTTATCCCTAACCCAGTCCTCATCAACCAAGGCAGGGTCCTCTCTTGTCTCAACTTCCTCTGGAACCTCAGCAGTCTGGGGTTTGATATCAGGACAGCTCCCAGAAGTATAGACAGAGGCAAATAAAGTGTTCAGTATCTCTGCTCTTCCACAAGAGGAAGAAGAAAGTCTATAGGTCATGGAAGGAGGGGTGGCCCCTTGGGATTATTACAAGGCTCTAGTCAGAGGATGTAGGCAACTAGGAAAGCCAAGGCCTCCATGGAATTTAAAATTGCAAGAGAAGTCAAGGGCAACAAAAAGGGCGTCTTCAAATACGTGGCAGGTAAAACTAAATCTAGAGGCAATGTAGGCCCCCTGCTGAATGAGGTGGGTGCCCTGGAGACAGAGGATACAGACGAAGCAGAGACACTGAACACCTTAACTCTGTCTATACTTCTGGGAGCTGTCTTGATATTAAGCCCCCAGACTGCTGAGGCCCCAGAGGAAGTTGGGACAAAAGATGACTTTGCCCTGGTTGATGAGGACTGGGTTAGGGATAAGTTGAGTAAACTGGATGCACGTAAATCCATGGGCCCTGGTGGGATGCACCCGCCAGTGCTAAGGGAGACAACTGAAGTCATTGCTAGGCCATTCTCCATAATCTTTGTGAAGTCATGGGGATCAGGAGAGGTTCCTAACTGGGATGAGGGATTAAAGTCCACTGTCAGCAAGTTTGCTGATGACACAAATCAGGGAGGAGTGGCTGACACACCAGCAGGCTGTTCTGCCATTCAGTGGGACCTGGAGAGCTGGGTGGGAAGAAATTGAATGAACTATAAAAAGGGCAGTGTAGAGTCTTGCATCTGGGCAAGAACCCCAGGTACCAGTATATGTTGAGGACTGACATGTTGGTTAGAACAGCATAGAAAAAGGAATCTGGGGGTCCTGGTGGACAGCAGGATGACCATGAGCCAGCAGTGTGTCCTTGTGGGCAAGAAAGTTAGCGGTATGCTGGGGTGGATCAGAAGAGAGGTGGTTAGCAGATCAAGAGAAGTTCTTCTTCCCCTCTACTCTTCCCTGCTAAGACCACATGTGGAATATTGTGTGCAGTTCTGGGCCTCTCAGTTCCAGAAGAACATAGAGCTGCTTAGAGAGTCCAGCGCAGAGCCACAAAGATGATGAAGGGAATGGAACATCTCCTCTATGAGGAAAGGCAGAGGGAGCTGGGTCTCTTTAGCTTGGAAGAAAAGAGACTGAGAGGTGATTCCATTAATGTTTATAAATATGTAAAGAGTGGGTGTCAGGAGGATGGAGTCAAGCTCTTCTCAGTATCATCTAATGATAGGGCAAGGGGCAACGTGTGTAAGCTGGAACAGAGGATGTTCCATATAAATATCAGAAGGAACGTCTTTACAATGAGGGTGACAGAGGATTGGAACAGGCTGCCCATGGAAGTTGTGGAGTCTGCTTCACTGGAGAGGTTTAAAACCTGCCTGGATGTGTTCCTGTACGATTTAATCGAGGTGATCCTGCTGTGGCAGGGGGATTAGACTAGATGATCTTTCAAGGTCTTTTCCAATCCTTAATGATTCTGTGAATATCTGATGAAAAGCAATATAGTGAAACATACTGCAGTATGTTTTTGTTAATGGAAATTAGACAATAAAAGGTAGCTAAGATTTCTTATTTTCCATTAATTGAAGTATTTGTTGTCTTTTAGTGAGTCTTAGCTTCCCTATGCTGACAATCATCAGAGTTTGTCCCTTTGAATCTCCAGGGATAGTCAAATGAGGCAAAAAGGATGGAGAAAAGCAGGGGCTTTTTTGAAACCATATGAGGATCAAAGAAGAAAAGGGTGCTGTTGGGTCAGGGGACATCTCCTGTCACTGGATCACTTTTTTTTCAGCCTGCAGCACACCTGAGACACAGGGTAGAATACTACCTGGCAAAAATAACTCTATAGGCGAGAGAAATGTAGTAAGGTGATGTGCTGGACAAACTATAGTGGGTGTACAGGACACGGTTTCTTACATGCGTTTGAAAATCCTGCCCATGGTAATGGGATGCAGGGGTATTTTGCCTTGCACCCTGATTTACCTTGTTGGGAAGAGATGATTATTTCATGGCCAGCAATGGCTACTGCACTGAAAACAAGGGTCCCACTGTCCAACCACCACTGGTGGATGTGCTGAATGTGAATCCTTCTGCCTGACATCTCTCGATCTCACAGAGTGATTTGAGGCAAGATGAACACAGCAAGCAAGAGACATGCTTAAGCTAACAGTAGCTTGTGTCTTCTCACTGAATATAAAACCACTCTGTCTTGAAGTATGAGGACCTGAGAACACATTTCCTGGGTGTGTGCTGAACTGGCTTCTTACAACCCTGTCCAAGAGCATACATCGAGGAGCGTAAAAGTAAGGCATGATACAAGAAACAAGTCGTTATTCCTCTGAAGACTGGTCTGGGACCTTGAGTGAATATGGCCACAGAGCTGTGGCTCAGATAGCAGAAGGCTGGAGGCTGAACACCAGCTGTATTCCAGAATGGAGCTGTTTTAACTCTGTCCATCCCTTTTTTTGATAACTGGACCTTGGTACTTTGGGTAAGTACGTGCTTTTGAGATCCACAGGTTGAACGCCACATACGGGCCGAGCGTCAGCGTATACACAGTGTAACATAGTAAAAGGATGTGAAAACTCAGGGTCTGGCTTCATGCCAGCTTGGTTTTTCTGGGTGAATCCACACACTCCATCACCTACCACCACTTGTGTCCCTGCTACCAGACAGTCTGATAGATGCCTCCCATCCCCTTTCTCATCATCACTCCCCTGACTCCTGCATGCATTCCCTGTCTCCTACCTGCTTGCTGATGCCTGCTTCTGCCCTTCCGCCCTCCTACATCAGCTACCACTGTCCCAGCAGTCTGTCTAGTAGTACCAACCTGACAAACCAAGATGTGATTACAGCCTGCTTTTTTCGTGTGTGAAACCTCAACAATGACTAAGCAGCAGCTAATGTAACAATGTGAGTTAATTTTTGTTCCAACATGTCCTCTTAGTCACTGCTTATCAGGATTTTCTGGATTAAAGAAGTTCTGCTGATGGAGAGATATCTTTGGTAGAGCCCAAACGCGTCTGGAATAGGAATGGCAGCAGTTATCTCCTGCCAACCTTCCTCACTCCGAGTTCACTGCTGACACAGCAGGGACCAGCGCCACCTGCCTGTTCAAAAAAACAGACTCGAAGACAAATGCAAGTGACAGCTCTGTAAAAACTTGCTGTCTGATACAAACTCTTGTTGTCAGCATCACATTTATCCGACCCTCCTTCTCCCCACTTGGAGCATGGTCCATTCCAGCATATCATGGCACCTGACACACCGCTGCGTTAGCCAGGAAGGACTGTGATCCATTGCTAAGGACACACTTTTAAAGACAAGTAACAACACACTCTACGTAGAGAAAAAATTCAGTGCCTTACTGTAAGCAGCTTTTGCAGATTGTGAGCCTTTTGTTTTTCAGACTAGCAGTAAGACCATTTTTGACCCATTAGTCCTCTGTCCAGACTAACACATTTTTGGAAACACTACAGAGAGGCTATAGACACTCTATTTGCTGACGCCAGCCATAATCAGAAGCATTTCACAGGAACGACTGCTGGCAGCCGTAGTGCTGACTGTGGAAAAGCGCAGTGAGTGAAAAGAAGTTGCAGTAACAAAAGCCAAATGAAAACAAACAACACTGAACACCCTCCCCATACATCTGCAAATGTTTTGTCATTCACACCAGGCTCAGCTTCATGCAGCCCACCTTCCACACACCATGTCCTCGAAGAGCCCCTCGTGCCCAGGGCTCAAGCCCCGGTTGGGCACAGTGTGCACCAGCCAGACCTGAACTCCTATTAAAGAGGGGTGGGGGGCATCTGCCAGCCAACCATGCAGATGTCCTGTAACAAGCCAGATGACAATTCCCCACATTATGGAGAAACAGGAGTCTCCAGAGGGACGTTACCTGAGGATTCTCTGGTATTTCAGTGTTGGTCATACCTCATCCCTGCCCTGTGTGTAGGTCTCACTCCATTAATGCTACAGCCTATATCTCATTGTAGCCATGGCCAGCCCAAGCTGAGCACAGCAGCTAGGTCTACAAGAACAAGGATGTTTTGGTTTCCTGTTAAAAAATAAAAATAATGAAAAATGTTCTTTATTGGAGAAGGAAGAGATATTTTCTTTCCCTCAGCAGGAAGTGGTTGCAAAAGTAAATAAAGATTAAGGAGATTAAACTGGATGGGAGTTTTGCAAGCCACAAAAAGGTGAAATAACTGACACTGCCCCTGCAATGTTTTGTTACAGAGAGAGCACCATTTTTTTATTTCACTATTTGCGACTCTAAAGTCCTTTTGTTCAGTGGATAAAAAGAAGTAAAGAAATCAGTGTGATAGAGAAGGAAATTGACTTTGTAAAGTCCTATGTCTGAAGAAGCCGAAAAAGCACATGTTGAATGGAGGTAGGGCATAAATCATTTTTGCACTCATACTTTTTTAAAGGGAAATCCTATACCTCTTCCTACATATGTTCATGCACTCGCATTATTTTCTTCAGTAGACAGAACCAAGGTGAAATCCACCTCTACTAAGTTTTAAACCACCACTATTAGGTTTTAACAGCAAAAGGGCTGTCCAAAATTGCAATCTCATGTCAGAGGGATCTACATTTTTTTGTTCATCAAGTAACTTCTTTTATGAGAGTGATTGGTTTTTACATCCACCTTTGTTTAAGAAATTGGCACAGTAGGCCAAAAGGAGTGTAAATAATACAGGCATACCATTCCGGAGTGAAGAGTTTTAAAGAAGGAACAAGTGAAAGGTGATGACACCCCATCACTAGCAGAGAGTTAATAAATTAGGATTACAAAGTAAATCTATGTGGGCAATGTTGTTTATGTGCTACAGACTGCCTGGTCATGAAGAGGCAGATGTGACCTCCTTTGGTCAGCTGGAAGAAGTCTGTTGTCTGCAAGCCATCTTCCTTATGTGGATCTTCAAACACCCCAATAATATTCAAAAGAGTAATGCAGTAGGGCACAAGCAATTAAGAAATGTTCTGAAGTGCATTGGTGTAAACTTCCTGGCAGAGCTGATTGAGATGCCTCGTGTTTACAATAAGGAAGAGCTGCACTGACCATGACCAGGGTGAAATGCAGGATCCTGAAAGGAAGTAGCTTTTCAAACAGCCTGGATGGGTGACCATAGAATCATTAGGGATTGGAAGTGACCTCAAAAGAGCATCTAGTCCAATCCCCCTGCCACAGCAGGATCACTTAGACCAAGTTGCACAGGAACATATCCAGGTGGGTTTTAAATCTCTCCAGTGAAGGAGACTCCACATCTCCCCTGGGCAGCCTGTTCCAGAGCTCTGTCACCCTCATTGTAAAGACGTTCCTTCTGATATTTATATGGAACATCCTCTGTTCCAGCTTACACCCATTGCCCCTCGTCTTATCACTAGATGACAACGAGAAGAGCCTGGCTCCATCCTCCTGACACCCACCCTTCAAGTATTTACAGACATTAATGAGGTCACCCCTCAGTGATCGATCAGGGGGATTTAGCAATGTGTATAAACATCTGAAGTGAGGAAATAAAAGAGATGGTGCTCACTGGTGTCCAGTGACTGGGCATTAAGTGCAATCAGTGCAAACTGACATGCATGAAATTTCATTTAAAATTAAAAAACTAAAACTTCAAGTGAGGGTGATCAAACACTGGTTGATCAACACCAATTGTTTGGTTAGACACCCAACCACTAGTGACCAAGCAAGATCGAGACATCTCAATATTGAAAATAAAAACATCTTTCTGGAGGAGGCCCTGTCCAGTGGGCACTGGCTGACCTGGTGCAAACAGAGAGGAGATGGACAGAACAACCTCCAGATGTGCCTGCTAGCCTCGGTTGCTCTGTGACTCTGTAACAAAGGCATACACAATTTTTTGTTATTCAGTTCTCTCTTGTCGACTGCCTTTGTTTTGTTAAATTTCCTGATTTCTTTATTGTTCTATGCTGAAAAGTCACCTTGACAGAAATAAAAATCCCCAGCCTCCTTTCCTCCTCACAAACAAAAACCATTTTCACGCTTTGTAATTTAACTGTATGTGGCAGTGGCAACTCCTAACAGCTATGGTTTAAACATCCCAGTGCTCTAGAAAAAATTCCTAAGTAGCTACATTAAATCATTCTCACGCATCTCACTGTCTCTTCACTCTTCCCCATTCTCTCACGTCTATTTGTGTAAAGCAGGATAAGTAACCTCTGAGTATAAAAAATAAGACATGCGTGACTTGGGCTCTGCCACTAAGACTTCTTTTTTTCCATTCTGAAAAAACATGCAAGACCTAGTTCTAGTATTTCTTTGAATGAAATGTCAAACACTTTTGGTCTACAGTAACTCTTCTCCTGTTCATAATGAAGTTCTTTTGCATTTCTGACATATGAAGCAAAGCCAAAACAAAATGCTGTTGTTGCTACTTGTTGTTCCAATCATAAGAAGTTTAGTGCATTGCATGTGTCTCAAATGAAAAGCAAAACATTGCAAGCCAAATCTATGTAATTTTAAGACTGATGGGTACAAGCCAAGACTTTGTTTTTTTGAAACTCACTTTTACTGATTTAAGCTTTAGTTCAGAAGAGTACTTAAATATTTATCTGTGTGCTTAGGATATTTCAACCTAGTAAAAATACGAGCAAATTTCTCCTCCTGAATCCTTTTTTTTTTTTTCTCTTCTACTTTAAAGGTTCAGAGTTTTTGCCTCATAGTGGTAAGAAAGAGCAGGGCATTATAAAATGTACATGGAACATTGGCTTACAGAAAGAAATCATATAAAGAGCTTCTGCTCTTTCTATTCCCTCACAGGAATTATTAGAATGGTACCGGGAAAAAATGTTCAGACAGTATGGGGCTAAGCAATGGGATCTGCTCCCACTGAAGCCCTTGAAATACAAATGTAACAACAAACCGTCCAGAGCTTAAGCAAAACTGTAGCTGTTAGTAACTTCATTGTGACCCCCCTTTTGATTTCCCAGGGACTTCAAAACACAAAAAAAAATCAAGGGCAAATTCGTAGTAAAGAAAAATTGTAACAGGTTTTCTTAACAAAGAAGGAGACCAGTCAGGAAGAATGGAATAAAACAAACACCCAGCAGCGCCACCCAGAGCCTGTAACAGTACGCGAGGCTGTGAACAAAAAACCGTGTCCCAGACAAGCCGAGAGCGAACACACGCACACACGCACCCCTCGCCTTTGCCCTTGCAAGCAGCAAATGCCAGCTGTGTGGGAACAGAGGAGAGGGGAGAGAAAATAAAACAAAGATACAGTAAAGGCAGGACTTGTAATGGATAGTACAATAGGAGGAAGGGAAAGAGAAAGAAAAAGAATGGGGCCTTCCCATGTGCCATAGAGAAGGGATATCCATTAGTGCTCACACTACTCATGTGATGGAGTCTGGTTGGTTCCTCATGTCAAGAGTCAGGAATTAACCCACAAGGAATCAAGATCATCAGTTTTCTGCAAGTTCCTTAGACTTTCATCTGAAGCATCCGGTGCTGACAGCTCTCATATGTCGGATGCTAGACTAGATAAATGATGGACATCACCCAGTTCCCGCATTCCATTTTCACTGTGAGGAGGCTATTAAGGCTTTTTTTTTTTTCTTCATAGAGAAATAAAATGTTATCTGACAGCCCTCCCCACTGGCTTGTCTCACAATATACACAACATAAAGTAGATTTTTACAAGCATAATGTTAAAGCACCATACTACCAGTTATTTCTACTACTATACTCTTAACATCCTTCTTATCTTTAAAAGACGTTATTATGAAGAGCAGTTGCATTTTATCATAACAGTTGTTATTATGAAAAGCAGAAGAAAGAAAAGAGTTGATTAATCAAGTTTATTCACCAATACTATGTTAAAAATAATAGAAAAGTAAAATTTTTTTAAGAGATGTTACTCCTGGCATCTTTGCTTGCAGTAAATGCTCTATCAAAAGCAATCTTCTTTTTTTCTTCTTTTTTAATACCAAACATTTTAGAATCATCATTTTAGTCCAATACCAATTTTTAAACTTTAGACCCTTATCTTCCGCTGATATAACTTGGCTTGTCTGTGTTTAACTCACTAGAGCAATCCCAAACCCAAAGGATCAGTAGGAAACTGCAAAGGTGCCTGGTCCCCATCTCACCAGAGTGGTAAGAATGGCTAAAGGACATAATTCCCAACACATCCTCGTCTAAGCTCTTTTAAACATGAAACACCAGCTCATTACTTCACCCTCACATACCAGCTGCCTCAGTGACTCATGGCTTCATGGTCGTTAACACCCCTCAAGTTACAGTAAAGCAAGATCTGGGGCAGACTATCAGTGGATTTATCTGAGGCTGCAATGCTTTTTTACAGCACAATAAGTGTTTCTTTGCCTCTTTTAATGGTGCAAATATTTCCTAATCCCTTAATAGAACTGTGTAAAAAACCCCTAAATATTCAATTTTTGGAAGCACACCTGATATGATCCTAAAATTTAAATATGCACTTGGCAAACTTAACTGAAAGCCTTGCCTTCTCCAGCGATACGTACTTTGACTGCCGCACAAGAAAAGGTGGAAGTCTCTCACAATACAGTACTATTCACAGACCTCCAGAGCTGGCTTATCCTGTCCACAGTAACATTGCGTATATCAGCACAGAGATCAAATATAAAGCATTCCTCAGGACAATTGCAGCCACCAGTGGCTGCTTTTTAAATAGAAAATTAAGGTTATTCCAGACTTTTGCTCAGTCATACAGTAACAAGTTGCTTAGCACTGTGAGGAAGGGAGGCACAAGGTTATGTGAGATGCTTGGCAGAGCAAGAGAACATGCTGCAATGCCGGGAATTTTAAAAATGCCTCAGAGATAAGGTGGAGGCTGCACACTAATAGAAGAGGGCAGTTACACAGTGAATTTTTTATTGGGTGCAAGACACCTTTCTGCAGTACTGTGGGTGTAGGCTCCACAACGTGTGAACACTAGGAGCTGATGCAGGACAGGCTTGTATGGTGATTAATGTGATGTAGGGATCCTTCTGCCGTCTGAAACATTTTGCCAGCTTTTGCGGAGCTGAACATTTTGGTGTCTTTTTACGTTAGTGCTTAAGGTAGGGCCACTTCACAAGTCTTGATTCACCAGTGCAAGGGTAGTCTCAGAGAGCACCAACTGTTTTCTTTTGGGGTAAAACCAGACAAACAGATGTATCACAGAATCACAGAATCATCACGGCTGGAAAGGACCTCCAGGGTCATTGAGTCCAACCTTTATCCTATCATCTAACCTTTATCCTATTATACTAGACCAGATCCCTAAGCGCCACGTCCACTTCCTTAAACACCTCCAGGGACGGTGACATCACCACCTCCCTGGGCAATCCATTCCAGCACCTAACCACCCTCTCAGTAAAGAACTTCTTTCTAACATCCAATCTAAACCTCCCCTGATGCACCGTGAGGCCATTTCCCCTCATCCTATCATCACTGACCTGAGAGAAGAGACCAACATCAGCCTTGCCACAACCTCCTTTCATGAAGAGGCATGGATGCAAAGCTGACATCCCCTCTCTCTGGTCTGAGGGGAAATGCTGTCATTTGGTCTTTGTGGAAGCAGAACGTAAATCTGCTGCTGCATAATTAAGACCACACAAATTGCTTTCACTTGTTCCTGATACCCACCCTACAGTAAACGTTCAACATCTTAAACAGGAATTCAGAAAGGGAGATTGAGAAGCTTTATATAACCTCATGTGGGGTGGAAGAAGTGAAGGTTAAGCAGATACCTCAATTAGCGATAAGACATTTTTTTAAGAACGAAATGGTCTGTTTATTCTTCCTGACTTAACTGCACATGTGTATTACAGTTCATGTTTGCAGTGAAGTCACCAGTAACGGACATGGTTAGGTCACATTTTTTCCAGAGACAAGT
Organism: Phoeniculus purpureus; assembly: GCA_028565055.1. Taxonomy (NCBI): domain Eukaryota; kingdom Metazoa; phylum Chordata; class Aves; order Bucerotiformes; family Phoeniculidae; genus Phoeniculus; species Phoeniculus purpureus. The sequence continues at coordinate 25,222,818 of JAOXOE010000874.1, forward strand.
CTTTGCCAAAAAGTGCATTTCCTGTATTTTCACACCCCTATAGGTCCAATAGGTGTCTGGTTTTAGCGTCACATGCTTGCTGAACAGCGAGAAATGGGTTTCTGGAGCCTGTGACAAATTGGAGAGGCAGAGATTGAATTGGGAGGCTAAGATGCACGCTGGTGGTGCAGGACAGAATATACTTATCAAATAAGAAACAACACTTTGGATAGTACTTTAGATCATTCCCCAGGTGTAAAAGCTCTGTTCCATCATTTTAGTTTGATGTAAACTCAGGTTCATTTTCAAGCTGATACAGACCTTGAGCTCTTCCCCACCTCCCCTTCAGTCTGTTTTTTGCTCTGAAATTCTTAGTATTTCAGCAGAATAAAGGGAAGCTTTGGATTTTGAGTTGGCTGGTTTTCAGCTGCTGCTGCTTCTATTTTATTTTAGAAATGAAGTAATGCTGAAGTAGCACAGTGGCACTGGAAGTATTATGCAGTTGAGAAGGGATTAGTGCGTAGCTCAGCTTTTGCTATCGTTACCCATTTTTCGCATGTTGCTAGCAGAAATGTTTTGACTTCCTCTGCCAAGAAGCAGAGTCTTTTATGTTACTCCAATTGTGAGATTTAATATCCCTTTTTAAATACTGCATCATAAAGTTCTGATTCATGGTCTTTCTTCCAAAGTCTTTTAAGTGTCTTTTGAGTCTCTTCCCCACAGAAGCAGAAGCAGAATGGAGTAGATATTAAATCAAGCATCATCTGAATACATAACCTGTCACCCAAGCCTGAAATAGAAAGCCACCTGGAAGCTTTCGTTGCTCGTTCAATTCTCAAGCCAAACAAGTATCTAATAACTGCATTACTTCTGGAATTTGGAATTGTTTTGTCATCACCCTGAGCAGGTACACGTGATAGCCATTAATACAGCTGCAGGCTGACTTGCAACCCTCTGGGAGGTTGTTAGCTGGTGAACTGGTTCCCAGTGCCTTTGAATACAGCAACACAAGGAACAGCAAAGCCATGATGAGTATAAATTTAAAATACTTCAGCAGGAGTAACACTCTGCTTTGTAAGGGGTGTCAAGCATGTGTGGCCCAAACGTTTAGAGCACTGACTTCTAATACCTTGAATGAACTGTAAAAAATACATTCAAAAGGAATCACACATTATAAAGGACATGGCTTTGGGACAAACAAGTGGCTCTGGAATGCCAGCTTTGGTGCCATGACCTCAGTGAAAATCCAGTCTGGGCAAAGTGATTTACACCAGGTAGCTGCAGCGTCAGTGGGACAGGAGAAGCAGTTTATGAAGCTGAATAGTTCTCCTGTGGTCAGGTTATTCTTGTGGCTGTGCTTACATCTGAACTAGAGAAGGCATCAAAGTAAATAGCAGGGGCATTGCTGCAGAACTGTGGGCTCTGAATTTGCTAACACAGCAAGTGGCCTGAAATGCTTGTGACAGGGGAGTGAGGATGTAATTTGGTGATTTCTACAGTACCATCCTTACTCTTCTTCAGCCACAGTGCTTGCTGGAGGAAACCTCCACCTTAGCCAATAGCATGTGTTTCTATTTCCTTAGCCTTTGCATCCAGATGTTCCTTTGGGGACTGATAGTTCTGTGTAGTCACACTTGACTAGATTTAGCGAGTGTAAATGCTCCTCTGTTAGTGACTTTAAAATCTTCCTTTAGAGTACCTGAGAGTACCTTTAGAGTACCTGAGCTCGCTTACATTCTGCCTGGGGAATCACCAGTTTGGCTCCTGTGCTCTCCTGTGGTGGGATTACAGCTTGTCAATAGTCCACATGTAGCACAATGAGGTAAATGAGATCTCTTCATGGAGATGACAACGTTGGAGGAAATGGAAAGATGGCATCCAAATCCTACCCCTTGCAGTTCCCATGTTCTTGTCACCTCTGTTATGGGAACATTGTAGTACTGTTCACTTTTCTTAAAAAACTGAAGCTTTGGCCCACATGCCACAGCTCACCTTAGGATGGAGTGATAGGGGGAAAATGAGACATGGTGATTTGGTGTGGGTCCTTGCTCAGTATTACATCCTTAAGATTAGCAGTGCAGCTGATTCTAGGATGTAAGTGAACAGTGGGATGGAGTTGCTTTACTTGGGCTTAAGTCCATAATGTGATGCCGATTTCCCTCACAAGCTCCCAGCTCTGCTTCTCTGGGATTTCACAGTGATGGTTGGGATCATACTGGCTTGCGAAACAAGGGTCTGCAGAGGTTCCAAAAAGTGTTATAAATTCTTTGGATAAATATTTTTGTCTTGTTTTTGTTCCAGCCCTCATTCCGTTACTAGATACTGTTGTTATCATCACTGGCAAAAGGAAACGAGGGACCCAGGCTTCTACCCAGGGTAGCATCCTACATCGGTTTGTAGTGGTCACACTTCTTGCCTCTCACCAGCCCGGGAGGTGCCTCCGTTGGGGTTTTTTGGCTTTTCTTCCCAGAACTGGTTTTGGGGAAAGTAGATTTCCTCCTGCTCTCTGCTCCAGAAAGCTGGTACTTGGCTAGCTGATAAGAGTTTGTGTCCGAGAAGGGCATTCACGTGGTTGTTGTCAGTGGGGAAGAGAGGTGTGCCGGTAGTTTAAACAACTGTCCCTTTCTTGCAGTCGCTTTTTTCAGTGTGGTGTGTGTGCCTTCGTGTAGCCTGACACGACTGCTGTGTGGTGAGAGGAGTTCCCTGGTGGCATTGCCTGCAGAATGCAAACTGTTTCAGTAAGTGAGACTGTACGGTGCGAGTTGTGGCAGCAGCTCTTGTAGTCCTGCTCCAGCTCCACAGGCAGAGCAAAGCTGGGGAAGGGTTGTGTCAGTTACCTCAGCAAACAGCAGCAAAGCAGCCACCCCTGCAGCAGGGGTGGAAGGATTTGAGAAGGATTAAAGCTCACAAATCAAACCCCACTGCTTTATTGGCGGTGTTCTGCCCCCATAACACTGTACACGGCTGTACTTGTGTACCCAGTGGATCAGTCGGTTTGAGCTGGTTTTGTTTTGAAGCTACTTTGTGGTTGCTCCTGACTCCTTTTGAGGCGTTTGGTTCCACAAAGAGCTATTGCTTTGCTAAGCTCAGTTGGGAGATTATCTCTGCAGAAACTGGGCTGTTGTGGAGAGTGATGGCTGGCAGAGGCAGTCCCTCGAAGAGTGCCAGGCAAACTCCCAGACTTCAGCTTCAGTGAGGAGCTGCCAGAGCTGTGCCTAGAGGACTGGGCTGTGTGCTCTGAGCTGGAGCAGCGAGGTGCTTCCAGCTGTGCAGTGACAGATGGAGAAAGGATTTGAGGACTGCTGTCGCCGTGCACTGAAATACACTTGAGTTCCTTGTTCTGGAGTGGTACTGACACTAACATTATGTGAGTGCCTTCATAGAACAGAGGCAATGGAATGCACACTGCAAGAGGGTAAGTGGGCTTTCTGATGGCTTTCCACTCCTCTCTGAGGTTTTCCTGGATCAAAACAAAATCTGGAGACATTTTTCTGATTCTGATTTTAGGAACTGCACTGCCTTTTTCCTTGTCATCCCCTCCCTCCCCTGTGCACCTCAAAAGGTGATGCTGCAGGGAATTGCCTTGGGGTCAGGCAGCTGCTCTTGCTGTAGTTTTGAGTGGTGAAAGTTGTTTAACCCTTTGGAGCCCATCCAGCATGTGGACAAACAGCTGTTCCCTGTGTATGGCCTGTGGCAGCTGCCCTCAGCCCTTGCACAGCACAAGTGCAGGGGAAGGCAGGGTTAAAAATGGGTTTTCAAGCACACACTGGCCTCCTCGCTCCTCTCAGCTGCCAGCCTATGGGTCACTTACTGGCAGATTATTTCATGAGCACTGCAGTTTGCTGTACTTTGGGAACTGCACAGGCATTTCTGGAAATTGCTGCTTTTAAACTGAAGGAAAAACACTTTTTCTACTATAACCAGCTTTCTAGTGAGCAGCGAAAGGGTTTCACTTGCAGACGGGCATTCACGTTGCAGGAGAAGCACCCATTTGTCAGCTTCTCCTCCCTTAAGCTATTTTGCTAACCCTTAAATCCTCTCTGGCCTAGGGACTTAGAATTTATTGTATTTTAGGCTCCATCCATCCTTAGTGCTCCCCTTTCTTTTAATGACATGGGAATTCAGTAGCTGGATCCACCTGTGGGCTGTTGGAGTAGCTCCTGGTGCTGCCCAGCCCAGTCTCAAGGCTGTACAACTCGCTTCCTGTGTCTGCAGGGAGCAGCTCTCCTCAGCCAAGTCTTCTGACAAACTGGTGAGAGGAAGCCTGCCTTCAGTAAGTCACAGGAGGATGACCCGCTGTCGCGAAGCTTTGATGTGTTGCTGCACTGGCACAAGGGAGCTATTGAGTGTTGAGTTGTGCCGCTGCTGCTTGCGATCAGTGAGTTGCCTCTTAAGACTCTGATTTGGTCATGGGATAAAACCCAGCTGCAGAGATCTACTGCCATTTTGAGCTAACCCCGGTGAAAGAGGTCGAGCTTAGCTGATGCACAACCTTTGAGCTGGAAAAGCAGGGGTATGACACAATGTGAGCCGTGGCTTGTTCTCTCAGCAGGGCTGTAGTCCTGTGACTAACGCAGATTTGAGCTATTTTTAGTGCTCTTCCTTGAGTTGTTTGCCTAGTCCTCTCTGTGCCTGGTTAGTGCTGTGAAGGTCACAGAAATATATTAGGCAGTTGTGAAGAGTGCTGAGGGGGCCAGCTGGTCGGGATGGCACTCAACCAGCAATGCTCCTGCTTTTGAGATAGAGGAGTCAGGGAAAGGCTGAGAAGTACTGGCATGCTGCTTTCAAGATATCAAGCCCAGCTTTCTTCATACCTCTGAGCTAGGGACTAGGTATGTGCCAGAAAACAAATCCAGGCATCAGAAAAGCAATAGTGTGGTTGGAAAGGGTTAAGAAATAATGTACAGTCTGTAAACCGATAGTTGGAATCTCTTACCTCGTGTATTTACCATTCAGCAGGGAGGAGCAGAAGCAGCACGCTCGATGTGGACGAGGGGCAGATATGCCATTGCTGACTGTATCAACAAAATGGAATGCCAAGAGACTCCACTTACTGCTCTAGTAGCTGGGCTCCCCTGTAATCAGCTTCCCACCATGCACAGAGCTGGGGCAACAACCAGGATGACTTAAGGGCCACTGTGCTGCTGGGGTGCCATGACATAGTGGCCATTACGGACACTTGGTGGGATGATTCCCATGACTGGAATGTAGGGATAGATGGGTACAAGCTCTTTAGGAAGGGTAGGCAGGGAAG
>JAOXOE010000874.1:25230489-25264001 GCA_028565055.1 Phoeniculus purpureus
TCCCTGGTCTTTTATACCGTCCTGACCACGGGACTTTGGGACAGGTCACTTCCCCTGGGACAGTTCCGGGGAAGAGACGCCTCTTAAAGCAACAGGATGTTTTCTTTCCTTCATAAAAGCACACACCTGTAATTCTGAAAATTCTGATAATTTTCAAACCACAATAACTCCAGAGGAGAATTTTTCATTGTGAGAGCAATTAGAGACTGGAACGTTCTTTCCAGGGAAGTGGTGGATACCACAACTACAGATAGATTTAAGGCTCAGCCTGACAGGGTGCTGGGCCAGCTCCATTAAACTGGATTTCTTTAGCTTAAACGGTTGGACTCAAGGTCCCTTCCAACCTGGTCTACTGGGACACTACTTCTCTACTAGTCTCTCAATTTTCAGTAGAGGCTCCTTTCTCTTCTTTCCCTCCTAATCCGAAGAAAGGATGGCAGTTCTCTGTACCCACAGAGTACTCACACCTTGGCCTGGGATCTCCATTATGTCCATCTGCCCTCATTTTCAGACATACATCTCCAAGCATGTCTGCACACCCAGAATGAGCATCTTCACTATGATCTGGATTCCTGCTTCTAGCTGGTTCCGTGATCCAAAGTTGCCATCTGATACTAAACGATAGGTGGTTGAGTCACCATCCCTGAATGTGTTTAAACACTGTTTGGATGTGGTGCTCAAGGACAGGGTTTAGCAGGGGGTTGTTAGAGGTAGGGTAGTAGGGTTAGGTTGAGGTTGGACTTGATGATCTTGAAGGTCTTTTCCAACCTGAGCAATTGTGAGCAAAATATCCAAGTTTCAGATTAGAAAACTTAGATCATGAGGAGAGATTTTCCTGTCACCTTTCTACTGACCTCACAACTTGCTACTTTTCAGGTCACACACAATTTTTGCCCAATTAACTAGGCAACCGGTATGAAAAATGCAACCTGCTGTTGCGCCGTGGAGAGCACCAAAGCACAGACGGGGCAGCCAGGAAAGCTCAGGTGCCAGTAGTCTTGTTCTCTTGTTTTTGTTTTGTTCACTAAACAGCAGTATTTTGAACCTCAGCATCTATCACCCGGAGTGTCAGTCAGGGCCACGGGCATTAACTCCCGGTTAGTCTCCATGAGGCTGCTGCCAGCAGAGCCCTGCTGTATTGATTCCTAATCTCCGCTGTCTCACCACTGACTGCGATGCTTCTTAGGGCAAGTTATGGGGCTCTTTAGCACTCCCAGTTGCACTAAAGGTTTCAATGATCTCAACTGTTGGGAGCAGAGAGATGGGAGGAACCAGAAGAAACGATTTGTCTGGGTTTGACACCACAGTGGAATCTGAAGTTCGATGAATCACTTTGTGATTCAACTTTGGTTCCAGCCTGAATCCCATCAGACAAGAGCTGTAAGAGAAGCTAATCAGTAAGATGGGCTTTGCTTATTGTGGGAATGGGGGGTCCCCCTCCCTTTATTTAAATTATTCCTTGTCCTCCAACAGAGCCTGTTGATTAATTCCTCTACAGCGTGTACAGGGCTGTGTGTTATCCCTCTACAAGGATCCGCATTAAACCAACCACAAACAATAACCTCATACCATTCAGCGCAGGAAGCATCATAATCTGCCCTGCATTAAAGGACTGAAAACCCTGCCTAGTGCTGGAAGAGTCTCAAGCTGTTAAGCTACTACTTAACTACGGTAATTCACCATGAAGTCTCTCCCATGGCACAGCTAGGGAGTTGTTTGCACTTTCTAATAACCAACACGTGACTTCGGCGTTTAATGAGTTCCCGAAATAACTGAACCAAAAGGCAAAATCCAAGGGGAGAAAAAAAAATCATAATTAAAATAGTGAATGGGCAGAAGAATCAACTGAAGGTTGGGGGTGATTACAAAATCGTTTAGGTGGAATAGCAAGTGGAGGAGAGAGGGGTTTTGGGGGTCCTGGTGGACAGCAGAATGACCATGAGCCAGCAATGTGCTCTTGTGGCCAAGAAGGCCAACGGCATCTTGGGGTGGATCAGAAGGGTGGTGGTTAGCAGATCAAGAGAGGTTCTCCTCCCCCTCTACTCTGCCCTGGTGAAACTGCATCTGGAATCTTGTGTCCAGTTCTGGGGCCCTCAGTTCCAGAAGGACACAGAACTGCTGGAGAGAGTCCAGCGCAGAGCCACAGAGATGATGAAGGGAGTGGAACATCTCCCTGGTGAGGAAAGGCTGAGGGATCTGGGTCTCTTGAGCTTGGAAAAAAGGAGACTAAAGGGTGACCCCATTAATGTTGATAAATATGGAAAGGGTGGATGTCAGGAGGATGGAGCCAGGCTCTGTTCAGTGACATCCAGCGATAGGACAAGGGGAAATGGGTGTGAGCTGGAGCAGAGAAGGTTCCATGTCAATCTGAGAAAGAACTTCTTCCCAGAGAGGGTGATGGAGCACTGACAGGGGATGCCCAGGAGGGTTGTGGAGTCTCCTTCTCTGGAGAAGTTTAAAACCTGCCTGGATATGTTCCTGTGCAACTGGATCTAGGGGATCCTGCTGTGGCAGGAGGATTGGGCTAGATGATTTTTCAAGGTCCCTTCCAATCCCCAATGTTCTGTGAGTCTGTGATTCTGTGATTTCTTTCCTGTCCCAAAAGGGGGTCTCAGAGTGACAGAAGGCAGTAGGTACCTGAGCCTCCACATCCCTTCTCCATCCTGATCCTCCTGTAGCATCAAGAATACTGATCCCTCTTCCTACATTTATGGTGATGATTAAAAAGAAGCACTGAGAGAAATCATGCACTTTGGTGGCACTTCCCCATGAAGATGAAAACACACCACAGATGTTATTGGTACCTCACTGCGTTGTCAGGGAATTGTCTGATCAAAAACAGGCAAGAAGAGGATCAGCAGTGTGGAGAGTCACATTCTGAGTGGGCAGGAAAAGAGGATACAGGTTCTGACTATGAACTTTCTGCTATAAGCTCTGAGCTGGACGGCCCATGGTCCCAGTATCTCAGCTGGGTCTGGAGTTGACCCCAAAGAGCCATCACCAGCACAGAGCCAGTTTTAAAAACTCTGAAAAGCCTGGTCTTTAAATGGTTTGATTTGCTGCTGTGGTGTTTGGGTTTTTTAAATATCAGCAAGGCAGGGTGTTTGTTCTGCACTGGAGCCGGCACACAGCCCTGTGTGGTGTTTGCCCTTCCGTCCTCCTGCACAGTGTAGTCTGCGCTGGTACTGCAGAGCTGCCAGGCAGCCAGACCCTGGGAGTGACACTTCAGAGAGAGACTCAGCTGCTACCGAAACTGCTCTGTGGGAATAGATGCAAGTTCTGCTCGACTCCACAGATAACATTCCTGACACCACAGCAAAGATGCTCATGGGGTTTGAAAACTGGGGTGCAGCGTGTTTCTCCTCACCTTGCACCTTCACGTTTGCCCAGAGCAGGGATGTGCTGCCAGCTCAGGGTTGTGGCGTCTCAGAAGGATGAACACTGGCACTGGTCACATCCAGGTTTCATGAAGGTTGCATGTATTTAGGTGCAACCACAAGGAAGGAAGGAAGGAAGGTTGGAGACTTTGGGGGCTTCCTAGTAACATTAAAACCAGAAAGGTTTTGGAGATTGAGGCAGCCCAAGCTGTAGGTATGATCCTAGGGATGGTCCCCGGCTCACGCCCAGGCTTGGTTTGCAGGAGACACCTTGTCTGGACCAAAACCATGCTGAGAACAATTAAGCTGCACAGATACTCAGATGCCTATGGCAGGTTCACAGCCCAGCACCGATACCAGCACAGGCACTGGTCCTTCATCTCTAACCTACTGAAGGATGTTGAGGTTTGCATCTGCCCTCAGCTCACTCACCTTGGGTGATGGTGTCAAAGGCAGCTCCCTGCTGTGCTACGGGGACAACAGTCCCCACCTTCCATTTAGAATTCCTCCGTGCTTCATTCTCATTTTCAAACTCTTCTACACACCTAATTTAATGCTTTTATACAAACAGAAAATCAGAGCTAAGAAAACTTGTGATTTTTTTCTTTTTTAGATTAAAACCTGCAGCAGGATTTTGTTTCAAATTGGGCTCAAGGCAAGTAAATTACACTTTGGCCAAAGGCCAAGTTCTGAATTTCTAATTAACTTAATCAAACTTTTTCATAGCCTAACCCTTGATAATTTATACAACCAATTCCGCTCAGTTAGCGTGCGCCCTGCACCAAATCAGACACAAATAGCGAGTGAGTTCAAAGGATTTGTTCTCATTAACCCTAGAGAAAATGAGTTCAGCAGAAGCTGAATGGCAGAAGCAAGTGGTAGCTCAAAAATGTTGCTTTAGAAGGTTGAGTAAACACTAGTTTGGTCGATTTTAACCGGAGATAGGGAAGTAATGTTGACCGCTCACATTAAAAAATACGCATTTTACTTTAATACCAAGAAGAGACCAGCACAGGGAGAACTCAAGCGTGTACGAATTTGGATCTTTTTATTAGACCAACTAAACTGACTGGAACTGAAATAAATTGACCAGCATGCGTAAAGCCTGGACGGGTTTATCAGCCTTCCCAGCTGGGCCACTGAAAGCTGTGGCCAGTCCTTATGAACCCCTTTAATACCTTCAGACTAGGATGGCAATAACAAAACACGTCATTAATATACACAGGGAATCCACAGTTAGGCTTTTGGAAAGCCTGTTATTACAGACTTTATCAGGGGATAGCTGTTTTATTTCCTGCTAAACAGGCAGGCTGCCTGAAGAAGCAGGCACTGGGAAGAAGTTAATGAAAACATCCAGCAGAAACAACTAAGTGATTTAACTAACTCACGACCATCACACTCAGGGGAAATGGCAGCTGCCAGCCTGACACAGTCCCAGAGGGATGGAAGAGGGCCCTGTCCTGGAGAAATCACCTGCTGCTCATCCTGCTCTCAAACCACATCTCAGGAACCCCCTTCAGTCAGGGTTTGGGGCAGATTTTGCTCTGCCACATCATCCCCCAGCTGAAACCTGTGCCAAAGCTCTATATTGTTTTACTACAGAATTATGCTGCTTTCTCTTTTATGTGAACTGTTTATGCTGGGAAAGACCACCCAGTCCAACCATGAACCCAGCTGTCCCAGCCCACTTGAGCTGTCCCTGAGCTCCAGATCTCCACAACTGGGACACGTGGCCAGGGACGGCGATTCAACCCCTTCCCTGGGCAGCCTGCTCCAAGGGTTGAGAGCCCTTTCCAGGGACAAGTTCCTCCTCATAGCCAACCTAAACTTCCCCTGGTGCATCCTGAGGCCATTTCCTCTTGCCCTGCCCCTTGTTCCTTGTGTTCCCCACCTCTCTGCCCCCTCCTTTTGCTTTGTTTTCAAGTTTTTCTCTATTTTTATTTATCAAGTGGATAATTCTTACAGCCCCATCAAGGATGAGAGCAGGACAATTGAAATTAGGGCTCACACACACACACACACACAGAGGTGAATCTGGCTTGTTTAGCTGACAGCCCCTTAGTGATGCACCTGTGAAACAGAGATGGTCTGGTCACCCTCCGCAGCTCTTCGTGGAGCTTTTGTTCTGCATAGGAACTGGTCTGTGATTCACAGCATGAGTTACAAGAATGCTGATGCTCGTACGTGTTTCACAATATAAATATTATCACTACTGTATTGAACCTAATATTGAACCTAATGGTTCCTGTGCATCACTCTTAGTGGTCTCCACATGGGTTTTGCTTGCACTAGCCATCGTGACCAGCAGCAAGCAGGGCTGGAAACCATCTTATGAACAAGAATCCTTACAAACGAAACAAGCACCCTCTGGACCAGCAGGCAGAGCAATGGGGCAGTGTCAGCTGCACAAGTCCTGTCTGCCTGGAGATCCCCCCTATGAAGCAGTGACCAGTTGCCACAGGTGTTTCTAGTCCCAGATGCTGGATGGAAGAGAATGTGAATAGTGAAACGTGGCTAAATCTGTGTCGTTAATGGCGAGGTTACAGCTGTCAAACTGTAAATTCCACCTTGGTTTCAAGAGGAAAAACTCTTGCAAGTGAAGGGAACTCAGCAGAACCCATTTATGTTGTCTTAAGGATGAGAGTAGAGAGGATTATTATAATTTCTTTAGCTATTGGGTGAAAAATCAGTAGGAATTTGCATCCTGGAAAAAGAAGGGGTTGTCAAAAATCCTGAAGAAAAGCTCCAGACTAACTGGATAATTAAATATCTCTCCAAGGATATACGAGTAAGCAGAGAGAGTATAAAGCAAGAAGAAAAGTAATGATCCCAAAGAAATCTACATCGTAAAAGTTGAGGAACAGTGTTATAAGCGAAAGAGAGCACAAGTCAAACTGGATTCGAGTCTGCAAGGAAATTAAAGCAGTCACAATGGCCCAGCATGTTCTCCATACGGATCACATGAAACAAGGAAGGAGAAGAGGTCACTATGGGTGGCCGCTGTTTTAAAGGCAACCCAAGTATGCTCCAGATTGCTTTGCTTCAGATTTCCAGAGGAAAAGGGGACAAAGGCAGGATGACCAAGGGGAATGAAACTGGAGCTGATCACACCGAGGGCTGAAACAAACCTCAGAGATCGATGGCTGGGCTGCACACAGCTCCAAGAAGTGACCTGAATCCAAACAACTGTAGCACCTAAGACTTCATACATTTTCCTTGTGGAAAGCATCAAAGCTGAGCACAGGCTGCTGGTGAGTCTCCTCTTGTGTTGTGGGCAGACAGCATCAGGGTCTTTTGAAACTGGACTGGAGGATTTGCCGCAATGTCGTGTAGTCGTGCATCCAGCTGGAAAGATGGTGATCATAAAGGACATAAGAAATTGGTCATCAGGATGGTTCCCACGGTTTTGACCAACAACAGGACCATTAAACCAGGATTGCCATTGGAACTGCTCCAGAATTGGTCTCCAGACCAATTTCACGTAACGTTTTCATAATGCAGAGCAGGAGGATTCTGAGCAAAATCGCTGAAGATATGAAGCAATGAGGTGTCATCAATGAAGGAAAGTAAAATATCACACTGATTTGGGGTCTGGAGAACAGGTCTGATGGGGAGAGACTGAGGGAGTTGGGGCTGTTCAGCCTGGAAAAGAGGAGACTGAAGGGAGACCTCACTGCTCTCCACAACTTCTCCCTAGGGATAGTGATAGGACCAGAGGAAATGGGGTCAGGATGTGCCAGGGGAGGGTCAGGTTAGATCTTAGGAAAAACTTCTTCCCAGAAAGAGTTGGGGGTGGGGGGGCGCTTGGAACAGGCTGCCCAGGGAAGGGGTAGAGGCACCATCCCTGAAGGGGTTCAACGAACAGGCAGCCAGGGTGTTTGGGAAGATGGGTTAGTGTCTGGGGGTTGTGGGGCAGACAGTTGGACTCTATAGTCTTGAAGGTCTTTTCCAACCCTGATGATTCTATGTACAAGGAAAGGGGAACCACTATGAAGGTGAAGCACCAGGACTAGGATGGAGCTTCATGATGCAGAGAATGAGCACGTTCCTATGAAGAGGAATGGGAGAAAAAGTAATTGTGCAGTTAGCTGGGAGGTTTTGGCCAGCAAAACAGGCTTTGGAAAAGACACTCAAGTGCAACAAAGGGTGAAGGCAACTGAGGGGAAGTAGAAAAAGAAGATTCAGTGTTAAAACATATCTGGAAAGATGAGTAAGAAGGAGATGTCGACGCTACTTTACATGTTCTACATCTGAAATCTTTTAAACCATGGCGCAGAGAAATGATTTCCAGCAAAGATGAAGAGAACTGTGATGATGATCACTGAAGCAATGGAGGACATCTAACACAAGGGGAGACTAGAAGAGGAGTTTGTTTGACCTAGCAGAATGCAAGCTGAGAGGAGAAGAGCTGTTTCAAGGACAATATTGGCACAAGATCAGGTGGAGATAACACAGCCAAGGATTGAATTTAGTCTGGAAGTCTGGCATCGTCTTCGATGTTTCTCTCCTGCAAGAGTCAAGGCAAGATGCTACAAGACACACCTGATCCCTTTGCAGGAAGCCCACTTTGGCACTGGGTCAGAGGGAGCTTTGGCTGCCTGAGCCTCAGTCAGTCACCTGCACAGGCAGGGGTTGGGGCTCACAGGAAAGTCTCACCAGGGCCATCCGCAGGCAGCAAGCCGTGCTGTCCCCATCACCTCCAGCATGAGAATGGTTCCTACCCAGCACCATAAACAACATTTGTAGTGGAGGGCTTAAGCCAGCCCTGAGCTACTGTACCCAGGTGGATAGTATTCTTTAAACCCTACAATAGATCAAGGAAGAAACACGAACATTTCCACAAGACTGTCTGGAGTACACATGGACTCTGGTGCAGGAAGCAACTGCTTTGAAAGCCAAAGTCAAGCCAAGCCCAAACCGAATCCAAACGTGCAGCTAGGACAAACCAACTGGGCTGCGTTGATCCAGAGCCCAGCAAAAAGATTTTGTTTTCTTCAGCGAGTGTTTCAGAGGACAGATTCTTGATGTGAGCTGAAGATTTGAACCATATTTGGCATCCACTTTTCTCCTCCGCGGGTCAAAGATAAACAATTCAACCGGTTTGTTTGATTTAGGAGGAACAAAATAACACCATTGTTTAATATTTTAAGTGAGATTTCACACAGTTTCCTCCACGTTTAACGCTTGTTATTCCAGATAACATCCTGCTCGGATCATGAAATTATTCCAGTTAAACTCAGAACTGTATCAAGCATCCCACTGGTCATCAAAATGAGTTTTTACACAATATTGAGCTTAATATTTATTGGAGTTTGAGCTCTGGAAACAGTGAACCAGCCTGCAGTGTTTTTTAACTTATCTCAATTGCTGATAGCATTTTGCAGCTTCTCAGCCCGGTCAAACTCCGTATTCGCTGCAAAAGTCACGGCTGACCAGTCTGATGGCCAACAGCACTGGAACCCAGCAAGCCAGCAGAGCCCATTCAAACAGGGAGCCACCCCAGCGCTGACTGGGAGCAAATGGTTTGTCAGAGGACATCATGCTTCCAGTGGAGCACACCTGTGACCCACGAATGACATTACCTCATGGAAAAACTGTGCTTCTTCCTGTCTGACCCTCATCCAGGAGAGCCCAGCTGTGGCTGAAGGGAAATTAAGTAAAACAAGTGTTGCTGTAGTCCTGTTAGAGGTGAGGCTGGCAGTGTCATTAGGAGACAAAAGGAAGGAAAAAAGTGCTAACTTACAGGCTTGGCAGGTAGATTTCACCCTGAAGACTTGAGTTTGGAATTAGAAGCTGCTGAAGCCCCACTTTTCAGTTCTGGCCCTCCAGTGGTGCTTTCTTTTAACTTGTGAGGTCCCAGAGTTAAGCCCCTTGGGCTCACCTTAGGCTTCAGCTCAAGAGTGCATCAGCCATCCTCTGCTTCCTTCTCTAAACCAAGAGGTCATTAAAAATCCCCAGAAAATGGATATCTGTTTCTGACATCACCCTTTGCTCATCAGCTCCTCAGTTAGAGCAGCAGCAGTCTCACGTTGAATCCCTGGGCTCTGCTAAGGATGAACCTCTTGCTGATCCTCCACCTCAGAGAAGTTCATGATAATGATCAAGGTCATTAATAATCCTGCCACGCAAACAGGGTTTGAACAATAAGCAACAAATGATGGGTGATGATGAGGGAGCAGAAACAGAGTGATAAAGATAAGATATAGAAACTGTCCATCCAGCCATCCTACGTAATTTCAAAGAGCCCTAAAGCCACTTGCTCATGAAAATGCATTTACAAGCTGCATCATACCCTCAGTCCGGGCACAAACGCTTCATTTGCAAGTCCTTTGTATGGGGATATTTACAGATGATACGTGTTTGAAATGAGAGTAAATGATAATGTATTGCCCATATTTTTATTTCTAATATCGATAAAAGTGTTGCTAAGTATTTTTAAATGCATCCAGCTATAAAATTTATTCAAGTACCTCTGACAGAAGTCACATTTACTGAGAATAATCGTTAATTCCCCCGGCATAATTCATGGATATAATTCAGAAGTGTATACAAAGAATACTTAAGCATCTTTTAGTATGAAAATGTTCAGGGTCATGGCTTGGTTCTTCTCCACTGACTGAATTACTGTCAAAATAACAGACACTTCGAGATCTGAGAAGATGAGAAAAGCAGAATTTGCTCCAAAACCAGAGCTCTCTGTTGGATTACTCTCATCGTCCTGGGGAAGTCGAGGACTCACTTTACAAAGGAAGAACAATCAAGTCAATGCTACTAAAACTACAACTAAGACACAAAAAGTTCCTATTTCTTCATCTCTGGCATCTGTCTATTGCACAGGTCAGTGTCATCTGCAGGGAAAATAAGACTGAAAGGCCCTGGGGTCACAGCCTGCTCTCCATCAGCTTTGGGATGTTACTCATCCTCACGTGAAGAGCTTTTAGCCATTCTGGGGTCTGTGTCCCTTCGTGGAGATGTAGTGGACCTCCCTGTGGAACGACACTCGGCTGCAGAAATCCTGCCGGACACTGTGAAGTGGGCAGTCTGTCAGAGCCTGATTAGCAGCAGGGGAGATGACTCAAACCACTGTAAGCAGGGGGACAGGAAAGGCCCTGCACTGGCAAAGAGAGATGTGCTTTGCAGTGAGAACCAAGACCCTGTTACCTGCAGAAGGATGCTTACATGGTAGGAACATGATGAGCTGCCATCTCTCAAGAACTTACTCACCAGTGTTTTGCCTTGGCCCCTGAGAACAAAGACCCTCGTATCACTAGGGGTGAAAATGTCCCTGGCAGTAGGGGATAAAATAAATGATTCAAACAGTGCCAGAGTGTCATAGAATCATAGAAACGTTAGGGATTGGAAGGGACCTCAAAAGATCATCTAGTCCAATCCCCCCACCACAGCAGGATCACCTAGACCAAGTCACACAGGAACATATTCAGGCGGGTTTTAAATGTCTCCAGTGAAGGAGACTCCACAACCCCCCTGGGCAGCCTGTTCCAGGGCTCTGTCACCCTCATTGTGAAGAAGTTCCTTCTGATATTTATATGGAAACTCCTATGTTCCAACTTGCACCCATTGCCCCTTGTCCTATCACTAGATGACATTGAGAAGAGCTGCCCCCAGCCTTCGACCACACTGGGAGATCAACAAAAGGACCATGAGAGACACTGAAAATCTGCAAAGCTGAGGAAGTGAAGGGGAGCCAAACCACTCAAGACTTCATCACTGGATCCTGGACTGATAATCTGAGACTTACCTGCTTTTCTTCCCTTTTCATCTTCTGCCTTCTTCCCCTTTCCCTCTCACTTTCTTTACTCACTGAGTTGGGCATCTGCTAACTTTAGTAAATTGATTTCTTACGCAGACCTATGGTGTCGGTCTCCCTTAATTCAACACAAGCAAACCCATGAACCTGAGTCACTCTCTTTCCATTCTCTGATGGATCAGGATGTGACACAGTCTGTGGGCTCTGTAGGAGAACTTTCTGTAAATTATTTCTAAATCATGGCTGGTTTTTTTAGTTCATTTGCTGAGTAATAAAATTTATACAGTGCTACTCACCACAAGAGGTCAAAACTCACTGAACAAGACACATTCCAATTGGCACATCAGCTCCCTCCACCTCCAAAAGCAAAGGAAAACCACAAACCATAAGCAAGGGAATCTAGCAGGGAAGCATGAACCTCCCCATATTCCTGTCCTAGGAAGTGGAAGATCTTCAGAATTGCTCTGGAGCCAGGACCGAGGACTGATGTCCTATTCCAGCTCCAGGTAGACCCTCACAGGTTGGTGTGCACCACTCCAAGACCTGGGTTGGGGATCCTCATTCTCCAGAGTAAAGCAGCCAACCTGCAATAAATCAACTGTCAGCAGAGTTGGTAGTGGCAGGTAAAACCATCCATCCTCACCCCTTAGGGACAGCATCAGGGCAGCAAAACGCTCCCTGCAAAGGCTCCTTCCCCCATCACTACTGCTCTCTGCAAAACTCACTTCTCTGGACAGGCAACATCTAATTTACTAGTGGCACAGTGGAAAGTTTCATCCAGCTGTGCACACGAACCAGTGAAGGTCTAAGTGGTCTGAAGGAAATCTGGTCACTGAGGAGTGGCAGACTGCACTGCAGCTACTGCTGAGCTGTCATCAGGTGTCCAGACGGCCCCAGTCAGTAGAAAAGCTGCTTTGTGGAGTCTACAGGCTCCCTGCCTGTGCCCACTACTGCCTGCACTCCAATGATGCAGCAGTTCAAAGTCTTAATATTTTTAAAATCATTGCTTTGCAATATGATGGTGCAAGTTTAATGATCCTTCTTATCCACTCCTCCACACTTAGTGCCATAGGAAACTGCGTGCTTGAAGAGGACTTGGAGATTCCCTTGGAGCTTTCCATCCAAATACTGACCCCAGTCTGTGTCTAACAACCCGTGGAGATCGGCAGCCAAGGAAATTTTGGGGTCTGCTTAATAAAAGTGCTCTGACACCATCTACCCTAATCCTCTGATCTTCCAAAGCAGGAGGTTTTCATTCACTTTACTCTCTTCTGAAAGCACAGCAGCAGCTGGTTTGGGTTAGGGGTAAGCTCCCTTGAAAGTGGGGGCTTTCTCCAAGACGACATTTGAAATCCTCACACCCGATCCCTGCTCATACTTTCTCTGTCATCCCGTCTCTCCCAGCTTGGATTAATTTTTTAAAAAAACAATATTAAACCACAACTATTAATCTGGAAATCAGCAAAAACTGGTGCCTCTTTCCCGCCTCATACCGGGTGAAGAATTAAGAGTAATGAGGAGCAACAGGCAATTGCCTACAGGAGCTGAGCAGGGTCTCATGTTAGGACCCTTGCTGAAGGGATTTCCTACATCCCTACTCACTGCCCACTACAAACCAACCACTGACCTGATCCAGCTTACAAATAACCCGGGAACACCCTAAAACACTGGAGGCTGAGGAAGAACTCGGGCAGTTTGACACCAAAGCTGTGGGCAAAGGATGCCAAGAGCCAGACATACCTTGAACCTGCTGGAAAACTCATTTCAGCAGCACTTCCAGCGTGATTCACACACGCTTAGTGATTTGCAATATAAAGACTATGGAGAATGAGAAGTTTCCAAGGCAGCAGTTTGGTTGCAGCCATGGATGGGCTTGGCAGGAGCAGTCTCATCATTAAATAATGTCTTGTAATGCAGTTAATCTCCCCATGCAAAAGTCATAAGGATAAAACAACAGGACTCTTCCCAGCTCCAAATGCAGTCCCCTAGAGGTTACCCCATCACACCTTTCCTTGCCCAGTACTGGCACCAATAATGTTTAGTTTTCCTTTGTAATTGCATTAATTTCTCTAGAGTATTAACTCGACAAGAGGAAGAACAAACTGTGCTTAGTGACCTTCTGCTGAAAGGGAAAAATGCTTCAGGGCAGAGTTTGTTGGGGGTTTTTTGTGGTCTTTTTTTTTTTAAAGATAAACTTTTAACTGTTCGATAAATAGAACAAGGGAAGGGGTTGGGTGCTGCCACACCAGCCATTTGTCTCGTCGATAAACTTACACCGTGACTGCTAGCAAGTGACAAGCAAGCGTGAAAAATGAAGGCAATGGCTTGACAGGTATCTGATGCATTTTCTCAGAGCAACTGGATCATTTTATCAGAGTAAATCGGAACCAGAAAGAGGAAAGAGAGCTTTTGCAACACGCACAGGCTTCAGGGTATTAAATCCTTGTTTCCACAGGGCGAGACAGCAGCGACTGGGCAAAGGCTGACCTGGAATGGAAGGCTGATGGACTGCAAACTTCACATTGCAGCACCACCATGATGCCGGCAAATCTCCTCCAGGGTCCTGCACCAGCTGCTTGTAGTCTCTACTCAGGCTCCATCCTCCCCTTCTCCCCTCCAACCACTCCACTGCAGCTCCTTCAGTGGAAAACTGGAAATATCATAAAGCTTTAAAGCTGCTGAAGTTACAGGAGCTCAGTGACAGGCAATGATCCATCATCGAGGCACTTCAAAGCTCGACTGCCTTTACACAGGTGCTGGAAGATCCTCCTGCACGCACACACACACTGTAAAATATTCATCCTTCGCCCGCTGTTTGAGTTTCATCTCTTCCAGCGCTGGCACGGCTGTGCCAGCCGTTTGCTGCTCTCCAAACACCAAATACACAAATAGGAAACTTTCAATTAGGCAGCAGCTCTGGTCTCTGATCACCCAAAGCTGCTGCGCGTTGGCTTTGCAGAGCGATGTGCTGATGCTCTGTGGAAAGGCAGCAGCAACGGTGGGAGAGAGGAGGAGCCGAGAGCTGCCAGCTGTGCCTGATGGGCACCTGCTTAACAGGTCCCACTATTTTCCAGTGAATGATTGAATTTAAATTACTTCTAATGCTGAAATTAATTTAACCTGTTTAAACTTAGTGTGTTGTCATGTGTTGTAAGGCTCACCAAGGCTCCGAGCGTATTAATAGCAATTCCTGTAACTATTAATAACTTGAGCCCAGCAGCTGACCTGTGTCATCGCGCTCGGGGGTCTCCAGGCACCAGCAAGTGCTCATGAGTCCTTCCAGCAGGAGGTACATGAGCACCAGCAGGTCCAGCTCGTGATGGGGAAGATGAGCAAAAAAGATGCAGAATAGCCCAGCTGAGGTCACCCAGGGAGGCAGCAGTGATCCTGAGAGCAGAGCCCCCAGCCCATCCTCTAACCTTTGATCTCATAGAGACTGGGGGAAACTCTCTCTGAGATGGGAAACTTTGTGATCTCCTTGGAGCAAGGACCACTCCTCTCTTTTCTTCATATGAGGAAGCAAGCAGAGTACTGACAGTCAAGAAGCCAAGACAAATCTTTTACAACCCAACGCTTGGAAAACCTCCCCCCAGTCCTTTTGTACCAGTGGTGAGACCCAAAACTTTCTGTTGGTGGGTGGCAGGGTGGGATGAGAAAAAAATTCGTTACGAGATGAAAGGTTTCGTGCTTCTCCCTCCAGCTAAAATCTGCATCACTTGGAGCTTGCTAAGGGGGTGCCAGCTCCCTCTGTCCCTCCTACCCTGTGGTGAACAGAAAAAAAATACTAGGAAAAAAAAGGAGCCAATGTCCCCGTTTGGAAAGGGTTGGGTTTTTTAAAGCCTCTTCTCTGCACAAGTTTGTCATATGAAATGATAAAAGAAATCAGAAGCCAACTCCACTTCTGTCATCCCTGCTGGAGACAACAGATGGGAAGACCCTCAAAATACCGTTACTGTGAGTAGTTATGTTAAAACACGAAGTTTGGCTTGGGGCAATAAAACCAGATCCTCCTGACAAAGGAAGATTAATATCTTCAGCTGCAGCCTGTTTTTTGCTTGAGCAGGTAAACACAAACACATCTCCTAAAGGAGAAATCCGATGGTGTCAACATCATGCACAGCACACACTCTTTCTAAATCGAGCAGCAAGCAGTACAAATTCAGTGGAGCTTCTTTTTCAAAACAAACACCAAAAGAAATTCATGGTGCCCTAGGCTCCCATGGCTTCTGCAGCAAAGAACGAACAGATCAGCTTCAGCCAACTGGTAGGGTGACAAATAGTGGGAAGTCAGTTGAACAAACCAGAGTCACAACTCCAAATTCTACCCAGAATGTCTCAAAATTCAGGGTTTAATTAAAATCCACAACCAGCTACAGGGGAGGGGAAAAAAATCACATCTCATTTAACACTTGAAAGCCTGTTTTTGCACCTTTCTCTGCAGATAAGAGGGACAAAGCTGTCCCCACAGGGGGCAGAGGGCAGTGAAACCTTTCCCTGCAAAATGCTCACTGGTCCCAAAGGATGAGAAACCTCTCCCGCTCTGAGTCTGCAGCTGGAAGCACAGACAGACCCACAGCCCAGCAGGGATGAGCTGGGATGTTCTGCACAAAGACCCCCAGCTCTGGGGAGGACCCAGCTCCCAGTCCTGTGTCAAGTAGTTCAGTAGTCTTACTGCAGCACCTGCTGAACAAGCATCCACATATGAAACCAACATTCACAGTGGCTCACCGAAAGCAGCTCAGGGTGGTTCTTTGAGAGTCCTGAAAACCAAAACCAGAGCTTGAGTGGAAAAGACCAAACCCCCAGGAAAAGTGACATTCTAGACACATTCAATCTCCGTAAGTGCGTTCTCACCCGCTTCACCCCACTCGTGGTCTAGATGTGGGAAACATAAGGAGAAAGGGTGGTTGCATTGGTCTGATACAAGGGACAAAGCAGACTTACTAATGGTTATCATGGAGTCATTTAGGTTGGAAAAGTCTTTTGAGATCATTGAGTCCAACCATGAACCCAGCTGTCTCATCCCACTGCTAAACTCCCCAACTGTGAAACACGGCCAGGGATGGCGATTCAACCCCCTGGGCAGCCTGTTCCAAAGCCTGGAGGCCCTTTCCAGGAAGAACCTTTCCCTAATCCAACCTAAACTTCCCCTGATGCAGCTTGAGACCATTTTCTCTTGTTCCTGTGAAAAGAGGGCAACCCCCACCTCTCTGCACTCTCCTGTCAGGTAGTTGTAGACAGCAGGTCTCCCCTCAGCCTCCTTTTCTCCGGACTAACCAGCACAACCATTTGCTCTATCAACACATTCATCTGCTTTCCATTTGTTTCTGTCACCATCTGCAGAGGACAAGACCAGTCCCGTTGCTCTGTCAGCCCCTTCCCTCCCAGGGGAGCTCTGGCAAGTTTTTATGAACACTGCCACCACTCAATCAGTTCGAAGGGATGGTGGGTTTCCCGCTCAGGCCATCCAAAAGCCCTTGGACAGCAGCAATTTGGCCTTCCATCTAGTGATAGGACGGGGGGCAATGGGTGTAAGCTGGAACATAGGAGGTTCCACATCAATCTGAGAAGGAGCTTCTGGAACAGGAGCTGTCCAGCACTGGAACAGGCTGCCCAGGAGGATTGTGGAGTCTCCTTCTCTGGAGACATTTAAAACCCGCCTGGCCATGTTCCTGTGTGACTTGGTCTAGGTGATCCTGCTGTGGCAGGGGGATTTGACCAAATGATCTTTTGAGGTCCCTTCCAATCCCTAATGTTCTGTGATTCTGTGAGGTGGGGGTTAGCCTCTTCTCTCCAGTGACTAGCAGTAGGACAAGAGGAAATGGGGTCAGGTTGTGCCAGGAAGGTTTCAGATTGGATCTTAGGAAAAACTTTTCCCGGAAAGAGTGGGGAGGCCTTGAAACAGGCTGCCCAGGGAGGGAGTGGAAGCACCATCCCTGGAGTTTGTCGACAAACAGGCAGACAGGGTGTTTCAGGAGAGGGTTTAGTGATTCAGGGTAGTAGGATGGACAGTCAGACTTGATTATTTTGAAGGTCTTTTCCAGACTTCATGGTTCTATAAGATGGACCCGAAGGAGAATCAAGGGAACTACAGGCCAGAGAAAGTTGTGGAGCAAATCATGTTGAGAGCCACCACACAACACATAGAGGACAAAGCAGTGATCAGCACCAGTCATCATGGGTTTATGCAAGACAGGTCCTGCTTGACTAACTATCTTTTATGTCAAGGTGACCCTCTTAGCGAATGAAGGAAGGGCTGTGAATATTGTCTTGCTGGGCTTTAGTACAGCCTTTGGCACAGCACTCCCCTGGAGAAACTTGGCTGCTAAAGGCTCAGATGAGCGTACTCTGCTGGGTATAAAAAGGGCTGGACAGCCTGACCCAAAGAGTGGTGGTAAATGAATTTCATTCCAGTTGGTGACTGGTCACAAGGGACTTGCCCAGGACTCACTATTGGGGCCACATCTGTTTAGTATCTTTATTGAGGAACTGGATGAGAGGATCAAGTGCACCCTCAGTAGGTTTTCAGAAGACACCAAGTTGAGTGGGAGTATTGGTTTGCTGGAGGGTAGAGAGGCTCTAGACAGGAGGCTCTAGACAGGCTGCATTAATGGGTTGACAAGTGATACAACAAAAGAAAAAGGCCTCAAGTTGTGTCAGGGGAGGCTTAGATTGGATGTTAGGAAGAATTTCTCCGCTGAAAGGGTTGTCAAGCCCTGGAACAAACTGCCCAAAGCTGTAGTGGAGTCACAGTCCTTCAAGGGATTTAAAGGATGTTTAGATGTGGTGCTTAAGGACATGATTTAGTGGTGACCTGGCAGTGCTGGGTCAATGGTTGGACTCAATGATCTCAATGTTCTTTTCCAACCTAAACAATTCCATGATTCTAAAAGGTCCAGACATTGCGTCTACCTCGGTACACAGATTGAAAAACCCATCATTGCCACATTTAATGTATTTTCCCAGTGCGAGAAGATAACCACAAGGTAAAGCTACAGCCACGGTCAGAGGTTTATGATTGCACAGCATCCGGCTCAGTTCACCTAACAATTACAGCAATCCGGAGTCGTGCGTCTTCTGCTTCAGTGCGTCCTCATGTTTCGACAGCAGATTGGAGTCAGAGCAGCCCAGATCAGGGCAAGTGACACCAACATTCAAGTGCGCAGCTGATAAGAAAATCACTCAGGATGTTGCTACAGGAAAAATGACTTCAATGTTCAAGACGCACCTCGCAAGTGGGAGGGGGGGTATTGCTCTGCAGAAGGGGAATGGAGAAAGTGAGAAGTGCTTGCTGAGTGGAGATTGTTTTCTCAGTACCTTCCATTCATCACAGTATCCAAAACTTTGCTCCTGTAGGGTGCTGGTCCCATTAATCTTCAACATACAGGAATTTCTGACAAAAATCACTTTGAGGTCTTGCAGAAGGTTTTTTTCACCACGTTGAAAGGTAGCAGTGAAGCAGTGGAAGGCCACAGACCTCTGTTTTCATCTCATGTTTGTCAATGCCTTGCTGTGATGCCTTAAGCAAAGCACACAACTGCTCAGTGCCTCAGCTTCCCTTCTGCAGAATGGAAATGAGAGATGGGATTTGGTCTGGCAGGAACATGGCAATGTGTTCCTAAAGAGCTACGGATCATGGAATCATGGAATGGCTCAGGTTGGAAGGGACCTTGGAGATCATCTACTCCAACTCCCCTGCCAGGGACAGCGTTTTGTCTCATCCAGACTTGGTTGCTCAAGGCCTCATCCAACCTGGCCTTGAACACCTCCAGGGAGGGGGCAGCCACAGCGTCTCTAGGCAATCAATACCAGAGTCTCTCCACCCTTGCACTGAAGAACTTCTTCCTAAGATCTAGTCTGAACTTCCTCTCGCAGAATCACAGAACATCAGGGATTGGAAGGGACTGCGAAAGATCATCTAGTCCAATCCTTCAGTTTCAAACCATTTCCCTTTGTCCTATTGCTCAATCTCCTTGGGAAAAATCCTTCTCCAGCCTTTCTGCAGATTCCCTTCAGGGATTGGAAGGCAGCTGTAGGGTTTCCCCAGTCTTCTCTTCCCTAGACTGAACAACTCCAGCTCCATCAGCCTTACAGCAGAGGTGCTCCATCCCTTGAGTCATCTTTGTGGCCTCCTCTGGACTCACTCCAACCTTTCCACATCCTTCTGATGCTGGGCTGGGGCCACCAGAACTGGCTGCAGGATTTGAGGTAGGGTCTCACAAGAGCAGAGTACCAGGGGAGAAGTAAAGGATGCCAAGTCCCTTTCTTTTACCACTTTCAGTTCAGCAGCCTAAATACACAACATTCTGCTTCAGACACCACAGCACCTTTTCCTCCCTTTTTATCTAGGAGGCTGAATTCTGGATCATCTTTTCATCCAGGCAACTATCTGAATGGAGCAACCACTGTTAGGAGACTTTTCTGTTTGCATACAGACCCTTCGTGCAATTTTTGGCAAAATAAATATGGGAAAAGGGTGTGTTTCAAAACCAAGGCAGATGCAGTAAGCCAAGCACAGCCTTCACTGCATCTGATGGAAGCCCAGCCTGAGGTGTTGAGGCAGCAAAGCTGATACTGGGGGTGCTGTTCCTTGTTGCTCCAACACTTGTGACTGCCTAGAAGGCAATGCCTTGTCAGAATTGGTATGATCATGTCTCCCTCTAGAGACTGTCTCTACAACCTCCAACGGCTGGGATTTGCATTCTCCTGATGCTCCAGCGGTTCAAAGAGCAGAGACTGGGCTTTGCATCCAGCGGGCTGGAGGTTGTGTCCCTGCAGATAGATTCCTGTGAACCATGTTAGTGCTGCTGCAGCCGTGACAGGCAGTACTGGGGGAGTATCACAAGCAATAAACAGTATGTGCATCCTGCTGACAGGCAGAAGGCCAGCAATTTGGAGCTCTCCAGAGAAAGGACAAGCAATCATTGTCAGGAGAATAAGTGGGAGGCTGCATCGTGTGCCTAGTTCACCCAGCTATGCTTGCCAGGCAGGTTTCAGGGAGGAATAGAGAAACACGTATCTCATGAAATAGAGACATTTCTTCTTTGTACTTGAAATCACAGTGAATCTGAAGCTGAATCTAACTTGCAGGGTCTGATTTCCCTCTGTTCAGTTGACCAAACACTTTGTTAGAGGGGACATGTTCCTGTGTGACTTGGTCTTGGTGATCCTGCTCTGGCAGGGGGATTGGACTGGATGATCTTTCAAGGTCTCTTCCAATCTCTGATGTTCTGTGATTCTGTGATTCTGTATCCATGTCTGGGGGAAGCTCAAAGCCTCAGCAGCTGAAGTAGACAAAGGAGTAAAGTTGGAAGCACAGAGCTTCACTGATGATGAAAGGAGTGAAACATCTCCCTGATAATGAAAGGCTGTGGCAGGGGGATTGGACTAGATGATCTTTTGAGGTCCCTTCCAACCCCTAATGTTCTGTGATTCTGTGATTCATGCAGAATATCCATTTCCTTTATTTTTTTAACTATTTTCTTCTACACACAAATTCTTGATTTCTGTCCTGCTTGTTCAAGATCTTTCTTAGTACCTGTGTTTGCAGCAACAGGATTCATCTTCCATAGACCAGGGGGTACTAAAGGATAGGAAAAAACTCTGTCAGAGCACTGAGAAACTGAGCAGAAAACTGGAAGACATCCTCACTTATAAAAGGGGCAAATGAGATCCCAGACTGGGGAGATATGGTACAAGGTGAGGGGTTTTCTCAGATCCTCCAAGTTGCATGTAGTCCCTAGTTTAATCGGAGGATTAAATCCAACAGCAGGGTAAAGATCTCCCCATGTCCTGCCCAGCACAACTCTGTAAGTGATCACAGGGACAATAAACCAGGCACTTTACCTGCTCCTTCTCTGTCTTCACCAAGGCCAGCAGAGACAGATAGATGAACCTGCAGCTCCTGGATAGGTAAACCCGCAGCTACAGGATAGATGTTCCTGCAGCTGTGAAATAGATGAACCTGCAGCTATGGGATAGATGAACCTCCAGCTATGGGACAAATCAAACTGCAGCTATGGGCTAGATGAACCTCCAGCTATGGGACAGATCAAACTGCAGCTATGGGATAGATGAACCTCCAGCTATGGGATAGATGAAACTGTAGCTGTGGAAAATCTCTGCTGCTGGCTCTAATGAAGATCTCAAGCCAGTTATTTCCCCATCTCAGGTCTCACCTGAACTGCCTGCAAAGGGTCTTTGCCATTAAGGGGCAGCAATGCTGTTAGATACTCTGAGATCAGTCACTTTCAGCATTCAAAGTGACGTTCCCATCATGATCCAGACAGAGAAGGAGACAGCAAGGGCAGTGCAGGTCAGAAAGAGCATGATACCCTGCACCTCGGAGACTTCTAAAGCATCACTACCCAGAGAACAGGACCAGCCACAGTCGCAGATAAAACCAGAGAGAAAGGTTTCACAGAGAAGCATTCCCCCTTTAAACAATCCCAAAGTTTCTCCCCAAACAAGGATTAAAACAGTTTTGAGGAGGGGGAAGGCACCACGAGAAGCACAAACAATACACCATAAAGAAGCAGATGGCAGCACAGCCCAGGTGTAGCTGTCTGAGCTGGTGATAGCGCTTTGGGGGACTTGGAATATCTTCCTCGCACACCAGCATGCCCATATATATAAACACACATCCCTATAAGCAGTGATAGTGTTTTGTAATTAAAGGTGCCCCACAGCAAGTCTGTGCTCGACAGAATAATACTATAATCTTTACAAATCCCTCTGCTTCCTTGAAAAGATGCAGCTAAGTCAAAGACTGAGGCACAGGGAGACAAAATGCCAGCACCAAAGGCACTCAGGATGCAATAAAACAGAGGATTAGATCTACATTACTTTCATTACATTATATTATATTTTTATTATTAGGTCCACAGTTATCATTTGATCTCATAGCTGCTGTGTCTGATAGAGTGGAACAAAAACAAATGGAATTCATCCCCCCACACACACACCAAGGAATTGGAGATTAAGGGAAGATTAACATCATGTGTAAATGAATGAAAAATGCAAATTGCAAAGAAGAAAGAGGATGGAAAAGGGGATGTGTTGAGGATGGGGAACAAGAACAACCCCAGGTACCAGGATAGGTTGGGGGCTGACCTGTTGGAGAGCAGTGTAGGAGAAAGGGACCTGGGGGTCCTGCTGGACAGCAAGATGGCCAGGAGCCAGCAATGGGCTCTTGTGGCCAAGAAGGCCAATGGCATCCTGGGATGGATCAGAATGGGATCAGATTGAGAGAGGTTCCGCTTCCCTCTCTACTCTGCCCTGCTGAGACCACATCTGGAATATTGTGTCCCGTTCTGGGCTCCACAGTTCCAGAAGGACACAGAACTGCTGGAGAGAGTCCAGTGCAGAGCCACAGAGGTGATGAAGAGAGTGGAAATCTCCCTGATGAGGAAAGGCTGAGGGAGCTGGGGGTCTTCAGCTTGGAGAAAAGGTGACTGAGGAGTGACCTCATTAATGTTGATAAATATGTGAAGGGTGGGTGTCAGGAGGATGGAGCCAGGCTCTGCTCAGGGGTGCCCAAGGATAGGAGAAGGGGTGATGAGTGTGAGCTGGAACATAGGAGGTTCAGCATGAATCTGAGAAGGAACTTCTTTCCAGTGAGGGTGACAGGGAAGGGGCTGCCCAGGGGGGGCTGTGGAGTCTCCTTCTCTAGAGACATTTAAAACCAACCTGGACATGTTCCTATGCAATTTGATCTAGGTGATCCTGCTGTGGCAGGGGGATTGGACTGGATGATCTTTCGAGGTC
Organism: Phoeniculus purpureus; assembly: GCA_028565055.1. Lineage (NCBI taxonomy): Eukaryota > Metazoa > Chordata > Aves > Bucerotiformes > Phoeniculidae > Phoeniculus > Phoeniculus purpureus. The sequence goes on from JAOXOE010000874.1 coordinate 25,253,401, forward strand.
ACTTCCAATCCATAATGCCCTGTGATTCTGTGCCACAGGGAAAGCTGCCCTGGTGCAAGTCTGTCTCCTTTATCTCAGCTCACTTCCATGTGGTCAGAAGGAAGAACCAGGGACCTGGTACTCATCTTCCCCCCTGCGTTTAGGCCTGATACTCTGAGATGAATGAGCATGAATCTCACTTGCCCCGAGGATCTGCTTGTGCAGAGCAGTTTCCCAGGATGTGCAAATCAGGACTTAGTGACACACAGGTCTCAACACTGGGGGTAGATGCTGAAACTGGTGGAGTGGCAGAACCATGGTTCATGTCTCTTGTGGCGGGGAGATTGGACTAGATGATCTTTCAAAGTCCCTTCCAATCTCTAATGTTCTGTGATTCTGTGATTCTTCCTTTTGCTTCTTACAGTAGGATGAATAAACCTCCTCTTTTAGATTGGGAGGCTTCAGTATCTTCCTTTCCTGCCTTACCTTGGTGTAAGAGCAGCCCAGCAGCTGGCAAGGTTTTTGCAAGAGCAGTGACCAGGCAGCAGTTCAGTGGGTCTGTCACTCTTCTCCAAGAGCACACCGTGCACAAGACCCGGCGTGCACAGACTAGACAACATTCATGCCTTTGCAGGATTAATTTCTGGAGGAGAGAAATGGCTGACACAAGCCAGGTATTTTTTGGCTGCAATCCTATTCACCACGAGCATTCACAACGGATTTACAAACCTAAATGGGGATTTATAGGGAATTTAGGCACCTAACTCTAAAACAGCGATCCTGAAAATCCCCACTCATCCATCACCTAATCCCAGAGGCTCCTGAGCTACATGGGTACCGTTTTTCTCCCCCTTAAAGCTCTGCCTATATGTATGTACCTCAATCATGGCAAAGCTGAGCAGCTCCTAACCAGAAATTGCCCTGCGCTTTAGTTTACCTGCCCTGAACATCCCTCTATCCATCGGCAGTCCTGAGGGACCCCAAGGCACTCCACATTTACAGAGACAGAGCTGCTGCTGCTTTATTTCAAAACACAGCAGCTTCTTCTTCCCCCCCCCCCCCCAATCTATACAATAGCTCTGGATAGTCTCTTTGAGTGAGGAGACTATCCTCCTCCACCAGCTGAATCAAACTCTTGTCTCCTGGTGCACAGAGAATATAAACAAAGGTGACTTGTGGAGTGTAGGATTCTTTGCATTAGCTGCACAGTCTGGGTGCCCTCAAGCTGCTGTTTGTGATAGTTTAAGGTGTCATTTTAGCATGAGATGGGTGGACATCGATGTTTTCAGGCAAAAGAACATGAAACGTGTCTTTGAGTATTAGAGGAAAATTACCTGAGTACTGAAGGAGGAAGGGACGAGCCTAGCAGCCCATCCCAGGCTCCATGTTGAGGACCAGAGAAAAAGAAGCAGGTGGAGGGCAGAAGGACAATGAAGATATCACTTGGGGGACACAAGAGTAGTAAATAAGAAAGTCCACAAAGAAAGTTGCCAACCCTTATATGCAGAAGTACGGGCAGCATGAGCAACATGACAAAGCAAATGGAACATATCAGGTATATTGTGTGTATTGTGGGGTTATTTACTCTAGAGAAGAGGAGGTGAGAAGAGACCTTATTACTCTCTACAGCTAACTCAAAAGAGGTTGCAGTGAGGCTGGTGCTGGTCTCTTCTGCCAAATTATTACTAGTAGCACAAGGGGAAATGGCTTCAAGTTGCATCAAGGGAGGTTTAGATTGGATCTTAGGAAGAAGTTCTTTGCTGAGAGAGTGGTTGGGCACAGGAATAGGCTGCCCAGAGAGGTGGTGGAGTCCCCATCCCTGGAGATGTTTAAAAAATGAGTAGCTAGAGCACTTGAGGCCATGGTCTAGGGGTTAGGGAGCTGTTGGGGTGGTGGCTGGACTTGATGGTCCTGGAGGTCCTACCCAGCCATGATGATTCTATGACTAATTACACTTTACAAATCAGATCACTAGATTATTAAAGTGCTCAAGTGTTACTTAGGCTAACAATAAACACTATGTTTTGCCCCATACAGGTGGTTTGTTCCCTTTAGCCTATTGTGACATCGCTATTGTAATTGTGCTTCTGCTGAAGTTAGGGCCTCTGCTCAAACATTTCCCACTCAGGAGGAAGATCTCATATGCAGTCACCCAGGACATCTCAGCTCCAGAGAGATAGGAGCCCTCTGTCTTCAGTGTTTCCTCCTGGTAAGTACCTGTGGATGGCACTGCAAGTTGCTTCTCCCTGCTATGGCTGGGGTTAATCCAAGTCAACATATACATTCAGAAAGTAGACTTCTCCATCTCAGCAACTGATGCTCAGACATTTTCTTGTCTGAATGTGAATTTTCTCTCAGAGTAAAAGAAGTTTTCGGAGTGCAATCTGTCCTTCTCAGTGGTAGATGTACAACACAGATGTATCTTACTCTTCCTGGGCTATAGGAGAACCAAGAGTGATGCAGCTGCAGACACATGAAGGGTGGGTGTCAGGAGGATTGAGCCAGGCTCTGCTCAGTGTCATCTAATGATAGGACAAGGGGCAGTGGATGTGACCTGGAAGAGAGGAGGTTCCATATCAAAATGAGAAGGAACTTCTTCCCAGTGAGGGTGACAGAGCACTCAAAGGGGCTGCCCAGGGTGTTGTGGAGTCTCCTTCTCTGGAGTCATTTAAAACCCACCTGGCCGTGTTCCTGTGCGACTTGATCCAGGTGATCCTGCTGTGGAGTGGGGATTGGACTTTCGAGATCCCTTCCAATCCCTAATGTTCTGTGATTCTGTGAATGACAGGAGCTCCTAAACTCTCATAGCAGGCACAGGTTTGTTCCTTCCTTGTGATCTGTCATTTTTCTACTACACAGAAAAATGCCAACCCCTTAAGCCTTCAGACACCCAGTGAAGAGGCCAAAACGAATTTCAGCCAGTTTGTATGGCTGGACACACTTCCTGAATAGGAGGAAGCTTTGATTGACCAGACAGAGAGCAGCTTACGACTGGGAAACCAGTCCCATCTCCTATTTTGTGCTGTGATTATTTATTAGCTGTCTTTCAGCAGATGAGAATCCCATTGGGCTCACCGGAGCACACACAAACACTAAGATGTGTTCACTAACACGGCAAATACTGTCATCCAGCAAAAAACTAGGAGCTAAAAGCATGAGGGAAGGGCAATATTCAGTCAGGCAAGGTGACATCGTTTCTTTAATTCTCCAGCAAGCCGAGAACTAGAAAACTTTGGAGCAGTCACCGCGTGAGGTAAAGAAGGACGTGTGAAGTTTTCACTTGCTTAAAGTCATTTAAAAGTTCACTGAGGGTCTGGTCAAAACCCCACTGAAATCAGCAAGAGCCTTTTGACTGGTTTCTTTCCCCTGAAGAATAGTGCTGCAAAGGAGAGACCGCAAGCTTCAACTACAGAGACTTGCAAATCACAGGGCATCAAAGTTGGAAAACCCTCTGAACATACCTCCCTCCAGCAATTACTTACCTGCCAGCTTTTGTACTGATGGGGAGAAGCATTAGTTACCTGGAGTTCTGTTTGCAAACGTGTTTCTCTGGGTGACATTACAGAGCCACACGTGAATATAAAAGCAGCAGCCCGGAACAGTGCTGACGAGCCCAGCGCAGTTTGCTTACTGGTTGATACAGAATAGAAGGATGTCTGCAGAGCTTCCCTGAGGTAGGATGGAGCTGTGAGCTGCTACCCGTGTGGTGGGATGGGGCTGCTTGTTGTTACTGAAGCAGGCAAGCACCATCCAACCCTTGCTCTTGCCCAGGCTGAACTGATGCACCTCACTAAGCCAGGCAGGAGTGATTCTTGTGGGTGTGACTTTTGCCATTTTAAAGAACTACAGCAGCATGGTAACATTCAGATGAAGTCAACATCCATCAGCAGTGCTTCTCATCCAGCTGCACCCCATCACCCACTATTTTGGGATTATAGCACTTCTTCACAGAACCACAGAATCACAGAACACTAGGGATTGGAAGAGACCTCGAAAGATCATCTAGTCCAATCCCCCTGCCAGAGCAGGATCATCCAGACGAGTCTTAAACGTCTCCAGAGAAGGAGACTCCACAATCCCTCCTTCTGATATTTATATGGAACCTCCTCTGTTCTGGCTCACACCCACTGCCCCTTGTCCTGTCACTAGATGACATTGACAAGAGCCTGGCTCCATCCTCCTGACACCCACCCTTCACACATTTATAGGCATTAATGAGGTCACGCCTCATTAATGGTCCTCCAAGCTAAAGAGACTGAGCTCCCTCAGTCTTTCCTCATAAGGGAGGTTTTCCACTTCCTTCATTATCCTCATTGCTGAGATCACCCCTCAGTCCCCTTTTCTCGAAGCTCCAGAGACCCAGCTCCCTCAGTTGATCCTCATAAGGCAGATGGTCCACATCATAACAGGCTGCCTAGGGGGGTTGTGGTATGTCCTTCTCAGAAGATGTTTAAAACCTGCCTGGATATGTTCCTGTGTGACTTGGTCTAGGTGATCCTGCTGTGGCAGGAGGATTAGACTAGATTATCTTTTGAGATCCCTTCCAATCCCTCATGTTCTGTGATTCTGTGATTTGTGGCTCTGCACTGGCCTCTCTCCAGCAGTTCTATCTATTTCCTTTGCACATGGTCTGCTCCATTTTGCACACAATAACATCCTGTGTACAGCACCAGGAATATTTCAGACCTCTTTTGAAGAAATATGGTGGTGAATGAGCTGAAAAATAACAGAACCTTAGACTGCAGTTGTGGACTCAGGGAAGGTGGGAACCACATTCTCTGGGTAGCTGAAGGCAGCATCTGAAGAACAAGACCAAGTAAGACCCAGGAGAACTGAATGTCTTGAATATTTATTGGAGAAGGAATGGAGTAGCACACGACCTAGAGATCACTGAAATTTTCAGGCATGGTCTTTTTTTTTTTAAATCAGAAGAGGGAGAGAAAAGCAATATGGAAAAAAAATTGCTGAGAATCTAAAGGGTTTTCTAAAGGTGAAAGGTAACTTCTTCCAGGCTGCCTCAGCAGCAGTAACTGTCACTTTTTTAAAGAAGTGAAAGAGTAAGAACAGCCAAATAGAAATAGATTTGACAAAGCAGGCAACACATGTGAAATAATATTGCTGGGCTGGTAGACAGTCTCGGTAGCAATGAAATAAATATTGGCTCTTACTGAAAGAGTCTATCAAATACGTATCGGCAAACCCCAGTGTTAAAGGAACTGAAAACAGATGAGTGAAGAGACCAAGATGGTTTTACCAGGAATGCTTTAAGGGTTTGAATATTCGGGTAGGGAAAAATAAATCAGATATAAAGTGGAAAGATGGCTATAAGTTTAATAGAATATAAAGAAAAAACCAACCTGTGGAGGAATAAAAACAAGAAAAGTAATATACAGGATGAATAAAATTGAGATAACAGCAACAATAACACAGAGCTATAAAGACCTGGCAAAGGAATTGGACTGGATGATCTTTCAAGGTCCCTTCCAATCCCTAATGTCCTGTGATTCTGTGAAGGGAGTGGAGCATCTCCCTGATGAGGAAAGGCTGGGGGAGCTTAGTCCCTTTAGCTTAGAGAAAAAGAGACTGAGAGGTGATCTCATTAGTGTTGATAAATATGTGAAGGGTGGGTGTTAGGAGGATGGAGCCAGGCTCTGCTCAGTGTCATCTAATGATAGGACAAGGGGCAGTGGGTGTCAGCTGGAACATAGGAGGCTCCCCATCAATATGAGAAGGAACTTCTTCCCAGTAAGGGTGACAGAGCAAGGGAAGGGGCTGCCCAGGGAGGTTGTGGAGTCTCCTTCTCTGGAGACATTTATAACCCACCTGGATGTGTTCCTGTGCGACTTGATCTAGGTGATCCTGCTGTGGTGGGGAATCGGATTTGATGATCTTTCCATGTCCCTTCCAATCCCTGATGTTCTGTGATTCTGTGAATAACAACAAAACAAAGTTTCTGTAAATCGCTCAAACTAAGAAGACGACAAAGGGAAGAACTAGCCCATTGTTTAATTGAGAAGGAAAATAAATAGCCTGTGGTGCAGAGATGGGGAAAAGTGAGTTATACTTTTAGAAAAAACAGTAGGAAATGTCTGTCGTCTTGTTTAAAAATGAAGTTTACTTGTGATTAACATAATTCATATATAGAATAAAGAGCCCTGAGAGAGAACACCAGATGAAACAGTGTGAAGGTAACAGGGATGCGTCTGACCCATGAGGACCTCACAGGATCAGCTTGAATGCTTAAGGAAGCAGCTCTGAGCAGTAAAGTCATTTTGTTTAATAATGCAGGGATGGCCGGTGAGGTCCCAGAGGACAGGAGAGCAGTGAGCACAGCAACTGTGTTAGAAAGAAGGAAGAAAAACAAAAGATCAGTCAGCCTAACTCATTCTTGGAGGACATTTCTAAATGACTATCAGGGGTTACAAAGAAACCACACCCTGCACATCTGTATGGTTTATATTGTGATACACATAATCTTTAACACCTAACCACATGGATGTGCCATGAAGTACAGAGATGATGGTATTTTCTACTTTATAGCATAGTTTTCCTCTGGATCAGGACCCCTGCCTGGATCAGGAGGCATGATAGACCACGCTTTGAATCCCGTCATGTAGAACTTCCTGGTACCTTCATGAGCATCTAGAATATTGTGTCCAGTTCTGGGGCCCTCAGTTACAGAAGGACAGAACTGCTGGAGAGAGTCCAGCACAGAGCCACAAAGATGATGAAGGGAGTGGAACATCTCTCTGCTGAGGAAAGGCTGAGGGAGCTGGGTCTCTTGAGCTGGGAGAAAAGGAGACTGAGGGATGATCTCATTCATGTTGATAAATATGTGAAGGAGATGGAGCCAGGCTCTTCTCAGTGTCATCTAACGATAGGACAAAGGGCAACAGGTGTGAGCTGGAACAGAGGAGATTCCACATCAATATGCAAAAGAACTTCTTTCCAGTGAGGGTGACAGAGCACTGGAAGGGGCTGCCCAGGGGGTTTGTGGAGTCTCCTTCTCCGGAGATGTTTAAAACCCGCCTGGATATGTTCCTGTGCGATCTAGGGAATTCTGCTGTGATAGGGAGATTGGGCTAGATGCTCTTTCACAGCCCTTTCCAATCCCTGATGTTCTGTGATTCTGTGAATTTCACGTCATCTGCAAGTTTATTGGTGATGATTTCTATCATTTCCTCTGGGCCAATCCTAAAGACACTGAACAATCCAGGGTCCAAAACAAATAAATGGAAGACTTCAATATCTCTAGTATAATTGAATTTCAAATTACATTACAAGATCTCCTGCTGAAATAGTTTTTAATCCATTTAGTGCACCAGATTAGGTTTTGTACCATTTTCCTTTAATTGGGACTGTGTTCAGGAACTGTTCAATAACTTGCAGAAATCTAAATAATTTATAACCACCTTATCTTTATTAACCAAACTTACTTTCTCATTAAAAACACATTCATTTGTTTGATATGACAGGCTTTCCATAAAGCTGCTCAGGCATATCAATCAGGCTGGCATCCTTTAATTCATTACTAATCACAGACTGTATCAGATTTTCTTTGATATTGTTTGGGATCAGTGTTAAACCCATGAATTTATAATTACCTGGGATTTTCCTATTATATGAAATATAGTTTCCTGGATTCTGCACAGAGAGCTCTTACAAATGGGTGTGCACGGAACTGGCAGGCTCAGGCACTCAAGCAAATTTGTTTGCCATAGCTGGAAAGGGCAGAACAGAAATACAATCACTCTGGAGACATCCATAAGGAAAAATCATGGGGTGAAAGACCTCCAGGGTCTACAGTGGCCCCCTTCTTCACCATTGCTCAGAGCCTTGCCCTGTTTGGAGATCACAGAATCACAGAACATTAGAGATTGGAAGGGACCTCAAAAGATCATCCAGTCCAATCCCCCTGTCACAGCAGGATCATCTAGAACAAGTCACACAGGAACATATCCAGGTGGGTTTTAAAAGTCTCCAGAGGAAAAGACTCCACAACCCCAATGGGCAGCCTGATCCTAAAGGCTGTCTGGGCTTCTGTTCCAATAGCTGACCATCTTCACTGTATTTTTTTTTCCTTCTAATATCTAGTTGTGATGTCCTTTACTGCAGCTTGAGTTGAGTAACTCCTGATCTACCACTGTGCACTTCCAAGAAAAATCAGGAACCAATAAAAATGGTAAGAGTATTATCAGGAAATAATCACCTATATGTAATTACAGAATCACAGAATCATTCTGGTTGGAAAAGACCCTTGAGATCATCGAGTCCAACCATCAACCCTACTCTGCAACTTCACTCCTAAACCACGTTCCTCCAACACCACATCTAAGTGTCTTTTAAAGTCATCCAGGGATGGGGACTCAACCACCACCCTGGGCAGCCCAGTCCAGTGCCTGACCACTTTTTTGTGAAGAATTTTTTCCTGATGTCCAATATGAACCTATCTTGGAGAAGCTTGAAGCCCTTCCCTCCGGTTCTGTCGCTAATGACCTGTAAGAAGAGACCAGCACCAACATCTATTCAATGTCCTTTCAGATAATTGTAGAGAGTGATGGGGTCTCCCCTAAGCCTCTTGTTCCTCAAATTAAACAGCCCTAACTCTCTCTTTTTGTCTTTAGCCTGAATAACCTCTTTTTACTTTTCTAGGTCCCACCAAATATTCTCTGTGAGTTCAGTGCTGTAGGTACTTGTGACATCCGAGCTCCAATGTGACAAGGAAAAGACTGCTCAGATACAAAGAGCTATTTATTCGCTGGTCTCCACCAAAATGGAGGTTGACAGCTAGTTTATCTAGATTAAATGCTACCTAAGTCCTCGAAGCTGCTCAGGAGAGACTGCTAATGAGTCTAGAGAGCCTAAGGAAAGTCTTGAGTGAGAGTAACCTCTGTCTGGTTAATGAGAAAGAAGAGGTATGTGGACACAGGTGGAAGTACAGGTCTGCTGTTAATGAACTTTGCAGGTTCATGTTCTTCCTCATCTAGAGATGCAATCATTCTATGAAGAACAGTGACCCAAAGATCTAAGAACTAAATATAATACTTCTCATATAAGCTTGTGTTTGTTGTCTGATTTGCTATGAGATACTATCACATCTTTTAGAGGGTAAAAAACACTCTCTGTTTGTTGTACACTATAAATCTCAAGGGGGAATGGATGTTTCAATGCACAGTACACCCAGACCTCTTAACCGTCTTTCCTAAATGCCTCTTGAGATGGAGAGGGATGCCTCAGCATGAGGGTGGCCTCTGTAGGGCTTAACGGGACCACTGAAACAATCCACCAGTCTAAAAAGAGGTTAAGAAACCATCCTAGCTACTCTTTAAATCTAGGTATTGAGTAGAATAGAGAAGGAGACGAGGGGTTGGGAAATGTCCTGTTTCATCCTTCTGCTTGGAAGTAAAAAGCAGGGCAACAACTGGCATATTGCAGAGGGAAGGACGGGTAATGACTGGCATATTGCAGCGTGAAGGATGGGTTTAAGAGACAAATTAATGGTTAATTAGATCTTCAAGAATAGAGCAGAACAAGCAACGTTTTCCTATCTGGGAAATGACCCAAGGGTACTCTGAAAAGAGGGGCTGCACAGTAACCAACTTGCAAGCCTTGCAGAAGGGCTTTAAACCATGTTTGGAGAAGGATGGCAACAGAAGTTCAAGTGATGGAGCCAAGTTCCTGTGGGACGAGAGAATTGTAGCTCTCTGAGGTTAGGCTCTGACTAAGGGGGAGGAGACTGCTGAGAATAGGAAGGTGGAAGTTAATTAAGTTGAAAGGGATAACAAAATGATGGAGCATCTTCCTCTCAAAGCAAGGAGCAAGGGAAGCAGAGAAGGGAAAATGGACATTAGGCTGTACAAAGCCTGGAAACAAGACAAGGAAAATTATTCTCTAAAGGAATAGCTTGAGTATGGAGGACTAAAATGAGAAAGAGCAGGGGCAAAATGAGTTTTAATTACGAAGGGACAAAAGGGTGATAACAGAACGTGCCATAAAGGTAAGAGAAAGGAGAGGAAGGCGATGGCAATTATACATACCTGAATAATGGAAAATGAGAAGACAGAAAAAACAGCAGAGGAAAAACTAGTCCAGCTGGACCGTTTGTTATTTTTAACTCTTTAGCCATGGAGATTGAAAAATCTGAGGTGATGAACTGATATTTATTAGAACCACTTTTACCAAGGGGGTAAGACAGTCCAAAAGGGCAAAAGAAACAGTTAAAATAATTCAAAGAGTTTAGACAAACTCAAGTCAGCAGACCTGGATGAAGTTCCCCCTAGAGTGCTTCAGGCACCAGCCAGAGCAATCTCTGACTCATTAGTAATTATCTGGGAGAGCTCATGGAGAACAGGGGAGATCCCAGAGGACGGGAGAAGGGCAAATGCAGTGCCTGTCAATAAAGAGGGGAAAGGAGGACTTCTACAACAATTTAGCATGGATGCAGATAAACTAACACAATGAACTGTTAAACACTCCAGATGTGGTCTCACTAGTGCAGAGTACAGGGGAGAAGAACCTCTCTCAATCTGCTAACCACCTCTCTTGATCTGCTAACCACCCCCCTTCTGATCCACCCCAGGATGCCATTGGCCTTCTTGGCCACAAGAGCACATTGCTGGCTC
>JAOXOE010000874.1:25264101-25278865 GCA_028565055.1 Phoeniculus purpureus
TTGGTCCTTGGGTCTTTTTTCACATCAGAGATCTGCAGGAAAAGAGCATGTCAGTCATGTAGAGACGAGTACCACCATTCTCTCTATTATTCATGCATCACCCCTGTCTGCAGTACAGTGGCACCCAGGCTGTTTGCAGACTGATGAATTCTTCAATTCATTTTGGTCACAACAATCCCCTGAAGTGCTACAGGCTTGGGGAAATGTGATTGAAAATCAGTCTAGCAGAAAATGACCTGGGAGTTCTAACTGACGGAAGGCTGAATATGAGCCAGGAGTGTGCCCAGGTGGCCAAGAAAGCCAATGGCATCCTGGTCTGTATTAGAAACTGTGTGTCCAGCAGAAGTAGGGAGGTGATTGTCCCCCTTTACTCAGCACTGATGAGGTCGCACCTTCAGTACTGTGTCCAGTTTTGGGCACCTCAGTACAAGGGAGACATCAAGGTGCTGGAGCAGAGGAGTGCGATGAAGCTGGTGAAGGGCCTGAAGAATAAATCTTATGAGGAGAGATTGAGAGAGTTGGGGCTCTTTAGCTGGAAGAACAGGAAAAAATTCTTCATGGAGAGAGTGGTCAGACACTGGAATGGGCTGCCCAGAGTGGTGGTTGAGTCACCATCCTTTGATGAGTTTAAAAGTTGCTTAGGTGTAGTGTTGGAGGATATGCTTTAGAGGTGAATATGTAGAGTAGGGTTAATGATTGGACTCGATGATCTCAAGGGTCCTTTCCAACCTAAATGATTCTATGATGACACTTGGTGTCATCTGTGAATTTACTGGTGGTGCAATCGTATCAATGATCTTGATAAGGAAATAAAACAGAAGTGGTCGTAATACTGAGCCCTGAAGAACACCACCTGTGACCTGCCACCAGCTGAATTTAACCCCCTTGACCTGTTTGGGACTGGACATCTAAGCAGTGTTTTGTCCAGCAGACCATATGCTCATCCAAGCCATAAGTATGTTTTTTTGTATGAGAAGCCTGTGGGAAATGGTGTCAAAAGCCTTTTTGTAAATCCAGGTGGACAGTATCTGCAGCCTTTCCTTCATCCGTTAGGTGGGTCATCTTGTCATAGAAGGAGATCAGGTTCATCAAGCAGGACCTGCCTTTCATAAACTATGCTGACTAGGCCTGGTCCCATGATTGGCCTCTGTATGGTATGTAATGGCATTTGAGATAATCAGTTCCATGACCTTCCCTGGCGCTAAGGTCAGGCTGACAGGTCTGTAGCTCCCTGTATGCTCCTTTTGGCCCTTCATGTAATGGGTGTCATATTTGCTACCTTCCAGTCCACTGGGACCTCCCCAGATAGCCAGGACTTATGGTAAATAGTGGAAAGTGACTATGGATGGACCAATATGTAAAGTCTTATGTTTTTAAACAATGTATTGGTCTTCTCTTAAGACATTTATGTTGAAGTGTGATAGATCAAGACAGTCTTCAAATAGGTGATTATAGTTTAAGAAAAAAGGAAAAGACTGGAAAAACTAAATCTACATAGTCAGAAGAGGAGGGGAGAGGACATGTACTTGTTTGACTTGATCCCCTTTGTTTCAGTAAGTAGCCTCGTGATGTAACATGGAAACTGATGCATTGCCAAAATACTATTAACTCCTTTAGCCTTAAAGGCATTGGAAACATGAAGTGGCTTTGGGGAACGATGTAATTCAAATATGAGTAACAGTGTGGAAAGATCATCATTCTTTGGACTACAGATTCACACCTAGTACATATTTAAAAATACTGGAAGAAAGTTTATTTAGAAATATGCCTAAAATACATTTCTGTGTTCAGGAAACAGGCACTAAAGGAAAAATTCTATCATGGGCTAAAGATCAGAAGTTCAAGTACCAAAATACTCCAAGAGCAATGGTACATGCTTTGTCAGTGAAATATAGATAACTCTTAGTTCCAGTCAACTTTTATAATTAACTCTTTGATGTCAAATTGTGTCCTTGTAGATCAGAGTTACTATTCAGTCCCATCTCTCTTGAACTGATGTTAGTGATAATTTTCTTTTTTTGGGTTTTGTTGGTGTTGCTATTGTTTGCATAGCATTTTGAAGGTCTTTTGTTTGTTGTTTTCTTGTTTTAATGAAGCTATAGCTTTTGCCAAACTTGCGAGATGAGCGTCATTATGAAAGTGGTTAGCCACATAGCATTCAGGCCTGTGGATGAACCATAAGCAGAGATTTTTTTTTTTGTTGTTGTCAAGCAATTTAGACTTCTATCTTGAAAGCCAACTAGGTTGCTAAATGGCAGGAAGTAGCTTTTCACTTCCTTCTGGTCTGTGAGCTTGAGTAACTGTTCAGAGTTGTGGTTCCTGTGTCTGTCTACTGCCTGACTTCAGTTTCTTTGGAACTATGAACTCTCCAAAGAGCTGACTGCCTTTTAAATAAAGCTAAATACCCGTGTGGAGATGTGCAGATTGAGGGAGAGAGTGAGGGAATTGTTGCTTTTCTCCCTTGTTAGCAAGGGCCAGAAGACTGCTGTTCTCTGCAGCACTTCGAGTGCATGTTCCACTCTGCTCAGCTGTTCCATAGTGTAGAATTGCTCATACCTTGGTGATCAAACCCAAAGCAGCTGTTGCAGGAAGAGTTGTTGCGAACTTGAACTTGAGCAAGAAGAGAGTGTTCTTGTATCTTAAGGTATCTTGTCCAGCCCTCTGGTGCCAGTTTAGGATGACAAACACTGACAAGAGGATGTTTTGGCATGAGGATGTAGGGCACACTACTCTGTGCCCTGCAGTTTGCAGTAATAATAAGGTATTGTGCCCTGCCTGGTAAACCAGCTATGCAGAGTGGAGGAGTGGCATAGGGATGAATGGGTGGGTGGCACAGAGAATGGGAATTTAAGACAAGGATTTTTTTCATAAACTAATTTAGTGAAGGACGAAACTTGAGTGGTGATTATGATGTTGAAGTAAAGCCAAACTTCAAAAATTAAAAGACTGCTGACCATTTTTCTCAGAATTTTCTTCTCTTGCTACCTGCGGCTGCATTAAGAGCTAGTGGTAACTGCTAGTGGTAACTGCTCTAGAGTACCTTTGTAGGAGTGGATCCATCTCTGCCCTGGTTTCTACAGGTGGCAACCATGACAACCGTTAACTCTGTCCAACTGCTCAAGACTATTTGTTACTCGGGATTCTATATGGGGTCAGCACAGTAATGATGGCAGTGGTGACTCAGCTGATCAGCCCTGTAAATTAAAAAATGAGTGTGACTTTCCCTTACAGCATTTAATTATATTTATTTATTTATTTATTTATTGCATAATACACTGTTTCAAATCGGTTATCATCTTCTATTTTCTATCTGTCATGCATTCCTTAATTGCTTAATTATTTGGTCACCGTATTTGGCTTTGAGTGGTTCCTGTTTGGCACTTTGTTATTGTCTGATGCCCTTTTTGCAGTGATGCATCTTCTTTAGAGATATGTCACTTGTAATTAATTAACCCCTAATAACGATCAGCTTCTCTTCAGGTACTGAGTGGAATTACATATGCCTACATGTTATGTTGCTCTGTAGATAGACAAGCCTACTGAGCTTAGCTTTAATTTAACGACTGTTCTAAGTTTACTTCAAGGGACACTACTTCTTCAGAAAGCAAAGTAGGCTAACTTCAGAAAATTTGCTCACTAATATTCTGCAATTTGTACAGTGAAATAAAGCAGTAACACAATTGCTGGGGAATCCTCAGTGGGAGATTAAGGAAATAAAAGGAAAATACTAATACTCAATAGTACTAGAAATGCTGGTTTTGATTTAACTCAGTATTAGAATTTATTGAGACTTCTGATCTGAATCTCTCTGTACATCTAGCAGCAATAGGTTTGTATGTCAATAATAAAGTGCTGGAGTCAGCAGCTTTCTGTAGCTTGCTTTGGTTTGTAGCACAATCACAGGATTTTTGTTTCTCAGCGTCTTGGTTATTTTCTCAACTTCAAACTATTCCTACTAAACAAGATAATAGCATAATGATAATCCTCACTATTTTTAAACAAAACCAGTATTGTTTTTAAATCATTAAAAAAACCAAACAAGGATAGAAAAGAATTAATATTGTTAGATCATATCGATTAAAATAAAATACGGACTGGCTGTCTTGCAGAAGAAAAAACAATATCCTGAACATGATTATGGAAAGAGAAATCCAGAAAACATTACTTTTTTGTAATACCTACTACATGAGTCTACACGGTTGTTATCTTTTACTTACAGATATGCTGAAATGTGTACATACTTATATTTGTGTGGTGTAAAAGCAGTAACTTAGTTTTCTTGCCTCCTAAACAGATTTTTCAGTTGTTATTCTAGATTGCCAATAAAGTAGTTGTGTACTTTAGTCAAGTTGTTAGTTCAGTGGTACAGCTGTTTTCCACCACCATAGTAAATAGAGGCTACTCTTAACTCTAAAATTATTACAACCAAACACTCATCTTGATTCTTTCTCTTTTCTTTTTGCCTTAGAGGGCAGTTTGCTGTAGTGAAAAAATGCCGTGAGAGGAACACTGGTCAGCAGTTTGCAGCAAAATTTATCAAGAAACGGAGAACAAAATCCAGCCGACGCGGAGTGAGTCGAGAAGATATTGAGCGAGAAGTTAGCATATTAAAAGAGATTCGACATCCCAATGTGATCACTTTGTATGATGTCTATGAGAACAAAACAGATGTCATTCTTATTCTGGAACTGTAAGTAGCTCTAGAGACCTGGGGAGGAGTATCAGAGTATTTGTTTGGTTTTGAAAAATAAGACATCTTCTCTGAGAATCAGAATGATTTAATGGGTGTGCCTTACCACACCAAAAAAAGTATCCTTTTTTTGGATAAAAAGTGGCCTGAGAATTCATTCTTGTTATATCAGAATGGTAGCTGCTTCATTTCTACATATATTTTCATTGTAATGTATTAAAATGGTTACCGAAAAGGTCCAGCATATTTAGGAATTTTTTCAGCTTGTTTCTTTATCATTGTTGATGTTATGAATCCAGAAGAATAGCCTGGAGCTTGATAAACTCATTTGAAGATAGAAGTAGGGGAAATGGAAATTCTAAGTGGAGGTTAGTTTAGCAAATTTTACTGTGTTGTATGTTGATGTAAAGCAACATTGAATGATTTTTCTTTTTTTTAATTGACATAACAGAACCGTATTTTCCCAGTTCTGTCCTGTTGATATGTGAGATGAACTTTCATATCCTTGTTTTAGTTCTCATTTTTTTCATCCAAAGTTATTGCTAGTCGATTTGAGGTAAGTATGCTGGCAAAGAATACTTCTGCATCGTTTCAAGTTTGGTTTCAGGTTCCTCAAAGATTGCAAATTCAGAAGTTAAGCATTTCTTGTTACAGTTTGGCAGTGTCAACTAGTGGGATGCGTATGTCTTAACACTTGTGTGCATGACCGTATGTTATTGCTCTACTTCTGTCTGTCAGTTAAATGTGTTTCAGACTAAGTATTTCATGTAAGTAGAGGACTTAATACCAGAATCCTGGACAGCACTTGTGTCTTTTCCTAGGCTGTTAGAGCAATTTTTCTTATGTAGGTTGTGTTCTTTTTGCTGGTGTTGATAAATGTTATTTCCACTTACAAGGATACTTCAGTATTGCAAGCTTTCAGTAACACGTGTATTTAGAGTGTAGATTTAAGAAGAAAAACAGGAAGTAGCTTTTGGAGTTTAATCTTTTCTATGG
Organism: Phoeniculus purpureus; assembly: GCA_028565055.1. Classification (NCBI taxonomy): domain Eukaryota; kingdom Metazoa; phylum Chordata; class Aves; order Bucerotiformes; family Phoeniculidae; genus Phoeniculus; species Phoeniculus purpureus. Next base: position 25,269,788 of record JAOXOE010000874.1, read on the forward strand.
TATATACATGCATGATACAGCTTTGTTATATTAACATATACTTTTAGAGTTCTAGTCCACTATGTGATGGTTTACTTCAGTATTTATTATTGTCTGGTTTGGTTTTCGAGAAGGTACACTTGCATTATTTTGTCAAATGTGGATAATTTGAGCAAATATTTTTTCAAACAAAGCTAAATTAACATCCTATATGAGACAAAGCATAGTTATAGTCCTGTCAGAATATCTAGTAGTCATGGGTTTTGTTCAGAAATGTTTAGATGTGTCACGAATACACAGCAAATACGTGTGATGCTGCTGCTTCTCCCTGCTTGATACTAGCTCTCTGATTCTTTCTGTCTATAACTTTGTTACCAGTTTATCACTGCTTCTGCAGTGTTTTCTTTCTGCTTTGTAATCTGTCCAGAGGAAATCAGCCCGATATCTGGACTAGAAAGGTTTGAGGAACTCTCAGTGATCTTGGACAGTGGTAGGAGGAGTGGGGGACCATTCTGCTGCGTCCTCCATTTCTGCATGGGATAGGATCTCTTTTGGCAGCAGTGTTGCTGTCTGTTTACCCACTAACTTTCACTGGATGGAAGCCATAACTGCTTCTTATAGTGTGTGCTAATTTTTCATGATTTGGGTAGTGTGAGGCTCAGCAAACTGTTCACATTGCAGTTTAGCTAATGGCTTTGCCTTGTTAATAATCACAGAATCACCGAATGTTATGGATTGGAAGGGACCTCAAAAGATAATGTAGTACAATCCCCCTGCCACAGCAGGATTGCCTAGATCAAGTCACACGGGAACGTGACTAGATGGGTTGTAAACATCTCCAGAGAAGGAGACGCCACAACCCCTCTGGTCAACCTGTTCCAGTGCTCTGTCATCCTCACTGTGAAGTCTCTTCTCATATTTACATGGAACCTCCTATTTTCCAACTTGTCTTACCATTAGATGCCACTGAGAAGAGCCTGGCTCCATCATCCTAGCACTCACCCTTTACATACTTATAAACATTAATAAGGCAACCCCTCAGTCTCGTTTTTTCCAGGCTAAAGAGACCCAACTCCCTCAGCCTTTCCTCATGAGGGAGATGTTCCACTCTTTTAATCATCTTTGTGGCTCTGTGCTAGACTCTCTCCAGCAGTTCTGTTCTTTCAGTTGGAGAGTTCTTTTTTCACTTTCCCAAACTGCTACATGAGTCTTTCAAGTTGAAGCACTGCTGTTTGGGGTAATGCATATATTTCATGAGAGGAAGACGATGACACACTATAGATCCTTCTCTAGACTGAATATACTAATTGCTGCAACCTTTTATAATTCATACAATCACCATGATGTTATGTAAAACTATGGAAAAGGCTTTGTTTTAGTTGCCTACTTAGACACTTAAATATGTAATCCTTTTTTCTAATGCTCTAATATTTGCATTTTGCCTAGGGTACTACTCAACATTCTTTGCTGCTACAGAACAATTTAAAACTGAAAAAATAAAACTTAAATATCCTTAAATAGCCTGTTTTGCTATCCTCAGAATCCATCCTAACCATTTTCCCTTCTGATTAGAGTATAACATTTTCTGGGGCTTGTCTTTCTTTACATACAAATGGTATTTTGTGTAACTTTTTTTTCTAGATGTTAGAAACTAAAAGTCGAATTACACCTACATGTGAGAAATACATAACAATAAAAACTAAGAGGAAACACTACTATCATATTAGTAAGTAAGTGTATTAACATGAACACTGGTATGGAAAAGTACCTCTGGTTTCTGTTCTTGGTAGATGATGCAGATGTCAAGCCACCACAGCTGCCCTTTTGGTGGCTGTCAGATGTTAATATGCACAATCTCAAGGCACCAGAGTCTGTTGGCTGTTCTCTTGATTTTTGTCTGCTGGTGCAGCAAGAGGTTTCCGATATTGCCTGCAGTCTTCTTAACATTTTTCTACAATATCAGCCAGCTGTTTCTAAGAGGGGAGTGACTGTTAAAATTGGCATTTAATTCCCTCCTAGCAGATATGTCAGTCCACAAACTGGTGATTTGTATCCACAAATACGTGGACAATTAACGGTGATAAGGTCTGCAAAACACTGAATGTTAAACAGAGCTGCATATCCAACACTTTATCCACATAAGTGTTTGGAGGTTTTTCTCTCAATGACCTTACAGCAGGAAAAATAAAGTAGTTTACAAAATGTTTAATTCCTGAAACTTTTAAAATCAAATACTTCCTTAAAAGATTCAGCAGTCACACACAAGCATGAGATACCCCTGAAGAGTAAATTGACTTTGTTACAGTTTTTGGCATACTGAGAGAAATCAGCCATATTTTCTTACTTCTGGTTCTTACAGAGTGTTAAGTATCTCCTTGATTTGGAAATAACTTTTAAAATTCCCACTCCTTTACCATCTTGCAAGGAATGGTGTGCATGTTTCATACAAACTAGAAGACACTGTTTCTTACCTAGCTTGTTATAATGTACTGTTTGAGCGAAAACATAACTTTCGTAAGTAAATGCATTTTCTGAAGGTAACAGCATATTTCTGCAGGCGGTGTCTACTTTTAGAAGGGATAACACATTTTTTGCAGTTACTACCAAGGACTGGTGTGCTTAAAGTCTAGCTCCTAAAGAAACCAAGGTCGCTGCTAAATCCTGTGTACCACATTGGAGTGCCATAATTGAAAGTTGTAAGGAAAGAAGTTGTAATTGCAGGAAGGAGCAGACTGGAGATGTGACCCAAACCTGACCAAGGTGTTGTATTCCATGTGTGTCCTAGGGATCACAGAAGTCAAGCCCTCTTCTTCTGTGGTTGGCATCCAGCATCCAAAGAGAATTCTGTCTGTTCTGCCTTTGATTCTAATCTGTGCATTCCTGAGTCCACCTACTGAATCTGATTCCTGTCTACTGCTGATTTCAGCCTGGGGCTTCCGGACAGCATGTCCACAGCATCAGTGGTTGCACGATCATCATCGAGGGAATTCAACATTAGTTTTGCATATATTTGTATGTATTTCGTAGAATTGTCTAGGTTGGAAAAGACTTTCAAGATCACAGAGTCATATCATCAGCCTAATTGTACCAAGCCCACTAAACCATGTTCCTAAACTTCATATTTAGGTGACTTTTAAAACAATGTTCACCTCTTTCCTTGCCTGTATGTTCTGTAAAGACCGGATAGGTAATGTTATTACTATCTTTTAGTTGTTAGTGTTTCCTTAAAACTGTTTTAGGGAAGGCGGGGGGGTCCAACCCAAAAGTCTCTCTCTCGCATTCTGGGAGGGAAGAAGAGTTAATAGAGGGCATTTGTTCAGTGTCCATCCAAGCTTCAACCCATGACAACTACTTGTGTTGAGTTTTTTTTGTCTCCTATCACACAAATAATTTAATTAATTAGAATTTTGTATTTTTTCTACACAGCTGCAGCACATGCTAAGCAATACTAAGCAATTTCCAGGAAGCTCTACTGAAGCCATCATTTTATCAGACTTCACAGACTAGCAAACACAGATGCCTCTTGCATAATGATAATTATTTTCTTTCCTCAAGCATGTTTTGCACATACTTTCTTCCCCTTTTTCTGGCCTTGGATGCATAATCTGTCTTTTATATTTATTTTTCTCTATGATTTATAACGTCTTCATTTAGACTGCAGACCTACAAAACACAGTGTGCAGTGTTTTGTAGATCCTTGTTCACGGTTTCCTAGTGCAACTGCAAAGAGTAAACACCCTTATTCTAAATTATGAAGTGCTTCCTTAGAATGCTCAAAAGTAATGCAGACTGTCTGGCCTTTTAAAATAATGGGATATTAAATGGTAAGTTAGAAAGACGCTAACTCATAAGTGATAGTGCATTATAGTTCTTTTTTAAAAAGATTAGTTCCTGCATTCTTTCTTTATAATTTGGTCCTGTGCATCGCAATGTCTCAGATCATTACTCTCATTAACCAAAACAGAACAGAGCAAAGAGAGGATGATAGATCTGTCTATAAAAATTCTGATGCTGTCATAAGTTGCTCATGGAAGAGTAAATAAGATGAAATAATGATGAGCTCTTCGACTTCTGCTTCCATCTTATTTGGGAGTTTTTTTAATTTGTTACAAGAGCTGGGGTTCAAAAGAACTTGAAGTGCGCATCACGTTTCTTTCATTTTTAGTTGTTTTTTCACAGAAATAGCTCTATCATGAAAGGAAAGCTTAGTGATGCAGTACCATGCCTTTGGTTTTTTTCCCCTTGTAGCTGGATAAAGAAAAAGCACAGTGTTGTTTCCTGAGTTTCAGGTGACTGCCTGTTCTGCTATTTCAAAATATTTGGTACACCTTGTACTTCTGAGGAGGGTGTTGGTAACTGCACAGTTCGCAAAGGCATTGAAATGAAGTAGAACACTTTAACCTTAACTAAAACAGAAGTAACATTATTTCAGAATAGGAAACAGGAACAGGGCGGACAACAACTTTCAAAATAATGCAGTAAGTCATACAAGAGGCATTTGACCACAGAAGCCTTAGGGAAAGTATTCTTTCCCCTGACAGAGGAAGTATTTGGATTAATTTACGTAATTCATCAGATTGAATCTGCTATAAAAATGGAATAAATTTATTCTGGACTTTTTCATTAATTTTACTAGTTTATGTCACTCTGAAATTAACCAAGATAAATTAACCCTTTTAAGTGTCAACATACTAGGTTAAGTTTCTTTAAACAGGGGGTTTGTTTATGTCTTCATGTTCGTTTGTGGGGGTTTAATTTCATTGGAAAACCATAGATAATCATTAATTATCATTTAGGTGTTATTACAATATGAGTTACATGATTGACATGGTGTGTGACTGAGTTGTTAGGAGGTGACTGTTCTGACGTTGAAGGTTAACTGGGTCTATGTTTCCATATTGGCTTCCTCTGAGATCTACCGATCACTTCCATGTCATAGTTAAGAAAGCCTGTTAACTTCCAAAACGCTATCCAGAAATCCCTTTTCCACAAGGGAGATATGTTTTCTTTCCTAGAAGGAAATACGCAGGTTGTGAACACATCTACTTCTGTCAGCCTTCCTCTGGGAAAGTTAGGAAGTGATTTTACCACTACTACATTTTCTAAAAAAGAATGCAGTTGACCCAAAGCTTTATTTGACTTGTATCAGTTTGGAAAGCTAACACCTCCACCTAGAAATATAGGGGAAGAAACACATACCAGCTTTGCTCTGTCTGACTGTGTTTGTACAAAATATTTGTAAGACCATGTTCCCTGCTACTCAAAAACTATTTAAAATCTACTTGTGATACAACAGTAAAAATAGATTTACTGAGCCCTTACAGCTTTCTATAACATTTCAGTAATACAGTATGTCCCTTGGAATTAAGGGGTGACCTCCATCAGTCATAAATTCTTATTTTATTGAGCAAAATATTTGAGCAACCTATTGTGACTGGAAAATTGTAACTTCATTTAAAGGTAAACAGCAACATTAAAGAGTTAATGCTTTAAAGATAAACAATATGTGAAGGTGACCACAGAGGCTTTGCAGCCGTAAAGGCATTTACCTGTGACTTGAGTACAATTCCCTCTCTTAATATGAAGGGCTATAGGTTGTTGCCCATCAGATACTTCCTAGAACTCTGGAGATCAGAGTTGTGGTAAGGCACAGATGAACTGCTCAGAAAGTTGTCTGGTGATTCCTACAATAGTACAGGGAAAACTAAGGGAGAGAAGCTTTATTTCCTCTGGGACTGTGTTACTGGGACTGAGTCACAGGGTTAGACTTGAACACCCAACAGCTTCTCAGGAGGTTTTTTGAAGACTGCAATAGCTTGCATAGATGGTGTCTTTACAGACTTGTTCCAATGCCATTCTTGATGTGTGATACCAGAAACTCCAGACAAGATGTATCTGGTGATTCTAGCTACATAATCTGACTATGAAATCTAAGAAAGCAGACTCTGCTAAATAGACCTGGAGGCACTACTTTCCAGTGAATGGGTTGTGGAAGTGAAGCTTGTAAAGAGTGTGGACCTATGTTAACCCTCTATTACATACTTAAAGTAATTGCCTGTAAAATAAAACCCCATTCTCATGAAGGTAGTAATGAAAAACTGGCTGCTTATGGCTTGGATGAGCATACACTGTGCTGGATGCAACACTGTCTGTATGGCCAGTTCCAAAGAGTGGTCAGTGGGGTTATATCCAGCTGGCGGCCAGTCACAGATAGTGTTCCTCAGGACTCAGTATTGTGACTACTGCTGTCATAATATAGATGTTAACATCCTTATCAGTGATTTTGATGACCACATAGAGCACACCACCAGTAAATTTGCAGATGACACCAATTGTTGTTCTGCTTGAGGGTAGAGAAGCTCTACAGAGAGACTTCAGATAGAGTGGATAGATGATCTGAGGTCAATGGTCCTGAACTTGGGCCACAACAACACCATGCAGCGCTACGGGTTTGGGGAAGTGTGGCTGGAAGGCTGTGCAGCAGAAAGGCACCTGGGGCTACTGGTGGACAAGTGGCTGAGTATGAGCCAGCAGTGTGTTCAGGTGGCCATGAAGGATAATGGCATCCTGGCTTATATCAGGAATAGTGTGGCCAGTAGGAGTGGACAAGCGATTGTCCGTTGTACTCAGCATTGGTGAGGCCACACCTCAAATACTGGGTTCACTTTTGTGCACCTCAATACAAGAAAGACACTCAGGTGCTGAAGCAGGTGCGGAGAAGGGCAATGAAGCTGCTGAAGGGCCTAGATGACAAGTCTTATGAAGAGTGGCTGAGGGAGCTGGGGCTGTTTAGGCTGAGGGGGTGCCCTCTACAACTACCTGAAAGGACATTGTAGAGAGGTAGGTGCTGGTCTCTTCTCACAGGTAATTGGTGATAGAACAAGAGGGAACAGCCTCAATCTGTGCCAGGGGAGGTTCAGTCTGGACATGAGGTAAAATATTCTGAGTAGTCAGACATTGGCTGCCCAGGGAGATGGCTGAGTCACCATCCCTGGATGTGTTTAAAAGTTGTTTCGATGTTGTGCTTAGCGATACGGTGTAATGGCAAACTTGGTAGACTAGGGTCAATGGCTGGACTTGGTCTCAAGGGTCTTTTCCAACCTGAATGACTCTGATTTATCTTGTGCCTTTTGTCAGAGTAAGCAGTAGGAGAAGCTCTCTTGAGTACTGTGCTCACCGGCAGTGGCAGAACTCAAAGGGAGAACATGAGGTACTGAACTTGACCCCTCAAAGTTACCAAGAGGAAAAGTTGAAATGGCCTGAATCTGCATAGTATCTCACTTTTTCTCTGGATAAAAGCTTGGAGGGCATCACATCCAGTACCTTGTCATTCACCTACTCCTTAAACAAGGGTTATCATGTCAGTTAGGGTCACAATATTTCAGCAGCTAAAGAACCATACAACACTTAAGAAAAATCTGTCACGTCTGCTAATAAACTTCCAAATTTAAGGGGAAAAAATTGTTAATTTTTTTTGTAATCTCTTGGCTTCACTGGACCTGAATTTCAAGATTTGGAAGCCCCTTGTTATATTACCTGTGAAGTACAGGTAACATGTTAATTTCCCCTGTTATAAGGCCTAAGGTACAATCATCAGAAATTACACTTGTAGCTAACTTGTGGCAAAAATGGGAGGGTGGTGCTCAGCAGTGCTAGAGAACAGCTGTAGGCTGTTAATTAACTATTCACAAATGTGACATCTTAGAGATACATGAAGACATGTACATAACATTTGTCATTTCCTGCAGTCTAAACCTTCAGGATATGAAATTGCATGAAACGGAATGATTCCAAGTAAGAAGAGTCTGAAGATTAAGAGGGTTTTTTTTTTTCCATTTTAGACAAATACAGTTGCTTCTTTTTAGACATTTCAAAAATAACTAAATATTGTGAGTGAAATCTGCCTTTTGGATCTAAAAGAAACATGTACATTCAAGGCAGCTCTTCATAGATTAGTAATTTTCACAGAGACTACCTGTTTTTAAAATGCCAACAGGAGTAAGAGCAAGCTGTAATGGCCGTAAAACCCATACCTGTGTGACAATGTCACAATCTGGTTTTGATTGCAGACTGAGCAGCACAAAGTTGCAAGCTGGTGTTGCTGAAAATGCCTGTTTTGAGTACTTCTCTTGCATTTGTGATGGGTGGTTGATGCTTTAAGCAACCAGCAGGTGCTCTCGCTGTTTCTTGGGGCACATTATCTACATGAAAAACAGGCCAGTTAGCCATATCTTCTAGCTTCTTCCTCAGCTGAGGAACCAGCTTTCCCACTTCACCAGATCTTGTGATGGTTATCCCAGTGCCAAACCATGCTGAGGGAGTAAAGGTGCTGGGTGTTGCTGCTACGGCTGGCTGCCTGTGGCTGGAGAAGTGGCTACAGTAAATGTCCATGCTCCACGTGGCATGGTTGTGCTCCAGTTAAGAGCTTCCAAGTAACTGCAACAAACATCTGATTGGAAACCTGTGAAAACCAGTTCCATGTGATGTGTAAGTCTCCTAGCCCAGAAATTGGAAATGAAGATAAATCCCACCTGTGTACCACTGCACAGGGTTCTGCTCATTGCCACAGAGTGCTGCAGAGGTACAGACCTGACTGAAAACTCTTTGCTGTTTTTTCAGTCAAAAGCAAAGAACAAGAGGGTATGCCATTTGCAAGATACTTCATAGCAGCCTCTGTGAAGTGACAAACTGTATTTAATCTTTAGGCATTCCATTGTAATGTCTCTACAACTACAAAAAAATGTTTATTAAAATGACCTTCCTCCTAGTCTGTAATTCTTGTATTTAATGGCACTTTGTTTTTATAATTGCTGTCAGGCAGAAAATATTACAACACAAGTAATACCCAAAACAGTACTCTCATTATTGTCTAGGCAGCTCAGTGAAAGCTACAAGAACTCATTAAAATACACTTCTCTTGCAATTTGCATTACAATAATGCAGATTAAGTCTCTTGAAAAGTAGAACTCACAAGGAAGTCAAATACATTTCCAGAATTTTACTCGAATTGTTTAGCTGTTGTGATTTTTTTTTTTTTAAATCCCATTTTTTTTCATGATCAGAACTTTAAATTGACAGGGGGTGGTGGTGGGGGGTGGT
>JAOXOE010000874.1:25278965-25289787 GCA_028565055.1 Phoeniculus purpureus
ACTTGCTAAAAGAAAGAGACTGTCTTAAAGAGAGGTTATTAGTACACTTTATTTATTTCAATTAAACAATCTCACACAACATTCTTTCATTCTCAGAAAACAGATCAAGACAGTATAGTTTTGATTTCTCAGCATCTTCTGTTGCACTGTCAAAATACAGGTAGTGTTTGAGTTGCAGATAGCGTTGTGCAATAATGTGTATTTTCCTTAAAATGAGGTTAAAAGATAATGTGGAACTAGTGAAATTGTTTTTATAAACTGCTGCTAAATTTGGCACTCTGCTATCCAACAGTAGCATCCCTTCAAGACGTTTAGTCTAGGTGCTAGCCAGTACTTTAGGTCTTGGTGTGGTTGGTGTTAATGAAAGTCTAAGAGTTGGTGTCCAAATGTCATAGCTGAGATAGCAAGTGTGCCAGGGTCTTCCTGCCTCTGAACTGGTCCCCCAGAATACACTACTAGTATGGGTAGTGTTGGAAAACTCACAGTAACAAATTCCATTTGATTTAAGCTGGTAGTGGAGACGTCCACTTCAGCTGCAAAAGCAGGGTGGCAGGAGGGAACACGTTCTGCATGACATGGATTCATACACAAGGAATCTGAGGGCCCAGCAAACCTCCATCACGTCTGCAGCCACCTTTCCCCATCCTCAGTAGTATCAGTTGTCAGTCGTAGTCTTTGAAGGACAACTCTCAGCGCAGTAACAGAGGCTGAGAAAATAAATTGCATTTCCAAAAGTGGCACATAGGTCCTTGCAGCTGCTGAACCAGCAGTAGTGTTGGGGGGGGGGAGCAGTGGGAGGTGTGTTGCTTCAGGCAGCTTACAGACGTTGCTTCAGATCCAGACAAAGCTGTGTGTGCTTTCTGGCAGCAGTAACAGGAAGGATTGCTGTGAATTACTTTTCAGGTCTAGTTTATGTTGTTTATGTTGTAGCCAGCCAAAACGACATATGGTGTGTATCTCTGAACCATGCAGAAGCACACAGAGAAATGTGCAGAGAGAAAACTGGGAGAAGAATATTGAATTCTTATTCTTGCCAATGAGCGTTTGCTCCTGGGAGGAACAGAAGAGCCAAGAAGAGCACACACAGGATGCAGTGTGGTTAGCTCAGTCCTACCACAAGCTACTTAGTTTATAGAATTTCCTTTTGAGACTGGCTTGTTAAAAGAGACTGTTCACATGACTCATTCATTAGCCCGTGAAGCTGTGGGGCCTATTTTAGTTTCCCTGCTCTAAGCATTGGATGAGACGTTGGGAATGGAATTTTTTTTTCCATCCTTCTCTCACGTGAATAATATTCCCATGTTTGTGGTACCAGCCTGGGGCATGGATTATACTAGAAAACTGACTTCTTTGAAGCGCACGTATCTGAGAACTGACTGGGCTTGCTTGAGCTGCAGCTTGTGTTGTCCAGCTGTCCACACGCTGCGCTGCACTGGAGGCGTGCGGGGCGGAAGAGTAATCGATATCTATGGTCAGTCCAAGTGGTAGAGAAGATTTTGGTGCCAGGGTTCTGCTGGGCACCCTCTGCCCGTCTTGTGCTTGGAGTCAGCCTTGGTTTCCTAGTTCGGCATACTGGGATGCTGTACGATACACAGGAGAGTGACGGGGCTGACCAAGCTGCGGGTGTCACATGTGCTTCAGCAGTGACTGGTTCTCCTGCAGTTTGCTCTGCTGCGAGAGCACTTGGGGCTTTTGGAAGACAGGAGGCAAACCTGTAATCTGAGGATAGCAGACACGCTGCTTCTGCTCCAGCTGGCAAAGTGACAGCATCTCAGGTCTGGCAATGTGCCAGGTTTTGTTCCCACCATGGGAAAGAAAAGAGAAAGAAGTGAAAGAGAGAATGAAAAGTGTGCGCTGTCCCAGATCTCACTCAACAAATAAGTATTTTTCATTTAAACTATTTGAAAGCAAGTTGATTGCCAAGAACAGGAACCGTATGTGGGAAGGAAAAATCAAGGGAGCAAGCACTGCTTAATGGTTCTGTGGTTTCCAAAGCCTTTTGGATTCAGATGATCACACCATGACACAAATGTAAGGCAGACACACATAGAACCACGTGAATGCCTTCACAGAAAGGACTTCTGTCCTGCTTTCCATGGACCTAATATAGTTGCACCAAGAAAGGAAAGCTGGCAACCAGCTGGCTGGAGGCACTGCATTTCTTATCAGAAGTGCTCAGAAATTTAAGCTCCGTAGTCTTGTGACCACCTTCTTTAGGATCAATAGATATTTTATTAAGTGTAGGGGAAAAAAATCTCAGCTCCACCAGGAGGTATGAAGAGAGACTAATTCCAAAATACCTTATATTCTGCTGCTGAAATACTCTCACTAAAGGCACAGTTTGATGTCTTGAGCAGACACAGAAACTAGACTTGATTGCTGATGTCCTGGGTGAGTGCTGTAACTGCTGAACTGTGAGAGGCAGAGGAGCAGAGATCATAGGAGAACGTTTGATACAGGCATGGTGTGGTATGAGAAATGCTGGGTAACAAAGCTGGATTACCTGGGAAGGGCTACTGCTGAAACTTTTACTGTCTCCAGGAACAGCTTGGTGGTAGGGTTTTGAAGGTCTGCATTATGGACATGGACACTGAAACCAAGAACGTTGAAAGTTACTTGAGTTTGTAAGTTTTTACTTGGAGGAATCTTAATAGCTGTTATTTTGTCAGGAAAAATCTTGAAGAGGCAGACAGATTTAATTTCCTACCATGCACTGCACGATAAGCATTCAGTGTCACGCACAGCATGCTGCGAGCGCAAACTCAAGTCAGCTACAGAGCCATTCAGCGCTTTGTTTCGTTCATAAGCTGTGTTCAAAGTAGTTTGCGTAAGAGGTCTGCTGGGAAGAAGTGGCAGATACCCCTAAAAGACTCTTCCAGGGTCCGTAAACATTTAATCGCCTGTTAGTGGTGCTAATATGATTAACATAGCTGTGATTTATTTTTTTTTTTTTCCCTAAGATGTAAAGTTGGTGAGGACTAGGATGACAAGGACAGTTTAGCCCAACACAACAGTATACTTAATCGAGACTTTGCCGCCACTCCCTTTCTAGCTTCCATTCTCAATGTTGTCACTAGGTCCGTCATTCGGGAAAAGGTTCGGGTTCAGTTACTTGATCTGAGGCTTGGACTCCATTTTTAAAGATACTAAATGCTGACAGTGTTTTACTCATACTGTAAAAAGTTACTGTTGTTGGATGCCCTGTCTTTTGAAAGATGGTAAGAGCAAAGGCTTAAGCAGATGGATTGGAAGTGTCGGTGGGTTTTATTGCACTTAACTGTTTAAGGATCAGTAATGGGGCAAAAAGGGAATATAAAGTGTTTGGCTGATCACTGTCTGCAACAAAAGACCCCCACGTGTACTTCATTGTTCACTCTACTTACATAAAATCTATTTCCATTGTGACTTGGTTGCAAATCCCCATTCTTTTGATTTCGGTATGTTAGTAACTGTTTTGGCAGAACTGCTTGAATTTTAAGTGTAAATAGATGTTAAGTGCTTTCCTCGGTGCATACAGTCTATTGTGGACAGATACCCTGGAAGAACTGTATTTCATTTAACTGAAAGCTCTCTGTTTTGAGGTTTTATATCTAACTTTTATCCTTGTGGTGTGGATTTAATACTAGTACAAAACTATTTTTAAGCCTTTTGATTACTTGGATTATACACTTACGTGGAGGACATTTTCAAGTGGCTCTTCCAGATGTTTCCAGTGCCTTCCCTTCCTGCTTCTAGCAGTATAAAGAACCTCTAGCATAACTTAAGGGAAAACAAATGTAGTGGTGGAAGCAGTGGAGTTGAAGATGCTGCAGGTGTGTGTCTAGGTCTGGGTTAGGTTACTAATGTGGAACAAGAAGTTTGTCTTTGAGCATTCTTGATTTCCAAAGCCCGGGCTCAGGCACGCAGGGCGCTGCACCACTGCCACGACACCAGCCAGTGTCGAGAGGCATCTGCCTGACTGCTGCCGGGAAAAACCCCAACCCAACAACAACAATTGAGCCAAACTGTGTAGAGATGTATTGTTTATTGACACATACAGACATAGCACAGTTTTTCTCTCCGCCTCTAACGTTTTTTCTCCTCCCAAAGGTTCGCCATCGCTGGTGTGAACTTGTTGTTAAACATAAGTATGTGCCTGGGTATGGAGATGTTGAGAAATTTCTCAGGGAAGATCAGGTCAGTTACACTTAATTAGTGTTTTCAAAATAGTAATTAAAAAATAGAAATGATTCAAGTGTACTTTCTTGCTCCAGTTTGTAAAAAACTTGAATGTGTGTTCAGTTTTTTACTTTTTTCCCCTTAAGTATGGTAGTTTACGGAATCTACTTAAGGGCATTCAGGCCCACCTAAGCATTCTGGTAAGTAGTGAAATAGGGTCTGTTCTATTCTCTCCCTCTACTTTACGCAAGCTAGAGGTAGGAACAGTGATGGAAAGGTGCTTCTCAGCAGTGGTTCCTTTTGCAGGATGGCAAAGGCAAGTCTAGCTCTGAATCTTAATGCAATGGAGGCGTGAGCTAGGTACAAACTGATGGCTTCTGTTTTCAAGGTGGTGTCCAGAAGAAGAAGCATAGCAGAAAAATAAACACAGTTAGCCTTTTAAGACCTTAAAAGTCTTCTGGAGCATTTCCCTAACTGTGAAGCGACCCGCATTCTCTGAATGTACGTGTCCTTACTATGGCTTTTTATTTTCAGTCTCATACAGTTCCAATTGTACCTCTGTCTCAGTCTTTTTATTTCAGTGTTACTTATTTTATTCACTATGAACTCTGTACAATCAAGACTCTCACTGCCTACGATAACTGTTATGTATTTAGATGTACCAAAGTGTAGGCAAGACACTAAGACATTATGTTCACAGTGAACAAAGCTATTTACAGTCAACGAGGGTTCTGTGCTTTCAGCCAAATACATTTTGTCACAACAGCAGAGTAAAATTGCTGCAGTCGCTTGTGCTCTTTCTTCCAGCTCTGATGTGTACCTCCTATTTATGTCTTGGTGAATAGCAATTGCAAGGAACAGTATTAAAAATTGTGGGTTTTCACTGCTATCCAAGTATTTCTGCTCCTGCAACTGTCTAAATAGTAAGTACAACTGTAAAAGTCAGTGTGTTAAGCTGCTAATTTTGTGTATTTGTGTATTTTGGTGAGTGCAGCTGAACACTTACTGAATTCCTGAAATTAGATGAAAAAAAAGTACTACCAGAAAACACCAGTGAACCCATATGTTTCCTGTTAAGTCAGGCAGAGTTTTGCTACCTGCAGTCAATGGTGCCCCATTATGTTTCTTGATAGCTGCGATGTCCAGAATGAGTCGTTAGGAAGAGCCTTTTTCCGCGTGTTCAGCAGTTCCTCAGTGTAAAAAGAAGCATCTGAGATGCAAACGTGACCACATTCAGTTGATGTCCAGTTACAAAATTACCAAACGGGAATTTTATGGAGAGGACTGCTTCAGTCAATGGCCTCTTCACTCACGAGTTAGCGTGCAAAGCACTTTTCTTGTCACATCATACACACCTCTTATGTTAACATTCTGCTCATACACACTCAATACAACATAGAGACAACCATCCTTAGGCTAAAGAGATAGAGAAGGAGGGGTAGGTGTTACTGAGTATGTGCTATTGTCTGTGTTTGGATTATCTTGTTTTGTTCTGTTCTTAATTAAATGAGTGCTAGGAGGTCAATGGAATGAAACCCAGCTTACTAGTCATTACCAGTGACAAGATGCCTGTGTGTTGTGTTCCTCTTTCAGGCAATGGGTGTGTATCTCTATGGTGAATTAATGGTGAATGAAGATGTAAAACAACAAGAACTTGCACATAAATGCTTTGCTGCTGCACGAGAACATATGGATGTGTACTCAGCCAAAGTGGTGGGAGAGATGTTATTCTGAAGAGGTGATCTTTCTTTTTAAACTAAAGCCTCTTATTTTGCCTCATACTGAAAGAACATGCAGACCTCACAAAACACAGTAAACTTCAACACACCATACAGCTGCGTAACTCAAAACATGTTTTTAAATATCTTGCTTTTTTTTGTTGTTTTTTTCCCTTTTTTTTAAACCCAGCTGCTGGAGCAATGAGTTAGATAACGTGCAGGCTCCTGCAACTCAGCATGGCTGTGGCTTTTTAAAGTTTGTAGTGGACTGTACAAGAGGCAACTGTTAAGCCTGAATGCCAGAGAAAGCCAGCCTGCACCTGCAGTTGTTTCCCATTCTGTATTTTACTCTGCCTACAGGAATTCAGTTGTGCAAGGACCATTTCTGTTTAATGACCTGATATGCTGCAGAGTCTTTGAAAAGACTCTGAGCCCACAATGGAAGTATGAAGCTGTGCACCTGAAAGCAAACCTGAATTGTGTGAGAAAAAGCTGATAATTCAGATGTTTTTGTCTTAACTGTAATGAAGCCTTTGAAGACTGACTGTGAGTTAAGAAAAGGAGCCTTAACATGAAGCAGCTACTTACTATCCTACATGTTTCTGAAATCTGTGGTGAGGAACCACCAGAGAAAAAGCAAAACTACAAAAAAACCAGTCATGAAATAAAGATGGCTGTAAACTGGTGATTTGCAAAGTTATTCACCCTTTCTCAGTCTGAGTAGCTGAAGGTAAACCTTACAGGGTGCGTAAGTGCATGTTTAGCACGTAGCTGGTTAGGGTTGGTATGAAGATCTCGTCCAGCACAGCATACCTCAGTTTTTGCTTATAACTCATCTGACAGACTACTTGCCTTTGTTGTTCATATAACTGAGCAGTTCATTTGTAGTAGCAAAATTCAGGCATTTTAACTTATCAGGATTGTACTTTCGTAACCAGTACTGAGCAGAAATCTTAATTTTCTCCCGTTCAAGCCTGTGTTTGGAGCAGTACTTGATAATGGCTCTACTTGGAATTGTTCTGTTGATTTATGTGAGAAACAGCAGATGATAGAAACTGTGAAAGCAGGTTTGCTTCTGAACAGCCGTATCATTTTCAGGTACAGACAAGAACTGTGCCCACTAACAAAACCTTTGGGGAAGAGTTGGTCAAAGACTAGAACGCCAAGGCGTCACTTAGAGGGTACAAGGGTCGCCTTCTAAAACAAGTAGAGCTAAGAGACTTACTTCTGTGCTCCGTTATGAAGGACCCACACAAATTTGAGTTGTGTTCAAGTTTCTAATATAGTAGGTGCCTTCAAGTGAATGAAGGCAAGAAACGTGGAGATGCTGTTTGTTTTGGTATTACTCTACTAGGACCTGTCTTCCTATAGTTCCCTCAGTAAATAAAATAAAATTAAGATGTTATCAAGTTGCTGGTGGTAAGTATCTAGCACAGGAAAATGGCATGGTCTGTTTGTGTTAGGAATAGTCTAGAATTGCCCGTTGGACTTCTTCAGACAGACAATGAGTACATGGTGAGCTATAGCAGAAAATCTAAAGACACTGTTATGAGAATGACATTCTGTGTGACTGCCCAGCTTTCTTTTAATGTTGTGGCTGTTTGGGTTCCTGGCATGATGATTTGTGATTAAGATTAAAATCACATTGCCAGGGATTACCACACAGCCATGACCACAGCTGCTAGCATGAAATTCACCATAACTGTCCAATCTGTGCACAGTGTGGAATCCTCTAGTCCATTAAAAATAAAATAAATATAAGCAAAGGAAGGAAGCAGCAGATGCGTCACTGAAGAACCTCAGCTGTTAATTAGCAATACCAAGACGGAGACCTCTCTGGTGAGGTGCAGAGCTTAGCTGACTGGTGAACAGTGACTGATTCCCTCTTTGTTCACAGTGGCTAAGTTCTGCACCTGAAGAGAAGGGGAGAGGACACTTTGCTTAATGTCAGCCTGCACAGGGCAAAGAGCATTTGCTGGCTGAGTGGGGCAGCTGTACAATGAACGTGCGTGTGTGAGATGCAGTTATACTGAGGATAAGAGGCAGAGGTGACTTGGGGAGTATCAAAGGCCCTTGGTTTTCGTTGAACTTTAATGGCTGTCCTTAAACTCTTGATCTGACTGCACATGTAAGGCATCACCTACAGTAATTTGGTTACCATGGTTTTCTAAAGGTCAGATGAAATAAATATTTGTGACTTTAAAGCGGAATTGTCTATAGAGCCTTGTTTCATAATCTTCTCTCTGTTGCATGCTGTCATGATCTCTCTGTGGTTGTAGCTTACTTAACACTGTATGTCATTTGCAGGAAATGGTTGTTTTCGACTGGAGCTGCCTTTTACAGCTGCTGCTGCTGTTCCAGGCTGTTGATGGACCCGTCCTCCGGTGCCTACTGAGCTGATATCAGTTCTGATTTTACATACTGGCTCAGTTCAGCAGGAACAGGAGTCGAGCCCTATAGCAAAAAAAAAAAAGGTGTACCTTGTCTAAGAAAATGTTGTTACTGTTTTCTCTCAAAGAAACAAATTAGTGTACACTGAGATGATGTCCTGATGTTAAATATTGAATGACCTAAGGTGGGAAAGCTGATTACAGAACTGTTGCCTTAAGAGAAGGTATGTGAATATGTAGCACATCACACAGTATCCCCAACGTTGCTTTTGGAGTAACCTGCTAATAACCAAGAGAATGTGCTTGCACGATAGATCTTTCCTGTCTTCTCAGACCTTGCTGAGGTACCTTTAGAAATCTAAAGAGATTACGGTTACCTGTAACCACAGTTATGCTCTACCAGTAACCTAAAAAGTACCTCATTGTGGAATGCTGGAACAATCAAGACAGCACAGATACTCTCTTATCATGACAGGGTAATAACTTCTACTGCCATTTCCATTGCAGGAAAGATCACAGGAAAAATCTGTTAATGCATCTCCCACTATGCCCTGGTGGTACTAGGATTTCACTGACCCAAGACATCAAAGAAAGGATTACGCGACTACTAAAACAATCAGATGACAGAAACATTTACTGCTCCAAATTTATGTCTTCCAGAGGCTCACTGTATCCAAGAACACACGTGCATAAAACAGAGTACACATATATACTACTGCGGCTTTAGGTTGTTCTTTAATACGACAAATTTGGGGCTTATCCTTGCTTTTTGCTGGTACAACCATTCCAGTTTGCAGATGCTGAAGACTTTTGATTTGAATGATTTTATGCACTCCAGTAATGTGAAAACATCTTCCATACCCCTGTGCTGCTTCCTTTTCACAGCAATATATCAAGTGCAACTTCTCTTCCTAGGAATGTACTGGTCCAGAGATCAGAAGACATCTGAATTGTTCCTTTGAGAGCGTAAGAATTTAAAGCACATCAATTTGTGACGATACTTTGCACGCTGTTGTTTTACATCACATACCCCTGTAAAAATAAATACTTTTCAAGTATGTGTAGTCTTTACACTGCACAGAGGCTCAACGTTTATGTACAAACTTGGGAAGAGGAATAACCCCATTTCTGCTTTGGCAGTAGGAGACAAGAAGCTAAAAGATGTTGGTCAATGGTTATTAATGAGACAAATCTAGTAAATAATTTTTTTTAAAGTTCTCCTCAAAATCTGAAGTAAGAGCCTGCCTCAACAGTGTCGTAAGTCCAAAGAGAACAGTTCCTCTTGACCTCATGGCATTTTCCAACCTCCCCCACTCCAGGCACATTGTGTCAATAACCAAGTTGGAGTTACAGGACACTCAGCAACTTCTTGCAAAGGAAGCAAGAGTGAAGAAACTGTCCAAGGATGTGCTGAGATACCATAATGATGTCTAATGTAGTTACGCTTACAGATGTATCTATTAGAGGATCCTGTTCCTGCTTCATTTCACAAAACTTTCTGCAAAGGCCAGCAAAGGAAACCAAATGGCTTTCTGCCTTTTGCATTGTGAAGGAAACCAGAGCTGGGTAAGGCTCTTGCACAAAACACTCAGAAGTTAAATCTGTTTGTTCTGTCAAAACTACGTGGCAGGTAAGACACAGTTGCAAGGATCACCACGTTTGTTCTTTCAAACAATCTACTTTCCTTACTTCAACAGTGAGCACAGCAGTAGTTTCCTTTGCCTGCTGTGGCTGTTCCACTGTGCCTCAGCACTACTAACGTGAGCAGAAACTTGAACATTGATTTCTAAGGAAATTGACAGAAAATAAACTAGTAACACCAAGCATCCTAAAAAGTGGTGAAGAGGTGGCAGCCCTGGCCCTGCGTTTGGGCTTGTGTGGCCTTTTCTTGCTACTCCAAGCATTGCTAAGTAGAGTGAGGCCTCAAGATTAAGAAGGTAGCTAAAAGCTGCTTCTTTTACATTAGCTACTGGCACCGTAACTCATCAGACGTGAGGGCAGAGACTCCTGCACGTATAATACAGCAGCTTGATTAATGTGACTTAAGCGTTAGTTTAACATCCTTCAGAATCATGTAAAAAGCTCTGCACGTGAAGCATTTAGTTACTTTTTAATAGGCCCTCTGGAGAGCTTAGGAGAAAAAATAAACCAAAATGTTGCTGCCCATCTTAACCAAGATGGCTTTCTCCTTGATTACAGTAAATAAAAGCAAACAGCAACAGAACATCCATTTCCAGATTTACTGTAACTGCAATCCTTACTGGAGGTCCTGTTCTACCAAATGATACCTCTGTGATACCTCTGTCCAGCCTCGAATGTCTTGTTTAATATCTTTATCAATGACCTGGATGATAGGATCGAATGCACCCTCAGTACATTTGTGGACGACACAAAATGAAGCACAAGTGCTGATCTGCTGGAGGGTAGGGAGGCTCTGCAGTGGGATCTGGATGGGCTGGAGCGATGGGCTGAGCTCAACTGTATGAGGTTTAACAAGGCCAAGTGCTGGGTCATGCACTTTGGTCACAACAACCCCCAGCAACGCTACAGGCTTGG
>JAOXOE010000874.1:25296914-25309062 GCA_028565055.1 Phoeniculus purpureus
GTGTGACTTGGTCTAGGTGATCCTGCTCTGGCAGGGGAATTGGACTAGATGATCTTTTGAGGTCCCTTCCAATCCCTAATGATTCTATGATTTGTTTGATCAGTTCAGAGTGGAGGTGCAGAGGTGGCCTGGCTCTGTAAGTCCTGGTTCCTGGACCAGTAGCAGTGCTTTCGTATTTGCACTTAATAATGAGGAAATTCTATCTGAAGGGAACCCATTCACTATTGAGCTCTAAGGTGGGATTTTTTGCTGTCTTTCCTAAGAGAAGGATAGAAAGGAGTTTGGTTTGACTTTGGGAAATCTTGTTAAAATGTAAACGGGAAGACATTTGATGTTTAGTGGGAGGTCAAGACCGCCTTGTCCGAAAGAAATACTGAGGAAATTTACTTTGAATTTCAAATGTTAAACTTTTCTGTGTAATTTTCAAAGGTCAAATTGCTTGAATTCTGGTTTTGGCCCTGTTTATGTTGTATTTCAGCCAGCCTTTTTCAGTGCACAGTAGTGACCTTTTTTTTTTTTCCCTTCCCCCCTGTTTTTGTTCAGTGTAAACAGTTCCTTGCTGTGGTCACACAGACAAATATAGCAGAGAACCCTTTTCTGGGAGAAATTCTATGCATTTCTTAACCATTTTTGGGAAGGATTGATCTATCTCTGCATGTGAGAGAGGGAGGTTGTGACTGTAGATTGAAGTGACATCATCTGTATTATTTCCATTGATCCGCATTTAGACTAGAGCCAGGATAAAAGGAAATGGTATCAGGGAGGAAGTATGCTCGTTTAGGCACAGATCCCAGTGTGATAATGGAGTAATAATAGAAATCACGCCACCGTCAATCAGTTGCTGCATTAGTCTGAGCAGATTTCCCCTCTGAGGAGGCTTTCAATGACTTCATTGAAGTGCAGGCAGGAGCAAATGGGATATTCAGCATAGCAGCTGTAGTACTTCAGTGATTTGTGTCCAGGCTTAGGAGTGCAGTGCGAGTGCTGGTGCTGTGGAGACTCAAGTAGATATGTCTGTGTCACATGTGATGGCTGTGAAAGGTCAGTATTCAGATGTTTCAGTAGCACTTTTTCTAGTATAGAGGGTAAATCTGGCATTTACTGCATCTGTTAATGTAGGAATTGGTAAATACGCTCCGTCGTGTGGGTGGTCTCCAGAGATGTGAGGTCAGTAACCGGTGAAGCTGCTATACCAGGTGCCTGAAGAAGCAAGATCTGTTTTGTTTGTGCCTCTTGCAGGTTGTGGGTAGGATTCAGAAAACTCATAGTTTTATTTAAGATTGTTTGTCTGAAGCATTTCAAATCTACTGATTTCTTGAGATATCATTGTATCAAAGTGTAATGGCTTAAGCGTCCTGTGTACTGACATGAATAAAGTATGCAGTGAGCTTTTTCCTAGCTCCGAGATGTTTAGTATACGTGGGATGTCATCCCCAGTAAGCTGCTCCAGGAATAGAGTTATAGTTTCGATTTGGTTACATTTTCTTCAGTTCTTTTGTCTTGCCTTTGTCAAATACAGACCCAGTTTTGATACTTGCTATCAGTTTGTTTTAGAGGTAATACCATCATTACTCAGATTTTAAAACCACCACATCAGGTAACGTAGGAGAAGCAGGGGACAAATGGCCATTTAGTGACAAGACAAAGTTAACTTTTAAAAGGATAAATTGCTAAAGGAAAGGTTTTACGGTCTTAAGGACAAGATAAGATACACAGCACTGGGGTACAGCTTTTTAGTCAGGAAAATGTTTAATTGCATAGCACATGACCAAAACCTCTGCTGTGCTGTGGATTGCAGCACATTTATTTATTTACTCTTTGTAATGTCAGTAATTGCAACTGGGAGAGGGGGAGCCCTAGGAAAAGTTGTATGGTTTCTATGTGGCAGGCATAGTTGGGGACAAGAGCCCTATACTTTACAGTATTAAGTAGATGTTGTTGTAGCAAACACTGTTGTAATGACAACTGTTTCTTGGTACTCTCCACAATCCTGATTATCCACTTTAGTATTCATACATATTTGAGCATCTTGATTGAACATGCTCCAATGCAGCTCATAGTGTGATGTGAAAAAAAACCCAGTTACTTATTTGTAACACTGACATCTTGTACTTGGGGCGTTATGGTGGTTTTATGAATGTTTTCAAGTATGAAGATACATACTGGCACATGGAAGCTTATCCCGCTATGTTTGGCTGTAGCTGTGTAGTTCTTTGTGTAGGTTAGATGTTCAAAATGCATTCACAAAATATGAGTTGTTGTAAAAGAAGATGGCTTCACAATACTTGAAAAGAAACTTGCTTTTTCTTTTCCCCAGCATTCATTCTCTAATCTTAAAAGCAAGGACCCCTCTGTTCCACAGGCAACAAGTGGAAAACAGACAGTGTGCATCCAAAACAATTCTCACTGTGTGAGATATGAGAAGCAACAGGTGGGTGGGATAAATGAAATGAAATATAATGGATTGTGGGCTTTTTACTGAAAATTTGATGCAATTTTGTTAAAAAAAAGCAAGCTGCTTTGGAAATAGCTTTATTCACATTGCTGTGTTGTGGGAAAAGGAATTTTATACTAGTCTGAAACTTCAGCTGAGCCTTCTGCCTCTTTGCTTAGGATAGATACTGCTTACAGGCAGAGTCTGTTTTATTAAAAGGAAAAACTAAAAAGTTAGTATTCCTCTTTTCATTTGTGTTTAAAGTGGGAGAAGATTATGTAGTAGCTGCTCTCACTAGTGCCGCTTTGGGTTCAGGTCTATCAGCATTTGTTCTACTGGTGTCTTCACTGAGTCTGATGGTGTTTGCTAGCTCCTATCTTGGATTTTAATTAAACCATGAGCTGGGAACTGGTATGTAAAGTGTCATCTCTGTAAGCTGGTATGTGGGAAACTAACAGAATCCATGATCTCAGATTCTTTTTCTCTGCAGTCCTAAAAGTTACCT
The DNA here is from genome assembly GCA_028565055.1 of Phoeniculus purpureus. NCBI lineage: Eukaryota > Metazoa > Chordata > Aves > Bucerotiformes > Phoeniculidae > Phoeniculus > Phoeniculus purpureus. Next base: position 25,299,854 of record JAOXOE010000874.1, read on the forward strand.
GTTAAGAGTTTAACCTGTAGTTCTAAAAACTCTTCTCCATAATGGAGCACTGAGCAGAGGTGAATTAAGGACATGGCTGTTGCTCTGCTGCTGTGCATTTTTTTTTTCCTTTAACGAGCCAAAACAATATCTTAAACAATAGGTTTCTGTGGGTGAATCTGCATAGCAGTTGCACTGGACATACAGCATAAAATGATGTGTCTCAGCTGTTACATACCCATGCGTTCAGGCAGCTGTTCTGCAGTTTTTATAAATTATCTATGGCTTTGCTGTGGTTGTAGTCAGCAGGGAAAACTTTCTCCATCAGAAGTTACCTTTCTGTTTGTGTTGTTCTGCAGCATTTCAAATTTCATTAGTGTTCAGAATGAGTTCAGTTTCCAAGCAGTCCACTTCCTAGAAGCCTTCACTGTTTCATTTTTTAGATTCTCACCAACCCCTTGGCAGCTGCTGTTGGACCACACAATAAATGTTCAAGCTGGCACTGTAGTAGTTGTGCTGAAAATGAAATATTCAGTATTTTAAAATGTCTGATTATTTTTAACAACTTCATTTTGTTGGCAGGCTTTGGTTTCACTTTGTAAGTGTTCCACTAAGAGACAGTAAAATATGAAAGGTTTTTTTCAGTCTTCAATAATACAACTTTAAAAAAAAAAAGATAAAGAGCAAGGAAACATTTAAAAACTTTTAAATCCTACAGATCTCTCTTCCTCTTTATTCTGTTTTAGGTACTAACGCAAAATTATGTCAGATTACAGGGAAGAAACTGTTAGTTTCTTAGTTGGTAATGGCCATATTTTACAGTTTAAGAGTTATCAGAGGATCCTTGATTTCTTCATGGACTTGCTGGTAGAGATCAGGGTTCCAGACTTGTTCAGTCCTGGCGGTTCAAACAGCCATTTCCTATCGCCAACTTAATTTTGTACCTGTTTAGCACATTGACAAGGCAAGGGGGGTCTTGGGCAGCAAGGCAGAAGCAGAGAATTGCCAAGTGTGGTAAAAGCTGAAAGTAGTGTCAAAGTAACAGGATATCTGTTTTCATTAATCTTTCTGGAGAACATTGGAAGTGAGCAGTGCTGGCTTCTTTTTGTGTGCAGAAGCTTACATTCACACTCTTCCTTTCTACTCCCTTCCTCTTTCAATGTACTGTAATGAGGAGTAATGGACAAAGCTTTGGGACATATAACAAACTTCTGACTGACTGATCACCCTGAACCCTGAATTTTCAACTGACATTTCGTGGCAGCTGTTGTAATTTCTCTCTGAGCTCTGTTTGAATTATTTATTTGTTCATCCAGTAAGCCTATTAAACACAGCACTTAAGCACTTGCTACATCAGATTTCTTGCTTTTTCTTCTCGGGCTGTATTAGTTTCAACTTGAAAATAATAGGCTCTGCAGTCAGGGAACTAACTACTAAATGTATATTCATGAATTTGTGTAGAGCACTGGAACAGGCTGCCCAGGGGAGTTGTGGAGTCTCCTTCACTAGATACGTTTAAGTCCCACCTGGATGTGTTCCTGTGTGACTTGGTCTAGCTGATCCTGCTGTGGCAGGGGGATTGGAGTAGTTGATCTTTCGAGGTCCCTTCCAATCCCTAATGATTCTATGATATATATATATACATGACGTGTGCCACAAACATAACATTTTATGTGTCTTTGCCATGTAATGATGGGTGGCCTGTGACACTAAAAAGTTCCCCAAAATGTGTTATTGCAGCACTTGCTTTGTGGTCATTTATTTGTGCTGTGTTTCTTTGTAGCCTGCAAGAATATTGTTCAACTGCTCATGTAGCATATAAAAATGCCACTCTTTAAAAATTATACATTCATATGTCTGGTTGCTTCCCACAATTATGCACTGTAAATTATTGCTTTTTAATGCCTTCCAAGCTCAAACAAAATGAAATTACTTAGCATACATATTCCATTCAAATCTTACTTAGTAAGCTGTGATTATGTTTCAATAACATAAGCATGGTTTAGATCTGTTCTTGTTATGATATCATAAACCGTGTAAAATACGACTTAATTGAGTCCCGGCACAGAGTCCTTTAGAATACAGGCGTGTAAACCCTGAGTTTTTCACAAACTAGCCAGAAGTTCTTGTTGTATTTCTAGCGCGTGCTGGAAGTACTTTTCTTTTTTGTTTTGTTTGCAGATAATTGCTCAGTCAATAAAAGCTTTATTCACACATTACTTTTATTTTCTTCTTAGCTTCTCCCTGACCAGCTGGTCTTACTTCTGGAGTTCCTTTTGGAGGAGAAGACATTGTGTTCTAGAATGCTGGAGTGCTTGGAGAAAACGTACCAGCTCCGGGAGCAAAACGCTGAGGTAAGTCACTTGTACAAAATCTCCCTAGTGCACACCAGTGTGTACTAGCTAGCCACTGACTAGGAGTGATAGTGTTCCACTATCACTATGTGATCCAGCCTTATATAGGTTCTGTTTTCCATGAATAAAACTGATACTGGATGCTCTTAACTACAACATTGTTGTAGCTCTAGGTGCCTTAGTTATTCTTTATTTCTGTGTGTTTTGTGTAGATCCAGGAGCGTCTGCATGTCATGGTAGTAGGAGACAGTGCAGGCTAGATGTCGTAATAATTGGCCATATACCTTGGGCAGCACATTGACTCAGGTGTTAAATGTGTTGCTTTGTAATTGTGACTATGTATTAGAGCTGGGCTCATTTTAACAAAGTTTTGTGCATTGTCTCCAAATGCAGTTGCATCTGTTGAGGTCTGGCATGATTCTTCCCCATGATCAGCCCACATTGTTCCTCTTTGACTACTAACTAATCAGGATTTGGAAAGTTTACTTTCCAGTAAACTAGCATGTTCTGGTTTTGGACATGAGTTTATGGGAGAATCAGTCCTTTAACAGTTAACTAATAAGTTCCAGGGCTAGCAACAGTCCCCACATAAAACACTCTTCTATATGGTAATGTAATTGTGCCTTCCCTCATCACAGACATATATGAAGCTAGCATCCCCCCTCTAAAGATCTTAATGTCTTTTCGGGGCAAATCCTTTTTACTGCGTGTAGCACCTGACTGTTTTGTGGAGTCCTATGGGTTTCTCAGGCTGGGAGAATTGTGACAAGGCCACAGAAAGGTGCAGCTGAAAGAGCCCTTGCAGTGAGCCTTTGCTCCAAGTACCTAGCATTCAGGAGAGGAGGTAAGAAGGTGAAGTCAATTATGAAAACAAGGGTTAGTTGTGAAGTAGCGTGTGATCAAACTAATGAGCAATGAGAGAACACGGTAAACTTAACATGACATTTGACTCTTGTTTAATTAAAACCTGTTTTGAAGGCTGTGGAGGGTCAGCGTGCATGACTTAACTGTACTATAATTGGAGTTTTATGGGAATAATCAAAATTGAAGGAGAGCACCAATTCTCTCTTGTTATTTTCACAATGAAATTGCCACATGGACACTTATATACACTTGAGAATCCAAATGTTAACATAAAAACCAATAGAACTGACTTTTTCCTGAGGAAAAAAAAGAACACTGTTTTGACTGTTGCAATTTACTGCACCTTTTTACTTTATGGTTCATACAGGTTTCCAAATGCAAGATTTGTTTTTAATGAGAACTTGAACCAACATTTATAGGTATTAGAATATATTTTTAATCACATCTGAATACCAGTGAAATGTCAGGGCTTCTATAATGGGAAGAGGAATTAGTAGTGAGATACATCATAGCAATAGCTGCAGTGTTCCTACTCCATGCCTGTGAGCTGTAAGCACCATGCCACAAGCTTTAGTTTCTCAGGTCTTTTCTTTTTTCTCCACTTTTATGCGTTCTTTATTCCTTGTGGGGTCATATGAAAGTACACAAGTGATCTGTCAGAACTTCTAAGCAAAAAAATTATGGCGTCAGCAAAAGCAGCATAATCTCAATGCAATTTTACAAGGTGAAACCAAGGGCTTAGCAGACACTGATACTGTACAATGCTACTGATACTTAGCAGATACTGTACAATGATAACATAACCAGTAGCACAGGGCAAGTCATTAGATGCCAGACACCTGCAGTCCTTCGAAGAAAACATTAGCTTACATGCTCTCACATACCTGAGGGAAAGACTGCGTCCTTCTTTCTCAGGAGATGCATTTCTTGTGGAGACCCAGAGACAAAGAACACCAGTACCTGAGCTTTTCTTGCCTAGATTTATTTAGCAATGATGTTAAGGACTTGTAGTGATCCTGTTGTTTTGTTGGAGTTCAAATTTTCTCATCAACTAAACATCAGAAATGGGTAATTAAAAATGCAAATGTAGAAATTGCAGGCAGGCCAATACAAAAAGAAAACTGCCGGCGTTAGATGTTTTGGTCGTGGAGTTTTGTAAACAAGGTGGTTGGCTGTGCTTCATCCAGCAGCAGGAGGTTAAGAATTGGGAACTAGTTCTCTTCTTTTGGACATATGTTTAAATGTGCATTAATCTTCTGGTAGGGATTAGCAATGGTAAGGCCAGTAGTATGCGAGAGTGGTACATACAGAAGTGAATTTTTTTTTTAAACGAAGTCTGGTCTTAAAAATTTTATATGAAAGGTTGTCTGCACACTTGGCAGTTGGAAGGCTGTCCATGTATTTATTGTAGGTAACTAAAAAGTTAGGGTTCTAACAGCATTGGAGCAAATACAAAGAATAGCATACCTGTGTGCTGCTGAGCACTCTTGAGAGGACCAGAATGTTGTGAACTTTGTAGTACTTACAGGGAGTAAGTAAGTTACTTGGACAATCTTGCCTCATCAGATAGCTGTGCTGGGAAGAGTAAAAGGGGCAGTTGCTTGATAGATTTTTCCTGTTAAGATTAAAACAGTAGAGGACCATCCCTGTGACAGTTTTAAAGGACCTGAATGTTTTGAATGGACACTGTGGGATTAGAGAGAACAGAGTCAGCAGTTTCGACGGTCAAGGACCAACCAATAAAACGCCTTTGATCCACAGTCAGCATCCATGCTGCAGCACGCCACAGGACACTTCAGTCTTCTAGGTTGCTGGCACTGGAACACCACTCCAAAGCTGTCACTGAGAAATATGGGGACAAGATGCACAAGGTTGCTTGAGCCTGGTTGATTGGAAATGGGATGCCTGTGCGCTGGGCTTGTTTTGTCTTTGAGTTACTTTACTCATCAAGAGGCCTGCATAGCACAGCTCACTAACTCCAGTTTCACAAATGTTGCAAGAAAGCTCATTATTGACAGTTTATCCTAAGCAAGTACAGCATAGGAAGTCCTGGTTCATGTTTCTTAAAGCTTTTGTATTTATGAAGCATCTTTATTTCAACTCTGAAGTTCAGCACGCTTGCAAAGTGACATGCACCTGGCTAGCGTCTGCACTTGCCCATTGCCACAAACAGGTCTGTCCTCAGGCAGTGAAAGCTGGTAATTAAAACTTAGGTATCCCTGACCACTTGTTACCACATGCACATCCAGTCTTACCACACCTAGTAAGGGCACACCTTCAGGAAGGAGAGGAGAAGTCAGCTTATCTGCCTTGTTTTGATTCCTGCATAGCAGCTGGGAGACAAGAGAGGTGTGAGTCAGCCTTTGCCTGGAATTGAAGTGTTCATCTCTCCAAGGAACGCTTGAGCTGTGTCCTTCCTGGAATTCCCTTAGCAACTCAATATAGTTCCTGTTCTCTCTCAAATGAAATCTTTCCACATATACGTAGCTTCAGAAGAGGGTGGGAGATCAACAGTAGTCTCTCTCTTATAAGACAAACACTGATTTGAATTCTGTAGCTGAAAGAAAACCAGAGATGAGGTAATAGAATTGCCAGAAGCGAGATACTGATGTTTTAATCACATTTCATAGAAATCACAGAATCTTTTAGTTTGAAAAGTGCATCAAAGTCATTGAGTCCAACTATTAACCTAACTTACAACAAACCCACCACTGAACCATGTCCCTAAAGCTCCAGATGTACACAGCTTCTAAACATATACAGGGATGGCAATTGGACCAGCTTGCTATGCAGCCCATTCCAATGCCTGACCACTCTTTCAATAAAAAATATTTTCCTGATAGCCAACCTAAACTTTGCCTGGCACAAGTTAAGGCAATTTTCTCTTGTCCTGTCACTTGTTATTTGTGAGAAGATACCAGCCTTCACCTCTCTGTAACTTCCTTTCAGGTAGTTGTAGTCAGCCTCCCTTTCTTTAGACTAAAAAATCCACAGCTCCCTCAGGCACTCCTCACAAGGCTTGCTCTCGAGACCCTTCTCAAACCTGGCTGACCTTCTTTGGACCTTCTCCAGTATCTCAATGCCTTTTTTGTATTGAAATGCCCAAAACAGAAGTCAGTACTGGACCTGTGATCTCAACAGTGCCAAGTACAAGGGGACAATCAATTCCGTGCACCTGCCAACTACACTATTTCTGATCCAAACAAGGATACCATTGACCTTCTTGGCCACCTGGGCACACAGCTGGCTCATATTTAGCCAATGATCAGTCATCTAAATATGGCTTCTTTCAGTTGAGCAGTTTTCCAGCCACTCTCCCCCAAGTCTGTACTACTGCATTGGGTTGCTGTGACCCAAGTACAGGACCCAGCACTTGGCCTTCTTGAAGCTCATATGATTGGCCTCAACACTCGTTGATCCAGCCTGTCCAGGTCTCTCTGTTGAGAGATCAATGCATCTGCCCAACTTGCTGTTGTCTTACTGAGAGTGCACTTTACTAGTGATTTCATAAGGGAATTAAGATATTAAATAGGAGTGGCCCAAATACTGAGCCCCGGGGAACACCACTTGCGACCAGTTGTCAACTGGATTGAACTCCATTCACCGCCCCTCTTTGAGTCCAACCATCCAGACAGTTTTAACCCAGCAGAGTGTACATCTGTCCCAGCCATGGGCAGCCAGCTTTTCCACAGGACTGCCGTGGGAAACTGTGTCAGAGGCTTTACTGAAATCCAGGAAGAAACATGCACAGCCTTTCCCTCATCCACTAGGAATGCCACCTTGTCACTGACCTGCCCTCAGTCATGAATGGTACAAGAGGTTAGTAAGACATGTATCTAACAGCAGGATTTTTTACTTCCTCCAGACCAATTCCATATTAAATCATTGTTTCAGTCTCCCTTTACTGTTTGAACCTTGGAACTTTGGACAGGGGACAGAGGTACAAGTTTATTTTCCAGAGAACATATATGCTAGTGTGAATTATTTGAGTTGAACATATTCAATGTATCTGTAAACATCATTTGAGGGCATCACTTGGAAGTTTTAAAGTTTGAAGCCATTTTTCTCTCAATTCATTGAGCCCGCTGTGGCTCAGCCCTGGTTAGAAAAATGGGAGGCAATTGCACAGAGAAATGATTGTGTCTTCAGTTTTCTCTTCCTGTTCCCTAGTTTCTTCCTGTGTTGCTTCCTGTCACATAGCAAAGCACTCATAGACAGGCTGTATCTCCATGACAATACCACATCCTGTGTCCACGCAGCGTTAGAGGAGCTGGCTCTGAAAATGACAGACTTCAGCTGGAAGCTCAGCTGACTGAGGAGACCTGGGGTATGTTGCAAAGCAGCTGTAGTTGCCATCAAACAGTACAGGGGGGTAATAGAATTTGAAGGTCTGAGCTCGGTTTTGTTCTGTTTCTTTCTGAGGTGTGTAGTTTACACAGATATTTAATTTGTTCAATACCTAGCATCTGGCAGAACATGGACAGTTGGTCTGTCTGGGAAGTTCCATGTTGCTAGTACTTCTTTAGTTGTGACTAACTTGGTTAAACACTTTTTCATGTGACCGTGCAACCATATAGTTTAAGCATAGACCACTGACGAATGATCCCAGTCTTTCAGAGTTAGTTACAAATGTCTAAAGGCCAAACACTAGGGCCATAGGAGAAGGGCAGTGTTTCTGTGTGTGACTCAAGACTTGTAAGACTTGACAGTGTTTCTGCAAGTGTGTTTTACTTGTTGCTGAATTATCTAAAACCCGGAGATAAAAATACACAGAATGTGAATTAAGCAAGAAGATTTATGGAGTATTTCCCCAGATTATTCACAGTATAGTTAGCTTTTCTTTTACCTATTGCAGTCATCACTTCGTAATACAGTATCTTGCCTGCACAGCATATGGAAAGTTGCTTTGCTGGTTTTCCTTGTCTCAGCAAGTTGGCTGAGATGCTTTTCACTTACATAATGCTTTCCCTGTATTCAGGATCATAGTGCGTTACCTTTTGGGGGGAGAGAAGAGACTATAACTGTTTCTGCAGAAAATGTGAGTAAAATGTGTTAAGATCACAATATTGTCAGTCATGGGGTGGCACAAAGCCATTCTCACACAACCACTTCATTGTGCATGAGGTCTGCCTGTGAGAAGAAGGCCGTAAAGTGGCGGCATCTTATTTCACTGACAGAAATCCAGTTGGCTAATACAAACCATATAAGGTGCTTGGCATCCTAGAAGTGGTGGGAACTGCGTTTAGGATAAAATAACTTTGATTCATTGATCTTTCCCAGCCCATGAAAAGCTGGCAGACACAGGAAGTAGAAATGAATTATAGTGCAATGTCTTGCTTCTTCCCCTCTGATGGCAGTTTCACAGAGCTGCGTGCATTTCCACACCACGTTATTCAGCTGGTCCTTGTTAGAAGGCACCCTTATGGAACAGAGCCCTGCAGAGTGCACTCTGAAACCGGCTGGAAAAAGGGAACTGCTCAGGAAAGGTCACTCTGTGCTCACAAGCAAACTAGGCAGTGAGTGAGCTTTTATTTCAGCACAGCCACTGGGAGCAGAGGCTCGAGAGCAGTCACCAGCTTTTGAACAGGGCTGTCAATATGTTGCAGATACTGCCACAGGCTTGCCAGTCCTTCTTGACTAGACCATGGAGCAACACAGAGGCATGTGTCAGTGACTGCACAACTGAACAAGGAGAGACCATGATCCTGTTCCTTAATCAGTGTCACTGTTGGTATGAACTACCAACTCAGTAGGTAAAAAAGGTAGCAGCTTGAGCTGATGACTATTACAGGAGATTACTTCCTTCAGAAGATAAACTCATATGATGATTTTTTGTTTCTGCAAAAGTAATAGTTCCTGTACTTAAACAGTAGGTCCTTTATTAAATATACAACTTATTATTCAATTTCAACTCAAGTCAGGAAGGAATGCCTTATAGAATCATAGACTCATAGAATCATTAGGGATTGGAAGGGACCTTGAAAGATCATCTAGTCCAATCCCCCTGCCACA
>JAOXOE010000874.1:25309162-25341321 GCA_028565055.1 Phoeniculus purpureus
CACAGTGAGGGTGACAGAGCACTGGAACAGTCTGCCCAGGGGAGTCCCCTTCACTGGAGACATTTAAGACACGCCTGGATGTGTTCCTGTGTGACTTGGTCTAGATGATCCTGCTGTGGCAGGAGGATTGGACTAGATGATCTTGCTGTGGCAGGCGGATTGGACTAGATGATCTTTTGAGGTCCCTTCCAATCCCTAATGATTCTGATTCTTTGCCTACAGGGCTTTAAGTAACAGTGAACCCTTTTGAAGTCTTTATGTAAACCTCTGTCTTTACTTCTCAAAACAGTTTGGAGGGCTCCTGGATGTGAGAGCAGGAAACTCGAGAAGGAAGACACCTTAAAACTGACAGAAGTAGAATCTGTACATACTGGATTCTGCAATGAAGTGTTTTTGGATTAACCAACTATAGAGTAAATTACAATAAAAAGCAAACTGGACAGACTGGGGGCTCCCATTGTTAATGTCATAAAAGTTTTAAAAATAGAATTCACAGCATACAGGATGCCCAGTCATAACTGTAGTTTCGGTTGCCCAGTGTTTATGCAGCTGACCTTCTGTGCTGAGATCAGAGAGCAGTGAGAAGCCTTGTGACAGTGAATAAAAAGATTATTTAATCTGATCACACTGCCATAGCAGCTCCTGGAAGAAGTGGGTAGCATTTATGGATAATGCAGAGAAATTAATTAGTGCCTCCAGGAAACAGCACATATCCTGCTGCTGCTCTGGGGGTGGACACATCCTTTCTGAAAAGCTGTGGTTTTAGCTGGAGTTGTGGCCACTGGAACCACATACATTCTTTTTAATAGCAGTGTTAAAATTTCCTTTTTCCCTTTATTTTCTTTGCTGTAAAATCTGTAAGTAGATTGTTGGGCATACAGTAACTGTATTCCACATTCCTGAGCTTGTTGTACCAAATGAATTAACAAACCAATAGTTGTGGGAGATGAGCTGTGCTGGCCAGCCGGAGGATGTCATGAACAGTCAGTGCACCATGGGAAGCATTCCTCCTTGACCATTTAAAGTAGAACTATTAAGAAAATCCTTTCTTCAACCAAATAGACAAACAGGCATGCCTGCAGCTTGAAATCTAGACCAAACAGCACTGACATTTTAGTACGGAGAACAGTTTGTGTTCACAGTCACTGCCTATCGTGCAATGGCAGGCCAGCAGGTCAGGCTGGCTTCTGAGAGCTGGAGCATACAGGGCTGTTCTTACTGCTATGTGCAAATACACACGTTTTTGGTATTCATGTTGTTGTGAAATGTGGTCAGCTGTGCCAAAGGTGCTCAGCTGAAATTAACCTTCTCTGTTGTGTGCTCTTTTGTTCTGAAGATTACCATCTCTTTCAACCGAAAGGCATACTGCCTTAGGTTTTAAGGCAAATCCATGAGCATAACAAAAGACTGGTTAAAATGTGTCTGAGACACTACTTTTAAGAGTTGTTAGCAAATTGTTGAAAGCAGTGGTAGCATGGCTGCATAAAATGGAAGCCTAAGAATCAATATTAAAAGCCCTAAAAATAAGGCTATCGTTATTTCAGTATTTGGAAGAAACATGCAGCTTCAAAGTTCACATATCTCAATGTATAAACAATTTTTTCTTAATGTTCAGCTGACTTATGAGTAATCCATTTGATATTAAGAACTCCTGAAACAATGTTTTGTGTCTGCGAATGTTTATGCGGTTTCTATGAATCAGTAGTATTATAGAAAATTGTTGTCCTGGTAAGTGTACATTAGTAAATAATCATCCTCTCTGATAGACTCAGATATTTCCCAAAGCCTGTGCTGTGGAACTGTTGTGTGAGACTAATAGACAATATATGTCTTGGAATATGAACATGATTGCCACAAATGGGTCTTCTGGAGAGGAAAAAGAGGGAGGTAAAAAATAAGTTAATAAAGCTGTACATACAAACCTTTGGTTTGTCTCCCTGCCAACTTCCTAGGTTTCGGTAGTGCCCTACTTTCTGATTTTTCTTCCTCTTCCTTTTAGAGGAGGACATTAACTTACGGCATCAGAAATTCCATTGTGTATCAACACATGTTTTAATAGCACACTTGAAAGAAAAGTTATTCGAAATAGGTGTTCCTGGCTTACTTCTCAGTCTCTTCTTGCCAAGCCATTTGTTTGCTGGGCTTTTGAAAAGAGAGATGCAATTTTCAATTAACTGAAGGAATGTACACCATTCAGATACCACACCCAGCCTGCTTAGGTGCGATATTGTTTTGTTCCTACATGCCCTTGAATAGTTAAGGAGCAGGTTTTGGGTTAGTGTCAGTTTATAGTGGAAAAACACAAGTCTGAAGCTATTGCTTAAGAAGGCAAAATGCATAGGTGAGAATAAAATTCTGGAAGAACATGTGGAAGAAGTATAAGAACATGCACTGTAAGAAGTATAACCACCTTAAAAATTGTCAATGTGTTAGTGGAATGGGATTACAAAGAGCTGTAATCAAATTTTTATTTCCTCTCAGATTGAGTCAAGCCTTCTCTGAAAAAATCTTACCTTCTTAAAGAAGGCACAATATGTCTATCATCTGTGTATATATGGTTGTACTTTTCCCCCCTTCCCACTCAAAAAACTCACCAAAACAACTCAATTTTAAGAAATGGAATTGTCAGGTTTTAGTTGATTTCCTTATAACTTTTAGTTTAAAAGACATGAGTTTTAACAGAAATTTTATAATGCTGCTTTTTTGCCCTCATGAAGAAAGCATGATTAGTCCCTTTCAAGACCTTGCTTGGTCCTCTGCAAGAATCATGTCTTTTTCCCGTGCTACCTACATTTCAGCAAAGTGGCTAAGCTTGAGTAAGACCAGACATACATTTAGTTATATGACAGCAAAGGATGTGAATTGAGTTGAGGAAAGGTGGGTTGATCTACAGCAAGTATGCTCAACACCCACAGAAAGCTTCCTTCCTCTCCACTTGATGTCCTCACCAGCTGTCACTGCTCACTGCCAGTGAAGGTTCACATGGTCAAGGGTAGAAAAAGCTCTGCTTACTACCCTGCTGCTCTGGTTGAAAAAGGTGTGCTTCATAATCCCTGTAATGGAGCCCTTTGTGTAAGTTAGAATACAGTATTCATTCCGTGTAACAAAAATCCACTTGTACTGTTGGAACCTGTGCTATTTCAAACCTCATGTCTCTATGTGCATTCTCTCCTATCAAACTGAGATCTTTACACGATAAACTTCACACGGCACTTTACTGCGCATAAAGCAATACAGGACTTGGTGCTCTGTTTTCTGTTTTAAAAGGTCATGGAAGAGTCGTTTAAGTGTCCAAATACATTAGTTGTTGCTGTCTTCTTTTTTTTTTTAATTAACTTTATTTTTAAAATCTTATACAGTTCAGCTGCACAAACAAGAAAGTGACTAAGCTTCTCCAGTATTCCAGTGTAGGTTCTATGCTTGTGCCTTCCAAGTCACAGCAGCTAGATGTTGACAACGTAACTTTTTCTGAGACCCATGTATAGATAGAATGGCAGCACCTAGCAGTTTCTGTATCTTCTAACACCGTGCAGAATTCTCACACCGTTTAGCAATATTAGAAGGATCAGTTCAAGATTAGTGTAGGGCAACTGAGGAGGGTCTGTCCAGCCATGTTACATTAGCATGATTGTAGGAATAGCTACACCTGAATTGCTTCTCAGAGGTCTTTATAGATCAAATCAGTACAAGCCTTTCATAGAGAAAACTGTTTTGGAGGTTAAGTGCAAACGTTTAGGCCAGCATATACCAGGTGAGACATCTGTGTGTCAGATATGCTTGCTTCTGGGAAAGTGTTTTTGGCCAGTGGTCTGCACAAGATCCTGTTTCTTACTTAAGAACAGTTTCATAGAATTGTGGAGTGGTTTAGGTTGGAAGGGACCTTAGACATCATCTAGTTACAACACCCCTGCCGTGGGAAGGGACACCTCTGACTAGACCAGTTTGCCTTCTATCTCATCTGCCTTTCCTTATTCTTAGCAAGTTTCTTCCTGTTAACTGTTGCAGAAACAGTGGCTCTAACTTCTTCTGGCATCATTCTTGTTTTGCTGTGGTAGTTGTTGCTTACAGTTAAGGAAATTTCCTAGTTGTTTTGGATGATTCTCTGTACTTGACATTTTCTAGGTGAAACAGTGCATTTGGAGGGACAGCTGTGGAGCTTCTGCACCCTTAGCCGGGCAGTGGTCCTCAGTGAAATAGGTGGCTCTGTGTTGTGTCCTGTGAGGCTTCCCTTCCCCTTGGAGGAGAAAGTGTCTGTGGCTTCACAGATCCCCTCTGCAAGTACCTCTCTTCCCTGATGCTTCCCCACTTGCTTTTAGCTAAGATATTCTACTTAACTCTTACAGAATGAGATCAGATTCATGTTAAAGGACTTGTTTCCCCTAGAACTGTAAGGCACAGTGGCATTACTAATGTGAGGGCTTTTTTCTGAACTAGCAGAATCCCATTTGTGTATTACCAGCAGGTAGGTTTGGGGATTTTAGCTTGTGGGGGTTTTTTGTGTTTTTTATGTTTACTTGCTGTTAGAAAAGTTTATATTCGTTTAGTAGTAGTTTTTTCACTCTGCCTTGCTTACTCCAATTACCATCTGAGCTGCTGAATACTAACTGCTAAATAATTTTCCACATTACGTATTGTTTTCTCAGGAAGCATGGCATTTCTTGCACAGTACACAATGTCAAAGTATGATCTTACGGCCCTTAATGTTTCTGTCTGTGCCTAGGCTGGGCTGAATTCTTCAGCCTTAGGATCTTCCAAGGAGTAGAACTATGAATATCTGGTACCTCATGACTTAAGAAGTCACCCCAGTGCCACGTGGTCATTTCTCTCCTTTCTGCTAAAGTCCGTGCACTGGCCAGCTTCATGTTTCTCCAGCACTGCTACAGTTAGATCTGAAAATTGAGTCCTGTGCCACCACATAGCTTTGAATGGCAGCTACAGGCTCACTTAAACCAAGTGTTTTGTCTAAATTACATGTCATTCTTTCTACCCCTTTGCCCTTTTCCTTAATTGTCCCCTACAATGATATATTTGCTTCAAGGACATTCCCATCTGATTTCAGAGGAGAGGAAGAAAGCAGATCAGCTCTCAGGAAATTCCTTTGGTAACTGCAAGGGCTGGGCGTGTGACGCTGTGGTATTAATAGCTGCCGTTCAGAAATTTTACGGATGCTGTCTTCACCTGCTAAGAAGATAGACAAATGTTTTGGTCTTGCTTCCTATCACATATGCTGACATAAATCCATTTTCAGTGTATATGTGTTTATCCATATGTTTTCTCTAGTAACTTGGGCTTAAAAAAAAATCCCAACAGAAAGGCATGTAAAAGACCACAAATACAGTAAAGACAAGCTGCATAGAGGAAGCAGAGTCAGTAAGTAATGCCATTGAAAGAGAGCTTGTGATTTCGTAGTTACATGGAATCTCTCTGTAGAAAGGCCCTAGAAGTACCTAAATAAACTTTATGTGAGTTTTCAAATCAGTGACAGGACACACATCCAGGGTAAACTGTGACTTCGTGAATTCTTACGGTGGTGGAAGAATATGGTTTTGCTGCATGATGCTTCATTGTGGTGAGGAAATGCTCTTGCTGGTGCAATCTTAAATTTCTCTTACATTAATGTCAACAGGAAGATGCTGGATGCATCCACAATTAGAAGCCAGGAAGAGCGTGTCTGTTTCTCCATTTGATGCTGATGATGAATGCCTTTAGGCAAGCTCATTCACTTTCACCCTGCACAATCATGCAAACCTCATGAGCTTCAAGAAGGCCAAGTGCAAGGTCCTGCACCTGGTTTGTCCAAAGCACAAATACACAGTGGTGGGGAATAGATTGACAGCAGCCCTGAAGAGAAGGACTTGGGATATTTGTTAACAAGAAGCTCAACATTACCTAGCTGTGTGCATCTGCAGCCCAGAAAGCCAGCTGCATCCTGGGCTGCATTAAAAGAAGTATGACTGACAGGTCAAAGAAGTTGATTCTTGCCCTCTGCTCTGCTCTCATGAAACTCCACCTGGAGAACTGTGCTCAGCCTAAGGCCTCCAAATATAAGAAGGACATGCTAAACTTGGAGCAGGTCCAGATGATCACAGGGCTGGAGCACTTTGCCTATGAAAGCAAGCAGACAGAGTTGGGGTTATTCAGCCTGGAGAAGAGAATACTCCAGAGAGAGCTCTTTGCAGCCTTTAATTATAGAGAGGGGGCCTACGATAAAGCTGGAGAGGGACTTTTTACAAGAACATTAAGTGATAGAGTAGTGGCTGGTGGCTTTAAACTGAAATTGTGTAGATTTAAATTAGATGTAAGGAAGAAGCTCTTCACTGTGAGGGTGGTGAGGAACTGAAATGGGTTGCCCAGGGAAGCTGTGGATGACTCGTCCATAGAAGCTGAATGCGGCTTCAGCAGACTGTTCTAGTGGAAGTTGTCCCTGCCCATTGCAGGGGATTTGGAGCTTCATAATTTTTAAGGCCCCTTCCAACCCAAACTATTATTGTGTGATTCTGTTAGATTTCCTACAAATCAAATGACCAAACATCATAATTGTGTTCACTGTTGATCTCTGCAATGCCCAATGCAGTGTGGTGATTCTGGGTTTATCTTGTAGATGGAAAGACTTACAATCCAACCTTCCATGTACTTCATGGTACTTCTTCAGGAATGGTGCATGAGTACAAGAATATACTTTGTATACACTCTGAATAAACTTTGAAAAAAGGCAATTATTGGACGTCATTCAAAACTGCCAACTGCTGGTACTGTTTGTGTTGCACCAGGGCCTTATGCAACGTGCTGCTACTGCAAGTAAAGCCGCAGGAGGGGAAAATAGTTGTGTTTGTTGTGATGTTAGCAACTGTGCTGAAATCCAGTTTCATGAACAAGATTTCCTGATCACATATCTTATGTTTTCGTACCATCAGATAGAATAATATGGTGTAATCAGTTGGTGCCCTGTATGATACGACAAATGCAAAGATAGTGAGATTCTTAGATTAATTTAGGAGCTAGACTAACTGTTGAAATATGTTCCAAAGGGATTGAAGGGAATGCAAAATCTGCTAATAATTTATTTCCTTGTTTTTATTTGTCAATGAAATTTTAAGGAAATGCAGACCAGTTGTTGTGAAAGGTGTTCTTTCAACATTGTGAAAAAGGTATTCAAGTCTGCGGGCTTTGATTCATGCTTGATCTGTTTAGATAAATCAATATTGAGCTCTACTCAGATTGTGCAGTCATTATCATACTTATGCCTTCTCCAACCTGGATTGAAAGTCCTGAGCCAGTTTTGAAGCACGTTGCTTGGTCTTTTCCACAAGGTGCATGTGAGTAATATTTTTAGCCATACAGAAGTATTTTTCAGACTGTATCACACAGCAATTTAAAACATGAAGAAATTCCTCCCAGCTTGTACCTTATTTCTCTGATTGTCTAGTAGCTCGCAGTAATCAATGAAGTGTGCTGTGTCTGCACCATCAGTTAAGATAAATTACACTTCAGTAATGAAAATTAACCTATTTAGCTTGCATAAAAGTAACAGCAGTAATTTGTTTTTTAATTTGTTCTTGACTAATCTGGTTTGACTCATCTGTAGCTAAAAATGTTGTGAGAATTGTAGCTTTTTTTACTTAATTCATGCTGTGGGGAAAGCCTGGTCAAGCAGGGCTTTTACTATGGTAATCTTATTAAATTTTGCCAGTCATGTTTCCCTGCCATGAACTCTCACATATGATAGAGGAAAGGAAGAGACAGAGATAAGCTAACAAGCTAACATTCTTAGTGACTTTGGGTAAGACAGCCGTCAGCCCGTCTCTCACATGCAGCATCAACTCTCTTCCAGCTGATGAAGAGAAGGCCCTCGAAGATCAGACTCAGCTTTCTAAAATAATCTGATATGAAAGAATCTGTTTGCTATAAACCATTCATAGTAAAACCATTTAACTCAAAATACAAGTTCTAGGATAGGGTATATTGATGTTGCCAAGACACTCACCATCATTTTGTTAATGCTCCTGGCTAACTGGGGAAGTCCCAGATGACTGGAGGCTTGCTGATGTGACACCAATCCACAAGAAGGGGCAGAAGGATGATCCAAGCAACTACAGGTCTGTCAGTCTGACCTCGGTACCAGGGAAAATAATGAAGTGGTTCATCGTGAGCATGCTCACACAGCAAGTGCAGGACAGCCAGCAGATCAGGGCCAGGCAACATGGGTTTATGGAAGACAGTTCTTGCTTGACCAACCTGATCTCTTTCTACGACCAAGTGACCCACCTAGTGGATGAGGGAAAGACTGTGGATGTTGTTTACCTAGACTTCAGTAAGGCCATTGACATAGTCTCCCACAGCATTCTTCCAGGGAAGATGGCGAGTGGCTTAGACTGGTGGACTCATTGCTGGGTAAAAGACTGACTACGTGTCTGAGCCCAGATTGTTGTGTTAAATGGGGTTAAATCAAGTTCATGGGCAGTCACAAGCGGTGTTCCCCAGGGCTGTTGGGGCCAGTCTTGTTTAACATCTTTATCCATAATCTGGATGAGGGGATTGAGTGCACCCTCAGCTAGTTTGCAGATGGTGTGAAAGTGGGTGGGTATGTCCATCTGCTTGACCATAGGAAAGCTCTCTAGAGGGACCTGGACAGGCTGGATCAATAGGCTGAGGTCAGCTGGATGAGGTTTAACAAGGCCAGGTGCTGAGTCCTACACTTTGGTCACAACAACCCCATGTAATGCTATAGACTTGGGGAAGAGTGGCTCGAGAACTGCTCAGTAGAAAAGGACTTGGCGTTCTTGCTTTACAGCCAGCTGAACTTGAGCCAGCAGTGTACCCAGGTGCTCAAGAAGGTCAACAGCATCCCAGCCTGCATCAGAAGTAGTGTGGCCAGCAGGACTAGAGGTGATCCTTCCCCTGTACTTGGTGCTAGTGAGGCCTCACCTCAAGTACTGTGTTTGGTTTTGGGCACCTCAATGCAAGAAGGACATTGAAGTGCTCGAGTGTCCAAAGATTGGCAATGAAGCTAGTGAATGGCCTGGAGGGCAGGTCTTATGAGGAGCAGCTGAGGGAGCTGGGCTTGTTTAGTCTAGAGTAAAGGAGGCTGATGTGGGTCCTTATGCCATGCCCCTTTACAACTACCTGAAAGGAGGTTGTAGAGAAGTGGAGGTTGATCTCTTCTTCTAGATCACTAGTGAAAGGATGAGAGGAAACTTTTTCAGGTAATTTGAAGTCTTTCAAATATAGAGCATCTGTGCAGTGTTTTTAGTTCTCACATGGATAGGAACTGAAGGCAATGTAGAACTGAGCCTGTAGAGACCTCAATGCCACACAAAAGTTTCCACTGTGAAATAGTGGTTTCCTTGGAAGGAAGAGAAAGCAATAAAGACAGATGTTAATTCGTTTACTGATAGATGATGCTGTAACCATTTTCCAAGGAACATTGATTTCAACATTTGAGGTTTAGGTGGGAAAAAATGTGCAACCCTGAGCATTTTAACAGAGAAAGTAGGTAATTTAAAGAAGACAGGTAAATATTTAGGTGTGATCAATGTTCATACCATCTCTTAAGGTCAGGCACACGATACCTGTGGTGCTTAGAAGTTGTATTTTCTTATTATTATCTCTTTATCCCTCCTATAAAGAACAGTGGTTACCTTTAGTTCCTTTCAGGTTTTTTTTACTTCTCTGGTTGGTTTTTTTTTTGGCATCTGATCTAATTTTTTTTACTTAGTGTAAAGATCCAGAATCTGACTAAAGAGTCTGCTTGTGCTGTAGTTTAAGGTTTAACTAATGCATTTAGAGAAAAATAACTCATTATTTTACCTGAAAGCCATGCTTCAGTTGTGTACTAAAGCTTCACAGTGTCTTTGATGGTCAGAAGAAAAAAAACTTACTTCAGATATGTCTCAAACCATGAATGACAGCCAGCCATCTCTGAATTTGGCATGTGCACCGCAGAGCAGCATCACTGAGGCAGGTATAAACAATGTCCACCATGTAATTTGAGACATAATAAAGCTATCTAGTTCATACTTAAGTAATAATACTGGATTATTTAGAGAAGTGCTATAGTGCTACTCTGCTTGAGCGTGGTCAGCATGTATGGTCAGGCAGTAGTGAAGCTCAAAGCAGAAACCTGTGGGTTACTGCTTCAAATCATGTAAAATCGTGGTAGAATGGTAGAATACATAATTTCTGGAGATTATCTAATCCAACCTCCTTGCCACAACAGGTTCACATAAAGCCAGCTGGACAGGATCATGTCCAGGTGGGTTCCTGATATCTCCAGAGAAGGAGACTCCAGAATCTCCCTGGGCAGCCTGTTCCAGTGTTCTGTCAAACACAAAGTAAAGAATTTTTCCCTTATGTTCAGATGGAACTTCCTGTGTTTCAGTTTGTAGCCATTGTCCCTTGTCCTGTCACAGGACACCACTGAAAAGACCATGGCTCTATCTGCTTGACAACTCGCTCTCTAGATACTTACAAGCATTAAAGAGATATCCCCTTCAGTAGTATTCTCTGTAGGCTAAACAACAGAGCCTTATAAGGCAGATGCTCCTGCCTCTTGTAGTTCCTTACCCTTCTTTGACTGGAGAGCCCAGAACGGGACACAGTATTCCAGATGTGGCCTAATTAGGGCAGAGGGAGAGAAGAACCCTCCTGCATACTGCTAGTTCATGGTCTGCCTGTTGTCTGCAGGTCTTTTTCCAAAGAGTTGCTTTGAAGTGGGTCAGCTTGTAACCTGTACTGATGCGTGGTTAATGTGCAGGACCCTGTGATGCCAAAATGTTTTCTAAATATTGTGAATTTAGTCAGAACTTACTGTGGTAGGATGGGTGGGTGAGAGAGAATGTCAGTGAGTGGGAAACTCATGAAGAACATAAGTGATACTTTGATCCAGTGCACTGGTGGTTTTGGCTAGGATGAGATGACAGTTCTTCTGTAGCCTTGGTGAATGGCTGATCTGAGGTGCAGCAGTGTTGCCCATAGTAGTGGTGTTCAGGGGTGCAATGTAGAGTGTGTGTACTCATAGCACCAAACTGCAGGATCTGAGGACATTCTCCTGACTGGTGCAAGATGCAGCCTCATCATCTCACATGCAGAAGATTTGGCAGAAACTGTTTCCCACTTGCTTAAGTGAGGGTTCGTTGCAGCAGCACTGTATTCATCACTCTGTCCCTATTAGTTTTCACAGTTGTTTTCACTAAAGGAAAGGAAACCAGAAAGGAACACTATATTGGTTTGGAAGTACAATTCTGGGAGAAGATTTTTGCCTAAAAGTGTAGCAGGACAGAAGTATGTAAAACAATTGAATCAGTATTAAAATATCTTTTTTAGTTTTTTTTTTTTTTTTAAAGTACCTCTCGTAGTGCACTTTGATCTTAATATCAGAAAGCTTTGGTCATTTTAACACATGGGATTTTTGCTGACGATCTGTGAGTTTAGCCCCGGTCAAAGGCTGCTCAACAGGTTATTTTAATTTGCTCTTTGTTGCTGTACTTTCTGCCGTGACAAAACATGCCAGACCCAGAAATGCATCATAATTGTGGGTGAATCATTTGCTACATTTTTCATTAAAAATGTTGAGTGAGGGTGAAAGGAAAGAAGATACTTGTTTAGTACTGATCACTTCGCAAGTAGAGCCCTAGAAATTATTTTTTAAATAATTTGAGGTTTTTTTAATATTTTTATAATGTGTATTATTTCAAACTTCTTTTTGCAATGTGAAAGAGGGTGTTGGATGTGTGCTTTGAATACTAATGTATTCAAAATTAAGCACTGGAAAACATTACTGTTTTCAACTCAACAGAGCTTGACTTTTAAACAGTGTTTCTTAGATCTAGCTCTGTTTTGATGTCAAGGCATGAAGGTCTATTCCTGAATTATTTGTTCCTTTCTATGCTGCTGACACAAAATGAAGTTGTATGTCAATTACTCTAATATCAACAATTACTGTGGGAAACAACTTCAAATTTATTCAATACTTTAGAATCCTTGCTGCTCCACATGTAGGAGCCCATTAGCTTGCTGTTTTTTCCATTTGTAAAAAATTATTAAAATTTATCTGTTAAAATTAAGAAATATTACGAAATATTTATCCACTCAAGAAATATTTTTGTGCTCATGCTGATTTACTTGTGGAACCTGAAGATGGAAACCTAAATCCGTCTGTACTCTCTTCAGCTAACACATAACACTGTAAAGATGTTTAATGATGGCTGTTTCGGTGTCAGGTAAATAGAACTTCTGTAAAATTGCTTTCAACTCCAAGATAATTTCAACTCTAAAATTTGGTTTGATTTTGATGAGGCAAGGTGTTGCATCTGTAAGTCTACCTCATGAAAAATGTAAGTGGCCCAAGAGCATGGGCAGTGGAGGGTCTTGCATTTGGAGTAGTTAGTTGAATCCGTATTCAGACTAGAGATTAGTATCTCTTTGTTCTGGAATGTCCTTTCTTAGATAAGCTTTATGGACACTTTGTGGACTACATTCTGCATCAAAACTTACTGGTTTTTAAATGAAATATAGTGCCCAAATTATGCACAATTTTTGACCAGACCAGACTTGTTCCTGTTTTTTTACAGCTGAGTACTATTCAGAGTCTGAGAGGAGAGCAAGGCTTACTCTGTGTGTGAATCCTAGTGTAGCTTCAAAGTCTGAAATTGGCATAAGCTTGAGAACTAGTTTTTGATGCTCAAGCATGCAACCTTATGCGAGTTGTCATTTGTATTCTACTATAGAACCAGAAGTTCTCAGGAGGGGCTTTCTGCTTTGGGAGGTGCTTGAGTATGGTGACTTTGAATATTGTTTTGGTCCCTTTTGTCGGTTTTTTTGTTTGCTGGTTTGGGGTTTTTTTGGTCCTAAAAATGAAGAGCTGGAAACTGTTTATCAGCTTTTAAAATACTAGTTTTCTGCTTTGGGAAGAATTTAAAGTTCATCTATGTTCTTTCTAAACTCTTCATCATAGTAAATCAAGCATCAAAACAAAATTCCTGCTGTGTTTCAGTTGCTCTAGTAGAAACTAATTTTTACATTAAGTCAGTTGTTGTGAGCTTCCTAAGGCAAGCTGTGGAGTTGGTCGTTGTGGCTCATCCAGAATCTCAAAAGCTTGATGATCTTCTGGTTGTATGGTTGGCACTATGAGATAGCAGCAAAACTGAAAGGTCTGGCTCTGTATGCACTTTTGTTGGCTTCATGATTTGCAAAGTTATTCTGTCAAGAAATGACTACAACACCAAGTGAATATTACTGTTCTTTTAGGTATATTTAGACTAGTCAGAGGGAAAATTTGTGTTACCTCTGCATCATTGTCTGTCAAAGTGCCAGTTGTAATGGATTGGACCCCTCCTTTTTATTGCTGATTCAAACAAATGGTAATTGCTGTTAGCAACTAAATGGTAAAACCAGATTTAGGAAGAATTGTAAGGTTTACATGGCTTCAAAATTACATTGGAAGACTTGGTAGTACTTACTTTTTACTCTCCCAACCCAATAGTCATGAGATCATAATCTATTTTCTGGCTACCTTCAATAGGTATTAAAAATTATACTTCTCGTTTGTAACCCGTTTTTATTTAAGGAAAAGTAAAGGTGACAGAAAATTTCCTTTCAGGAACTTCCTTTGTTTCTCTTCTTTTCTTTCAAGTTTCTCACCACATGTTTTGAGTGCCATGGTAAGTTCAGGAGGTAACCTGGAAATAGATTAAGTTGTAGAGAACCATCCGTGTGTATTTTAAAACACCTCTTTTTGCTTTCTATTTACTTACATTTTTAAACTTCCTTTTTTTAAAGTCTTTGAAGGTTGTAATCAAATAAAATGTAAAGGTTGTGGCCATTTCAGACTGTGAAGTAATGTTTCTCAGTCACAGTGAGACAGTTGTGCTGAGAAGTATACTTCAGTGGTTGAAATAATTGGTTTTAATACTTTACATAATCACTAAAAGTAAGTAATACCTCATTGAGTATTGTTGATGTGTTGCAAAAAGAGTGAACACACAGAGGTAGTACAAAGATAGGTACAACTATGCTCAGTGGCAGCGCGGAAGAACTGGCTCTGATCTCACGCATAATCCTAACTCACGTACACAGTGCAAAAGTAGCAGGAAGGGGAGCTGAGCCCGAGCTAAGAGACAGAAAGGCTTTGTTTCACATATTCTGGAATAATGTGGTTGCTAAATTAATGCCTATTTTTTGGCCTGCAGACTCATATGAGAATTGCAGTCACAAGTTAATCTAATCCAGAAAGAGGGCCTTCTGAGCAAGTTAGTGTGGTCTTGAGATGCTGTCTGCGCTTTCCATCTGTGCTGAATAGCCTGCTGCAACAAAAAGGAGCTAGAACGGGAACTATCCAGGAGTCACAACAGCACCTGAACCCCACCCTTGTAATGGGCATATTTTAAATGTAATTCTCATGGAAATAATGGGTTTTATTTCACTTAGAGCCCTTTCAGGGTCTGCTCATTTAGAAACATATGGATACAAGGTTTAGAAACATTCGGATACAGGGTTTTTTTAACTGCCCTTTCATAGGGTGTATGTTTCATCTTTTGCTTTGAGTACAGAGCTTGGAGTTACAGGTACAGTGCTAGGTTTCAACCTTATGTGGTCACTTGAAAGATTAGAGTGTCCTCGCTACCTGCCCACTTGCTCGAGTCTGCCCACTTGCTGTCAGGTTGTGCCTTAATGTGCTGGAACGTATTTGTGTTGCTGTCAGGCCAAACCAGATCAGGCAGGAGCAGCCACAGTCTTTAATTCCTGCTATGATCCAGTGGCACTTAGATTTAGTTCATATTTGTATTTCCAATTAGAAAAGATGCTTTGCCCAAAATGTCAATAGCGTGTTCTCAGACCTGAGCCATGTGGGCTGAGGGTGGAAAGTCAGGCTGTGCAGGTCTGTGCTAGCTCTCTGGCAAACAGACTCCTGAGAGCAGAAACCCTTCTATTTGCCAGAATAGTAGCGTGGTAACAAGTTCTTACAGTATGTTTCCTTCTTGCAGAAGGTTTCTCTGTTTCCTTATTGTCTTCAAAATAAAATGCTTTTACTGCAAGGTAAAGCAACATGACATTGCTTTCCTTTAAGTAAATGTTGGGATTATAAGGGTTTATTTTTCTGACAAGAAAACTTCTGTTTGCTTCAAGTGTGATACAACTTTGATGTTGAGAGAAAGCTGCAGCTATGGAAACAGTCATCTGTAGTTTTAGTTGTTTATAGACTTTGTAGGCACAGCATGCAACATGATTGTGATGGGGATGCCTTTATATAGTTCCTTTCATCTTGTCAGTGCTTTTGAACTGTCCGTGAACATCACATTTACAGTCATAGCCATAAGAATAATCTGGAAGATGATGTGATTGTCACGGGATTAAACTGCTTACTGAGGTCAGCGATGAAAGAATTCTAAATGTGTCATTTGCAAATAGTTATTTTTCTGAAAATAAGCTTGAAAGCCTAGGGGGTATGATGTTTTTACTTAAGTAGCATTAATCAAAATAGCTGTCGTAGTATGAGAGACAAGGAATTGTTTGGGATCACGCTAGAAACTGTTGTGGCATGCCTCTTGTAGAAAGTGTGCAGTTCTGTCTTTTTCAGTGTGTTTTTGTGCTAGTAAGATCAGCTGCACCAAGACCAAAGAATGTACCATTTCCAGGAAGGAATGGGTTAAAAAGGTGATTTGGGTGTTGATAGTATTTGTGCAATCTCCATCACTATTCTCATCAAAGAGATGTCTAAACATATAGGGTTTGGGGTTTTTTTTAAATTGCCAGCAGTGCTAGGTGTTTTGCATAAGGACAAAGCACCTCCTTGTATCACACCAACAGTCTGTCTGCCCCTAGGTAATCTGGTCATACCCACCCCATGTATTTAGTAGGAGTGCCATGCAGAGAGAACAGCTTTGACCCTCTGAACTGAGTTCTTCATCCAATTAGACATCCCTCAGTGATTTTGGCTATCTTAATTAATTGTTTTAATTTGCTTGTCAGTATTTACCTTTCATTTTGAAAGGGACAGTGGAAGAAAAGCCCTAGAGTTAGGAAACTTCACTAGGTCAGGTCTGCTGATGTTCTTATTGCCTTAATGGAGTTCTCAGTGTAATTATGAGAGAGTTAAACAGAATAATTGCCTTTATTCAAAGTCGTGCATGTCTTTGAAAGGCAGAAGGAAACTTCAGTTTGTGCTTCATAGACTGTTGCTTATTTTCACATTTCATAGAATTATAGAGTCATTAATGCTGGAAGAGGCCTCCAAGATCATAAAGTCCAACCATCAACCCAACACCACCATGCCCACTAAACCATCTTTCCAAGTGGCAGGGCTGAACACTTGTTGAACATCTCCAGGGTTGTTGACTCCATGACTTCCCTGAGCAGCCTGTTCCAATACCTGACCACTCTTTCAGTGAAGACATTTTTCCTAATGTTGAATCTAAACCTTCATTGGTGCAATTGCCATTTCCTCTCATACTATTGCTAGTGATCCCCCACCTCACCACAACCTTCTTCCAGTAGTTGTAAAGGCCAGTAATGTCTTTCTTCATCTTCCTTTTCTCCAGACTAAGCAACTTGAGTTCCCTTAGCTGCTTATAAGACCTGTCCTCCAGCTCCTTCTTGTATTGAGGAGCTCAAAAATGAACACAATATTTCAGCCTCACTAGTGCTGAGTACAGTGCGACAACAACTTCTCTAGTTCTGCTGGCCACACTGTTTCTGATGCAGGCCAGGATGCCATTGGCCGCCTTGGCCACCTGAGTACACTGTTGGCTCATATTCAGCTGGTATTTGTTTTGGTTATTTGTTTTTTGTCCTGCCTGTTATGGCTCACGAAAATGGTGTCTTCCATGCACAGGATAAATTATCAACTACAACTTTTAAAATGAGATGTATTTCTGGACTGAAAATTTATCAAGTCACTGCTATTACTTTTATTATTATGTTTTATTATTATGCAGAGAGTAGTGGGAAATTGGGTCACATTGTACCTCTCAGTGGCGGTATACATTTATGACAAGGTCTCATCAGTGTGGGGACTGTGCCAGAGATTTGCTCACAGCTGGTGATTTAGCATGTATGAGGATCTGAGTTCTTCTGGTGTTTAGTCTCTAGGCAATCTATGCCAATCTGAAAACAGAATGTAATGGGATTACAGTGTAATAGTATAAATCCCTTGTGTACTGGTAGCTAAAGCAAACAGGTTTTCAGTACAACCTAACTGTGCGGCAAATGTAGCTACTGAACTGGGAACTGTACTTGTGAGCCACTGGATACAGTGTTCAGGAATAGCTAAATTAATTTAAGCTTCCTGAGTGGAAACAAAATCATGCTTAAATCAGATTAGCAGGAGCCTGCAATGAGAGTTCCTGTTGCAAATGTCTACTGTGGATAGACGTTTATCCTTATTTACTGTTTCAAAGAGATTTTTTTTTCCAAAATGTGTTTAGCATCCTTTAATAATGTCATGCTGGGAGGGCTGCAGTCTGAAGGACTGTCCATGGAGCAGATGCACCACGGACAGGAGGGCTGCCAGCTTCTGACACACTCTGTAAGGACCACCTACGAGGAGACAGAGGGTATAATTCAATTTCCACACACATTCAATCCCCATGTCTGTCAAGGTCGCCAGTTCTGAAGGCAGCTTTTGCGACATGGATGGTGTTTTCGTAAGGAACCGAATCGAGCTGATCGAGTTTGTTCATTCTAGTTACCTTTTCAAAAAAAGTTCAGTGTTTAATGCTGCACTTCTTTGGAAAGGAGGTCTGTCTAGAAAAGAGTACATACTTAAACTCCACTGTAAGTGTTTAA
Organism: Phoeniculus purpureus; assembly: GCA_028565055.1. Lineage (NCBI taxonomy): Eukaryota > Metazoa > Chordata > Aves > Bucerotiformes > Phoeniculidae > Phoeniculus > Phoeniculus purpureus. Next base: position 25,326,944 of record JAOXOE010000874.1, read on the forward strand.
GCTTCTGATTTCTGTTTGGTAAATCTTTTTTTATGTATGGGACTGTATGTCAAAAGTACACTCATCCTTTACGAAGCCGGAGATACACAATCACTGTGGACTGATTTCCTGTAGCTCAGAAGCTAAGATTTCCACAGCTTACATGGGGCCCATGATACCTATGTCTGATTCAGCTCTAATTCTAATAAGGAATAGTACAAAAATTCGAGAAAAAGATCCCATTCTGCCGCTGCTGTTCAAGCAAATCCAGTGGATGTATTGCTCTGTAAAGGTGTCCGGATTGGCTTCAAAGTGTGTGTATAATTGAGCCCTCCAAGTTTTCTTACGCAGTGGATTATTATAACAATAAACTGCATTCTAGTTTTGCCTAGGTGGCCACAAATTGCTTATATAATATGTTTAACTATACCTAAAGTCAGGGTACTTAGAACAAGGTTTTTGACAGATCTCCAGTGACCAAAATGTATGCCAGAAAATGCCTTGGTAATGCACACTTCTCATGCATTTATGTGCATTATGTGCTTTTGTTTAGATTCTGTAGAAGCTTCCTGCTAGTTTCTGAAAAACTTCAGTGGCGTGAGTAGCAAAATCCACCTGTACCGAATTTTATCATTGTGTAAGCACTTGGGTTACCATGATTTGGTACTACTCTGCATGTGTATATTACTTTGAAACTTTTTCCTTTTATATTAAAGTAATTTGACCATATCGGGCTATATGATATTTCCAAATAAGAATCTGTACAATGTGCAGATGTCCTCAATAACAAAAGCTGTGAACAGGGCAGTTAAGGAGTACGTTGTCTGTTGACTTCAACTCCTGCTAGATATGAGCTAGGCTGTTGCCTGCAGCACTGTTATGCTCTTTAGTGTTTATATGTTTTGCACGATGGAAGTATGAAGTTAACCAAAGAATATAAAACGTGAAGATGAATCTAGTGTTTGTGTGTTAAAGTGATTACTCAGAGGGTGCTGCATGCCCCACCCTACTATCGTTATGCAGATGTGTTTCAGTGAAATCTGTGGGAATTTTGTCCCAACAAGTACTGCTGCAAGATCAGGTTTGCTATGTCCTGAGAGCTTAACATATAAATCTGACGCAAAGCACTCACAACACAGGTTCTCTAGTTTGTAAGAAGTGTGAGTGCGCCTGGCTCTGCGCAGTGGATCACCCATATAACATAAAGAAAAATAAAGTGACTGTTGGTGACCACTGTGCAAGCTTGTTTGACATTAGTATTGTCAGAAATAACTTGATGGTATCCTCTTTTTTTTTTTTTGTCTCTTCAGCACTGCAGTTATAAAATGGTTCTCAGCTCCTCTTCAAAAGCTTTAGCCTTTAAGTTGGTTCCCTCAGAACTCTTCTGTCAGTTAACTGTTGCAAGCATCCATTCAGAGCACTAAGTTTCAAACATTGTCTTGCTTGTTCTTAAAGGGTTTGGAGGAAATACACGTTTTTCCCTGTAACAACATATTGTTTGTTATAGGCACACCTATCAGAAAAGCTGTGCAAAACTTGCACTTTACACCAGGACCTGAATCGCTTTGTAAAGCACAGTTCTAGTTGCAAGTAGTGAAGACACAAATGTACAAAAAAAAAGTACATAACATTTATCCAGATGTTAATTTCTCTCATAACTTCGTTCAGCTTGTAATAAAATTGTGTTTTAAGACGTGCTTCAGGTAGTGTTTTTTCCACATGCACACTGATGTGCGTAATGGGGGAAAAATTGATCTATCATTCAAAAAATGTGACCTTTTCCTCAGTAGCAGTGTATCTGGAACATGCATTGCATTTTAGAGACATAGCCAAATTATCTCATGCTAAACTAAGCTGCCTGTGATGTTTACCTAATACATTTCTTGCAGTGTCACATTACATAATTTAGTTACAAACATGCATGTGGTAAATTAATATAGATGGAAAATTAACATAAAATTTAATGTGGAAAAATGCAGGTCCTTGATTTGAGCCTGTTGTCTCCATGCGTCACTTTCTGTCTAGTATTTCTTTCCCTTTTATTTTTCATTAAATTAAATATCAGTTCCACTTCAGTCAAGACTAGTTCTCTCTGCCTTTCATAACAAGGGATTTTAAGCGCAGCTTTGAGCACTGCTTCAAATGTAAGCTAATTACAGAGTACTGAAGGTATTTTGTATTAACCAGTAGAAATCTCTGGATTTTGGACAGTAGTTACACAAAATACTTCTGTTTATAGCCAATTAATTACTATTAGATTTGCTTTGTATTGAAACTTGAAAATTTACTAGAAAATTAGAGCAAAATACAGTTTGACAAAAATGTTTCTGTAGGAGCTAGGTACTGCATGTACTGCCTCATTAATGATGAGTAAACACATACCAAATTATTGCCCTGCCTTGAAGTGTGAGTTACTGAGCTTAGTTATTTCAGCCACAAAAATTTATCTGTAGTGTTTCCTGATTTCCAGGTGTGTTTGTCTGTCTTCCTCACATAAACATCACCTATGAAAAGCCTTTAGTTGCGGCTCAGGGGAGTTGCACAGAAGTAGCTTTTGAAAACAAGTTGAAACCTTTTCTGAAGGTGAAGTGCCAAGTGATAGCGTGTCCTGTGTGTCCCTCATACCTTCTTGGGGAAGGTGGCCCTGTACTTGCAGGAGGAGCAGCTTCATAGGTGCCGTTTGTTTATGCAGTCTTTCAGCTCAGTCTTCGCCTCCGCAAGCTGCATCCTGTTGGTCGCCTTCTTGGGGAATTGCACAGTCCTAGTCAAGTGTCAAATACAGAAAATGTAGGGAAATGAGAAGCGAGAGGGTTTCATCAGTTATATTGAAATTCTGGAAAAAAAATACAGGGACTTCGAAGCCATGAAAGAGTGGAATCATGGGCTGGGTTTTTTTCATTGTCCTCTTCTGTTGAATTTCATAATACAAACCTGCTTCTTTGTTCCCTTCTGTTCGCTGTCAAAGCTCTGTCTTTTGATTGAGCAAAGTATGTTCATTTTCCTTTTTGTTTTGCAAACACTCCACTTGAAATCTAATCAGCTTCAAAACGTTAGTTAAAAATATGTAAGATCCCCTCCTGATTTGTTGCTTTGCCAGCTTTTGTTGTTTTATAGTCCAGTTTCCTGGAGAGGGTTTTTAAAGTTTGTTATTGGGGTTTTTTTCTCTTCCCCGTTGCTATGTGAACGATTAAATATGAACCAGCCCAAACCACAACAACCGGCCAAACTGTCTGTCTGGAGGATACAGTAAGATGTCAAACATTCAGTAAACGTTCCAAAAATAGAGGAAAATCCAATCACCAAGAACAGAACCCCTTCCCCAAAACAATAAATGATAAGTAAAAAAGATCTTACTGGCATGGAGCTCACTTTTTTTTTTTTAAATTGTGGATAATCTGCAGTGTATTAAATAAAGACAGACAACTATATTTGATGGACTTCTCTAAGCAGTAGCAGGTATAAGTGGAAAGGCTGAGATGCATTAAAGAAATAATTGTCTGGAAGCCAGCAGTATGTTTTCCCATGGCAGCCTGATTTGCCAGCTTGTGTCCTGTGTTTTGCAGTTTTACACATCCAGAACTCAGGTTAAACTAATGTCTCTTGCTGCCTGCCCCTGCAATTTAGATGCGTGCTATGATACGCAGCATGCGTATCACCACAGTCCTGCTGGCCTACGCATAAGAGTACTTAGTGCTGGAACTGGAACCACGAGATTTAAGTAGGTAGATGGATGGATAAATGGATGGATGGATGGATAAATGGATAGGTGATAGGCAGACAGATAGGTCGGTAGGTAGACAGACAGATGAAGTCTTGTAGATGTTGAGAGGTCCATAATTTGATTTCATTATTGTGAAATAATATTCAACTTGTGCCATTTGCAGGTTTGCGAAGTGTAAGTCAGTAATTTTCAGTGTTCAGCCCGAGAAGCTTTAATTGCCTTGGTGATACAAATTTAGCTGGAAAAAGACATGGCAGTTCAGATGTTTGTCTTCTCCCTGCCTCCCTTGCTCCCTTTGCTTTACTTTTGAAGTTAGTTCAAACTGTATGGTCAAGAATCCCAAGGTGTTTGGGTCTGTAAATGGGAAAACAAGTTTTCCAGAGAGAAAACCAGTCCTGAGCCCTTCATGGATCTTGGTGTCTTTGCTAAAAAATAGCATGGTGTTATGTCACGACATGTCTTTGTTGTCACTTTCCTGTTCTTTCCCTTGAGATACTGCACAGAAGGGTACGGATCTGTGTTATTTTGCTCCATGCAGATCCTTTCAAAACGTGACAGCATTGCAAACACTTTGTTCTGGTTTGGACAACTTATTTTTTAACCATAAAGGTTAATGTAGAAGGGTAGTGTGTAATGGAAAGGTTGCTTATTTACACTGGCCTTACTAATGGTACAGACATGCTGAAATATCCCTGCTTTATTGGTTTATTGCAGCCAGACTCCCTGTGAGCTGAGACTGACATGGAGTCACTCAGGGTGCTGATTGTACAGTATTCATAAGTAGAAGAAACAAAAGTTTTAATAGACTTTTTTCCTTTTATTGCTCAAGTTTGCATTAAAAATGCACATAAAATAAGGTATAGTTATTCTGAAGGTCAAGAAATACCTGCTGCTCTTGGCACACTTCAGTGCACCTACTTGGTATTTCAGCTATAGAAAAGATAATCGTAATTGCTTGTACTTCTGTGAAACCAGTGCGCTAGCACCAGATCTTCTGTGTGCATGGACACTCTTAATCTCGTTACAGAAGGCAAGAGGGTAAAATTTTTTCCTGATTTTGTCTTTTAGGTATTCATGTGTGCTCATGGGCAGATGAAGAAGGGCTTTACTTTTATGTTGTTAATGCTCTTACAGTTTTAAGATTTGTCAAAACTAGTTTAGTGTTGTTTAAGCACCAAAATTAGAATTTAAAAGTAACATGATTATTATATGAAAGACAATGCGCCCAGCAAGCACAGAATAAAACGTGCTACAGTTCAGAAACGGAGGAGGGAAGGAAAGAGAGCACCGAGAGCGATATGTAATTGCAAGGGTGGAGCGTGTCCAACGCTAGTTTGTGATTGGCGTTAGATCAAGAAGAAAAGCTCATGCATGTAGTTTGAAGAGGAGACGAATATTATAGAGGCACTGCATTAGAGGTATAATTAGATTAAAGGACTTGTGCTTTTGCCGGCTGAGTGGAACTGAGCTTGCATTTTCAGTAAGTCTAACCTTGTCTTTTGGTAATTTTCACAACGATACTGCATTTCTTTTGTTCTGTGTCTTACCAGTTCTTGGAGTAGTTTGGCTGTTATGGGTTATGGTGCTTGTTTTGCCTATCAGTGAAATTCCTTTCATATCACCTTCTTGCCTCTATTGCAATTAGTTGTGGTTAAGAACTTAGATTTATCGTTAGTAACTTGTTCTGGGGTGTTTATGAAGGAAAATCATTGTCTGAAGTAGAGTTCATTCGTAATGCTAAAACACTAAAACTCAGCCAAGAGTGTTTTAATTCCTGATGCCAGACTGGGCATTTAGAACACGACTGGTGTCTGGTCCATGATTTTAGAAGTGAATACAATGCAGTCAACTTCTTTAGGAATAGTTTATGTGGTGAGTCCTGTGTTTGTTCAGATAGTTTTTAAAGGTTAAATTTTTGTATTGGTGAAATCCATGGCTGTTTAACAAATTTTTCCTTCTTTAAAGTGGCTTTTTTGGCGTCTCTGGAGTTTAGGCAAAGATAATTGACAAAATGAAGGCAGTTACACTGATTCATAGCTGAACTGATTGTGGGCAGGAATTCACCTCTTTAACAATCTGTGGTGAAATAACTATGAACAGGAGATCTCAATGTATAGAGCCTGCTTTGCTTGGACCACGTACAATATATGCACTGTGGTTGTGAGGACCTAAAATTCCAGATGCGCCGTGTGCGTAGCCTGGCTTTCCAGGACTTGTATGTATACGTCTGAAGGTCAGTGTTGCAGCAGCTCCCCAGGCTGAAGTCAGCGGTGCACAGAAACTGCTTCAAAACCTGATGTACTGTTGTAGCCGAGATGTTTGTGTTTAAAAATAAAGGAGTAGTAAGAAGCGTTACATTTCCAGTAACACACTGCGTATTTCAGCGTATTTTCCAACCAGACTGGATAAAGTTCTATACAAATTAATGAGTTCATGCTGCAGAGAATGAGCAGCAGGTAATAGAATTTGTTCTGTGAGTCTATACAATACAGAATCCTCATGTTTGAAATAACTGACGAATCAATAACTGTACTGTTGCTTCGGAGTTCTACAGGGTAACATTGCTATTCATTTATTAAACCCTGTAACATCCTTTGAAAAGAAGCTTAAAGGAAAGCCTGATGCTGAAAACTTACTGAGCACATGTAGGCTGCTGTACCTTTCAGTGAAAGGATGCAAAGTAATTTTAAAATTGAAGTGTCTGCAGTGTTATGGCCATATACTGTGGTTGTCTTGGGGTTGTGTTGGGATAGGTGATGTGGCTGGGATTTTGAGAGGCATATTCAGGGGGATGCTTTTAAGTATGAGGGGAAAACGCACAAATCAAACTAAATCCCCACCTACCTAGTCTGAAAGCAAAGAAAGCCATAGTATCATTTTTTTAATGTTAAGATGGAGTTATGAAGGGTAAATTTTTACATTTACTCCTTAAAGTCGCCCTAGCTATTCAATGTGTGCTTACTGTAGCTGTCCTCCTCGTTTCAGAGACTGTTACAAGGCAAGTGTTGTTAGCCTCAGTCTAGAGTAAGAGTAGAGTTAAATGTTAATTCTGAAAAGTAGAAGTTTGGGGTTGGACATTTGTTTTAAATCAGTAAACTGCCTTGGACAGTTTATGTGGAAAAATAACACTGAAAGTAATCCTTTCTAACTGTCTTATGGGCTGAAAACTTTAATGCTGGAGGAACTTTTTATAATTAAGTTATAAACACCTGAGAATTGCAGTTTATCATGTAAAATGCAGATCTGTCTTAGCCATAGCAGCACTCATACACCTGAAATTAGACATCTGGAGGCTGATTTCACTAGCGTGGAAGAGCTAGGAGTGAGCCGTTGCCTTGACTTCTTAAAAGCAAGATACATATTAAGCTGGTATTTTCTTTTGTTGCAGAGTGTGTCGAATTCCAGTGTTCAAAAGCATTCTTTCCTTAATTTAAATTAGGTTTAAATGATCATGTTACCAAGCAATTACTTAAATTACTTGTGGGATTTCACTGTTCAAACTTTTCCTTTAAGCAGCTTGCTTCTGTCACTTTGCACAGCTTTATAGGTTTTTGGCAAAACTGACTTTCAGTCAACTGTTTTCCTTAGTGGCTAGGATTATGGGTTGCTGTTGAAGCCTTGCACTTAACTGAGTGGTGGTTATTCATATATTAATAACACTGTGTTGCTGCGTGTCAGCCCACAACTCCCTGGCATTATCTAGTTGATTGTTGGCACATTTATGTGCAGCTTCAGTGATTAAGGGCTGGACTTGTTCTCTGTGTGTGAATTAATAGTCCTGTGAAGTCAGAGCTCAGCGTATGAAATGGGGCTGAAGAAATTTTTCACATATCTTTTCTGGAGATCAGTACTTTTTACTCTCCTAAAGAGGAGGAGAGTGGGAAGAGAAGGGAAGGGAAGGAAGGAAAAAGGAAGGGGAGGAAGGAAAGTGAGGAAGAAAAGGGAGGAAGGAGGGGAAATGCAGTTAGGCTCCTATGCTATTGATTGATGGCTGCTTACCAGGAAATCCAGCTGTTAGTCCATGCTCACATAAGAATGTCTGAATTAAGCAGGGCATGAAATGTCTGGAGTGGAACTCAAAAGTGCACAGGGACAGGGACAGAATGTTGGATGTTCCCTGCAATTAGATCCTTTTGCTAAAAGGAAAATAGTACAGAAATGAACTGCAGTAAATGGAATAATTTCTCTGCACATGTACAAAATAGGTATATAAACAACCTCACAGGGTTGAGGTTTTTTGTTTAAGATTCATGTTTATCTATCTGCAACAACAGCTTTACCCTTTGCTTCCTCAGACATTTGTAAAGCATTGGAAATTTTCAAAAATCTTCACAAATTAAAGTTGTAGTAACTGACTGATAGAAAATACTGTAGAATGTCTCTGTCTGAAAATGGAGAACCCTTACCCATTTCAGCAAGAAGACTTGTCTTTGTGCCTATTGCTGGAAACTCAATTGCAAGTAAAACTGCATTTTGTATGATACACGAAGGACGGGGGTATGAAATTAATGTATTTTTAGCAACTAGCCGAATCTTCCTAAATGAAAGCGGAAGAGTTAAAGAAACCCAGCACCAACACAAAACAAAGTTATGGGATTTGTCGGTAAAAAAGAGTGGGTTAGAGAGAGGTGAAAACTTCTCAGTGAGTCGTTATCTGAGCGTGCCTTTGTATGCTTATGTGCAAATACCATATTATAAACGAGCACAGTGAAGTAAATTTATCTTCATTTTATCCATCCTGTGCAAGTGAATTTATAAGGAAATTTGTGCCTTAAATGTCAAGTGTTTTGTTCATCAATTTAGTAGTTGCTTAATATGTCTAAATTTTTTTTCTCTGTTTTTGCTTGTTTTGTCATAAAACCGGCACATACTTCTATAATAACGAGAAACTACTAATCTTTGTTCTTTAAGAAGAGCTCTGCAGAGCCTGCTGCTTTGATGTAATTCTATTACACTGAATAGAGTTGTTCCCACACAGAGCTGTAGTAATGAGTCAAGAAACAAATCCATTATCTGGATCTACAAGTAATTGTCAGTGTTGTGCCTATACATGAAAATACTGGTCAGTACTTGTGATAAAATAACTACTGCTCCATTCTAATACTGCACATATCTTCCTTGGCATTACAGAAATCTCATTTGAGAAACTTAAACAGAATGTAGCGCTTCTATTACGTTTTGCCTCATCTTACTTCTGCAAGTGTAATGAAAAGTACTTCCAAGTAACCATTAGGGTTTGGTTTGCTGTAAGTCCTGTTTCTATACACATAATGGTGTGCAAATCCTTTCTCAAGTCACTCAATTTCTTGTTACTACTTCAAGGTAAACATTGTAAGGCAAATTGCAGTCTGGAAAAAGTTCACATTCAGCAAGTTTCAGCCTGGATTTATTCATGTGGTTAATTTTAAAGCTTCAGTATGGGATTTTGAAAGAAAATATCTGGCACTAGATCCTTGCTAGTAACGTCTTTTTAAATACCACTGGGCATAGTGAGAGTGTCATGCAACACTCGTCCACTTGTCCTCAGATCTTTTAAAGGCTTTATTTTTTCCCATGGGTAATGGAAGTGGCCTTTGACAACAGTTTTAAATAGACTCGCACCCATATTTTTAAAATCAGGAATAAAAAGTAATGGGATAGGCTTGTTCTGTTCCATACCATACTCCCTAAGATCTGAGTAGCTTCCACAAGTGCACTAAGCAATGAACTAACATCTGTCATGTGTTGTTTGTTGTCTCATCCTCTCCCGCTGGAGAGAGTTGTGTGCACTGGAGTATTTTGTTTCAAAAAGTATTTTTGAGGAAAGGTTGCCTTATTTTTTTCCTCCCCTATGTACATGCTGTACGAGAGCAGGCAAAACTGAAAAACTTGCGGGGCATGTGGAGTGAAAAGTCATGATGCTTGTGACCAGTCCGTAGTTCACAGTGCAGGTTTTTGACCAACACATTTAACAACTTCAACCCTTCTTTCCATTCAAGGCTGTGTGCTTTGAGTGGAGAATTAAGTAATGGAGGAATAGGCTGCCTGTCACCTGTGATCCTCAGTCAGCAGTTAAGGCCTTCTGGTTGTCACTGGTGCAGGATGCAGGGACTGGGTTAGAGGGGATTCTGATGGGAACCAGAGTGAAAACTACATGACCAATATGACAAGCATGTGATAACATGTGCTTCCAGTTGTGCACTGTGTTGCAGTGTTTAGTACTAATACCAAAGATTTTGTTTGGAGACATTAGCATGACTGGACTATGAAGTGACAGTGTCTGCAGAACTGGATGGCTTCCAGCCACAATGGAAGAGTTCTCCCAGACCACTGGAGATTTTTAGCCATGTTCGTTGTGAGATTTTAATTCTAAAAAAGACTCCAAGAAACTTATGGTTGTGGATTGGCATCTCTGCATCTTCGATCAGTGGGGACTGTTTCATGACTCAAAATCTGTATGCTGCTGTTCTAAGTTCCCCTTATAGCCTGACTAGGCTTAGGTTTATATCTCTTGTGTTACATCTAATGTAAGGCTGTCTGTAATGAAGTCTTGCCTGAAGACATACGTGCATTTATGAGACGTGAGTCCACTCAGTTTGGTTGTGTTCTTAACAAATTTTTAAAAATGCAAGAAACAACCTCCCCCAATGAAGGATGAGGTGGACATGGTGTATTGGAAGAGCAGTTGTGAATATGGACAGGCTATATTGAAAAAAAAATGATGCATCAGAGCCAGATTTAAAATCAGAAGAAATATTGCTAGCTAATGTTTGGAATTGCAGTTGATCAACAAATGCTACAAGACGACTGACCTAATTGTATATGAAACTCACCCATCACCTGTTATTCTGAAATCAAAGGAATAGAAAAGAGAGTTGATTCTTGTGGATTCTAGAGGTAAAGAGTGAAGTTATGGAAGTGCAGTTTCCTGTCTTTGCTTTAGTACTTTACTCCAGGAAAGGTTGTGACATTATTACTGCTTGATTATGAACTTCAGCCAGCCTTCCCTGTTGAAGTGGTGTCATGTCATGCACAAGTGGAATTGATTCGACTTTCTCCAGCAGCAATGTTGCAAGGATTTTGGACTGAAGAGGGATGTTACTGCCTAGGAGAATTTCTAGACATAGGATTTGATACTTCCATTGCTGGGGCTGAGTGCTGAGGTTACTTGACCAGTAACTTGCAACTTAATAAAGCTTACAAAATTAGATAGTTTTCTTTGGCTCTCAGGTTTTTGTCTATGTTTTCTAGTACATAGAGTCAGAAAAATGTAAGAATTCTGTCCAGGGGTGTGGCTGGTGTACAGTGGTAATGGTTCTTCAGCTCTTTATTCCACAGTTGGCAGACTGGCCACTTAACACTGCTTTTTAGTGTCTAGTGTAGTCTGAAATTTTCCTTTAATTTCTTGGAAGACACTTTTCTTGTCTGTTTTCATAAGGCTTAGCAGGTGGTCTTTCAGAATGAAATGATTTATACTGCCACTGGCCTCAGCATCAGTGCAGAGTTTGGAGCAGCTGAGAACTAGGGTATTTGTGTGGACAAAGTGCTTCCACTTTGGCATCTATCTACTACAGTGGGGGAGCAGAATCTTTCCAGAAATTGCACGGTCTTCTGCATGGATCCTTTAGTTTGTAGTAAGCTGAGACTCTGGAAAATAAGTTCTCCTTGACTTTAACAGTTTGCTGGGCCTGAAGGGCTTCTGTTGGATCTGTGGTTAGATGAGAAGTTGGTGGTGGCAGCTGCTGTCACATGCTTGGGGAGCACTGACCACAGGGCTGATGTTCCGATCACCTCTCTAGTGCTGGAGACTTCTGAGATCGAGCGGAGGGATTACCGAAGAACTTACTGTTTCCAGCTTCCACTCTAGTTTGTGTAAGACCAGTGCTGTAATGCTTCTGTTCCCAGTGTGTGTGAGTAATGGTTCCGTGGAGTACGATCTCAGACGTGGAATCTGGCTTCTTGTGTCCCCTTTTCTCTTGCCATCACCATTCTATCTCAAACCAGGAGCAGTACACACTGGAAGCATGGTAGTAAGTGGCAGAGAATACAATGTGCGTAGAGTACACAGTGTGTAGCCCATTATGCTTAAAAGGCAATTATTATGCCTGAGGGTAAAGTTATGGTGAAACATTGCTTTGAGAAAACTAGGGTTGAGAGAAGGCACTGTATAACCTGACTGAACCTGTAGTGGAGGCCACCTGGTTTGCGTTTTGCTTTCTCAGCAGTATGTTAGATCGTAAAGGTTTAATCATTTTTGACATTCGAGTGCATTTATATTAGATTGCAGATGTTGAATTGCTGCCTAAGTGGATCTTCTCTCTGTTAAGTAAATTATGGGAAAATATTTCGTACTTCAGCTCAAGAAAAGTTCCAGTTTATGGACTGGTAGCAATTCCAGTTTATGGACTGGTTGGCCTTTTAAAAACATTACTAGTAACACATAACCAGAATATCAGACACAGAATACGAAACAGCTTTAAACTTCCATTATCCTGATGATTCCTGCTGAAAGGCAGCTTAAATTGATTTAATTGATAAAATTAAATCCTTGCTTTCTTATCTCATAGTGTTATAATGTAGATAGCCACAGTTTCCCCGTTTTTGCTTCCGTGCTGTCCTACAAGATGTTTTTCATCTTCAGTGAAACCTGAAGCTAAGTTTGACACTGAATTGTGCAACAGTTTGGTTGCAAGTATTACCATTTGTTTTGTACAACCATTTGTGTAGTCTCAAAACTGCATTTACATGCAACAGAACAAAAGACAACCTATGTGGAGTAAATTGAAGCACGTAAGTCACATCAAGAACCTTCCCTGATTGGTTGTCTGCAGCATTTAGGGAAGTACAGCACGGGTCATACAAATTCTACCTGGGAATTCAGTGTTAATTTAGGATAGGTTTTGAGGAGGGCATCTCGAAGAAGCAGCCTTTTTTTGTAAAGTGCTTGCCCATCAGCAACAAGTCTGTGAAAAATGCTGAAATGATTGCTCAGTTAGGAAAATTTTCCAAGATTTTGTTTCTTTGTGGCTATGTTAGCGTTGCACATTAAGTAGTAAGTACTAAGGTCAAGTAGTAATTAAAATCAAACACATGCACAAAACCTTTTGAACCCTCCAAATAACCACCTTAAATTGCAGCTGTGTCGTAATACTTAGTGCTTGGATATCAACAGTTGCACTGTAATTACTGGTACTTTCGTCCTCAGATTTGTAAAGGAATGTTGAAACTCAGTGGAGATCAGGTCATTTGACTTGTGTGCATGCTTGAGTTTGTGCAGTTCTGTGGGACTGATGTCCTTCATCCCGAAATGTTTCCAGATGCATGGTGAGAATAAATCTAATCTTTATATTCAAGGTGTTAATGGTCTTAAAATGATTTCTGACTTAGCTTACGGGCTTCCAAAAAACCAGAAAGAATTCTTTAATTTTGAGGTTATAGAGAGGAAAGTCATAGGGAATTAAAGGCTAGTTTGGTTTTTATTAAATAAATTGCTCTCAATGTCATTTTTATGCCCTCTAGTACGAAGGAAGTGATACCAGACATAATGTCCCAGAAACGGTGTTTTGAGCTGTAGCATAAATCAAATGCTGATGAACTTCTTGCAGTCACTGCTTCTCAAAGTAAGACCTTTTGAAGCAAAGTTCACAGAAATTTCTTCTCCTTGATTAAAAACCCAGTTCATGGAATGGCTTAGGTTGAAACAGTTCCTCTTTTTTTGTTTTGGTGTTTAAAACAGAACTTGAAAACTATGCTGCCAGGCACAGAAAGAACCGTCAGAGCAGAAGTCAAGAAAAATTTGCAGACAGTGGGAGAACGTTTCATAGAAATGTAGTCTATAGGTGGATAAGAAAGTGCTACGTAGGTATTTGCTTTGCCTTAAAATGTAGCGTGGTCTAGTTATCTTTCATAAGCATTTCAAGGGGAGCCAGTTTTTCACCAAGAGGTAAGTCACAGACAAACTGACCTAGATAAAGTTAAACAGAACAGACTGCTTCACTGACACACTTCTGAAGTTTGGTCAGCCTCTGGCATACACGGGCTTTATTTAGCGAACCGGTTCAAAGCATTTTTTGTTGGCTGCAGATTACTTTTTTTTTCCTCCTGCATATTAATCAAACTTCAGAGTAGTTCTTTCAGAGTTAGACTCTCTTAAGCAGTGTGTGGCACTGTGCTGTTAGCGTGGATGTGTTTATAGAATTTGTATGTTATTCGGTATATACACTTACATTTTATATATATATATTTTCACATTTTAGCCCCTGAAGGGGGCAGGGAGGGAAAGGGGGGAAGCCTTGTTTTCATTTACAAGATATCATCAAAGGTGAAAGCAGCATCTGAAGAACATTGTTGATGGGTAAACAGTGACAAAAAGTCTTGTCTAAAAATACTGTTGGATAAAGAGTGTTTTTTTGACTTTTCAAGCTAACAATTTTGTGGACAGTTTTAGGAAAGATTTTTTGTTTAATTGCAGTCTGCAGAAAACAGCCCTAAATGCAAATTGTCTATTTAGAGAGTTTATAATATGAGATCAATTCAGAATCATCTAGTGATAGGACATGGGGCAGTGGGTGCCAGCTGGAACATAGGAGGTTCCATATAAATATCAGAAAGAAATTCTTCACAGTGAGGGTGACAGAGCACTGGAAGGGGCTGCCCAGGGGGGTTGTGGAGTCTCCTTCACTGGAGACGTTTAAAACCC
>JAOXOE010000874.1:25341421-25373939 GCA_028565055.1 Phoeniculus purpureus
TAATTTCTAAAAATATTTTGACCTTTTACTAATGTAAAAGTTCCAGAGCAAGTTATGGTTGAAATATGAAAGAAATTTGTGCAAATTTATGCTTGATCTAGCATGAAAGTATACAGCATATCTATTAATTTTGTGTAGCATGGGATTGGTGATAATGAGAAATATCAAGAGTTACTACAGACCCAACTGTTTGTGTAGCAGCTGTTCCAACTTTGGCTGCAGTTATCTTTTTTTTTTTTAAACTGTGTAATTTCTTTATTTTTTTTGCTGTTGATCAGTAATTAAATGAAATTTCATCCTTGTTTATACACATCTTGACTCATCTGGTACAAGCAAGATCAAAGTGGTTGTCTGCCTGTTCATACATGGAATGGCTGCTCAGGTATTCAGGTCATTAATTTGGTGCCTGACTGGAATTTGAAGTTTAAATATCGAATTGATATACTGACTTGGTAGATATCATCCCCCTTCCAGTGTACAGGTGTTGATACTCTTTCCCTATGGACGACAATACTGTATTATTTCATCATTCATTGAATAAAAAGTTAGTCATCTGCTCTAGATGACTTTCAGCTGTGGCTTCTAGTCACTTGTTGGATTCCCACTGTGATGGGTAGGAAGGGAAAACTTTGCAAACTCTCCATTATTTCTGGACAGTGCTCGAGAGCGTTCTAACCACCAGATCCTTGTCTCTACAACTGCATCTGCATGCATATTTTTGTTTCTGGTACACTGTAAACCCAAGAGATTAAAAAGTTTATTTGTCTCTCGTTCTCTCAGTACTGGTCTGTAACATACACCAGAATACTGGTGTTAAATGAGTGCATCTTGCATGTTATTTTGTCTCCATTCCAATGGCACATGCATCCTCAAAGATAAATTAAGGTAAGATTCCAAATCAGATGTAGATGCTTCAGACAATATGCCAATATTGTTCGTTGTATCGCTGGAATAATGTAGGCTGAAAGGACCTAAGGAGAGATTGCACAAATTGTGTGTAAAAAGCTGTCATTTAATTGTCTCATTTTCTCCAATTCCAATAGTTTTGAAATATGTATCTTAATTCTAATGTGTTTCTATGAAAATATTTTTAGGGAGATCTAACCTGTTCTCTGTGTTTAAGAAGGGATTTTCTGGAAGTTTAACTCTCTAACCCATTTAATATCTGACTAGGAAGAGATAAGCAGAATGTGGAGAACTATCAAATGTGAAAAACATGTTTTCTAACTAATATAACTCCCATCAGTAATAGTAATTTAGTTGCTCCTTTTGACTCCAGAAGCCCAATTTTCCAGCTGATAAAAGCTTGGCTTTGTTATGTCAATAAATACGTAAGAAAATACACATGCCATTCCCCATGAGAGGGAAAGACTTCTGCTTCCAAGGAATGGAACAAGTCTATTAGAAATGAGCTTCATGTTCCTTGCTTAAATCTGTGCTTAAGTTCTTGCACATGTGTTTGGCTAGAGTTAGTGCTCCACGTCTCATCTTGTTATGTGTGAGCAGCTGAAGGCAGCACACAGATGCAGCCTGTGTGCAAAGCAAGCACCTGCATCCAAGTCATAAGCCTGGATAAAAAGTTTGTTTGCAAACTTGCTGTCAGATATTTGGCCTTTCAACTATTCAGATTAGTGTTAGGAGCTCTAGAACTTATATGAAACCTTTTATTTGTTAAAGGCACTATTTATTAAGAATGTCTGCATGGGTGGATTTGGATGGTTGGAACATCAGGACTCTTCATCCTTTCACACCAAAAATTTGTTTCCCTTTGGGGCTCAGTTTTTCCTTCATATGTATTCAATACCAGAGTTACAGTGCAAAGATTACCTTGCAATATAACTGAGACAGTTACTCCTTCTTTCGGTCAAACGATATGAAAATCAGAATAATAACCTTTTGCTTTAAAATTGTAACCCAGTGTGTACTTGTTGAGAAAAAAAAATCATTAACTTATTTTTCTTTAAGCGCTGGTGAGAGTTTGTTCAGCTTTCTGGGAAGGACTGGTGGGACTTCTGGTTTTTTGTTAACTGTGAGAGGCTTCCTATCTTCCTTAGCACATCTAGCTTTCCTGTCCTGGCCTGCTTTAGAAGCTTGGTAGAGACTTAAAAGGCGGAAGCTGGAGGCATTTATGAGCTGCATATAACCTGTCAGATCTTGATGTAATTGCTGAGCTGAATAAACTTTGTGCATTCTAGGTGTATGAATGGAATTCTGTCCTTTCCAATTTCAATGAAACCAACAGATACCAAGCCTTACAAATCATTCGTAGTAAATCAAATTGGTAGAAGGAGGGCCATATTCCTATTCTGGTAGTTTTTTTAAAAAAGTGTGGCTATTGCAATTGCCTTATTTTTTACATAGATGCTCTCTTGAATTATCAGGTGCTTTAGGAGCAACACTAACAGCAGCAGTGGGCAATGGAAAACGTGGCTCCTCCTAGATGATGCAAAAAAATTTAGAAGTCTAGATTTGTTTGATATGAGTAGTGGTGGAGCATACAAACATGTATTTGAAATTGTCTGTATTTTAAACTAGTACAAAGAATCAAATTTCTTCCCAAACAAATTGTGCTGGACATGCATATTACAGAAACATATTCGGTCTTCAATAAAATTACTCTTAAATGAGAACTTTGCACTGCTCTGCAGTGATTTCTGCTGCTGTAGGAGGCTCTGAATTGGCCATACAGCTACTTGTTAAAGGAAAGAAAAACTAATAATTTAAGGTATTATCAGGGAAGGAAGTTGCTGTCTGTGTTCGGACTCTAAAATTAAATTGTGCTGCAGCACATAATCTTATTTTTAGTTTCGTAGGAAGCTGTATTTTAACTCTTTGTCCAAAATTTACCTCATAGGTATTTTTCTCCCTAAAGTTATTTGCAATGCTTCTTTAAAGGAGAGTATTATCCACATGTGGTGTTTCTATTACATGATTTGAAAAAGCTGGAAGTACTGTCTTTTACTGTGTATTCACCTACAATGTAAATGTAGACAAAACGTAAGCCATTCTGTGAGACTCTTAGCAAGGCATGAAGTTACTTTTGTTTTGCTTAGCCAAATGGCCAAAATTCTGCCAGCAGTATGTCTGGAATGTTATTTACTTGGTCCATTTCTGCATTTTTCCTTTGCAGCACTGTACCCATGCCACAGATAGGGGTCATTTAGTTACAACTGGCTGAAGTAATATCCCTGAAGCTGGGGTTGTTCTTCTCCTCAGGGGCTTTACAATACAAGTTTTATCATGTTCTGCAGCTTCAGTACTCACATGTCTCCCAACTATCCTTATTAATTTATCTCAGTAAGAATTGCACTTGGCAAAGTTTGGACGGTGGTTGTGTTTTTTTCTTGCTTTGTTGACTGTGACTCCTCTATTAGTGCTTTAATATCTTACATTATTTCTTATAATCCCAATTATATTAACTTGCCTTGCTGGATGACTATTGCTTTTCATAATGAGATGTTTATTGTGCATGAATTGTGTTAACACTTTTTATGGTCTCAGTTCCAGATATTCAAGTGGTTGCAGGAAAACTGTGGGTGTTTTAACATTTCCAGCAGAAGGGCAGGGCAGTTGGGGAAGCTCTTTGGAATGCTGATGAATAATATTTGACTCTTGGAAATGTCTTAAGGCCATGCACTCCCCTCCCATGCTTGAAAAGCTAGACTTACTTTTAGAGACCTGAGGTCTTAAATGAATTACCATGGCTTTATTTCCTTAATTACTGGCTGCAGTTGAGAAATCTGCTGAGATGCAGATTATGGATGCCAAGGGTTAGTGCAGGAATACTATGGATATGGTGGTCTTTGTGCCCTTCGTACTCCTATTTTTGATAACCTGTTAATCCCTTGCCTGAGTCAAACTGCGGCTTTTCTTTCCTAGATATACTTAATTTCAAAAATTATGTGACTTCGGGGATGTTAATGCCTGTTGCATAGAAGAAATTGCCTTACAGCAGGGACTGAGTTGGGAACTGCAGCAACTTGCAGTTCAGTGTTTTTTCCATAGCAAACTTGTAACAGGTTTTTTTCGCATTTCCTCTTACAGCGAGGGAGTCTAAAGCAGAGTAGGTACAGATTGTTTTGTGTTGCTCTGTTATGGAAAGCAGATACTTAGTGAATATTGAGCTTCCTCAGTTTTCACTCCTGTACTTGTGTTAAAGGATGTTCTTCCTCTGCATTTGCAGAAATCACCAACTCATAATCAGGTGGTATCTTTTTAGAAGTTTTAACGAGAGTATGTGCTTTACTATTCAGGGCTCTTGTTTTGCAAATTAAATTGTTTTCTTTTTAAAAGGTTTCTGCTTTACTTATTTCCAGCTTTGATAATTCGGTAAATACTTGCTGCCTACAGTCACACCTGCTCATCTTTTATTATCCTGGCTTACATACAAATGCTTCTATTAAAATAAACTTCTCTTGTAATTTGAAAAATAGGAAACTTTGACTGAAGTTGCTTCTTACACGTAATAGATGTTTGACAGTTTGAAAAAAACCCTGCTTGGCAGAGATTTAGTTTGATTCTCTGCCAAAGAACTTTAAAGTACAGCCTATTTATTGAAAATGCCTGAGCTGTATACTATAAGCCATTACCTAGCACGCATATAAGAGGCTGGCAAGGTTAATGAGGGTGTATATGTGCTATTATAGCCATACAATGCGTGTTATAACTTATGTATTTTATGACTCATTCCTATTGTGCAGCCCACACATCATCTTCCTGTCACAGAGTGTACTGCCAGGAGGGAACCACCTCTGTGGAACACGTCTGTGCCATGAAATTGCTCATGCTTGGTTTGGACTGGCCATTGGTGCTCGTGATTGGACGGAAGAGTGGCTGAGTGAAGGTTTTGCCACATTTTTAGAAGATATATTTTGGACTAGAGCACAACAGGTAAGGTGATAATGCCTCACTTCTCAGTTGGATTATGCAGAAATAAAAATTATATAGTTTTCCATGAATAGATATGAATTAAACATCCTGTGCTATGAAGATAAATACATTAAAAGAATATTGGAATTTGTATGGTAACTTGATTGAAAAAAAATACCCATATCCTTCCTGATCACCTTGACAGAGGTGGATGTAAGTGCAAATGAAAATGGAAACATACTTGTCAGTGATTATCTTCCTACAAAGGTACTGCTCTGTTGTTAAAATCTAGCTATCAGACAGTTGCTCTGCATTCTTTCCACTTGTATTGTGCTCCCAAAACTGGAACAATCTGCAGAGTCTTAATGAATATTAAGTAGTATTAGAGGTATCTAATGAAAATGAGCTAGTTTTGCTAGTGGATAAGCCAAGAAGCGTACCTCAAAGCAAAACAGAAGCTGATGAAGTGGGGCTCCAGCACAGAGACCTTTTTCTTGTTACACTGCCCAGCAAGAATTAACCCTCATGTCAGAGGATCAGAAATCATTGTCTGCCTTGAAGCAAAAAGCTCACAAATTGCATACCAGCTAATAAAGTGGTTTTCTGTTCTAATTCTTATTTCTGTTTTACCTCTGCTACTTCAAGTATTTCGAGTATTAGTCATTTCTTCTTGTGCTTGTATCAGACCCCAATTCTACCTCTTGAGTCTGCAGAGTTCCATCTGTGGAAGAGCAGGTGGTACTGGGAACTGACATACACTCTTCTGAGCCTCCATTTAGTTAAGTATGAGGAATATTTATAGCACTGGACAAAACAGAATTCCTTGTTGCTTACCATGTTTCAGGAGCAAGAAAGAGAGGAAGGCTGTCCAAACACTTTTGTTTTTTCCCTTCTGGTCCTAAAACTCATACTTCCCTTTACATTGAGATTCACTGATCTGCTGTGAGCTGTTCACATTAATTCTGTGCTTTTGTGAGTGCCTTAAGAAAGCATCTTCATTTTAGCTGACACCCTTCCATGTAGCTAAATGGAAAGCAGGAAGCAACAAAGATGGGATAATAGTGTCCTAGCTAACTTATAAGATCAGGAAAGTACCTTTTTCCATTTCTTTTTAGAACGATTGAGTAGTTTTGGTGCTATGCAATCATGCAATTGTAGGATTATGAGTGTATTCCATAGCACCTGGCAATAATTTCAGTTGTGGCAGAAGTATTGGTGAAATGCATTATAATATTAGCTGCTTTTGTTTTTTCCTGTATCCTATATTTTCTTCTAATAGCGGAGCAAAAATGGGTAGTTGTAAGCTGACAACATGCCATTCATTTTAATAAACATGCATCCCTGTTAGCATTATGTGAGGAAATACAACAGGGAGCTTTCATGAGTGTGGCAGAAGTAGTAGGAAAGAGGGGTGAAGTTAGGACACAAAGCAGCAGTTTGCTTTGAAGCTGGGAAGAGCAAAGATGCTACAAAAGAACACACCATGCCTGTTGTCTATACTGTACATTCAGCTTATTGCCACTCACTAAAAGGAAAACATGCCCATCTATCTCCTCAGGCAGAACTATTTAACCGACTATTGATTTGATGTGCACACTGACCCTTCTGTTTTCCGTAGTGCTGCTATAAACTCCTATAGCAGCAACTGCAATTTTTTTTTGTTGGTTGGGGTTTTTTTATCATGGGTATTGTAAATGTTTCCTGCATCTTCTGTGCAATAAAGGGAAACATGCAAGCTTCTGTGTATGTCTGTTAGGAAACAACAATCAGTGATCTGGGGGTTTTTTTTTTGTATACTAAGCAGCTGTCACACGATGAAGTAAAAGGGCAGCAGGAATTGAAAGCTTTACTTTGCTGGCGTCGACTCAGAGACGAGGTGCAGAACTCTGAAGAAGAGCTGCAAGTTTTAAGGTAACAATATGAGAGTGTAATCTTTGTTTTTGCATGTTCTCGCTCTGCAGTTTTCCACCATTTTCTCCCTTCAAAGGATATAAAACCAAGTAATCTAATTAAATCTGTTGCATTTCCTTATTTCCTTCTGAAGCAAAAGAAATGCCAAATTAAATTGACTATAGTATTCATCTTCTGTATAATGCAATTGCTTTTTTTCTTTCTTATAGAAAACTTAAAAAAAGTGGGATTCAGTTTCATATAGAATGCCTCTAAACAGTTTATAAGAGCCTTTATTAAGGAAAAAAAAAAGAAGACCATTTCCTGAACAAAGTTCACTGTTTGAAGCCATAGCATACTCATTCTCCATGCTTGAAGACAAGCACATACAGGAGGAGTATGGTATCTAACTGCCAGACTGAGTGGAGCTTTACGAAACAAAGGAAAAAGCATAATGAACTATATAAATTGACTAATAATTAAATTTAAACAAGATTTTGATCTTTAGGTACCAGATGCTGAGCTCAAGTTTTCTTCTCACATAGCTGAAGACAATTAGATTAAAAAAAGATTGATGCTTTGCTAACAATTAATAGTCTGGGCTGTTCTGACTGGTACCTTGGGGATTTTCTGTAGTCTTTTATCTTGAGTGGCTGCCTAACTTGTGTCCCCATAGTCTTTAGCCAAGTAGAGGAAGGTTATTAATCCTAGCTCAGATTAGCCCTTCACTGACCAAATCACAGAAGTCAAGGGAGGTGTTTCAATAGATTATACAGGCCATTCTCTTACACTGAAGCACAGGCAGTATACACAGACCATCTTAACCAAGTTTTTACTACCGTGTTTTTAGAAACATGTAAAAAACCATGTTTTCATGCTACGTAGTAAAGTTCTTTTAGTGTTGACAGTTAAAAATTATTTCCTAATGCACAGTGGAAACACTATTTCAGGCAGTGTAGATTTCTTCTTTCACCAAGTGGAAGGGAAGAGCAAAGTGATGCCCATCTTCTGTGCAATCAGCTTTTAAATGTTTCCGGAAGGCTTGCTGTTTCATTGACTTTGAGGTCTACCTTTCTGTTTGTGCTTTCCTAATAAGACTTAAAAGCCTGTTGTGTTTGAACACTCGAGATTGTTAATCAACACGGAAATTCCTCATCATTGCCTCATATAATCTGAAAACATGTCACAGAGATCTTCTGCTGACCTGTTTATGTACATTTATTGAGAAACTGTGTATTTTATGTGCAAGCAGAGTTAGTGACTTTACGTATTTATGAGTGTGTAGTTTGGTAACTCAAGTAATATAAAATCAAGCTTTATCACTTAGCTGTCCTGCATTCATTGCCAACACAACTACTGGCAGACAAATGCTGGGGTTTTTCTTGTTTGTTTGAGTATATTTTCAGGAACATTGATTCTTGTGATATGAGGCATACTTGGGTACATGTTTTCCATTGTCAACGTTATGGAATCACATTTGTTGAGTTTTTGTTAAATACGTAGGTTTTGCTTTAGTGTGATGTGTAAATCTTTGAAATAATTTTTCTAAGGGTCAAAATATCCTTCACAGTTGGAAAGTCAAGAAGGATCGATTTATCTTGAAATTGTCTTTGTAGTCTCTGTAATAAAGCATGCTGATTACCTTTGCGTAGTGGTATTCTCAATGCTAATGAAACAGAACGACAGATTGTTTCTCATTTGAAAAATATGCTTCTAATGTACACTTCAGGAGAGGAACATGATTGCCTGCTTGGGACTTCAGCAGTCTCTTCTTCTTGTAGTTTCCTGTGGTCGCATGTAGGCATTTTTGATTGGTTTCACTTGAATGGAAATGTTTTCTTCAATAGGTTCTGTCTTTGCATGTTTACTGGGTTTTTTTTTCTTTTTTTCCATGTGCTTTTCAGAGTTGGTAGATAAGAGAGAAAAAGTCAGTGTTGACATTGCACTGGGTTTTGAGTCCACACTGAATCAATTTGTACTGGTTCAAGCTTGGGGTTTTATGCAAGCATATTATAAGTAAATGATCAATATCTGTTACTTCTTGCCAGTTATGTCAGGAAGAAGAAAATCTGCCAACCCACTCTTCCCAAGTATAAGTTTATCCACCACTTACTTTTTTGTTCTCTGATGGACTATCATAAGATGTTTTGTTCTTTCTCCAGATAGCAGGAAAATCCTGCCCAAAACTCATCACCTGATGCTATCAACATTTGATCCAGCAAACACATACCTGCTCAAACTAGGTGAAAGCCACTCTGTAAACTGATCATCAGCATCATGTTTGTTAAAATTATGAATATTTGAAATTATGTTCTCATCATGTCATATAGCATCTCATAAGCTACATGTGGAAACACAAGTCAAGTATGAAAACAAGAGGCGTCTTTTCAGCTAGCAGCAGCTCTGAAAGGGAACACCAGCAAATCTTAGTATTGAAGAAGGAATTTGTGGCACTGTAGTGCTCATACAGTTTAAGATGTCAGAGTCCTGTGTATTCACTCACAGAGTTGGAAGGAAACTTTGCAGGGATAAATACACCTAGAAATACATCCTGGCACTCATTCTGCTGGCAAGCACCAACACTGGCACTCTCATCCAGTCTCTCATGTTACAAAAGGGAAGAAACCTAGAGAGAAGTCCATTAGGTTCTGTGGAATAAAGCTAGCATTGAGACAGCT
Organism: Phoeniculus purpureus; assembly: GCA_028565055.1. Lineage (NCBI taxonomy): Eukaryota > Metazoa > Chordata > Aves > Bucerotiformes > Phoeniculidae > Phoeniculus > Phoeniculus purpureus. The sequence continues at coordinate 25,350,859 of JAOXOE010000874.1, forward strand.
TAATGTCCTGGCCCTTGTGACCGAACTTCAGCTTGTGATACTTCATTCAGACAAATCTGTGTTAAAACCTAACCCTTAAATTTGTCTCTGTTCCATCTGAGTCAAGTCCATGTTCTCTGACTGCTCTTTGGGAGTTTTATTCTGTTACACATACAGGAATTGTGCCTTTCAGAAGGTCTCTCATAGTGTCTGCATGACTTCCTAGCACAACAGAACATACAAGTGCCAAGAACTTCCCAGCGGATTTTATTCTGTACAATGCACTTTTTGAATCATAGAATCATAAGTCATAGGATCATCATGGCTGGAAAGGACCTTCAGGATCATCGAGTCCAGCCCTCGTTCCCTAACCGTTAGACCATGGCCTCAAGTGCTTGATCCTCTCATTTTTTTAAACACCTCTAGGGACACTGACTCTACAGCCTTCCTGGGCAGCCCGTTCCAGTGCTCAACCACTCAGTAAAGAATTTCTTCCCAATATCCAAGCTAAACTTCCCCTGATGCAACTTGAGGCCATTTCCTGTCATCCTATTTTAGTAATTTGGGAGAAAAAAACAGCACCAGTCTCACTACAACCTCCTTTTAGGTAGCTGTAGAGAGTGAGGTCTCCTCTCAGCCTTCTCTTCTATAGACTGAATAACCCCTGTTCCCTCAGCTGCTCTTCATAGGGCCTGTTTGCCAGACCTCTCACCAGCCTCACTGCCCTTCTCTGGACCTGCTCCATCACCTCAATGTCCTTCTTATAATACAGTGCCCAAAACTGGACACAGTACTAAAGGTCTCTTGAGTGCTGAGTACAGGGGCATGATCATTTCCCTAGCACTTGTCTGCCCAGCAAACAAAACCTTCAGAAGTTGGCGGGTATATGAAATGTACCAGATAGCAGTTTACAGATCTTGAATCCTTCCCTTCCTTCATAATGTGTCTCATAATGCAAGACAGTATCATGCTGGCATTAAAAAGAGTGCATCAGCTTAGTAATAGATTTAATTTGTCTGGTCAGTGATACATAAGGAAATTGCATTAAAAGTATGAAATTTGTTTGTCTGTCTAAGCCAAGTTATTCATTAAGGGTAAAGAAAAAGACTGAACAGTCTAGTTGGAGGCTTGTGTCTAGTGGAGTCCCCCAGGGGTCAGTACTGGGACCAGTACTATTCAATCTATTTACTAATGACTTGGATGAGGGATTAGGGTGCACTGTCAGCAGGTTTGCTGGTGACACAAAGCTGGGACGAGTGGACGACACCCCAGCAGGCTGTGCTGCTGTTCAGTGGGACCTGGACAGGCTGGAGAGCTGGGCAGAGAGAAATTGAATGAAATACAACAAGGGCAAGAGAAGAGTCTTGCATCTGGGCAAGAACAACCCCAGGTACCAATATAGGTTGGGGACTGACCTGTTGGAGAGCAGTGTTGGAGAGCAGTGTAGGAGAAAGGAACCTGGGGGTCCCGGTGGCCAGCAGGATGACCATGAGCCAGCAAGAAGGCCAACAGCATCCTGGGATGGGATCAGAACAGGAGTGGTTCTCCTTCCCTCTACTTTTCCCTGGTGAGACTGCATCTGGAATATTGTGTCCAGCTCTGGGCCCTTCAGTTCGAGAGATGTGGAGCTGCTGGAGAAACTCCAGCACAGAGCCATGAAGATGATGAAGGGAGTAGAACATCTCCCTTGTGGAGAAAGGCTGAGGGAGCTGGTCTCTTTAGTTTGGAGAAGAGGAGACTGCGGGGTGACCTCATTAGTGTTTATAAATATGTGAAGGGTTGGTGTCAAGAGGATGGAGCCAGGCTCTTCTCAGTGTCATCTAATGATAGGACAAGGGACAGTGGGTGTAAGCTGGAACATAGGCGGTTCCACATAAATATGAGAAGGAATTTCTTTGCAGTGAGGGTGACAGAGCACTGGAACAGGCTGCCCAGGGGGGTTGTGAAGTCTCCTTCACTGGAGACATTTAAAGCCCACCTGAATATGTTCCTGTGTGACTTGGTCTAGGTGATCCTGCAGTGGCATGGGAATTGGACTAGATGATCTTTTGAGGTCCCTTCCAACCTCTAATGTTCTGTGATTCTGTGATTAACTAGTCACAGCTGTCTGAGGTTACTACACCACTGACAATGCTTTCACCTATGAGAACATGTAATGTATGAGTTGTTTTTTTACTTAACCAAGACCTAAATAGTGTGTTACCATTTTAGGCCCAGAAAGGAGAGCACAGGAGAAGTGAGTGAGTCTGGAGCATCTGTTGTCAAACATGGTCTTAAAGCAGAAAAAATCTTCATGCAGGTTCACTATTTGAAGGTGAGTGCTGTCAGCTGACTTTTACTGAATTTTCTCTATTGATATGGCAAACACTTACTTCTTCTAGACAACAGCAAATTCACAGCAACCTATTTGTTCCTGGGTTTATTTCTTACAGGGTTATTTCCTTTTGCGGTCTTTGGCGAGCACAATAGGAGAGCCTTCATACCTTGCATCTTTACGAAAATTCGTCCTTAAGTTCCACGGGCAGCTCGTCCTTTCTCAGGTACAGGGATTGGGGATTTTCCTCGGTTTCTGAAAAAACAGATGACCTAAACATTTCTTTTGACTGTTTAAATCACCCTGTCTGGTTGTGGTGACAACTGACAATTGTGCTTTGACACCGTTGGTGACATTCCTCCCTGCTAGAGGGGCAAAGCAATTTTTGCCAGAGTGATGCATAAATTGGACACCCTGCTAGTATCTGATAAACAATGTGTGGTATTTATTTTTTTATATACTTGATGCTTTGCATGGTCAGTGCTCATAGATTCTGATGTTGTGTTTGGTCATTTACTATTTTGGAATTCTCTCTTGTTTTCTTTTGGCTCATGGGTTTTGATTGTGACAGTCAATTTTTTTCCCTGAACACTTTCTGATCAAGATCCTTATCTGTTTCTGATAGAAAAGAATCACAGAGCATGAATACAACTGAAAACTGTAAATCATAACAGTGCATGCATGTTGTATTTCTGACTTTTATTCCTTCCTCTCTTGTATGCTGCTTCATTCAATCCTTATAACTTCAATCTTTCTTATGAGGACAATGACATTCTTACCAAGCCAGTGAGTGATATCCCCATCACAGAATCACAGAACACTAGGGACTGGAAGAGACCTTGAAAGATCACCCAGTCCAATCCCCCTGACACAGCAGGATCACCTAGACTAAATCGCACAGGAACACATCCAGGAGGTTTTGAAACATCTCCAGAGAAGGAGACTCCACAACATCCCTGGGCAGCCCCTTCCAGTGCTCTGCTACCCTCACTGTGAAGAAGTTCCTTCGCAGAGTGTGCTGCCATTCAGCAAGACCTAGACTGGCTGGAGAGCTGGGCAGAGAGAGATGTAATGAAGTATAACAAGGGCAAGTGTAGAGTCTTGCATCTGGGCAAGAACAACCCAGGTACATGTTGGGGACTGACCTGTTGGAGAGCAGTGTAGGAGAAAAGAACCTGGGGATCCTGGTGGCCAGCAGGATGACCATGAGCCAGCAATGTGCCCCTGCGGCCAAGAAGGCCAACAGCATCCTGGGATGGATCAGAAGGGAGGTGGCTAGCAGATCAAGAGAGGTTCCTCTCCTCCTCCGCTCCTTCCTACTGAGACCACACCTGGAGTATTGTGTCCAGCTCTGGGCCCCTCAGTTCAAGAAGGTCACAGAACTGCTGGAGGGAGTCCAGCTTAGAGCGATGAGGATGATAAAGGAAGTGGAACACCTGCCCCATGAGGAGAGGCTGAGGGAGATGGGTCTCCCCAGCCCAGAGAGGAGGAGACTCACCAATGTCCATAAACATGTGAAGGGTGAGTATCAGGAGGATGGAGATATCACTCTGTGATATTGCACCCACCTGTGTTATAGTGGACTTAGAATCATAGAATGTTCTTAGCTGGAAGGGACCTCTAGAGGTAATCTAGTCCAACCTCCCTACACAGGGACAACTCCACCTAGGTCAGGCCACTCAGAGCCTCATCAAGCCTGACCTTAAATGACTCCAGGGATGGGGCCCCACCACCTCCCCAGACAGCCCATTCCGGTGATCAACCACCCTCACACTGAAGAACTTTTTTTTAATATCCAGCCTAAATCTATCCTTTCCCAGCTTGAGCCCATTGCTCCTTGTCCTATCCATACAAACCCTCTTGAAAAGACCTTCCCCTGCCTTCATGTAGGGCCCCCTCTGGTACTCAAAGGTCAACAGAAGGTCCCTCCAGATCCTTCTTTTCTCCAGGCTGAGCAGCCCCAACTGTCTCAGCCTGTCCTCATATAAGAGATGCTCCATTCCTTGTCACAGCCTCTCTCTATGTGTCTTCATCATAATCCATACTCCCATGCTTTCTAAAGCATTTTGTCACCTGTCTGTTAACCTACAATAATAATAACTTACTGCTTCGTAATGGTGTGCAAGCAGCATTCACGGGCATGTGCAAACGAGGCTGCTGAACTCATCACGGGTAAAAACAGGACTCATTCAAAAGGCACAACATGACAAATAGTTGACAGTGCTAGAAATGCTGCTTGATAAGGATCAGGAGGAGAGAGAGGAGAAGAGATAGTGGGTTTCTGAAAGCATTTTCTTTACTTTTCTGGGGTTACTGTTGACATCTCTGAGGGGATTCAGAATGGTGGTAAATGTCTCCTTGCAACACAGAGAAAGGGCCTCTGGTTTTGAGGGAGACTGGTCTAACACTGTTCTGTTCCTTCCTGGCACTGTAATTATTTGCTCATGTGTTTTTTGCTTTGAATCTCGTCTTGTGAGATGAGGTGCATGCCCGTGTATCTTAGGAACAGCTCACAGACCTGGAGGTTCTTCCACGTGTCAAGTCAACCAGAAGCTGTTCACTGTAGCTACACTGCAGCAGCTCTGCCCTGTGAAGGAGCATTTGGGGTGTAAAGGCAGTCAGTGTTTCCATTGCTGCAGCTGTTTCCTGTACCATGTTATTGAGACCCTCAGCAGTTACTTTTGGCATAGTGTGGAAAATGCCACTAACTATATGAGCCTTGTCTGCATTAGGATGTCCAGAATAATAAACACAGCATTTCACTGTTACACAGCTGGAAACTTTTTGAAAATGACAGAAGTCATGAAACTACTAAACCAAGAAACAGCCCAGTGTTTTAAACTGCCCTTCATCTTTAGATACACGATTTGGTGAAGGAAGAGCTGTGCACTGTGTAACTCCTTCATGTGCTTTTTTCTGCTTTTGCCTTGTTTCACACTAGCCTAAGGCTAGCTCCTGCCAAAGCTGCTGGGAAGACAATTTTAACAGTATCCTGTTGTTTGGTCGCTATGTTAGAAATACAAAGGGGATAGGAATATAACCAACTGTAAATGCATTTTCTTTGTAGGAAACCTTGAAGACTGTATTTATGTCTGGTATAGGTAGATAAAATACCACAGCAGGAGTTGTAAACACAGAAGCAATGAAGTGAATACAAGGTTTATTATTCAGATTACTTCTTCAACAAGTGTACTACCAGTGTTTTAAGTGACTAAAAGGTTAACAATAAATAAGTGAGCAAATAGAGGTTCAAGTATCAGGGTGGGTTGTACTTTCACCTTGTCCAAAATACAGCTTTAGGCATCGTGGGGATGAGGGAAAGTGAAAACAGTGAAAACAATCGCCCATATTCTAAATATTAATCTTTTTTTCAGTGGTGTTTGTAAAATATTTCCTAGATGGCAGATGCAGGTGCAAGGAAATTACCTCAGATGTAAAACATTTATCAGTTTGCCCTTTTCCCTTATTTTGACTGTGTGCTCGGTATGTTTCTAGTAGTAGTTTTTGTTTATTTTAGTTGAGTTAGCAACAGATGAGTAAGGCAAGTCTGGAATCTTTGAGAACGATTTAAAAAAAAGTCTTCCGTTTTTAATTCTGTGGAAGATTTCACTGACCGACTGCTTTGAGCAAATGTTTGAAGTAATGAATGGGGTGTTACTGACTGTAAATAAATGGAAAGGAGTGCAAGCTGCTGCTATTCCTAGCACAGTTAAAGCTGTTGATCAGATTTATAAGAAATAAGAACACTTTGGGAACTGAATTGTTTGCAGACTTTAATTTTCATGTCGTTCTGCCTGAGCACAACTGTGGATGTCGGTTGGGCACGGTCATGGTGTATACTCTGGCACTGTCTCATCCACAGCAGTCTCTAGGACAGGCTTCTTTGTATTCTACCCTCTCACGTGCTTTGAAAACAGAAATAAATTGTTACTCAGATGGAGTTAGTTTCTTACTCCAGTTGGTTCATAAATGAATTGATTCCTGCTTTTTCGTGAGCCGTGCACTCGGCAGCATTCATTCCTTTTACTTGTATGCATGCATTATGAAACAACCCGTCATTGCTGCATGATCACAGTCCTGTTATGATTCTTTTTTCCAGAGATCTTTCCCTCATTTGTACAGAATAGGTGTTGCTGTCATACGCAGCAGCTGCTTGGTATTTTGTTCCCTGCTCATTGTTCATAGTCACTTTATTTACCATTCAGTATGCTTTTCTTTCCGTTCGACTTTTTAATTTTTAACAAGAGTAGGGTAATAAAAAAAAGACTGACATTTCAACCTATTAAATATGTTTAAAGCAGTTAAGCGTGTGACAATAAATTAGTGTACAGACCAGTAAATTGCAATGCACTTCTTGACAAGCCATTGTGTTTGTACATCAAAATATTACTGGTTTTAGGACATAGCTCACTTTCAGTACAAGTAGGTTTAAATAAGGAAAGTACTAAATATTGTGCTTGAAGTATAAGTGAGATTAAGTTAGTAGAAGTCATTAATATGGAAGTTAGTGGAAGTCATTTTAGTCTAGAGAAGAGGAGGCTGAGAGGAGACCTGTTTGCTCTCTACAACTACCTAAAAGGAGGTTGTAGTGAGGCTGGTGCTGGTCTCTTTTCCCAAATTGCTAATAATAGGATGAGGGGACATAGCTTCAAATTGCATCAGGGGAGGCTTAGGTTAGACATTAGGAAGAAATTCTTTACTGAAAGAGTGGTTGGGCATTGGAACGGGCTGCCCAGGGAGGTGGTGGAGTTTAAAAAATGGGAAGATCAAGCACCTGAGGCAATGCTCCAGGGGTTAGAGAGATATTGGGATGAGGGCTGGACTTGATGGTCCTGAAGCCATAATGATTCTATGATTCTGTCATGGGCAATTTGGCGAGATTTTTCTGGTGATAAATTTTCCTACCTCTTTTTTAATGTATAATTTTTTTCATAATTATGTAAGATAAGCTATCTATTTTAGAGGACAGAGAGTGAAGTATGGCTAGGAATGGAACTGAAGGAGAAAATGGAGTGTCAGCGAAGCTAAGAGGAGCCCAGATGATTTAGAATCATGTGTAATACACAAGTGATTAAAAAATTAGTTAGTGTCATGCACTTTAATGTCCGATAGTTTAGTATCAAAAAGATATCCTTGGGTATCATGTATCTCAAGTATAAGGATCTTAAGCAATAAGTTTTACACATATATTTGTCTCAGTTGGGGAAGTGATCCATATATCTGAAAAGGTCTTGGAATTCTCAGTAGACACAAATCTTTCTCATACCTGCTGAACTTACTAAGTCTTGAGCCTCAGTCTGAATTGTAAAATCAAGGAATTAAGGTTGAAAAAGACCTTTGGAACAATTAGTTCCTACAATTAGTTGGAACAATTAGTTCCAGCTGTCTGCCCTACAACAACTAACCACTAAACCGTCTCCCAAAACACCATGGTTTTTTGAACGTGGAGGGATGGTGCCTCCACCACCTCCCTGGGCAGCCTGTTCCAAAGCCTCACCACTCTTTCAGCTGTGGAGTATCTCTTAACATTTACTCTTTTCTTGTAGTAGTCTCTCCTCTGCTGACCTAAAATTTTTGCATTTGCTTTTGGTATTTGTAATTTAGGAGGAAGTTATCATCCTTTGAGTGGCAGTCTGGGCTTTTTACCAAAACCCCAATAGAAGGTTTTGAACATGTTTCTCATTTTGTTAAATAAGAGGAAGGAAGAAGAATGGAGACGTGTTCATTATTTACTTTTCCACTCAAAAGGCCCAAACTACTGTTCACTGTTCAGTCACATAATTTACAAATTGCATAACTGGTAGGGATAGTTTAAATTTGTAGGGGTAGGGAATTCCATGTAAGTGATTTTGGAGTTCATTTGTTGCCAACTGCGTGTCTTTTTAGATATATCACTTGTAGTCATAAAATCTCCATTTCTCTTAGGCGGATTTATATTTCAGCTAGAGAATTTCACTGAAAGTATCTGTTGATCGTATAGTACTTGAAATGTCTAGATTTGGGTTTTTCATAAAACAGAATAGAATTTGTCTTCTAATAGGTAGTGTTCTTTATTTAATGTCAACACGCGTGATCGGAGACTAGTACCTGTCTGGTGCCACAAAACAGTTCAAGACCCGAAACATTTTGGTCATTGCTCAAGAATTTGAGCTATAAAATGGCATCTTTAGTTATGATATAAAAAGTCTTCTAAACCCAAATGTGTCTAGTTACTGTTTCAAATACCCTTAATTCCCAGGGTTCTTGAAATGACTTCTCTCAATCTACTTCTCAGTCACTGGGTCCCCACTCTTCTTTGCCATGCAACATGCGTCGTTAAGAATGCAGAAAAAACTCCTTGATTTCAATTGATGATCTGTATCTAGACTTTATCTGCTCAGCAGCAGCCAACTGTTGTTGTTGTGATTAAAATTGTTCGCATCAGTCTGGACTATGGCGAGAGCAGATGAGCCTTCAGGGAATTGAACATCCTTAGCAAACATGTGCACATTCATTTTTCTTAGGCTTTTTCAGCTTAGCCAAATGGCAGTGAAATTCCAGAATGCAGAAACTGCAGAATGACAAGCTTCTTTATATAGGGAAAAGTTGTTTCCTAGCATCTGGGTTTCCAGCCAGTAGGGGTGTGAGATTATTTGATCATACGACAGTATGAATGCAGCACTGTGATGGCATGTGATTTCTAACTCGTCTTCCAGCCTTCATTGAATTACTTGCAACAAACCCAAAAAAACCCAAGCTATAATTTGGTTTATGATCTGACTCAGCATTTGTTTGTCATTACCCAGTCATTCACAAGTCCTTGCTTCAAAGCGTAAGGTCACTATAACCTCTTAAAGAAATAACTTCAAAGCTTAAGAAATCCCACTTTATCTCCTAACTTTTCTCATGGATGACTCTGGAGGAGAAGAAAATAGCCTGGGGATAAAATTTCATTCCAGATGGCTAAAGATTGGCGAAGCTATCAGCAACTGAAAAGTGAGACCCATAATGGGAAGTGTTATGCAGGCTCAATGATAGGCAAATGTTAAAAGCCATGCAAATATGAGGAAATAGTAAGTTGTTTTCCTCCTGTGTTTTGGAGTATCAAAATAGAAGCAGTTAAAACAAGATAGAATAGATTAATCCTAACTTTAAGGAAGTGTGTAGAATTATGGTTACTGCCCTATTAGGTATTTAGAAAAGTCAGGACAGCTTTAATCACAAAGGAGAAATTTAATTCCACAGTGTAATGTACAGAATATGAAAACACTTCTAATAGCAGAGTATACTGTGAGTCTGATTATAAAAAGTTGATGCAATCCAATCAGGGAATTGGGCTGCATTAATGCATATAGAGACAGAGTAAATAGTTTTGAGTGCAACAACCTCAGTATTACTTCTCACTATTCTGCCAGTTAGAAATGTGCATTAAGGACAAAAAGCTTACATGGTTATATAATTAAAGACTGCTTGAAAACATAATCACACTGAGTGTGTGTCAGCCACCTTAGTTGTGGTGTTTCTTTGCCTTTGTGTTTCTGAATCTGCAGCCTTGGACAGTTTTAAGTATAGTTTGAATCTGTTTTGTAGGTTAATAAAAGTAAGTGGGATGGTGTTAAAATAGTCAGCAGGCTTTTAAACTCATTTTCTTTCAATATTGACACTTTCTGCTTAAGTGGGTTGGAAAACTGACAAATGTATGGTGTTTAAATAACTGAGCAGTACATCACCATAGTGATTATATAAAATTCTTTCTTACCATTCTGTTAACTACAGGCTTTAACCATCCATTGCTCACTAGCAACGCAGACACTGAGTTAAGTTTTCATAAACATGCTAACTCTGGTGCTTTGCTCATTTTCTAGGATTTTCTTTGCATGTTGTTGGAAGACATCCCTGAACAAGAAGTGTAAGTAGAACCAAGGCTAGAAAAGTCAAAGATGAAAAGAGAAGTCAGATATAAATATTTGCTGTGCTAGTCAGAAATAGTAGGATTTCGTGTGGTGTTGTTCTGCTTGGATTTTTTTCAAGTATGCATATGTAATCTTTCTGTCTGAGAGTTCTCGTACATACATATAGATATATATGTATATACACATGACAATTTAGAGACTTGCTGTGTTACTGTCCTGTGCTCTCCCAAGCACTGCCTTTAACTTTCCTGTTAGGGCAGCAGCGAGGTCCTGCATTCACTATGCAGTCTTAAGTGCCTGCTCACATTAATCTGAAATCGTCCTGCCAGCTGGTACATGACATCCTAGAACAAGGAGCCTAGAGCTTTGCTGTGGATCTGGGAAACCAGAGAAGATGGATTTTTCTCAAGCAGTAGTCTGGTACCGTCCCCCCCTGTCATACAGTATACCAAACAGGAAAGGAAAACACTACTGTAAATTAAGCGTTAATTGCCATACATACTCAAAATCCTGTGACTGTGACTGGCTGGAAATGATACAGCTAGTCTGAGGAGAGCTTTGATTTCATTACTGTTTTGTTTTGTGCTACAAATACAGATTGTTTTGTAGTGGAGCTTTATATGTTGTATTTTTAAAAAAATAACATATTCAACTGAAAAATAAGATTTTTGGGGAGCAGAATTTCAAAACTGTTCATAGATCTGTGTGAGGAGGTTGGAAAAAACTTGAGCCGTTTATATTCATTCTGTGTATATACATTCATGCCGTGTATGAAGTAACAAGTCAAAGGTATTGAGTCTTTAGATAAATGTTTCTGTTCTTAGGGGATGGGGTGTAGAACAGAGAAGCTAGTTATCATTGAAATAAGGTGTTTTGTGGCATCTTGAGTTTACTTTGGGTGCTACATTTTCCAGTGAGGTACTGAGGGATGATATTTTGTTTATGTCATTGGGTATGGTTTTCCAACCCAAGTATAATAATGAATATTACATAAAATGCATGAGAAAGTGGATTATTTACTCCCTTGATTTGTTAATCAAATCTGTTTTGTTTCCTTTTTTGACTTATGTTTCTCTGAAGTCTAAACCCATTACAGAATGTTATTTGAACAAGCATCAAAGAGTCCACCTAGAAACATGCCAGAATATTTCAAATTTCAGTGAGACTAATTCAAAATAAATATGTGTCCATACGTAAAGTCAGACTTATGCCATATCTGAATTTATCTGTTGTCAAAATTACATTTAGTGATAGCAATGCCAAGAATAATGGAACATCCTGATGTACAGAAAACTTTTATTGCTTATCTGCTACAAAGATTTTTGTTCTTGTAAGTTGTCTGTTGTTAGGGCACAAGTACTAGCCCAAGCTAGAAAGAAAGAAAGATAAAAATCAAAATATTTTTAGTGGTTTTGCATAAAGGATTGGTCATAGGAATGAAATGCATTTCGAGATTAAAGCAACAAATTTCTTTGTAACACACACCACCTCCCAGACTTGTGCAGTTCTACCGAACAATTTTTTAATGTTTAAACTAGATGCTTCTTGAAAAATACTAAGCACTCTAATATACTGAAGTCTGTAAGGGAGGTTGAACTTAATTGTAAAAACAAGAAAAAATGAGGAAAACATAAGGAATGAAAGAAGAAAAAAGAAAAGAAAGTAGTAGTGTGGAGCAAGCCAAAAACCTGAAGTCAGCTGTAGCAACAGAGGCAAACTAGTGTAGCTAGGAGTAGAAGTTGGCTTATGAGATATTCTGGTAGTAAGAACAGGATTAACATTAGTGTTCTGCTACTGAACACAGCAGAGTGTATCTAAAAGATTCTCTCTCTTTAGCTTTTAGCTATGGGAGATTTATTTTTTTAGTACATTCCCAGTGATGAACAATTCTAAGATACAGACATGGCTCTGTAAGCAGCAGTCACTGATTTTTCCTGCCTTCTGTACCAAGAGGAGGAGGATTACATGCCTGGTTTATAGGCCTGTTTCACTTCCTGCTCTGACTCAACTTTAATGGCATGTTAGCTGTAGGAATTCGTTCTGCCAGGCAGGATCCTCCTGTTTCTGGACTGCGGCTGAACACTGGCATCAAACACGCTGGCACTATGTTCTGGTCCTTTAGAATTTTTTTGTTTTACAATTAAGGCAAATTATTTTTGTGTGTGAAGGGCGGGTGGCAAGAAGGGCAAACAGATACCTATCATCACCCTCTGCTTGCAAAACCTTTAAAAGTGCAACATGCACGGGCCGGAGTCTCACATTAGCTTGGCCTTTCTGGAAGAAATCTGCAATACTTCCCATCTGTATCTGAGCCGTTTTACTTCCTCATGTGTCTTCCTCGCATATAATCTGAAATTTCACCACATTAAAAAAACTGAACAAAACAAAACCAACCCCCCTCTTGTGTGTCTTGTGTATCATGGGGCACTAATTTTGCTGAAACACCCAGTGGCTCTGTTCTCCTCAAGGCTAACATCCATAGTCTTTGCTGTAAACTGATCCTCTCCACATCTGCCTAACACATGAGCTGTGGAAAGACTCAGTGTTTTTAAGGACCTGTAACAGCATGCATTTCACCAGCCTCAGATAAATCAGTCTAGCAGCTGCCTGTGCTCTTTATGCCTGCAGGTGTTTTTGGGTAGATCAGTTCTGTTCTTTGGGGTTTTCTGGTGGTGTTTTTAATTTAATTTTATTCACTAAAATAGATGTGTACTAATAGAGCTGTACACAGTAGAGAAAAGAAAGCTTGTGCTACAGCTCTACTGTTAGTACTGTTCATAACTCAGGCTTACTAACTACATTCCTTGGATGTCTTCAAAAATTGTCAAGTCAGTACTAAATCGATTTTAAAATCATGCTGCAATTTCCATCTGCTCATCCGTACAGGTATAGGTCTCTTTCTTTCATATGTTTTTGTTTCTCACATTGTCATGAGAGTGGTGATTTTGATCGACACAAACAGCTGGTGGGCAAAGATTACGAAATATTTTTCCCAGTGTTTTTGATTCATTGGGGTTTTTTGGTGAGACAAAGTACATGCACTGAGCAAAACCCAAAGGAAACTTTAACTGCAGGAAGCTATGACTAGTTGACAGAATCACTAATTAATCATTGGTTTCTGATTTACTCTTAATTATGCTTCTACATTTAGTGGGAATGGCTTAGTTTGAACACATTCAGAGTGGATCTTTGCAACAGTCTGCGTAGTACAAATATATTTGGGGGAAAAAACAGAAAAGACAAGGCAGCATGCCTGTAAACTGCTAAAACAAGTTCCTTTTTTTTTTTATGGGTATCAAGAAGAATATCCAAAATTAGGAAAAAAAAGGTGCTCAAATACCAACAAAGAAGACTGCATGTGGCCATATGACGTGTGTTTATGACTGAGACTGACAGTGCTGCAGGCAGACAAATAACAGCATTGTTGGTTTTGCACTTGAGAAGAACGTCAAAGTTCCAGGAGAGTCTAAGGAACTTGCTAGCTGTGCTTCTGCCTGGATCAGCGTGGTGTCAGGACAGTGCAATGCCCCTCAGTGTCACAAGCTCATTTCAAAGCTAGTATTCTGAAATGAGCTGTTGTTTGCTTTAAAAGAAATAGTCTATTCAACAAAAGTGCTACATAGCATCGATTATTTTGTATAAACTTTATTTTTTTGAAAAAAATCTTGCCTTTTAAGGTATTTTTGGGGGAGAAGACAAAAAAAAAAGGACCAACTGGCATTATGAGGTTGCACTTATCCCTAGCTAGGACAAAATAAATGCACAAAAAGAGAATCTTTCTCTAGCTGCTACCTCAGTTTCAACATTGGAACACTGAGCTGCATTGGTTTGATTTTTGCAGTAACAGCTAAAGATTGTTATTCCAATTATGCTGCTTGAGACATAATAAATGGTACAATCCGCCTAACATACCTTTGACTATATGAAGTTTGGGTGTCCAGTTTTAAACTAATCCTGTATATGGTTTCTGTAGTAACCAGACAGAAACAAGAACTCAAGAAAAAACACTATTTTATGCAGAGGTGAATTGACTGGCTGGATGTTCAGCAATACTTCTCTTTTTCTTCCTAACCTGGGGCAAAGACTCCAGCTAGACCCCAGTTTAGACAGCACTGGACAACATAGCAGTCAAGAACTCTAAATTTAATAAATTTGCACAAACAATGAGGTACTAAGCTGACCAAAGCTGACTAAATCTGCATACTTGATCATTCATGTCAGTGTAGAATATTACACCATTGTAGGCATGGCATATATGTTCAGTTACATGTAGACAATTGTTTTCCATGGCAAGCAGACATGCAGAATGGTAATCTGCTGACAATTCAGAATCCTAGCCATGCAGAAATGTTTCTGCTTGACTTCTATAATTATGTAACCCACATGATCACACAGAAATTTTTGTTTATGACAGTCTACAGTCTCCAAGTGTTACATGAGATAGTCTTCCATTTCCAATTCAGTGACTGGGAAGATGTTTTTTGTTTGTCTCTATGGATATTGTTCTTCCTTCTGGGACTTCCAAAGTCACCTCAGGCAGACTGAAATGCCATGTCTTACTTCTAAAGGCACTGTTGAAGTAGTTTGAACCTAAATTATGTGGACTATAAAAATGAATTACCAGTAGCGAACAGACTAGTGATGTTTCCACATTAATCCTTCTTGACTTGCACTATGACAGTGAAAGGTGAAAACTGACAGAAAATGTATAAATAGCTTTACTGTCACTGTAACCTGAATGTTCATTTTCTTTAATCTGTAACTTTGTCCAGTGTTCAGTGTGATGCTGTAGCCCAGGTATGCAAACATATCTTAATAGCTGAATGAAATGGCGTAGCATCTGTAAGGCAGGATTTTCTTAATGTGTAAGACTCTAGACATCTGGTGTTTGCCTTTGTTACAAAATTCCTATGTATTCCTTAATAAGCTTGGAAAAGCTTATTAAGATTGGATTGCTTACTTTTTGCATAAATGTTTTTGCATAAAAATGTTGAAAAATTATTCAGTAAGAAGCCAGATAGCTATTTTAATCAGATTCTCCCACTCTTAATTCACCTTTGCAAAATATTATGTAGACCTTATTTTAATGGACCTCCATCAGAATACTACTCAGTGTGAGTGGAGGTAGTATATCTCCCACTACAGTGATGTAGAATTGAGGTTGTAGCTGTTAAATCCACCTGAAAGCAATGGTAACACATACCTCTGCTTGGAAGCAGAGGGTAAATTTTTCGTCTTGGATTCAACAGATATGAGACTATGCTTGGATTGGGTAGTGAAGTGGATTGGAAACTGGTTAAAGAAAGAACTCTGTTGTGGTCAGTGGGATGGAGTCAGGTTGGAGGCATGTGTCTAGTAGTGTTCCTCAGGGGTTCCTCCAGTCCTATGCTATTGTTTTATCTTCCTCAGTCGTATATTCCAGGTTTAGCCTGGAGAGGAGGAGACGGAAGGGATATCTGATGAGCCTTTGTAAGTATCTAAAGGGTGATTGTCAGGATGATGAGATCCAGCTCTTATCAGCAGGACAAGGAGCAATAGGTTTAAACTAGAACACAGAAGATCCATTTTAAACATAAGTAAAACTTTTTTACAGCAAGAGGAACAGAGCACTGGAACAGGCTGCCCAGAGAGAGATTGTGCAGTCTCCTTCTCTGGAGACGTGGAAAACTGGACACGACTGATCTGTTGTAGGTGATTGTGCTCTGCAGCGATGTTGGACTAGATGATCTTCAGAGGTCCCTTGCAGCCACTGCCATTCTGGGATTCTATAATTCATGCTTTACATTTTGTGAATGCATCTTACCATCTTGTATTTTATCAGTCCTCATACGCACAAAATTTATCATTTGAGTTCAAGCATGCAAAACCTCGTCTGTCTTTACTTTTCTGTCACTTCTGATTGTACTATTCATTAAAAAACCAAGAGTGTAGTACCACTGCAGTACAAACAATACTTGGAATTCAGGGGGTTTTCTTAATTTCAAAAGGGATAATTTTCATGTGGAAGAAATGGTTCTGCTGTGTGTGTCTTCTGATTTTACCTTTACTTTCCAGGTCTGGGTTAACTGTAGAAAGTATCTTCCAAGACTGGCTTGATACTTCTGGAATACCAAAGGTAAATACATAATACCCAGTCCCAGTTATTTCTGGAGTCTTGTATTTCTCATTACATTATATGTTATTTAATTAATTAAAACAGGAATGTTTTAAAATAAACAGTTTTAACAATGACTGCTTTCTAAATATTTGTATGGATTTAGCTTTTATTGTTTGCAAGTTTCTGCTTCGGCCATTGTCTCAATAAACCAAATGTCCTGTTGCTTAATATTGTCACATGGAGTATGCTGTACAGTACAGCAGTTGGCTCTGCTAAATGTAAGGAGCATTGTTCACTGTTATCAGTATATGAATTATATATATATATAGCAGTAACTAGATGTTACATTGTTTGTGCTTTGATACTTTGTGAATATTGTGATTTGATCATTAATGTGCTGCATGGGTAATATATTTCACTTGTGTTCCAGCTCTGCTGCAGCTGAGACTGGGCATTATTTTCTACTTCTGGTGCAAAATATTTTCCATATTAGTTTTAAATTCAGTGAATTGAAAATACTTAATTGTCTCTGTGCTATATGAAGGCTCTGATTATTCAGTTTGCATTTAGCTGCAAAATCCTGTAGTAATATTCCTAAAACCAGGTTTATGCAAACTAAGTTTTTATTATGCACTTAGGCCCGATTTCAAACTTATTTTCTGTAGGCTAGCATTCCCTAGGTTGTTTGGGGTTTATCTTACGTAGTGCCTGCATTTGTTTACACTTTGTATTAGCATTAAAAAAAAATCAAAGTCCTGGTTTGTACGTTGAAAAGTGAAGATGCATGACTGAGGCCTTGAGGACTGAGCATATTTCCAGGCTGGAAAGCTCAATATGGTCATGGAACCTGAGTTGTACACAAATATTGTGGTTGGGTTCTTTCCTTGACAGCTTGAGAGGTGTGTGTGTGCCCCCTGTTCTCAATGTGCTGTGGAAGGCTCTTTGGGAATTTGCATCCCGACATCAAAGTCTTCAAAGACTAATATTTGAAGATGTTGTAACATAACGGTGGAGTTTGGTCTTTGTTATAAAATTATTGAAAATAAAATTAGCTTTAACTGTAAGGGAAGAAACGAAGGGATAGTAAGTACCATAATGCGTCTCAATATTCAGTCGTTTGTTGAAAAAGAACCTTGATTTTAATGCTATGCTTTGACCAAGCTTTTTGTTACTGATAAAATATTCCATGTGTAGTGTGAGAGCTGCTTCAAGCACAGGGGAGAAACTGATGTTGCACAGCTGTACTTGTAAGATGCTGAACTGATGGCCTGACAGAGAAGAATTTTCTAACATTTTAATTACATGCACGTCTTTGATGTGTTTTATTAGTTTCCCACAATCAACTCTAAAATCACAGTAGGGAGGTAGAATCAGACTAAAGAAATTAAACTGCTTTTGATTAATGTGAAAACTAAGCTCTGTTTTATTGAGTAATGTAAGTTGAATAGTGAGTAGTGTCAGTAAACTCTACAACTGTGGTTGTGTAAGCCCTGCAAGTTTGGTTCCGTAAGCAAAACATGCAGCAAAAATATTCCTGCTGCCAACAGGCTTGTAAATCATTGTCAATTTTCTTTAAAGACTTAAGAGATTTATCTGGTAGCTTAGCTGTTCCGTAAAAATGTCAACAGGAGTGGTGCTGATTTAGTATTGTGCTTCTTGTAAACTTCAGCATGTTTCTTTCCCCCCTCTTTCTTCTTTCAATAACCTTTTTAATACTTTACTCTTGTTACCTTCAGCACTTCTTAGGCTCTTATGGAAACTAGTTTACACTTATTTGAAACAACTAGAGTTGTTGTCATTCAGTGAACAGGAAACCTTGTTTCCTTTGTACTTCATTAAATCATTTGAGAAGCCAATCTTCCAGAAATCAAGACAGTAGAGGTTTCTTAATAGCTCCCAGAACATTAGGATCTACACGTAGTATGGCTGTATTTGCTGACTACTATAAATCTATTCATTTGCTGTACAAAGCTTTACAATAAAACTCTCATAAGAAGTATTTAAATTTTTGTTCAGCAAACTACTAACTTGGCTAATATGATGAATGTACGTGAAGGTACAGGCCACCTTCTTATACAGAGGTGAATTACCTGCATCGTAAGTAGGAACACAGAAATGCCACAGAACTAACTTATTCACTATCATACAGGTTGCCAAATGAGTGGATGAGGAGATTGATGTATGGAGGGAGATTTCTGTCATCTCCTCAGAGCAAAGTCAGCCAGTCAGACAGTGTGAGCAGTATGAGGTGTAGAGCATCCACTGCTGCTCATAAGCACTGGAACAACAGAAAAGTGCTGAATCTTTGCTCCAAAGATGTCTCAAAGGCAGAGAAGCAGCATCCTGAGGTCTATACAGTCCGCTTATCACTCTTATATTACTGACTGCACTATAGAGTTCTCTAGCATGATTAAGTCACTCTTAATTGTGCAGCACCTACTCTTAGAGGTTCAAGATTATTTCTTAGTAGTTTAGTGTGTAAGTGTGAGAAATAACTCAAAAATTCAAGCATTTTGAGTTTACAAATACTGCTTAAGACTTCATTGCATTCGGGAAGTAAACTTCCTTACTGAAAAGACTGTCCTCTGTAGTGGGATTTGGAAATATGCATCATGCTGTCCATGTTGGAGCATGGTTCCTTTACACCACAACTAGTACTCTTTAAGGTTCTACGATTTAATAATGACACGATCATTTAGAAACTGAGTTGGTAGCCCACCCCTCATTTCACTGTCTTCACAACAGTGTCTAGCTTAAGAGCAAGGGAAGGATACCTTTGCAAAAGATGAGTGAGTGTGTATACTTTCCACTTCCTCGACTGCTGAAGCAGTATTATTTACAGTCTTCTTCAAGGACAGGAATTAGTTTTTTGTATTCTCCATGGCATGTGTCTAACTGAAGGTCCCATACTTCTTTACCTGTTACATTCGTCATTCCAACCCTGCAACACATACTTCATAATTGGAACTTATAACTGTTGAAACTTTAATGTAATTCTCGATTGCTGTTACTTTTTCATTCTTGGAAAAGTCATTTGGTCTTTTCTGAGTATCAAGCTAGCTCCCAGACTTCTGTGTGACTACCAGCAGTAGTCACGAGTAACAATGTAAGGCAGTCAAACTCATAAAAACATGGCCTATTGCCATGAAGAAAAAATTATGCGTGCCAAATTGCAGTTACAAATTTGGTACTTCATAAAACATCAAATACTGTTGTTATGAAAAAAAGGTATGTGGTAATTCCTGGCCAATTCTTTGCACATGGAAGAGTGCCACAGCACGGTGGTTTTGTATCATCGTGGTACTAAGTAAGATGAAGTATATTGTGTTGTTGAAAATAACTTTTAGCAAATCAAGTCATGTTCAGCAGGTACTTCTTTATTAGAGCCGATTCACCAAGAGATTACAGAAACATTTCATCATGTGCAAGTATCAGCACTAAATTTAGTCAATCAGTTAAGCTGGTAAGGAGTAGATTCAGAAAAACGAAACAGCACTTAGATCTGGAAAACACCTATGAGATCACTTAAGTCCACTTCATCCCTCCTGAAGATGATTTTCCTCATAAGTTGTTCTGACTTTCAGTTTGTCTAGCATTTAATTAGACTTTAAGACTAGAAGGAAGATGCTTCTTCAGGAAGATTTTCTCAGTTCTGCACAGATTTGTCTGTTTTATTTTTAGCATATTAATTTTTGCTTGGCTATTTTAACTTGAATTTCTTATTCTACCTAGATAATTAACCTGTTTAAAATAAAAAGCTTTAAACCTTTCCCTATCTTGAACTTCTTTGTATACTATTTGATGAAGCAGATGAATAAACATTAGGTAGTCTTTTTAATTCATTAGGTTTTTAATTCATTCCAGTTTCACCACCTTTTCTTTTGCCTCTAAAATAGCACTGTTTTATAATGTACTTAATATTTAATGACAAACTTGTAATCTTGAATGTTCTTTGCGTGTGTACTTCATTTAGTTCCTTGTGTTACGAAATGATCTTGTTCAGATTCATTCTTCAGTTAAAAAAAAAATAATCAGTTGACCTGCTTTTTCACAATTTTTAGTAACCAGCATGTCCTACAAGTCTTACCTGATGACATAGCTGCAGGCACTGGGATAAACACGCCAAAATCCCTGCAAAATTGAAAAGAATTCTAAGAGGTGGTAGCACTGAACTAGGACTTCTGCTAGTTCTTTTACTACTTTATTTTTCTGTTAAAGCATAATTCTTATCTTCTGTTCTACCTTAAACAGTATTTCCTCATTAAAGTAGATACTGCTAACAGGCATTTCAGAATATGTACAGCTGACAGTCTGTTGTGTGAGACTACTACTCCATGGTTTCTAATTCTGAATGAACACTGGAGTACAGCCTCATGTTGCAATACTGAGAATACTGCAATTTAAAACTAAGTAGTTTTTTCCTTTCTGCTGCTGTGGTAGAGCAGTGGCTTAATCTTTAATGGCTTAATACTTTAATGACAAAAGTATTCTTCCAGTGGTGAATATTTACTTATTAAAAATACTTCTGATTCCTTTTTTTTTTTTAATGTGACTGGCTCTTGGATTGTGCTACCTCAAGAAGAAATGGATTGGAAAGGAAACTTATACCAAAACTATTAAAAAAAATGGAACTGAAATATAATTTGTAAAGGGATCCAAATCAATGCACATAATATATTCCTCTGGTTTCATAAATTTTAGAAGGATGTACTCAGCAGCTACTCAAGTACTTGATACAATTTCTGATAAACCAGTTTGTTATCAGGAAGATTTCCCAGTCATAAGCTCTATAGATATTCCTGTTTCCTTTTGCAAAGACAGAAGTACAGATGAAGGGATAGCTCTTAGAGCAGGCATTACAGGGTAGAGATTAGTAACATGCCAACTGCTTTCAAATTTTTTTCAAAAGAATGATCTTGCTAAACTTCTGAATTATCTTTAGCAGTTGTTCACACTGGTTTTACAGGGGGTGTGATAACATTTCTCCAATGAGTGTAACTTAAGGCTTGAGCTTGTTAACGCTTCGTATTTGCCGGTGTTAGTTATGCCTTACCTTGCAGTTTTCCTGTCTGTACGTACATACAATTGCATGCTTGTGAATGGCAACACTGCGATAGCAAACAAGCAAAATCTTACAGTTTGTGGAGGTACAGTAAATTTTTAGGCAGTGACAATGACAAGTAGGAAAATCTCATTTAAGCTTGTGATTCAGAGAAACAATTGAGAAGAGACCTCGAAGTATAAATTTTATATAGGTATAAAGATATAAAATTGAACAGTGACTCTGTTATAATAATTTCAATTTGTATTACGTATTGGTCAGAAGAATAATGTGCTTCTGCATAAACAGTGAAGATTATTCCTTACCCTTCCATTTTTTTATCTGAATATGGAAACTTCCATATGTTTTTAACAAGAATGCAGAGAATATAGCTGATTTGATATTTGAATTCTAATGAGTTGATATTTGAGAAATAATCTGAAGAAAGCATAACTGCTGCTTTAAGATAAGCACTTATTCTTCTATATGGAAAGTACACTTCGAAGAATAGGTGCTTCCCCTCAAGAAATACAAGGTATTATTTGGACTTTAGCAAACTTGCAGATTGCAAGACGCAAAGATCTTTCCAAAGTCCTTAAAAATGTAAACCAGCATAGGCCAGTAATACAAATAGTTTAATATCTTCTCTGATGACAACAGTAAGAAGAAATATTTGAATACAAACCATTAGTGCTATGGTTTTTTCCAATATTAGCAGT
Organism: Phoeniculus purpureus; assembly: GCA_028565055.1. Classification (NCBI taxonomy): domain Eukaryota; kingdom Metazoa; phylum Chordata; class Aves; order Bucerotiformes; family Phoeniculidae; genus Phoeniculus; species Phoeniculus purpureus. Next base: position 25,372,901 of record JAOXOE010000874.1, read on the forward strand.
CGTACTGTCAGTGTTGCATCCTGGATTCCTAGAAGAAAAGAAAGGATTTGGGAAAACACGAAAATGTAATCAAGCAATGACTGTAGTACTGTAGTGTGCGTAAATGCCAAGCGAATCATGAAGAGAAAGAAACCAAGACAGATTGCACAGACAGGCCTTCTTACATTAACTCTTTGAAAGGTATTTTAGTTAAGGACTACCCACCTGAAAGTTTTCTAGATACGGAAAATTTGTGTGTTGATCTAAAAAGGGTTATCAGCATACAATGGCCTTGTAATTTATTTAGCCATTCCTATAAACTGTACTTAAGGTATTAGTAATTAAGACACAGTAATAATATTTAACTGTGCATTGGACATTTAAAAAATGAAAGAAAATTGCCATAAAAATGATACACCAGCAAATGTCAGTAGGACTCACATTTTATTTCAGAGCTCAAGTTCAGGTATGGCTTACAGTATTGCAACAGTTTTGGAGGGTTTAGAATCATAGAACCATCACAGCTGGAAAGGAACTCCAGGATCATCAAGTCCAGCCCTTGTCCCAGCGTTTCCCTAATCACCACACCATGACCTCAAGTGCTCTAGCTACTCAGTTTTCAAACACCTCTAGGGACAGTGACTCCACCACCTCCCTGGGCAGCCTGCTGCAGTGCCCAACCAACAACTCTCTCAGTAAAGAATTTCATTGTAATATCCAACCTAAACCTCCCCTGATACAACTTGAGGCCATTTCCTGACATCCTATCATTAGTAATGTGGGAGAAAAGACCACTACCAGCCTCACTAAAACCTCCTTTTAGGTAGTTGTAGAGAGCAATATGGTCTCCTCTCAGCCTCCTCTCCTCTAGACTAAATAGCCCCAGTTCCCTCATAGGGCCTGTTTTCCAGACCCCTCACCAGCCTCGTTGCCCTTCTCTGGACCCGCTCCAGCACCTCAATCTCCTTCTTATACAGTGGCACCCAAAACTAGACACAGTACTCAAGGTGCAGTCTCAGGAGTGCAGACTACGGGGGCACCATCACCTCCCTACTCCTGC
>JAOXOE010000874.1:25386936-25401261 GCA_028565055.1 Phoeniculus purpureus
TAGACTGTAATCGTAGGGCTACTTTTGATAGTCCTCAGAAGCCCTTCAATCTGCAATCACCAATTTGTATGTGCCACTTTTCGTTCAGGAGGTAACCTGAAATGCCTGTACACCAATGCATGCAGCATGGGGAGTAAACAGGAGGAGCTAGAAATCTGTATTCAGTCAGGAGATTATGATCTGGTGGCGATTACAGAGACATGGTGGGACAGCTCCCGTGACTGGAATGTGATCGTGGATGCCTGTCCTTTTCAGGACAAGTGAGCAAGGTGGGGTGGTTGAGTAGCTCTTTATGTAAAAGAGCAACTGGAATGTAGTGAGTTCTGTCCAGGGGTGGATGAAAAAAGAGTGAAGAGTCTGTGGGTGCAGATTAAGGGGCAGGCTGGCATGAGTGACACTGTTGTGAGTGTTTATTATAGGCCACCAGATCTGGACGAGGAAGTTGATGAGGTCTTCTACAGGCAGCTGACAGCAATCTCACAGCTACAGGCCCTGGTTCTCATGGGGGATTTTAACTACCCTGATATTTGCTGTAAGACCTACACAGCCAGCCAGCCACAGTCCAGGAGGTTCCTCCAGTGCATTGGTAACAATTGCCTGATGCAAAAGGTAGAGGAGCCCACTAGGAGAGGAGCACTGCTTAATCTTGTACTCACCAAGAAGGAGGGTCTGGTTGAAGCAGTGAAAGTTGAGGGTGGCCTCAGTTGCAGTGACCACCAGATGGTGGAGTTGAGGATCTCATGTGGCAGGAACAGAATACCTAGCAGAATCAAAACCCTGGATTTGAGGAGGGTCGACTTTGGCCTTTTCAAACAATTTCTAGGCGAAATCCCATGGAACAGGGTATTGGCAGGTAAAGGGGCCCAAAATAGCTGGTTAACATTCAAAGACCGCTTCTTTGAAGCCCAACATCAGAGCTTTCTGACAGGAAGGAAGTCAAGGAAGGGAGCCAGAAGACCTGCATTGTTAAACAGGGAGCTGCTGGGCAAACTGAAGAGGAAGAAGAAAGTCTATAGGTCATGGAAGGAGGGAATGGTCACTTGGGATAATTATAAGGCTCTAATGAGAGGAGGTATGGATGCAACTAGGAAAGCCAAGGCCACCTTGGAATTAAACCTTGCAAGAGAGGTGAAGGGCAACAGAAAGGGCTTCTTCAAATACACAGCAGGTAAAACTAAATCTAGAGGCAATGTAACCCCACTGTTGAATGAGGTGGATGCCCTGAAGACAGAGGATACAGAGAGAGCAGAGATACTGAACACTTTCTTTGCCTCTGTCTATACTTCTGGGGGCTGTCCTGATATGAAGCCCCAGACTGCTGAGGCCAGAGAGAAAGTTGGGACAAAAGGGTGGGGGTCCCATCCCTGCAGTCATTTAAGGTCAGGGTTTGATGAGGCTGTCAGTGGCTTGACCTAGGTAGAGTTGTCTCTGTGTAGGGAGGTTGGACTAGATGACTTCTGGAGGTCCCTTCCAGCCTAGAACATTCTGTGATTCTATGAGGACTGGGTTAGAGGTAAGCTGAGCAAACTGGATGTACATAAATCCATGGGCCCAGATGGGATGCACCCACAAATGCCAAGGGAGACAGCGGAAGTCATTGCTAAGCCACTCTCCATCATCTTTGCTAAGTCATGGGGATTAGGAGAGGCACCTGGGCACTGGAGAACAGCAAATGTCACTCCAATCTTCAAAAAGGGTAAAAAGGAGGGCTCAAGTAACTATAGACCAGGGGGAAGTCATGCTTGACCAACCTGATTGCCTTTTATGAGGTATAACCAGGTGGATAGATGGATGTAGTCTGTCTTCAATAAGGCATTTGACACAGTCTCCCACAAAATCCTCGCAGCCAAACTGAGGCAGTGTGGTCTGGATGATTGAGTAGTGACGTGGATTGTGAACTAGCTGCAGGATAGAAGCCAGAGAGTAGTGGTCAATGGGACAGAGTCAAGCTGGAGGCCTGTATCTAATGGAGTCCCCCAAGGGTTGGTACTGGGACCAGTCCTATTCAATCTATTCATTAATGATTTGGATGAGGGATTAGAGTGCACTGTCAGCAAGTTTGCTGATGACACAAAGCTGAGAGGAGTGGCCAACACCCTAGCAGACTGTGCTGCCATTCAGTGCAGCTTGGATAGGTTGGAGAGCTGGGTGGGGAGAATTCTAATAAACTATAAGAAGGACAAGTGTATAGTGTTGCATTGAGGCAAGAATAACCCTGATGTTGTTCGTACCGGTATAAGTTGGAGACTGACTTGTTGGAGAGCAGTGTAGGACAAAGGGACCTCTGGGATGACATCATATCAGGATGACCATGAGAACGGCAGATACCAGTTTTGAGCAGATGTCAAAAATACCTTCATAATGTTTTTCACATGTGGCCATCAGTATTGCCAACTTGTTTCCCTCTGTGTTTAGAGTTGGCTTGGGGAAAGCAATAGTTTGAATGGAGGACCTCTTTGGAAGGAAGTAAACAAGACAGTCAGTTCTTGGCCATTGCAAAATAGGTTTTGCCTAACAACTTGTGTGCTATTTTAAAAATAAAGCTTGTATGTTTTTGAAACTATAATTATGAAAGATACTGCTCGATGTCATAGAATCACAGAATTGGTTAGGTTGGAAGAGGCCTCAGAGATCACCTATTTCCTACCCCTCTCTCACTGTCAGGGACACCTGCAACTAGACCAGGTCGCTCAAAGAACCGTCCAAACTGGCCTTGAACACTTCTAGTGAGGAGACATCCACAACTTCCCTGGGCAACTGGTTTTGGTGCCTCATAGCGAATAATTTCTTTTTTACGTCTAATATAAATCTGTTCTCTTTCAGTTGGAAACTGTTCCACTTTTTCTACCCTTCACAGAATATTTGCTATAAATATCATACTTTTAAAAAAGCTCACTGGAGAGAATTGATGCTTTGAAGATTTTCTTTCTCTAGATAATGGAAGCTACTGATTGTCTTTGGTGTTTATAGATTGCGTTTGAAAACTCAACTTTTTTAAGCTAAGGGGTGATGCTATGCAAATACTAGAAATTAAGATAAAACAGCAAAATGCAACAAAAATAACCCAAGAACTATTACAGCTGTGCACCAGAAATGGCAAACTTGAAGGGCTCATGAAAACCCTTGTTACTTCTCAGTTGTGACTAAGCAGCTGATAGGAAATTGTCTGGGATTAAATATTGCAGCTGAAAATTGAAATGGGCAGTATATGAAGATGCTGCCTAGCAGAGGGTTACAGAAACTGGATGAAGAACAACACTACATAGAAGTTTGTTGTGTAAAATGTGTAAGGCAGCTGTGGCTGATAGGGAAGAAATGCTGTCTTCTTTTGTATGCCCTGTGACTGAGGTTCTGAAAGGCAGGTGAGTTAGTGCGCAGAAAGGAGCAGAAGAGGGAAAGACTGAAGTTACTAATTTTTGTAGTACATGCAAAAATTATTGTGGCAAGCTTGCTTTTCTTAAAAGTCTAAAATCATACTTTAGTTCATGCATACAGGTTTGAAACCTACACAGCTGAGGTTAAAAAAACCCAATCGGTACAACAGTACATGTGATTTTTGACAGAAAAGTTCATTTAATCTATCTTACTGTAACTCCAACCTTCAACCTCTCTTCTTCCATCCAGGCCATGTGTTTATACGATGGGATCGCCAATAAACAACAGAGCCCTTTTTCCATGCCAAGAACCACCCGTTGCCTTGTCAACATGGCAAGCCACAGTCAGAGCAGCTGAAGGCTTTGTGGTGTTAATGAGTGGTGAAAACTCAGCAGAACCGGTCCAGCTTCAAGAAGGTGAAATATATTTTCTATGGAAATTATTTTCAGTAATTTTATAATTAGAAATATAGCTTAGTAAAATACATGATTTTTGAAAGAATGAAGTTGCTGACCTTGAAAGCACTTACATTTTTAGTTCTTCAATCCAAGTGTGGCTCAGCAGGCCAGTGATGAGAAGCTGTCATTGTGTCATATGTGTTTCAAGAAATACATAGACTAGATGAAGAATACCTGGTCTTTGCCAGATTTGTTGGGAGTTTTTAGGGGAGGTTTTTTGTGTTGGCAGATCATACCTTGTGCTACAGTAAGCAAGCAAACATTTTTTATGTGTTTCAGTTATACTTTATTCTGTAAACCCTGGTCTGTACAGAGGAGCAAATTTTTAAGCCAGTTCTATATGTAGTAATACAAAATATGTCTGTCATCCATTAAGCTTGAGATAATCTGTCAAACAGGGTCATTATTTTCTAGTGTATTTCTAATTAAAAGTAGCCATTAAGAAAAGGTTTGAATTAGATGTTTCTGGGAAAAAAATCTACTGTTCCCCTTTAAAGAAGCAAGTTTAGTCTTGAGGGAAAAAATAGGGTGAATATAACTTTGATCTGAGAACCACCAGTTAATCTGTTCGCATGGAATTTTCTGGTTGTATGTGTTATATTGTTTGGCCATATGTGAAGCCTGTTTCAGGTCTTGTCTCTGCTGTTCCAATATGGAAAACTGCCATAAGGAGCTGCTCAGTTCTCTTGGACAATAATACTTCCCTGTCTAAGAATCAAGAAAGTGAGAGTCCTCTTTATGTTAAACTAGGTAAACAGCTCTGCCATCATTGTTTAGTAGTTTAATCCACAGGTCACCATGTTACTAAGTTGTTGCTTGTCTGTCTCTCAGTGGTGGCTATGTGGTCTGAAAGACGAAGAAGAAAAGGCTTGCTTATATGAATTTATTTGGAAAAATTTTTGTTGGTGTAAATTGGCATAGGTTTGTTAAGGTTACTGCTTTCTCAGACCAATTAGCTGGTTGAAAAGACCATGTTGTGAAGAAATTATTTACTCATTAATGTTGTTTTCTAAATCTAGTTTTAAAAATCTGTGGAAATTGAAAATTAAATAACAAACTCCTAGTTATTGAGAAAACCATTTTTTAAAAGCTGTTGAATTATGTCAGGGTAGCATATTGTTAATGATGCCACTGGGATCTAGTCACTCAAAGTCAGCCTTATCACCCTGTGGAGAACAGAAGGGGCTTTTGTTTAAATCCTCGCAGTAGTTGCAGTGGGTCAGTTTATGTTAGTAATTCATACATCAACTTAAAGATTTGCTTGCTGGTGTTTTGTTTTTTAAAAAAACTTTTCCAAAGCCTAACCCAATGTATTTCCTCTCCTTTGAACTCTGTGAAAGCAAGAAATACTATAAGAAGTCTTTAATGGAAAGGCCAGGGAGGAAGTGACTCATTTGAACTTCCCTGTGCTAATGAAGTGCTGAGTGAAAAGTGTGAGGAGAACTGGGAAGAACCAAATGTAACATTAAAGCTTGTTCCTTTAGGAAGCATTGACAGTAACAAGGTTTTCTGCCAAACTGCACTAAAGAGAAGCAGCAGGAACACCTACTGCACTTCTGTCTGTAGTTTTCCTTCCACTCCTCTGCAAGACGGAATTCCTAAGAGTGTGGAGGGTTCTGCTTATGGATCTGTGTGGTACACACCATTATTTATGCCAATTGAAATGTCATGATGCAAGGGTTGCAGGGTTTCTTTAAAGGTGTAGGCAGTGTACTCTAGTAGCTCCCAAAGATTCAGTCATGAATGAAAACCTCTTTATCTTGGTGCATATATACAGTTGGAAATGACAAGTCAGCGTTAGAGGGCTGTTTGAAATTGTAAAAACTAGTAGAGAGGAAAGAAGGCAAAAGAGCAATACTGTGAGGAATGTTTAGAAAGCAAACCCAAGGCTCAAGTGCTAACCTGAAGCATTAAATAATTTCTTAATAAAGTTAGGAATAATTACTTCAATTAGTAGAACTTTTAAGACTTAAAATGTTCAAAATGGTCTGTAGTGTTGAATAACCTGTGCCACATAGATTTTGTTGCTAGGCAATTATGGAGGGCATATGAAACCTACCCAACTTAAAATTTTGTCTTTACATTTAGAAAACACCCCTAAAAGCCTTTTCAGGGTGGAGTCAGTTAAAATAACTTACCTTTACCAAGTCATTTACACAGCATGTATTTATAAAATCATACACAACAGGCAGAACGTGAGAGTAAATTGTCTAAAGTGCAGTTGTTGGACAAAACACATGTTTTGGCAAGTATTTATTACTGAATTTATTTAAAGACAATTACAAGTAACCTGAATATATTTTTCTTTAAAAGTCATATTTATAACAAGTGTGCAGGCGACAAAAAGATAACAGCATCGAAGATGATATGCTTTCATGCTTTTAAATAGAGATCTGCATTCTTCATAAACCTACATTTCTAAATGCATGAATGCTGTGATGCAGAGCATAGGATTCCTCATTTTCCACTTGTATTTTCAGGTTTTGGTAATAAGGTACTTATTCCCAGATGTGTTATTTTTTAATGCTGCCTCCCATAAAACTGTGGCTCGATGCCATCATTTGACGTAAAGGCAGATCGCGTTTATTTGAAAATAACAATATGGCACTTACTCAAGTACAAATGGCAGTTATTCAAGAATGACTTAGAAGTGCTTAAAAACACCATGCATTCTTCATGGAGTGCTTAGAGAAAAAAAAATCAGAAAAATGCAATTGGCCGTGCCCTTTGGACCACTGTATGTGTGTAATATGAACCGTTTAACCATCGGATTTGCTTTTCAGGACATCAGTTTTACTCTCCTTCAGCACGTACTGTAACACATAGAAGAGACACATATATTTAGTCACAAACACCTTTACATTGATTTGGTTTGTTTTCACAAAGCAGATATTTAACCATTGCTATTTATGCAGTTTTTTCCACCATTGTGTAGTCCTTGATCTTGTTTTGTCATCTGTGATTCCTTCTGATTCTTCAAAGATGGTCGTTATTGAGAGAAAGTCCATAGCTGCTGAAGGCATTGGTGTTGCTCAGCATCTAGCAGCAACAACCAGTCTTTGTTTTTGTGCACTTCTCCCTTTACATAAAGCAAAACGAGAGACGACTACTTGATTGATCTCCAGCATACGCCAGGAACTACAGCATGGGAGTTGACAGCTCTCCACATGCCTCTCATCCCACTGAGCCAGTGCTGAACTAATGCTCTGACATCAATGTGAGAGATGCTCTGTGGGAAATTCTGGCTTTCAAATGAGTTCAAAGATCTCTGCAATTACAAGGAGTTTCAGAAACCTAGGGGGTTCTTAATCCTGGTGCTCCAGCCAAATAGTCGGTTTGGCACAACTACTTATTTCGCTGTAGTTTTATGTATTAGTGTTAGCTCTTCCTTTGTGTATCAATTGCTCTGTGGGACTCTGTCTCTTTTTCACTAAACGTGACTGAGTTTTGTGGGGTTCAGTAAATAATGGACTTAATCTATAGTTTGCAGTATTTATATTTGTGTTAGTCTAACTTATTTGAGACCAAATATAGTAATAAAGAAAATATTCTTAATGTTCTTGCATGGGGAATTAACAGATACTGACTCCTAGGTGTTTGTTCAGTGACAATTCAAACAATGGTTTCAGAGATAGCTAAATACTTCCAAAAGGAAGCAGACGCATCATTCATCATTATTGAGTAGAAGTAAGCTACCTTGAAATTGTTCTTTTGTGCTTTTATAAATAGTTTACAATTTCCTACCCTTGATAAGTGTAGTCCTCAATTTTGTGTGGTTTTGCATGTTTTTCAGTTATACCTCATAGAATATGTGGTTGTTGTTGAGTGGCTTGTGCAGTTAAGACATGGTAGATTTGCTTTGTAGAGCTGAAAAAAGTAATTAAAATTAAAATTCAAAATTACCTGTATTTAAATAAACTTCAAAATTACCTTTAGAGAAGATATTTTGAAAGTATTGTAATTGTCTGAAGTAATGATGTGCAGGAATCAAGTTGCCTTTAAAATCTGCTTGTAAGAAGAGGGTATACGCATTACAAATAGAAGGACTGGGGCGCTCTTCTTCTGTTGCTTTCCTATGGACTAATCCCAGCCTAGTCTCTTTTGCTTCTCAGGGTGTCTTTTCTTAGTCTGAAAATGTTTTCCTAGTACAAAATGCCGATTTTAGTAAAGACGTTAACCGTCTCTCACCGTTCCAGCTGCAATGTTTCTCTTACCCTAGAGATGGTGCTGTCTTCAAGGTAGCCACTGGAAATCGGAGAGCAACGTGGAGAAAGCGAAAGAAACTAGGCTGAAACTTTTCATGCCAGTCTGTGCCTTGGGATAGATCTGAGTTAACAGATGAAGGAAACCAAAACAAAGCTTACTAACCTGAATTAGAGAAAGGAAGTGAAGTTATGGGAGAAAAAGGCAGGCTGGGAGACAGTCTTACCAGGAGGGAGGTAAGAAGCTAATTGAAGCAGTACTTCATGGTGCCTGCTGTGAAACCGTGTTGCCAACTAATAGACCATTGTAGTCACGAATCAGTGAATGCACTGTAGAGAGAACTCACCTGTCATGCCAGTGCATGTAATTTCAGTTGTTCAAGACAAAACAACACTACTTTAGTCAAGCTTGTCTGTCTGAATTTGTTTCTCACTGTAACCCTCTGCTCGCTTTGCACTGCACAGGCAAACAGGCTTTGTTTTCAGACAATCTCCTCACTGTAGTGGCGATCATCTCCTTCATACGGCGTGACCTTTTGATGACTGCTTTTTGATTTTCATGTTTTTCTCAGAACTCAGTTGAAAAGTCATTACCATTTTTGCATTGCAGTTTCTCAAATGTTTACTCTTTCTCTGCTGTTATTTAACTTTTTAATGTTTTTCAGTTAGCATAACCACATGGAACATTTTATTACAGAAGCCACACAAAGTGCAGTATTGTAGATTACCTCTGGGCTTTCCCTTGTGCATATCTAAGTCATTGGCAAAGCTGCTGTTATCTTCAGAGGGTGCAGACTTGGGTCTCTAGCACAGTTTATATCAGTGAAACTCTCAACACTGGAATCTGGCATTTCAAAAGAATAAATTGTTGCTGACCCAGGTGACCTACTTCTCTGACAGTGGGATTTGCTTCCCCTGACTCATTTGTGGCCTTGGTAAGCTAATTAGAATAAAAACAGGGTAGTTACCCTCCTGGTTCCTAGTGTTTTTGTAGTAAATAAGTTCCTTCTGCGTGCAGAATGATGGGGACTTTGAAGGTTTCAGGAATAATATATGTTAACCTCACAATACTGACAGAAGTTTTTTGTGGTACTGGTGAAAGTTTCCGAAAGTGTACTGGACTAGGGGAGTGTAAGCTATTGGTATTGCATATGAAAGGCAGAGGCTTTAGCTGCCTCTTAAAAGACTCCACATACAGCATTGTTAAAATTTGTTGATGATAATAAAAAAGATTTTTCGATTGTTCTTCCTTTGGGCAGCTTGGCCTTCTACAATGACTAAGGCAGGAAACCCAGAGACTCTTTGCTACAGTTATTTCCTTTCTCATGTGCCTTGTGGTCTTTGCTGGATTGGGTTCTTTTTGTCTTTTTTTCCTTTTTTCTCTCTTGATAGTGTTCCGTAGCCCTGGTTAGAATACTATTGCAAAAGAACAAGTATTAATGTTCTCTTAAAATAGCCAAAGTTATTTGTATGTTTCCACAGTTGCTATAGCTACAGCCATTTGAACATGACTCAACAGATTGTAATTCATGCTAGGCTGCCTTTTTTAAAGGGACAAGTGTTTAAATACAAGTAACATTTAGATTAATGAAAAGTGTGTTGTCATAAACCACATAATGGTTTAGGTTGAAAGAGACATCAGATACCACCTAGTTCCAGCCCCGTTGTCACAAGCAGGAACATCTGCCACTTGATCAGGTTGCTCAAAGTCCCATTCAACCTCTCTGCCACAGTGAGGGACACTTCTAACAAGACAAGGTTGCCCAAAGCCCCCATCATCCATCCTGGCCTTGTAAAATTCCATCTATGACTGCTCTGAGTAACCTATTCTAGTGCCTTACCATCCTCATAGTGAGGAATTTCTTCCTAAGAAGAAATTTAAATCTACCCTCTTTTGGCTTGAAACTATCTCTCCTTGTTGTATCACTACAAGTAACTTGTAAAAAGTCCCTCTTCAGCTTCCTTATGGCTCCCTTTAGGTACTGGAAGGCTGCTCTAAGGTCCTCACAGAGCCTTTTCTTCTCTAGGCTGAATAGCTCCAGCTCCCTCAGCCTGTCCCCATAAGACTCTTGCTGCAGCCTTCTGATCATCCTTGTGGACCTTCTGTGGACTTGCTCTAACAGTTTCATGTCCTTCTTATGTTCAGGCTCCAGAACTAGACATAGTACTCGAGGCAAGGTCTCAGAAGAGATGGATGCAGCCCAGGATACCGTTGGCCTTCTGAGCTGCATTCATACATTGTCAGTTCATTTAGCAACACCTGCAAGTCCTCCTCCTCAGGACTGCTCTCAGTTCATTCACCACCCAGCATGTACTTGGGATTACCCCCACTTAGATGCAAGACCTTGGATTTGAACTTCATGCATTTTGCATGGGCCCAATTCTCAAGGCTGTCATGGTCACTCTGGATGGCCTCCCTTCCCTCCAGTGTTGACCACATCACACAGCTTGGTGTCATGGGCAAATTTGCTGAGGGTGCACTCAGTGCCACTGTCCATGTCACCAACAAAGGTGCTAAATAGCACCATACCCAAACCAGACCCCTGAGGAACACCACTCATAACTGATCTGCACTTGGACATTGAACTGTTGATCACAACTCTTTGAGTGTAACTGTCCAGCCAATTCCTTATCTACTGGTGAGCAGTTTATTTGTCAAATCCATGTCTCATTTTAGAGACAAAGACGTAGTGCGGGACAGCGTCAAATGCCTTGCATGAGACCAGGTACATGTGACTGGTCTTATGTGTCCCTGTGAAATGATTTTTCTTTCCTCAAGAAAAATAGGATGTAAGGTGGAAGTTTTCACCCAAAGTTTCAATTCAGCCATGTAACAATGTCAAGTACTGTATGTGGTGTGACTCATGAACCTGTACAAATACGATTTTTATTTACAGGTGTCTCAAGCTGGTATTACTATGTGACTGTGCCAATGCCAGCATCCACCTTCACTATTGCTGTGGGGTGCTGGCAGGAAGTTAAACAGCAGTCCTTTGCAACTGGGGTCCAGACAAACACTGAGTTTTCCTTGCCATCTCCACAAACGGATTTCAGGTTAGTATTTAACATATCGTTGAAAATTGAAATATATGGGTAGCATTTTCATTTATTCTATGGAATGTGAGTCGTATTAGTAGAAAAATCAAAGTACAGTTTGTTTGTTCTGAACAGAAATGTCCCAATGGGAAAATTATTCCAAAAATTATTTGTTTCATTGGTAAGGGTATTATTCTTTTCATTTGCTTACTGAGCACCGAGGTTAGTAAATCCCAGTGTCTTCTGGATATGTATCCAGCATTCTGGGTCTCTTGATGCCCTGCCTTAGGAATACTGTGTTAGGGCTAGAAGATAAAATAAACCTGCTTTTGACAAGTGTTTTTATCAAAGAGCTTCTGCCAGACTTCAAGAGAAATGCAGCTGATTCACTAGTGGCTACTGGTCATCTTAAAACACCCTGTTTTTTACAATGCCTGGCTATGTGATAGTTTTGTAGCTAGACTCAGTGCTTTGTGAATACCTAATGCTCCCTACTACAGTATTGCCTACTCACTCACTTTTTTTCTTCCTGTCCAGTCCTGTCCCAGAGTTAGAGTTGGCCTGTGCAATGTTGACATGGCATTTCATTTCCTCTCATACTACTCTGAGCTTTTCAAACTCACAGAGTTGTAGAATCACTTAATGTCTCAGGTTGGAAGAGACTCCTTGAAATATTTCACTTCTGTCTCCCCTCTCCCTTGTGCCCTCTGCAGTAGTTGAGTTAGTGAGAGTGGAAGAAACAGAACTTAGGTGTTTTGGAGAAGGAAACCTAACAAATCCACTGCAGTTTAGGGATCTACTATACATAAAGAATCTAAGTGTAGAATGTTGTTTAGCAGTTAATTAGGACATAAAAACCTATGTCCTAAAAAAATCTGCGCTGACAGTTATATCCAATTAATCTTTATTTGGGAGCAAGCACAACAGGTACTAGTTACTTATGTTAGTTGTTAAGACTAGGTAACCAAACCAACATTATGCACCGTAGCAGGCATTTCTAGAGAGACACTGTTTCAAAGGAAATGTTAAAATGGAGCTGGACTGTTACATAAGTTTCCTGTCTCTTTGTGGACATTAAGGACTTACCTCTTCTTCCAGGTATAGAGGGTCTTTTGAGATCCCTTTCAATCCCTAACGATTCTATGATTCTATGATTCATGTTCTTGCCTCATCTCAACTCTGATAACTGAAAACACAGTGACGCTGTTTTAAGGCAGCAAAGTACTGGGTCAGACTGCCCTTGTGAAAAAAAATTGTGTAACAATGGATGTAGTTTCTTTGCAAATATAATCAATTAAATAGCCTAGAGGTCACTTCTTTCCCAGAAAGAGTTATGTAAGGTATTAAAGTGGCACTTCAGCAAAATGCAGTCCTTTTCCACATGTGTAGTGTGTCAGCAGACACGTGGGTCATGATATTCCAAATATAAATGGTTTGGGCGATGCTGGGTGCAATAACAAGAAGTGCTTTACCTGGCCAGGCACAGTAGAACCAGCTTCCTTAAACTGGAATCACAAACCAAGGAAAGCCTCTGTGCTCTACAGCTCACAGGTGAAAACGTGAAGGTAATTTCTGCTTAGACACAAGTCTATTTGGGCAGATAAATTTATTGTAAAGGTATATGACTCAGTGTACAGGAGGGATTGTATTCCCTCTCTTTCCTTCCAGCTATAGCTCCGAATATCCTCTAAAAGTAATGATCCTAATGTGCTTTTCTCAAGTAAGTATGATGATAAGACTGAATTGATATCTACGGTTGTTTTTCACTTAGGAAAAAAAGAAAATTAAGTTCCTGGAGAATTTTAGTGACATTAGGGTAAAAGCCTCCTTGGAATTTCATTCTAGTTGCACTTAATAAGTCTGTGTACAAAATATTAGGAGATCTCTGAGTAAGTATTTCTGTGTTGTTGTGTAGTTTTGTGTACGTTTTGAGCTAATGTTCTCTTTATGCTTATCTATTATACAAACAAGGTTTGAGTAGTCCTTTAGCTGTAAGTAACTGTATCAATTCTACTCAGATGTGTAGTAATGGGTGCTTTCACAGTGCTGTACTTGTCCGAACAGTGAGAATACACACGAGTTGGTTTTATGCAAACTGCCATTCTGATGTCTAGAGAGTATTGCGTTGTAGCACACTCAGTTGTGCACATTTCTGGTATTCTGTTAAAATCTTTTCTATTTTTCTTTTTTTTACTGTTGTCAGATGGTATGGAGAAATCTGTGGTCATGTGGAATATCCCTGCCGTTTCAGAAATCCTGCGGCCAGGTTGCAGGCAGTCATTCCTTACAGAGTCTTTGCTCCCTGGTGCCTTATGGAACACTGCAAAGAATGTTTGCTTCAGCTAATTCCTCAGTGCCTCTCAGCTGCTTACACCACGCTGGGTACCCACCCCTTTTCCAGACTTGATGTTTTGATAGTTCCCTCCAACTTCTCCAGTCTGGGAATGGCTAGGTAAAAAAGCTTCTTCTTCTACATTTTATTAGAATCCTTTTTATTAACTCATTAGCCGTGTCAAAGTGCTATCAGTATAAAGTCATTGTGCTATTTTTCTTAAACCAAACTCTATATGTGTTCATTTTTTTTGCATCTGTGGTGCTATGATCTATGCTTTGCTATGACCTTTGATTTTTAACAGATCTCAGGGAAGGAAAATATGAGCTCGTTAGACGTGTGGGTCTGAATTTCTTCATTTGCCAAACTGAAGTTCTTTTATTGACCCTGTAGGTTTAAATAATTGATGGTGCTGTCATTCTGTGAAAGGGTTCTTTCAGTGTTGGTTTTGCCATTATGTCTTCACAGAGAAAAAGCATGTTAAAATCCAGGTCTAGATTTTATTCATAAACCATTTGTGAGGTTTTAGTCAAATGCAGGTTGGAAGCTGAGTAAAGCAAACTGTACGGATTACATTTTGAAGTTTTCATGGAGCTGTAGAGGATGAAATGCTTAACTAAGTATCAATGCTTTTACGGTATAATTTTCAGTAGTACAATGGCAATAGAATATTAGCACTATAAGCTGTCAGGTAGTGCCTAGGAACTGAAATTCCCTATTTGTTTTTTATTTTTCATAGAAAGATAACTAATTTTAGGTCTGAAATGAAGTAGAGTTTGTTAAAGCAGAGAATGAAACACTTTTTATTCCCTGTTTACAAAGTGACAACAGCAGATGAAGCAATAGAAGAATTTAAGGCAGAGGTCTGTCAGAGAGATGAGGACTGGAAGGAAAGGTGTGTTTTCAGACAATTTGGGTTTGT
>JAOXOE010000874.1:25413268-25423363 GCA_028565055.1 Phoeniculus purpureus
CTGGATGGCATCCCTGCCCTCCAGCATGTCTGCTGCACCACACAGCTTGGTGTCATCAGCAAACTTGCTGAGGGTGCCCTCAATGCCTCTGTCCATGTCACCAACAAAGGTGTTGAACCAGACTGGTCCCAGGACTGATCCCCGAGGGACTCCGCTTGTCACTGGCCTCCACCTGGACATGGACCCGTTGACAGCCACTCTTTGGGTGCGGCCATCAAGCCAATTCTTGACCCATCTAGTGGTCCACCCATCACACCCATGTTCCACCAGCTTGGAGACCAGAATGTGGTGTGGGACAGTATCAAAGGCTTTGCTCTGGTCCAGGTAAATGACATCAGCCACTCACCCCATACCCATTAATGTTGTGACCTTTATGTTTAAATCCTATCTAATGTTCTGTCTGTGTTCTTAATGTTAAGTCTCGTGCAAGCATGGCTGGGAGTGTGGAGTAGGGTTGAAACTGAGGAGATGGGGCAGGAGTTACCTGTGCCAAGATGGTCTCTGAAAGATACTTCCATAAAATGACAGAAGGTTTGTAAAGGTGTCAGGATGTCTAATACATAAGGTGAACTACAGGCATATTTTCACATCCTCATCACTTGGCTATCATGCATTCCTTTTCATTATTTTTTTTCTCTTCTTGGTCAACAAATGCCTAGTATTTGCAGAGCTGACTCTCCTTAAGCGATATCAAGTCTGAGATGTGGCCCTACAGCATAGAAGCATTTAGGTTGGAAGAGACCTCCAAGATCATCACATCCAGCCATTTTTTGAACACCTCGAGGGACGGTGACTCCACCACCTCCCTGGACAACCTGTTCCAATACCTGACCACTCTTTCAGTGAAGAAATTTTTCCAAATGTCTAATCTAGACTTTCCACAACAGGACAGCTGTTCTGGTGGTGGCTAGAGACAGTAATGGAACATGTATGAAAGGGGAAGCTTCAATCTGAAACAAGGACCTTCTGAAGTAAAAGATGGAGGTATAACAGTCACTGTTTAGCAATAGCTCATCTTCTGTTGCAGAGGACAACTGAATAAACAGGGAATAGGCGTGACGTGAGTGTCCCGTCCATAGCAGTGATCTATTGCAACTTGTGATGTTGATGGTTACCCATCTGCAAGTTACAGAAGGCATCTTCCAGTTCTTATGAGAACTTAAATATCCTGGCAACATCTCAGCATCATTGTATTTAATAATCATTGTATGTATTAATACCATAGACATATATAATTAGCAATTTAAAAACACTTTCAGACAGCACAAGACTTTTGGTCTTCTCAGGGCTGTCACGACAAAAAACGCCTGAAAACCAAAAAATCTCTGCCAGAAAATCCAGATCATAGCATTGCAACTGTTGATGTGAAAATCCTGTCTCAAACAGTGATAACCACAATGTCACATGCAGCACTTCTGATCAAATGGGGGTACTGACACAATCCATTCCTTTTAATGGGTATTAATTAAAGTAAGTAGCTTCTGTTTAATGATCAGGCTTCGGTCTTTACATTTGCACTGCATCAATCACTGTTAAAAGATCTTTACATTTTTCTGCAAAGATAAATGAAGTTTTTGTTTTTTCCATCAGCCATTCCTCACTGTTTTTCTCATCTCAGAGATGGGTGCTAATTGCTAGAATCCGCCAGCTTGAAAAGATAGGGCTTTTCCTCTGAGCTGAAGTCAGACGAGCAGGATGTGATGCAGGAAAGCCTTTAGCTGCTCTTCTGGTGTTTCTGTACACAAGCGAGGTATTCTTTCACGTCGTCTGGAGAACCAAGGATAAGGGGGACTCTCTGGTGAATACTCTCAGGTTTCACATCCAACACTGCCTCAGTTCCTGTAGTTGCCATCCCCCCTGCCTGCTCAATGATGAAAGCCATAGGGTTGCACTCATAGAGGAGTCGGAGCTAGAAAGAGAGGGAATATGTCATTGCCTTTGGTGGAAATTACTTAACTTATCTAATCTTCCCTTTGATTTTGGAAACTTTTGTGCCAAACACCAATTGATCTAAGTACCATTGTCTCTCAATCAGCCCCTCCTTCCCTCTCCTCCTCTCAAGTCCCTTTAACATCTTCTGTTTTGAAGAAGCGTTCTAACCCAGCATCTGAGTGTCACCACCGCTGTGTCAAAGCTGATGGACTGACGTGCAGCAGCAGCAGCAGTGAAGCCGTATCTTGTGAAAGCTGTCAAAAGTAGTTGTTGGGCCAACAGACATCAGCAAAACAGCTAAGCCAGCTCAGTTATCAGAACTGCCAAGGGAAAGCCAAAAATCTCTCCTCTTGTACAGGGTTACCTCAAAGCGTGGAGTAATATTGTGTTTGGTCAGGACGTTTTGGAGTCTGAAATTTGATGCTCCCAGTTTCACATTTCAGGATTTGATCGCCGCTTTTCAGAAATGTTAATAGGCAATACTGGCCTGAACTCATCCAGATGGCAACTCTGCTTTCAGCTGTAACTGCAGAGTGTTTAAAACAAGTCTTTTCCTTGTGGTATGGAGGCCCTTTTGGGTTGGATCTTGATATTTGTTCACATCACTAAAAAAGATGCATTCCAGTGTTCCCGTGGACGCAAACCTACTTGATAACATATTCCAAAACGTTCTGTATTTAAAAGGGCACAGATGGCTGGTTATTTTTTAACGAACATTGTTTCAGTAGGTTTAGTTGAATCTTTGACTGTCTGTGAAGTGCTCAAGTACAACAATGTTAGCACATACTTTGTTTAAAGGGCTTTTCATGCTGTGCAGAACAGAACGTTTTCTGGAGAAAACAAAGCATGATGGAATGCAGCTGCGTGTACAGACAAAGGAATGGGTTGGGTACAGGACTTTACTACCCATTATTCCCCTGGCCCATCGTTTGTAATATATCACAAACTCAAATAGCACATATTACCCTCACTGTTATCTTTCAAGCCCATGGCTGGTACAACGACTCCATCTGATAGGCAACATATCCTTTTTTAGCTCCCTAGTGCATGGCCAGCTTCTGGAACCACATGTTGAGTCTCTTGTTGCTTAACTGACCGTGTAGCTTAAGGAAAGAAGGTTTTTTTTCAGGTTATATAGAAGTTTTTTTTTCAGGGTTCTTCAAATGGGTTTAACAATGTTTCACCTCACAGAGAACTATAAGGCTCATGCTCATAAAAGTAGTATTTAACATATCCAGTTTGAGAGGACAATCTATTTGTTGGCGGGTTCTGCACAGCTTATTATGCATCTTGTTCTCACTCTAACTTAAAGAACATCTTTATAATAGGGCCTGCATGCACATCATTTATATTTGATTAAAGCCTTTGGATCAATTCCAGTAACATTTGGTTCCTTTCAGCTCTATATCCTAGTGCAGTCTGTCTTTCAGAAGGATGATGATGATGCCACAAAGGCATTATCTCTCCAACAAGAAGAGGTTTATATTAAAAGATCTGCATGGACCTGCACTCTGAGAAAGAAAGAAGAAAAATCTTATTTATAGAGTTTTGTTTCTTTCATTACTCTGTATACTTTGCAGTGCAAGCCAGATTCATCCAGTACTCAATGTAGGCTACCTTGTGTGGAAATCTTGCTTTCTAGAAAACTACGTATGTGCTTTGTACTTTTGGTTTTTCTTCCTATTTCTCATCTTTTTTCTTCAACAACGGTTTAACAGGTATCTCAAAACAAAAAGTTTAATTTGAAGAGGCTAATCAGCAACCCATTTCTCCCCCCCACACCAGATTCCTTTCTTTTCTCTTGCTCTGATGCAAATTCACATCATCAGCAGTTGGGAGGTAGTGTTTTATTTTCTGGGTTGTTGTATCACACAGGTAAATCAAATTTGCCTAGACAAACATAAAGATATTTTCTAGTGTGTATTTGAAAAGAGTTCTTTTCCTGTTGTTCTCGTGTCACAGACTACTTGAATCTGCTGTTGTTATGATACATAATGCTCACTGGGGAGGAACCTGCAGTCCTCTATCTCTAAAGGACTGTAGAGACCAGAGTGTTCTTACACCAATGTGGGAGATGGGGTAAGTAGTTTTATGAGGGCAGATTCCTGCACATACCAGCTAAGGACACGAGAGAAAACTGAATGAAGTTTTTTAGTGTGGTATTGACCAGGAAAGCAAGTCAGAGAGTGACCAATCTATTATGCAGAGAGCAAATAATTTCCTAAGGATGGCTGGCATATTACTGGTGGTCCATGGACCAACAGTATAACCAGGTCTCATTTAAAGCAGATTTGTTTAGCAGTCAGATGCTGCAGGAGAACAGCTGAGGTTGACTGAAGTCCGTGGCCCAGCAGATTTAGGGAATCACCACATTGCAATGCAAGGCATTAAGTCACGGTGTATTCCGTACAGGTGTCCATCATTTCCCAGAATACTGGTCTCAGTGGACATGGAACTCACCTTCTACTGACATAGTTGTTCAGATCCAATTGTACAAGTTTGTGTTTACAGGACTGGCTAAAGTAAGCTCAGTACCCCTTGGAAACATTAGGCAGGCAAACTCCATCTGCATAAAAGTCTGTCTGGATGGAGTTCAGCACATCCCACCTGAAATCTAGCTGCCAGTATGAAGTCCAGAGGTCTTCCTTTGGCCCATTTTGTATCTTCCAGCTGTGGATAGGTAGCTCAGTGGGTTTCTGTGGTACTGAAATGTTAGTCTTTGCAAAAAAGCTGAAGCTTCTTTTTGGTTGCAGTGAAAAACCATTTGAGAATGTAAAAGCACACAGGAAGGCTTCTGGATTAAATTTCTTGCCTAAATTCAGTTGCTGACCATCACATCCATTAATTATGTTCTCTAAGTGTGGAAAATTATTATCTTTTTATATATCTAAATTATCCCTGTGCATCTTTGGGAAAACCAGAGGTGTTAGATTGATTAAATCTACCAGAGATGAAGTCAAATCATTTACCTTTCCTTTAGGACTCTTCTGATTAGCAGGATACATGAAGATCCCACCATACATCAATGTACGGTGAACATCTGCCACCATGGAGCCCACGTACCTGGCACCATACGGGGAACTGCCATCCTGAAAAGTGTGGAGTAAAGCATTATATCTACCAGGCTAGACAGATACTAGAATGGCAAAATGTAGTTGTGCTATAAAACAGGAATTGAAGCTGCTTAAATTAATTGCTGCTGATGGACATTGTAGATGTCTAAGCCAGGCTGAAGCTTAGCCTTTTATAAGACTTTTGTTCATCTTTGGGGTTCTAAAATAAGCACTTAAAGAGCTGCATTCACAGTATGGAAACGAAGGTGCCTGTATTTTGAGTGCACAATTCCATGCATGCAAATTCCCAGCCAGTGAAAAAGCACAGGCTGCAAACAGTGAGTGAAAACTTCTTCACACTGTGAGAACAAGGTACCCATTTGATTGCTGATCCTTCAGTGGTCTTCAGTGCAGCAGATGAGGAATTTTCAGATCCCCAGAAAATTACTAGAGACCGGGTCTTCGTGCACATACGTATTTGTGTATAGTGGTGCTGAAAGTTTGAAAAGACCTCTGTGTGGCTTTTTGTTGTCTGAATCAGTTGTCTAATACATGTAGAGATAAATTTTGTAGAGAATGAGCAATCCCAGCTGTGTGAACTTAGCCGGAGTCTGAGCTAAGGGATTTGAAGCCTGCTCGGAAAGTTTCTCAAGGTCAGCGATGCGCAGGTCTGTGAGAAAGTTGGCACGCAGAGGGAAAACAACAGGTTGTGGAATGAAAACTAACTATCACATGAACAGTGCGTGGACAAAAGGTACTTAACCAACAGCAGTAGCTTTTAAGACATATGGACAAACGTGTTGTACCAATCAGCAATGTACATGTACCGCATGGACCGCCCGGCTGTGTATAAAAGGGTTAAGTTGACGCTTAATAAACGGCATTGGCTTGGTCATATTGATCGTCATGCGTCTGTCCATTTTGTACTCCCGGAGAAAGAGAAGGTTAAGCAAGTTAGTGCACACAAATAAGAAACTCTGTCGCAAACGCCATCACATATTCTGGCAAGCCCCAGCAAGCTGCCGCGAACAGTCTTCCCCACCACCGCTCTGGGAAAGGGGATGGGGGTGCTGGAGCCTAAGCATTCCATGTGGGGGTAGAAAGACCCCAGTCCAAAGAGACAGGGCTACAGGTCACTAGCCCTTTTATCTTCTAACCTAAGAGCAGGTACCTAGGCCAATTCTATTGTGTCACGTCCCCCAGGACAGGTCACTGGGGGTGGGTCCTCTTAAAGCAACATAGCTTTTTTTTCTTCATGAAAGCACAAATCTATACATCTGAAAATTCTGATAATTTTCAAACTGCAACAGTTGTTCTCCCTGGACACACTCAAGGACCTTCACATCCTACTAAATTGCACTGCCCAGAACTGCAAATAGTACTCAAGGTCAGACTGCACCATTACAAAATGCAGCAGGATAATCAGCTCTTTTGACTTGGTTACACTGTGTTTGCATACACAGTTGACTCAGATTGAGCTGTCAACCAGAAGCCCAGGATCTCTTTCTTCAAGGCTGCTGTCACAATTTATACTTCTGTCCAATGTTAGTCCATCACAGGTGCTGAAACTGGCATTTGTTTTTGTAAATTTCATGTCATTGATGATCTCTCTCTAGATCTGTCTAGCTCTCTCAATCTATCTAGATCTCTCTGAAAGGTCTCTTGTTCCTTGGAAGAGTTGACACTACATCCGGTTTGGTATCATCAGCAAACTTGCTAATGGTGCATTCAAATCCTGCATCTAAATAATAGATAAGTATGTTGAACAGAACCAGCCCTTGAAACACCATTGGAGACTGGCTTCCAGCTGGATGTATCTTTACTCACTACAACTTTTTGAACTCTGTCATCCATCCACTTATTCGCGCAGCATACTGTGTATGTGTTCATTTCACCTTTGCACAACTTCAGAAGGATACTGTGAGCAACAGTATCAAAAGTCTTACTAAACTCCAAGAGTGCTATATCCACTGCCTTCCCTTCATCCACTAGGTATGTGACTATATTGTACCATACAAGGACATTAAATTAGTCAACCAGGACTTCTGTTTGTAAGTCCATGTTGACAATGCCTGATAATAGCATTGTCCTTGAAATACCTTTCAATGGCACTCAGTATGACTTTCCACAATTTTTGTCCAGGTTCTGACATTAGACTAATAGGTCTGTAGTTTCCTTATGCTTTTCTTGTAGATTGGAATAATGTTGGCTAGCTTTCAGTCAGCAGGATGCTCCTCAGGCTTCCAAGATCTTTGATAGATGACATAAATGATCCTGCTGCTACACCTACCAGTATTCCTTCAGTACTCTGAGATGAATCCTATCAGGCTCCATGTACCTCTGAACTTTTAACATCTGTTACTTATTCCTTATAATTTTACTGTCCATATATGGAAAGTCACTGCTCCTATAGCTATGGTCCTTCAGTTCAGAGGAACAGGAAGCCTGAGATCTGTCTGTACTATTAAGGATTGAGGAAAAAAAACCCCACTATTGAATATCTATCTTCAACAAGTACCTGTCCCGTGTTTTCTTTAGATCTCCTCTTGCTATTAACATATCTGAAATAGCTTTTCTTCTTGTCTGACACAAAACCAGTCAGTTTCTGAGTTTAAGCATTTCCAGTCTCTCTCCTGTGTTTGTGAATCACAGCTCTGTAATTCTCTTGCAATGCATGAAGTCTCTTCTGCAGATCATAAAATTTCTTTTTCCTCCTGAGCTCCAGTAATAGTTCCCTGTTCAGTCTCTCTGGTTTTCTGCCCTGCTTGCTTGACTTATGACACAATGAGTATTCTCAATAACTTGCTGAGCTGCAAGGCTTTCTTTTTTTACAGTGGAATCTGCTGTCAACTACATCAGAACCAGTTGAGATCTGATAATAACAGTATTCAAAAAAACAACCACCTTGATTCTTTTCTCTTCTTAAAGAACTTTCTTCTTCGTCTTCTGTTTATAGAAGAAGGATTTTGCATTTGGCATTTCATCTCTAGCGTATAAATCCTGTTCTAAGGGGTATCTGTGCATATGTGAACGCCTGAAGTACAACCTAAGGTAATGTCCTTTTTTGAGTTACATATAAAGTGTTAACTGAGCACTTAGGCAGATGCTTAAGGGGATGCAGGCCCTCTGAGTTTACTTGGCTTTTACCTCTTCTTAAAAAAATTGTTCACTTACACTATTGCATAACTCTTCAACATGGGATTCATAAGTGTTTCCTAGAGGTGTCTGTCATTTAAGTAGGCCACAGAGGAATGCTAGGCATAGTTTTAGAAGACAAGATGCGGTTGGAATGGCTTTGGTTGAAGGAGGCTTAGAAACCACTTTTATTTTCCTTCTCATCACTTCAACCACTATCACCATTGCTGACTTTTTTTTTTAGGACAAGAGCGGGATGCTTCTTCTCTGTTTCTACCCATTTCTGTTTCCATTTTGTTTCCACAATGATGTGATCAACAGATGGTACGATCAGCCTGTGAATATAGGTCTTGCGCAAGTTCAGTGGAATAGGGGAATAAGAGAAGGCTCAAGTACATCCCACATTACACTGTTCTCTGTGAGATGGTTTAGATACCTCTGGTGGTCAGGTTGTTAAAAGACTACACTCTAGGGATGGGTCTTTCTGATATGTCTTTGATGTATATGAGATACATAGATGACTTATTTCACTTGTTTCCTTGAACTGAGCAATTAGAGGAGGAAAATGGCAGGACACAGCATTTTTATTACATCTTCCTTTATAAATCTGGACCTTCATGTTGTAAACAATGTGTGCAGCCTGGATAAAAGGGAATGAGAATCATAGAATCATAGAATCATTACGGATTGGAAGGGACCTCAAAAGATCATCTAGTAAAATCCACCTGCAACAGCAGGATCACCTAGAACAAGTCAATTCCTTGACTTGACCAAGGAATTCCTTCTGCTTTTTCTATCAGGGCCAAAAGAAACAAAAAAGACTTACAGTTTTACAGGTTTTTACACAAACATACAAATTGATATCCTGATTAAACTATAATTAATTACCATATCATTCAGTCTGTTTAGAAATCATATTGTAAGTAATAACCTGATTATTTAATATGTAATGTTGAGGAAAACTATCTGTGTAAATAAAATAGCACAGTACAAATAACCAGAAGTCACAGTCTAGAAAATAAAAAGCAGAATTATGGACAGCATACTCTATAAAATACAGTTAGTAAATTAGCTTTGCCACTTTTGTTAGGATCAGGTAACAAACAGATGGAGGATTTAATATAATTTGGTTAGCTAATTGTAACAGATTTAGCTATAAGTGTTAACTTATTTTTGTATTTGATTTTTACTGTATTTGCTGTAGGCCAACTTGCATGA
Source organism: Phoeniculus purpureus (assembly GCA_028565055.1). Taxonomy (NCBI): domain Eukaryota; kingdom Metazoa; phylum Chordata; class Aves; order Bucerotiformes; family Phoeniculidae; genus Phoeniculus; species Phoeniculus purpureus. Next base: position 25,422,607 of record JAOXOE010000874.1, read on the forward strand.
TAAAATCTGGCATCTGCACAAAAATACAGCTGGTGAGATGTCGGCAGAATATCATACAGCCCTAATTAGAAGAATTTATCTTTCTGTCATGCTAAAAATGTTGGGCTTCCTTTATGTTTGTAACTCATGTGTTATATGTTTTACAGCAAGCCATCAGCTGTACTACTGAGGGGCTAGGATCAAAATTACATTGAAATGCATACACCCCAGAATTACTACACAAGAAGAGATACCAATTAGCTAAATCAGTTTGTGGTATTAGATGCCATTTCAAAGTCTCCCGGGGGGAAAAAAAGAGTAGACTTATTTCTGAATGAGTACTAAGCCTGTGTCATTTTCATGCCAAATGGAGCACAGTATACTATCTCAAAAGTACAAAGTAAGAAAGAAAGATCAACATTGCATGATTTATGACAGCAGGTATTCTTCAATTTCAGTTGAACTCTGCAACGTTTACATAGGAAGTTTTCACTTGATCAACACTTTAAGAACCTATTTAGCAATACCCACCACAAATTGTAATTAACGTCTATTGCCGCGTGATCACAATTTTTATTCATAGAAATAGAACTAATCTATAAATACAAAAATATTCTATAAAAACCACTGCAAGAGCAAGCTACTGAAAAAAAAAACAACTTTTTTACTTCACATGGTGATTAGATACTTTGTAAGAGTGAATGTCCAGTTCTGGGCCCCTCAACTTAAGAAGGACATTGAGGTGCTTGAGCGTGTCCAGAGAAGGGCAACGAGGCTG
>JAOXOE010000874.1:25423463-25443224 GCA_028565055.1 Phoeniculus purpureus
GAGTCTCCTTCTCTGGAGACATTTAAAACCCGCCTGGATGTGTTCCTGTGTGACTTGGTGTAGGTGATCCTGCTGTGACAGGGGATTGGACTAGATGATCTTTCAAGGTCCCTTCCAATCCCTAATGTTCTGTGATCCAAATGCGGGCTTATGAATTACAGACAGGAAAAAACCCACCTCAGAACATAAAAAATGCTAACTATAAAATGTCAGCCTCCAGGCAAAACCAAAACTGGAAACTTGCCCAGAAAACACAGACTGTATTGCCTTTTTTCCTATAATCTTTTTCTGGTGCGTGAGATCTTAAAAATAGACACAAGCATCCTGGGGATTCCTGAAGACTTTGAGGACTGGATACAGCTGATCAATTACCATAACTGGACAAAAATATCTGCTGTGGATACTGTCTGCCAAGCTGTGCCAACAGAGTAGTGAGACACTGTAGTCCAAACTGATAGAGTGAAAGAAACTGCAAGAACTTCCAACTACCCCTTGCTTAGCATATTAAATAGAAAAATCACAACCAGCTATGGCTTCAGTTAAAAGCTGAAGGACCTAAGAAAGTTGTGCACGACAATGACAGTCCCGCACATTCCGGTAGAAGCAGTATCCAGAATCTCAGAGATGTTGAGAGTCCTCAGCATGCTGTCTGCTGTGGCTGATTTTATAAGTGACTTTGAAGTGCTGTGGAGTGTATGCCAGAACCAGCGAGCAAGGAATGCTCAGGATAGGAACATGGAATTCCCTGGGGACGTGTTTCTGTGTGCAAGGCAGCAATCTCCAGCTGCTACTAGCACCTTCACGCCTTGCGAAAACTGAGAGACTTACTGTTTCTTTCAAAATCGCAATAAAGCTCCCGTAGTAAACCCTCTCCTTCCAGGCTGTCCCCTAGGCTGGCAATTTTCAACCTTTTCCCAGAGGGAGAAGAAAATGAGCAGCATACTGCGTGGTTGCTATTGTGCAGTGCCTCATTCTGCAGGTATCTATCAGGCAAAGTACGAAAGCCGTGGCCTGCTCATTTCTCAGAGCAGAGTTTGCCCTGGGGAAGAACCAGGTCCTGTGCAGCATGAAGGACGAGTACACAAGCAGAACTGCCTGTGTCATTTAAGGACTCAGGTCCCTGAAAGTTTTCGCTAACAAAACCAGCGATTTCATCAGAAGCCAGGCTGTTCGGTCCCTGCCAGAAACACCTTTTTTCCTGTCACTTGGACAACAGGTGCACATGTACAGCCATCTAAGGTTTGGACGTGTGCTTCCAAAATGCACCCAACACGACCCGTGTCAGAGTAGAAGTCCTCAGATTTTCTGTGTGCGAATTCTCACATGCCATCACACTACAGCCTCTAGGATTCCCATCCGCACTTTTCTTCTTGTAAGACTGAACTTGTAAAGTAGGAACCAAGCTCAGGCAGGCTGTCTGCACTGCTGTATGTGAAATCTGCAGACAGGCAGGTTTGTAGCTTACTGCACCCACAGACAGAAGCTCCCAGACCATAGGTTAAGTGAGTCTTGAGATGCAGTCTATCCAGCAATGGCACCTGCGTGTCCCGTTGAGTTTGGCAGGGAGAAATGTCGAAGATTTTCAGATTTGGACAGATTCAAAAAACTTGTGAGCCATGACCATGAACTGTACTCAGAGAGGTGAACAGCCCATCTGTGTCCCAAACACTAGCGTTGCGTTCCTGGCAGCACGCTCTGAGTCAGCGTATTAAATGTCAGTGTGCTTTGTGAGGATCTTCATAACTCAGTTCTGCTTGTGCAGCAAAATCCTTTTCTATGGTAATGCACACTCCCAAAATAACACAGAGAACACCTGGTAGGGGCTGCTACCAACACACAGATTAATTTTTCAACAAGCAAACTGGCTGATATCTGTCACAGATAGCTGTCTCACTGCAAGCAGAATGGCACCAAGATGTCTACATATGCTCCTTATCCAATTAAAAAATGTAATTTTCCATCCTCGTGTGACTGCCAACCAGCAATTTGTGTCAGAATTGACACACACTAATATATACACGTTTATCAATGTTAATTCTGGGTCGGAATAAGCCCAGATGGAAGTGCAGTGAGTAACTTCTGGGCCCTAGGAACAACATGTAAAGGTGTCCACGCTTGTATTTATTGCCAAATAACTAGAAATTGTTTTAGGAAAGGTCACTCACTGAAAGAGGCTGCTGAACTGTCCCTCCAAGATTTTTAAAAGACAACAGAGTCAGATATTCTGGTGGTAGTTTATAGCTTTTCTGAGAAAGCTGAGTGTTGCCCTACTTACCGAATGCTATGCAGTATCTCCTTGTAGCACAGTGACTTTTGTACAATCACAAGTGATAAATTAAACAGCAAACAAATTTTTCCATTGCTTTTACTTTTAATATAATCTTTTAATGCCTTTCATTGCACAGTGTAATTGCACAAGATTTCACTTAAAAAAATCTTATGAAAATATGGCTCATTTGGGTTTTTGCTACAGAGGTTGGACAGTTCTATCTTGCAGATCTTTGGTTCATCCATAAGGCATTGTTTCCCCATTTCCACATTGACTCCAGCAAGCTTTCTTTACTTAGCTGAATGCTTCTTGACTATCTCAAGGTACTCCTTCACATCGTCTGGAGACCCCAAGACAACAGGCACTCTTTGGTGGATATCCTCAGGCACTATATCTAGTATTGCTTGATGCCCAGTTGTTGCTATTCCCCCAGCCAGCTCAATGACAAAAGCCATAGGATTGCACTCATAGAGCAGTCTCAGCTAGAAGACAAAATTCAAAATTACAGTGGTCAGTCCAGGCAATGATAAGAATCATGAACTGTAAACACTTTTGGCATTTGATTTAAAAACAAAACCCCAAATACTCCATATTTCATATACACTTTGATTAAAAATTAAATTGGGTGGATTTTCTTTTAAATAAAACACAGTGTATGCTGTATTTGCCCAATTTTGGGTGCTTCCTCCATAGCTCATGTTTGCTTTGTGCTCTTTCCACAAAGATAAAACACAGCCTTTAACAAGGCACATGAAAGGTCTTCATGGAAAGAAAGGAAAACACTGGCCTCAAGTGTGCCATTCGGTTCTCTAATGAATAACTGCATCTTATCTTTAACCTGAAGCAATAATTTACAGACAATTACAAAACAGATGAAAGGTCTTTGCTGAATAAACATTCCCCTTGTCAGCCTGTGTGTTCTTCTCTGTCTGACCATCGCCCTGGCAGAAGCAGTCAGGCATAGTTCCTCCAGACCAGGCAGAGTTGCCAAGTACAAGATGCAGATGGTTTTCTCTTTGGCAGAGCTTCTTGTAAGATGCATATCACATTTTGGCTTCTTACATACAAGCTTGTGATATGAATGTCAGTGCAATATGGGTTGTTCCCTTTGCTTTATAAATTTCACTTGAGGCTAAGACACCACAGAGAAACCTGCCTGAACAGTGTATTCCATAACCTGAATGTGCTTGCAGATAAAGAGAAGTCAGTGCAGCTGAAACAGGCTAGCAGTGCTTCTGAAACAAGTCTCCAACAAGAGTTTGCTGTCAGTCATGACAGTGAGCAAGAGGTGGCCACATAAACGTACCACAGGTTCAAGCTTGCAGGTTATAAAACACATGTTCTGCAATCAAAATACTGATCTGGGACAGTGAAATATCTAGGCAATGTAACATTTTATGTAATTTGGCTTGTTCAGGTTTACCTTTCCTTTGGGACTTTTGGAGTTAGCAGGATACAGAAAGATTCCTCCGTAGACCAGCGTGCGGTGCACATCAGCCACCATAGATCCTATGTACCTCCCACCATACGGTGAACTGCCATCCTACAGAAAGGCATTTAAGTAAATGTAGCTTTTGAGCACATCAGGTTAATCGTTCCCTCACTTCCCCACTTAGTAGTGCCAACATCTATATCCTCCCTATTTTAAGATTAATTGATAATATTCAGAGTGGTTTTGGAGAAAATTTTAGTGTCCTCATCATTTTGTAATGGGGAAAATTCAATAAAAAGGACTGAGAGAAGATTTCAGGGTAGACAAGTGGTAGTGCCAACAACAGAAGACACATCCCAGCTCCCCATCAGCATTCTAACCCTCAGAAAATACCACATTTATAGTCCTAGGAATTGATGTTGGGCTTTTTCCTTTCAAAGCAGAAAAAAATTACCAAGTAACAGAATTGATCTCTCCTAATTCTTCCACCCATCTTACCAAATAGTTGGCTCCTGATGTTTTTCCTTATTCTACTCCAGAGAGCACATTTTAATGTCTAAATAAACAACACATTAAGTCTGCCAGATAAAAATACTAGTCTTTGTTCAAAGCAAGATCAGAAAGTCAAGAAGGGACATGAATGCTTCACAAGAGTAGACATTTACACTTCATTGTCAGTACAATAACTGCGGTGATGACAGGCATAAGGCATGAGGACAGACATGATTTTTACAGGCACTCCTTAAAGCTTCTGGCCTCCTGACACCAGGAAGCTGCACAACGACAAAGCAGTAGCTTTTCAAGTGAGAGGCTCCTTCAGGGCTCTCCTTTGCGCATTACCAAAGGATGTGAAATATCTGGCCACATCAGCTGCTGCTCTAACTGTCGGTCCCACATCACACATTTTAAATAGACAGGAAAGGAAAAGCAGCTTTGAACAGTGCACGAGACAGTGATTGATCATGAAGTTGGAAATTGTGAGGGTTGCTTGTCATCAGAAAGTTTGTCTTTTACCTCAGGGAATTTCTTCTTTTTCAGGTACTCTGTGACTGCAGGATCGAAGTATTTAGCATAGCCTTCATTCAGACTGTAGATATTTCCCTTCTTTTTGATTTTCACATCTCTATCCACCAAAATGAATTCTCCGATTGCCTAACAATAAGAAAGAAAAACAGTTTGTTTAAGTTTAGTTTCTAATTTACTTACAAACCAAAGCAAAACTCAGTCATGCACACTAGGAAAAGCTTGCCACCTCTTTCTTTAATAATTTAGTGTTTGTGAAAAAGTGGTATTTGCAGTCTAGATGTGAGTGTTTTGTTTCTGTAAAGTGCAGAGAATGAATCCTGTGGTCACGCAAGCTCCTTCATATCATTCCCAGCTCTCACACTTTCCTATGCCGAAAAATGCTGTGGCCTGTAAGTTCATTGAGCTCTCCACTCTTTTGCTAGACTTAAAACAAAAGTACAGCTCAGAGGAGTTCAGAAACTGAGAGTGCCAGATGAAGCAATGCATAAGCATCATCAAACAGCTGTAGATACTAATAAATTACGGTTTGTCTGAGCCTGGGCTAACAGGGAGCCTGGAGTAAAGAAAGCCAATCGCTGTAACCAAAAGGGCTGGTCTGTTTAGTTTTTACTGCAGTAAACTTCCAAGTTCATGCTAAATGAAATAACATGCATGTATGCTCCTAGTCAAATCTGCTGCTTGAATACAGACAAATACCCATGCGGCTACCTAACCTGTTACTTAGCGGGTAACACAGGGTTACTTTTTCAGCCACTTCACCACTGCAAGTTCTAAAACTTGAATACTGGCAGGTGGAACGGCCTGACTGAAACACAGAAAAAGTGTCACTAAAAGCAAACTACTTTCTGCTGTGGTCAGTATGACTTTTTATTTAAAACTCATATGGTCAGTGCATGCTAGAAAGTCAAATGAACCCACGTCACTTACTCTTTAACACGCCATGGTGGAATCTGAAAACACAGAACGCGGTTAAGTATTTCTGCTTCTCTGGTTTACTAAGTTCATAGCATTAAGGAAAAGACAAACAAGCCTTACAGGGCATTCTGCATTGCAGAAAACATTTCATTTGAAACACCATATGATTTGGCACATGCTTTACATTCGCTTCACTGACTCATCTTGTCTTCCTGTTGTTGAATTACACATGGCACTGCTGCAAGCAGGCAGGCAGAAAGCAAAAATCTCTTGACACTATAGCTGACAGGTTATTAATTGCAATTCACTTCTGCACATTAGCTTAAGAATTGCTCCTTCATTTAATTTTCTGGGGACACGCAATTCTTATAGACAGTGCCTTCTTATCCGTAATAATGAAACAGAAGACATTCTTACTGGATCCAGCATGAAACAGTTGACACCTCCAGCAGGAGTGGCCAGTACCAGCATTGTGGCACTCCCATAGAGAGCATAACCAGCTGCCACAAGATTACGCCCAGGTTGCAAAGCATCTTTCCCAGAAGGTTCATCAGGGGACACCTAGAATGATAAGCAGGTTATTCCATTTCTATAGTTGATACATAGCTGGACCCTCTGGGACGGGGATTGCCTTCTACTCCATATTAATGCATGATATGGCACAAATGTTTGCATGATCCACAGCTGAAATTCCTACTGGATGCACTAATACAAATTATATGGAGAGGACCAACACATGGATCTAGAAATGCTCATGTATGTCTCACTGGAATGCAGGAAGCAGGAAAGGATTAAGGAGATAATATAACGCTATGTACCTCCATGTAAGTGACAATCAACACAGCTCACAGGAAAAATCTGAGGCACGGTTGAAAAGCAAGCAATGAAACGTGACTCATGGAGTTCACAGCTGATCAAAAAGTGCTTGGAATTTTTCTGTTTTCTTTAGCTTCATACAAAAATGAAGTTGAGAAGAATTACTCTGGGATGTATGACAACACACAAATGATGATTAAAACGGACAGTTGGGTCTGTTTTATCTGACTTACTTTTTCCCCAATCTTGTGACTTGTCAGTCCAGTATGCCAAGCTCCTTCAGAAATTGCTTCTGCTTTTCAGAGTGAATTAGACACTTCAAATGCACATGGCATGTTTCAGCTCTGGTTTGTGTTTGAAGCCTGTCCTTAGGCTAATAGTACAGACAACAAGAAAACCTGAGACCATATTCCCCAAGTAGATCACAACCATGTGGTATTTTGCCTTAACACAAATATTCATAAAAATCTAAGACCTGATTTGTTTGTAAGAGGCAATTCCTTTAGTCGAGTAATTAACCAACAGCCAGGCTTCTCTGTACGTACAGGTACCTAATCTTCTAAGACACCGATGTCTTAGAAGAAAAGAATCTCTCGCAATTTTTTAATGCAAGTGTTTGTCAAATAGACCAAACCTGGTCCTTAAAGCCTCTTTCACAAACAAGTTTAGTTACATTTTATTAACGCTTCACATGCCATTATATTTCATCAAAAGGTGCACATTGATAGATTTTTCTATCCTACGTGAAAATGTTTTACCTTTCGGTAGATGGCAAAGATGGTCCCAATGGAAACAAGACAGTCAATGTTTGAGGAGCCATCTAGAGGGTCGATGCAGACTATGTATTTACCCTAGAAAATATGAAGAGGAAACAACTACATCAATGACTTTATTTACCTGCTTCCCCCTAAATAAAAATACTTCAGTAGGTAGATTTTTTTAGAGACTTTCGAAGCAATATAAACTAGAAGGTTTTTATAGGTGATCTATAACAGACACCAAAGTAAAATGTTAGAAATTACTTAGCCCAGATTTCATTATTGATTACAACTGTGTGACTTCTGCCACAGCAGAAGCTGGGAAGTCTTTAAGTAATAGATGAAGACAAAGTCTTCCTATACAATTCTTAATAAAGAATAAAAAAGATAATACTTTAATAGTATTATCTTAGCGTTATCTATTTAATTAATGCTGTTCCATTTGGATAGACATTCTGTGACTACTACCGCTTAACTTATACTTTCTCATCTCTAACAAAAACTGCTTCCTGCATTTTTAAGAAAAAGCGAAAATGAAAATCAGCCTTTTTCATGTAGAGCTAAAATTTACAGACATGAAAAAAGGCTTTTAATACCTGACATTCATAGGCTGTACATTTCACTTTCTGTAGGGTCTAAATGGGCTGACAGTCAGAAATTACCTTAACATGTCTGTGGTCTTATCCTGGTTTGGATGCTTTTTTCCCCCACCATGAAAAGGAATAGACCCTGCCTACTGCTGTCTTAAGGATTCCTGTAGGTGCAAGAACTACTAGTACAGAAAAAACCAGCTGAATCAATTGTACCTTTTAGATAGCTGCTTTCCCCTTATTTTATCCATAGTCATTTTAATAATGATCCATAACAACAGTAAGCATATATTCACTTTTCATGTGATTTCACCCTGCATGCCAGAAACTTACACAAGTCCAGCAATGCTGTACTCTGCAGGCAGTGAATCTTGGCCGGAATTCTTACAAAAACACCATATTAGCTCACTTTTTTTTTTCAGGAAATCATTAACACTGAGCCTCCCTAAGTGATCTTTAAGGATCTAAAGTAATATTTGTTCAGATCAAAGGCAATATTTGTTCATCCAATACCTACAAAAGAAATTTTGAAGATTTCTCAACTTGGAGAGAGAGAGAGAGAGAGAGATTGCTTCAAAAGATCAAAAATTACTACATGTTCTAAATTGTGTTCGATTCTTTTAGGTTTTCTACATTTTTACTCAGATTTTTACATGATCACACCAACATACTAGACAGGAAAAAAGGAATATCACTCAGCCACTGTGGGCAGACTTGTGAATAGAAATAATAATTTAAAAAAAGAGTAAAAATTCTTTTTCAAGAAATTTCAAGGGCAATTTGCATTAGACAAAAAAACTTAAGATTTCACCTGCCCAGAACAGCTTTTGAGTGTCCTACTGTCAAAGCTACTTTACAAAAAGTAACTGACGGACTCTGAGCATATTTCTGAAGATCGGATAGGGTATACAAAAACATTTCCTCCACCAGTAGGAAAAGGTGGGGAAAAAAGGTGAGGAGGAACAACAGAGAAAAAAGTAATATAAGCAACAAACATCAGTCTCAAGAGCAGAAATAATAGCAAGGACAAATGCTGATTGACAGTCTTTCTATTCTTCTCGTCACTTGCCAGTATAGAAGAGTACATGCTTTCTGAAATTTGTAGCTTAGTTTCAGTTTTTCAGATGTGAAGCAATACACCTGTAAAAGCTGACTTGAGATCAAGCAGGGAGAAAACTTAAAGCTACTAACCCTTTTTTCAGTCTCCACTATCACAGCATCTTTGTTTTCTTCTGACACGATAACACATGTACTGAAGGATGACTTGATCATGTTAATCACCAGGTCATTGGAAAGGATGTCCAGCTTCTTTACTTGATCTCCTGTCACATTGGTAGACCCTGCAATTCCATAGCTAGAGCAATGGCAAAAGAGAGCATTTAGTGAGAGTGGGGGTCTATGTCCTCATAAGTATCCTGTCTCCAGCAAACTTAACACTTGTAAAACGTACTGTAAAACAGATCACACTTTTGGGTGGTATGTTAGTCCTCTAAGCCTGTTTTTTATGTACTCTGCAGTGGACTGTTGCTACCATGTTGGCTGATGGCATCTAGAAGAATCTGGATGTGAGGAACACAAGACAAGGAACTCCCTTTCAGTAGTCCATCAGCTATAGCTAAACACAGCCAGAGCAGGCTGTGAAGGCTGAATTGTAATAACAGTGCTTTTTAATGAGCTCTTGCGACCCGAATATTGCCCCAGAACCCTAGGTTCCAGTGCTATAGCTGCATACCCTAAAAGTAAGACTTCATTAGAAAACTTACACTTGAAAAGTAACAATGAATCTAACGACAGTAGACTAAAATTTCTGTATGTGGTTGCTCCTTGCTGACAAACTTCAGCAGAAACAATTTGCTCACAGACAGATCAATTTTTTTATGGTTCAGTGTTTTCAGTTTTAATTTTAAGTAGTAAACAGTTGCTTGGGACTAAAACTGAGAAACAGGAATACAAAACACAAATAAAATGTTGTGAGCTAATCTGAATCAAACCATCTGGCACTGTAACGTACCAGCAAACTTTGCGATAGTTTCAAAAGCACACCAAACAGAGAGGGAAAGTTTAGCTCTTCGAAAAGAAAAACAATAGCCAGCTCTGCACGTGTGCAGATGACTTCAGCTAGGACTCAGTGTAGCAGAATACAGGTACTTCAGGCTTTCTGCAGTAGCACTGAACACACTACTTTAGGAATGTCCTGCATTTCCTCAGTTTCATTCATGAGACCTGGCATATTTCTGTCCCTCTCCCTCTCTGCTATGGTGGCTCGAACATTTTCCTGCAAGTGTGAAAGTACTTTTAGAAAACACTATTTTGAACATCCTGCTTGCCAGTGGGTACACTGGTCATCCAGATGTGGCTTCCACAGATGTTCTGACTCCCCAGTGCTGGGCCTGCATACAATCCAAAGAAACAATCCTTGTTCACATTCCTCTGTAGCCAAACAAAATCCTACTATCAGTTACGAAATGCACTCCCATGGTGTACTGCTCGAGTAGAGTCACAAGTCCCAAGCTGGTAACCCCAGCACCAGTGGTGAGTAAAATCCACTCTAGGGGATCACAAGACAAGGCTATGAGCACAGGTATCAAACCTCTGGCTAGCAGTAAACAAATGTGGGACACATAAGGAACGGGACCTTAGACTGTTACAAATCAGATCACAAATGGGAAGTCCTGGCCTTTGCTGATAGGGCTAGCACACACTGATTAAAAAAAAAAAAATCACAATTATATAAAGTCTGAAGTCAAAACTGCAAAATTATTCAAACATACATAAAGGGGAGGATTTTTCTTTTCTCTTGCAGTTGCTTGTATCACTAATTTTTGCATTCTGCAATAATGTTACTTTGCATTGCCAGACACCTTTTGCTTTAATATTTTCCACTATATGGTCTGCACAGATGATCTTTTGAGGTCCCTTCCAATCCCTAATGATTCTATGATTCTATTTTCTCCCTACTACATTTGCAATTAGGTAATGAAGCAGCCTGTATCTAAAGGCCTGATCAGTACACACTTTGGCTTATCAACTGTATGTAAAATACTTAGGGAGATTAGATACCTACAGTCAGTTTTCAGTTACATAACTTTTAACAATTTCCTTCTGATCCATCTCCAGAGCAACTCCCTTCTGACTGGCTGACTGCAGTCACTGCTGTTCCTAACCAGTGCCCTTTCTAAAAGCCTCACAAAGTCAAGCTTCTATGAAAAAAAATGCAAACAGCCCGCTGAATTAAACACCTCATAGCATAAAATAGCACTTTGATACTTAAGCGACTGACTACAATGAATAATTGAGCCCTATTTTGACAGGCTTTGTCTTTCAGTCTGTTTGTATGGTTCAAAGCATGTGAACAGACCTAACGAACAAACTGAAAGAGCCAGTCTCCATACGGCACAGTTACTACTGAAGATTTGTGTGAAGGTCTATCAGCAGCAGACATTTGTCAAAGACTGCATGCCTCACACTATTAAGAAGTTGTAGGATCCATCTCACTTGAGGAAATCAAGAGCCCGAGATGCTAAAGGAGTTACTTAGCACTCTGTGCAGCGGTTGGGTGTGTGCAACCCTATCCCTATCCCCTGACGAGTTGCTCCCTGCCGACCCTGTATCCCGGAACTCACAGGTTGGCGATGCCCGCTTTGCGGACGGCGGTGGAGATGGCTTTGATGGCTGTGCAGAGGGAGTTGAGGAGCTGCGTAAACTCCCCGGTGCCTTTGGCCCGCCTGCCCTCCTCCATCACGAAGCGGGTCATGGTGATGACATTAGTGTCGAAGGTGGAACGATCCGTCATGTTGGCGGTTCCGTGAGAGCAAGAAGCGCCGCAACCGCCGCTGCCACTAGGTTCGGTGGGGCGTGGCCTGGGTGGGCGTGGCCTGGGTGGGCGTGGTGTGGGGGCGGTGAGAGCCCAGGGCTAGGAGTAACCTCAGTGTCGCCACCTCCCCCGACATACTCCAGACCGGACCGGAGGAAGGTAGGCGTGAAGATGAGGCTGGGAATGACGATGAGAAGGAGCACCTCACTCCACCTTCCCTCTGGCCCCCTCAAATAACCGCAACAGGAAGTCCCGCAAGCATCCCTCCTTTTACAAACCGTGTCTCATTCCCGTGTACTGTGGGCGGGGAACAGATGCTGGAGGCATCTGGTACAGGAAGCGAAGCAAGACATTGTTTCTCGTAGCTCTTGGTGTTTGCAGAGCTCCCACTTCAGTGCTTCTGAAACCATGCCAACAATTTCGTAAGTCTGCTTCAGTTAATCGCACGATTGCAAAACACCAAGTGTGGCATGAGGATTATGGTGAACTGCACATAACCCACAGAGCAAGGTTAGTGCCTTCTGCCTCATGGGAACATTCTCATCCTGACCCAGCAGTGCAGGAAAAACACACATTTAGTAACTGATCCCGCAAGTATTAACTTCTTCAGTTTAAAAAGATCACGCTAACCCAATGTGCACTGATGTATCAAGCACAAAAAAAGCTGCAAGGAAACAGCTGCTGGTAGCTAGACCCAACAGGATTTTTATAATAAACCCTCCAACCCTGTTTAATAGAAAGATGTAAGTCAAGTCCCACTCCAGAAGCTAAAATTAACACACAAATGCTGCTGCCAAATATACTTGGGAATGCAGATGTGCCTGAATCTCACTGCATTTACTGCAGCCTGACTGTGCAGCATAATTAAGTAATATGTTTTGCTGCTAATTGCTGATCAGAAAAATCCAGGCACTAATAAATGAAACCATGTCCATCCAATGTGTGACCCTACATACATGCAATAATTTGACAAATGCAATCTGAGTGTGAATTGTCTACTCTGTATGGTGTAGATTTGTTTACTGTCCATCATTTTATGCTTGCATTATCCAAGGAGATAAAAACAAGACATTTTTACTGTTTTTCAGTAGAATACATCCATGAGGTGGATAAGCACAGTCTCAAATCTTAAAATTGAATTACAATCCTGAAGATATTAGCTATGAGTACCAGCAAAGCCTGTCCAAGGATATTTTAGTCTTTGGCAAGTGGTTACCAGCCCAGCATCATAAAACTGTACTTGAAGCAGCAGGTGGATTTCAGAAAATGTACACACCAATGAAATGAGCTTGCTCTTTAAGGGTAAAAAATGCTTTACTACCATCTAAAACAGCTACTTCAATCCAAATAGTCAAGAACAATTAATAGCAAAGATCCCTTGAAATTTTGAATGAGTGTGCTTACTCTGAGTAGAAACAAGTATGCTAGAACATCTGGGAAACAGAATAGTTATACTGCAGAGTAGCTGATTTGAGACAATTTACCTTAACTGTGAAACCATAACAAATGCATCATTAACCTGCAGGAAGACTTGTACTTCACTGTAAAATAGATGAGATCACTTCAAAATAGTTACAACCTAAGGTTTTGGTATACATGCCTAATAATAACTAAACCCTTTCTCCTTACTCACAGAGTTATGCATACTCAAGTTCTGAGCTGAAACCATTGCCCTTTTGGAATTGGTAAGGCTCATGGGGACAGTTTTACTCTTTCTTTCCTACTGTGGAAGGCAAGTAAAACAAGTAAGCTATGAACAGAAATAGCAATAATTTGAAGCGATGCTCTTTTTACACTGGTCCATCCAGATGTGCATTTTCCAGTGTGGGGAAGTGGTACAATTATTTTTAGCAGACACAGCATCTTCATAATCTGCAGTTAAGGCAACTCAGTATACTGTAGATTAACCTGTTTCTACAACCCAGGCCTTAGATGTATACACTGGTCATTTCTGGGATTCTGCTACAGTGTAGAAAGTTGACCTGACAATAAATGATTGTGATCTAATGGTCCTGCACAGGCAAGTACTGAGAATATAAAGCCTACTGCCATAAATTGCCGGATACACATAACTTGCAGCACAGAGTCTGTCAAACCACCATGAGTTCCCTGCTATAACAAGTGGGCTATAGCTAAGCTATTTAGCTAAATTTGTGCTAGACAGAGACTGCAATATAGGCATATCCTGCTGTTACTTTACTAAATTCGCAAACATGCATTTGTTAAAAGATTGCCATTTTAGCCATGTTGTACCACGGCCTTATTTTTTCTCTCTTTTTCAGTCTTTTCACCGATCTCAGGATAATATAGAAAGATGTCAGAAACAAAACAAAAAAGGAAATAACACAGGTGTCAGAAATTGTTTGGAATACAAACAAAACATATGCAGCTCTACAGCAATCATGCTGTGGGGCAACTATAACATGAGTGTAAGACTAAAAGTAGGTTGAATGTGTTTTGAACCTTTCCCTTTAGAAATCAGTAGTTAAACATTTATTGAAAATGAATTTGTGGCATTTGAGAAGAAAGGTCATTGTTGGCTGATTAAACATTACTGAAACAGTGCTCACTTCTATATAGAACAAAACATCTGTTTGCGAACAGATGACGTTAAACTAGACAAGGTTCAGAGCTGGTTTAGAAACATTAGCATCCAGAACCCCATAAGTTCTTTGAAACAAACTTTTCCACCAGCATATAAAATCCCAAATGTGCAATTATTTTGAAAATAGGACTCATGGAGATGAGAAATCCCCAGTCAGGTTATTATGAAAGTTGTCTATTGTAGGTTGAGAAGACAGCAAAAAACATTGTGAGTTAAATCCCTTTCCTAAAGTACGAAAGAAGCTTTAGATCCCACTATTGCCAAGACAAAATTTTCTTTGTGCAACAGTCTCACAGCTGCAGTAGTTTCATGCTGGCTGGGTGGATAGAGAGTAAGATCCAGCAAGTCTCTCTGTGATCACTCGCAAAGCAGTGTCACTGCACCAGTGAAGATGCTCTCTACCTTGCTGTGCCATGATGTCTAGGGATGGAGCAGCATGAAGGTGATGAGTGCATCTGGTACTGTCTGTTACAAGAGATTGATCATGAGGAGATGTAGTAGCATGATCAGAGGTTCAGGCAGGGAAAGTACCCTGTAAGAAATTATCAGACTGATTTCAAGCTTGACAATCAATCTTTGTCTTTTCTGAATTTCCTATGGTGGGGCAGCATCCCAGAATATTTAATAATTTATGACTGTGATAGCAAAGCACTTCACATCTCAGGACATGGGAAAGATAGTGGAAGGCATAACCTCACATTTAAACTTACATAATGATGATTACAAATTGGCTAAAATATTTTTTTCAGTATAGGACTTGAAAAATGAGATTAATTTCAAATTATGCATGAGATTATGCTTTGATGGATTTCTTGATGATTAATACACAGAATGGAAAGACAGGGTTGATTTTTATTAAAATCTGGTGGAACGGCATTTTCCTGCACTGTGCTCACCTGCTGCCCTCTTGTGGCAGTGTTTTAGTGTGAGACAGTAAAGCCTAGAAAGGATGTCTACATGCCTCTGAAACACTCACATTGAACTGTCACTTTTGAATCTCTGCATTTGTCACTTATCCACAAGATTCTACAAGGCAAGCAAAGCAAAGGTTATGCTACCCAAATACTAGCAATTCTCATCTTGTAAAACGTATAAACTGAAACTGGTTTAAGTAGTCATCCCAAGTTTATGGCAACAAAATAAAACCAAATTCCAACCACCTGCGAGAAAAGTCAGTCAGTGCACTCAGTACTAGACTAAGAAGGTACTGAAAATGTAGTCAGTTACAGCTCACTTTGCAGAAATAATAATTTCTGTCAACGTTGTATGTCACGAGTTTATGATACAATTTGTCAGCATAACAACCAGATGAAAAAAAGATTGATTTTTTTTTTTACTCTGTGAGTCTGCAAAGTTTGAGCTTGCTGAAGGAAGAGCACTTGGTATAAGAAGTCAAACTCTATTCTCAGAACCTGATCCCAGGTAAGATTGCTGGGGAAGATCTCCATTTGCATCCTTGCAGATTTATTTGTTGGCTCAAATGCCTAATTACGTTGCAGCATTTCAAAGTATGGCCTGCCTAGGTTTTTCAGATCCTGATGTTTGCGGTGACTTACACGGACAAGGTCACAAACGTTGAGCTGTAAAGGTATAACTTTGGAATATTTTTTTGGCTCTGGTAGTTTCAAGTTCACATGATTAAATCTGGGATTTCTATCACAGAATCACAGAACATCAGGCATCGGAAGGGACCTTGAAAGATCATCTAGTCCAATCCCCCTGCCACAGCAGGATCACCTAGACCAAGTTGCACAGGAAGACATTCAGGTGGGTTTTAAACATCTCCAGAGAAGGAGACTCCACAACCCCCCTGGGCAGCCTGTTCAAGCATTCTGTCACCCTCACTGTGAAGAAGTTCCTTCTCATATTTACATGGAACCTCCTATGTTCCAGCTTACATCCATTGCCCCTCGTCCTACCACTAGATGACATTGAGAAGAGCCTGGCTCCATCCTCCTGACACCCGCCCCTCACATATTTATAGACATTAATGACTTCACCCCTCAGTCTCCTCTCCTCCAAGCTACAGAGACCCAGCTCCCTCAGCCTTGCCTCATAAGGAAGGTGTTCTACTTCATCATCTTTGTTGCTCTGTGCTGGACTCTCTCCAGCAGCTCTGTGTCCTTCTTGAATGGACGGGCCCAGAACTGGACACAATACTCCAGATGTGTTCTCACCAGGGCAGAGTAGAGGGGGAGAAAATTCTCCCTCGATATGCTAACCACCCTCCTTCTGATGCACCCCAGGATGCTGTTGGCCTTCTTGGCCACAAGGGCACATTGCTGGCTCATGGTCATCCTGCTGGCCAGCAGGACCCCAAGGTTCCTTTCTCCTACACTGCTCTCCAACAGGTCAGTCCCCAACCTATACTGGTACCTGGGGTTGTTCTTGCCCAGATGCAAGACTCTACACTTACCCTTGTTATATTTCATTACATTTCTCCCTGCCCAGCTCTCCAGCCTGTCCAGGTCACGCTGAATGGCAGCACAGTCTGCTAGGGTGTCGGCCACATCTCCAAGCTTTGTGTCATCAGCAAACTTGCTGACACTGCACCCCAATCCCTTAGCCAAGTCATTAATTAATAGATTGAATAGCACTGGTCCCAGTACCAACCTTCAGGGGACTCCATTGGATACAGGCCTCCAACTAGACTCTATCCCACTGACCACTACTCTCTGGCTTCTATCCTGAAGCCAGTTCATGATTCACCTCACCGCCCAATCATCCAGTCCACACTGCCTCAGTTTGGCTGAGAGGATGCTGTAGGAGACTCCATCAAATGCCTTACTGAAGTCAAGGTAGACCCCATCCACCGCTCTTCCATTACCTATCCACGTGGTTATGCCCTCATAAAATGCTATCAGGTTGGTCAAGCATGACTTCCCCTTGGTGAAGCCATGCTGATTCTCCCTAATGACCCTCCTGTCCTTGATGTGCCTAGAGACTGTGTCCAGGACAAATTGTTTCATCACCTTTCCTGGGATGGAGGTAAGGCTGACTGGTCTATAGTTGCCTGGGTCCTCCTTCTTACTCTTTTTGAAGGCTGGAGTGACATTTGCTACCCTCTAGTGTACACTTATGCTTGCACACACCTCCTCCCAGTTTTCAAAAAACCCCAGTTATTAAGAAGATCTTGATTTGGTAGGCTGCAATTAGTACTTACAAGACTACTTTCACAGGTATAATTGGCCAAATGTGGATGACATTTCTTCCTTCCTACTCTGAATAATTGCTTAACTGATACTTAATCCTGCTGACACTGTACAGTGTTTCACAAAAGTAAATGGTATTCAGAGTGGAGCTGCAAAAACTCAGTTATAGTGTGAAGAGTGTTGTGTGGTATAATTATATGTTTTACAATCAATAGGCATTTAAACTGACAGCTTCTTTTGTGGTGTGAAATTATGTTTTACCCAGCTCAAAGTCCATGGCTATTGATTCATATCAGTAAGGTGCAAGCTGTGGTGTTAATTCTCTCCTTGGTGTCTGTAACTTACTCTGTGATTAACAGATGCTTTTAAAGTACACTAAAACTGAAAACTGTACTCCTCCGTGAAATAGACTCAAAAGAGTTGTGGACTCGTTTCTTTCACCACCTTTGTAGTCACAACTGAATACTGTGAATTGCTGATAAACTCAGCAAAAAACAAAGTCCATGTTTAAAAGCAAATATACAAAAATTTCTCTTCATAATGTGAAATCTCTATCTGCTCTATCTGATGTCACTGAATTCTAAGTCCTAAGTATTTTGGGGAAAAATTTATACAATTTTTAAAGGCCAAAATAATTGCATTTCAGTTCCCAGCATGCTGTAGTCCAGTCTAACCATCTCTTTCATATCTGGATTTTCTGAGACTTTGAGCTCAGACTTTTGCAGATACTCAGTAACCACTGTGGCACTGAAAATGAGACACAAAGAATTATGCAGTGCTCTTCAACATTCAAATAAAAAGTTTGACGTTTGCTTGATTCTGCGTGCACTGATTTTCACACAAACATAAAAGAAATCTCCATTATAAAATATGATCTGTTGGTTTTGTTTCTGTTGTCCTCTCTAGAAAATTCTCAGAACTGAAATGATAAACGTTAGAATTTACTTCCAAATTCCTCAAAATGAAAACATGTCTGCTATTGTAAAATATTTAGTTTAATGGTTGGACTCAATGATCTTAAAGGTCTTTCCCAACCTAAATGATTCTATGATGATCCACAGTAGGTATCCCACATGGTTCAAAATAATCACTTGGCAGGAGAACACAGATGCTAAATAATTTTCTTACAAAACAAAGATTTGAAACACTGAATTTGAAAAGTAGGATTTTGCCAAATACTATTTTAGATTTATTTTTACAAATCTTTGTTTAATGAAGTGCCAAGTAACATTTTTAGTACTTTGCTAAATGGCAATAACCTTAAATGTGTGTGTAATTGCAAACTGAACCAGAACAGTAAGGAAAAGGTCCCTCCTACTGGCTCGATACCCCTATGGGTTGCTGATTTGTTTTGATATGAAGTGTATTTTTCTCTTGGTAAGTCAGTGAAGTCAAAGTGATAAACTTAACACAGTTCTGCCCAATGCAGTGGGATGGCACAGCAGTTAGATGAAAAGACCAGTAAGTATCTCTTTTCTTTTCCACAAGCTTAAATATAATTGAAAACATGTAGGAAAAAACTATGACCTAGGTCCAAGAGGTGACATGAATGTTTTTACTACAAAATAAATACTGTTTTTAAAAAGCACTGCTCACAATTAGTTCATCTAAAAGATGAGAGAACAGGTATCAACATGATCAAAATCAGTCAGTCAGTCGTCACTGAACTTTCTGAAGTCTTGTAAAATAGAGAAAACCACACTTTACTGACTACAGACACTGATTTATTGAAGGTCATTGTACAAGTGGTACTGAGCTGCTGCTGCTGCTTGTTTGTACCTTTAAGGTATTTGGGCTGTTTTGTCTCAAACATGTCAAAATATGAAGATACTACACATAATTAATTTTTGGCTCTATTTATATCAGCAATCAAGTGGCAGAGTATTTTCAAACTTGCTTGATGTATTTTTCAAGCTGGCCTCTTAATCACAGTGCTCGTAGGTAATTCTCAATGATTGAATTATTCGCGTATTTCTCCCTTGACAAGAAAGATGGGAGAACAAATATAAACCCAAGCCAAACACAGCACTGTAAGCAAAATAGCATTTAATTTCATTCCGCCACTCTAATCATGTGGGGGAAAAAAAATGATAGAAAACTATGTGGTATTCAGTATGAAACTGGGTTTGTAGAAAATAGAGTTAGAATGGTCAGGTATCAAATTGCCACTGGGAATCCGTTGTGCGTTGTGAATTTCAAAAGAGGCAACATTGTAAAATACCTTTGGAAAGGCTGATCTCTTAAAAAAATATGAAGGCTCAGAGAACATCTCCTGTAGTTCTTGGGTGCGTGATAATCTGCTCCTCTCCTAAGAAGGAACTTCTTCCCAGTGAGGGTGACGGAGCACTGGAACAGGCTGCCCAGGGTGGTTGTGGAGTCTCCTT
>JAOXOE010000874.1:25443324-25495652 GCA_028565055.1 Phoeniculus purpureus
TTACTCCCTGTGCTAGGACAAGGAGCAATGGGTGTAAGTTGCAGCAAAGGAGGTTCCGCCTCAACACAAGGGGGAACGTCTTTACTGTGAGGGTCACAGAGCACTGGAACAGGCTCCCCAGGGGGTTCATGGAGTCTACTTCTCTGGGGACTTTCAAGGCCCGCCTGGATATGTTCTTCTGTGATCTGTGTTAGATAGCTTTGTCCTGCTCCAGCAGGGGGGTTGGACTCGATGATCTCTTTAGGTCCCTTCCAACCCCTAACATCCTATGATCCTATGATTCTTATTTCCTCTGCAGTACCAAGCCCTGTAATAGAAGTGCATTAACATAACAACTGTTTATCCTTCTTCTACACATTTGGTATGGTCCCAAATGTACATAATACCAGTTGAAGAACCAGCTGAAGGCACCATTTGATTTTTCCACAGATTATGTTCAGTACAACATAAGCATTTATTTGGAATTGTATAACCATTTAGGTTGGAAAAGACCTTTAAGATCATTGAGTAAAACCATTAACACTGTCAAGTCCACCACTAAACTATGTCCCTAAGCTCCATATATCCACACACTTTTTAATAACTTGAGAGATGATGACTCAGTCTCTTCCCTGAACAGCCTGTTCTAAATCTTTGTAACACTTTCACTGAGGAGATTTTTTTCTTATATCCAACTTGTTACTACCTGAGGCCACTTCCTCTCATTCTGTCACTTCTTGGGAGAAGTGACCAGCCCTCATGTTGCTACAACCTCCTTTGAGGTAGTTGTAGAGAGTGAGAAGGTCTCCTCTTAACCTACTTTTCGCCAGGGTAAACAACTCCAGTTTGCTCATCTAGTCCACATAAAACTTGTTCTCTAGACCAGTCACTAGCATCATTGTCTTCTGGACATAGTCCAATCACCTCGAGCTCTTTCTTGTAGTGAGGGGCACAAAACTGTACACACTGCTCAAGGTGTGGTCTCACCAGTACAGGAGGACAATCCTGCTGATCACACTGTTTCTGATACAAGCCAGGATGCTATTTGAGTCAAAGTCTAGAATTTTGATGAGCTGGGCATCTTTTCAGTTTCCAGTTCTCAGAAAGTTAATATTGTGAGTTTGTTTCTGGATGTAGGGTTGAAACAGAGAGAACAGTGTAGAAAGAACTAAATAGGCAAATAGCAAGAGTTACAAGCAGAGAATATGCAATAGTGAGATATATAACAGCAGCTCTGAGTGTGAAAGACCAGAAGTAGATATCATGAGGACCTGTTGCTAGTAAAGAGATTCACAGGGAAAAGCAAAAACTGGAGAACCAGTGCTTGCAGAACTTAAATTCTCTTACTAGAAGGACAAATTCTTCCATGTTGAGACTGCAGATACGTACTCTTCATAATACTTGGATTGAAATAGAATCCAGAGCTTTAAAGGTTAAGGATTTTGTGTTGCTTAACTGGTTCATATTTAATTAAAGAAAATGCAATTAAATTTATTGGGAAGTAGAAAGGTATTGTCAAATACAGCAAAAAATCTCTAAAGGATTCCTTCACAGCTGTGAGTGTTTAGTCATAAAATTGTTCCCTGATTTTTAAGTAGTCAGTCTAGTCTTTCTTTGTGATTGAACTTTAAGTAATTGTTCTTAAGCTATAATCACAAGCGCGTACAGTTATCAGTTTTATGTGTAGTTGTACAATATGTTTGATAATTAGTCATACAATTCGGAGTGAAGTTCTTTGGCTAATATGACACCTTTTTTTCCCATGTCAGTATGGAAGAACACCTTTACATCTGGCAGCAAATAATGGCATTCTTGATGTTGTCCGGTTCCTGTGTCTTACTGGTGCCAACGTAGAAGCTTTAACGTCTGTAAGTATTGAGAGATACTGTTATGTTTTTAGCTTCTTTAACGTAATACCTCTTAGAGGGGGGACAGAAAAAAAGGACAATTGTCTAATATAATTACATTTTCAAATTAAAAACAAAAAGGGGTTGTATGTCCACAGCTGGAAAAGCATTTTCTGTTGTCCACTTGTTCCCATCTTACTAGTGAATTTGAGACTGATTAAAGTACAGCACAACTTCTACTTTATCTATACCTAAGAATTTATTCATCTAAGAATTTCATGTAGCATTTTCTGTAAACGCAGTGGGCACCTGTCATTAAGGTGTACATCATTTCACGTCACATACAGCTACTGTACCGCATACAGTACATACAGTAATGTATGCATACACACACACAGAGTACTGCGCTGCGTATATCTTAAAAAAAAGTCTTGCTTTCAGGAGATTAAAAAGTTTTATGGTGCGATATGAGTGGGTGCATAGATGACTGAACTATCACACAAGCATCTTTGTAAAACAAATCATTTATGTCAGATAAGACGGAACCACTGGTTCAGATAAGACAGAACCACTGGTTCAAATTAGCAACAATTACGGTATTTTTCATTCTCACTAAGGTGAGAAATGTTCTCTTAGCTGATATAGCCACAGCTGGAATGAAGTGTCCTTCATCATACACACCTCATACGCACATGACACATTATACATTATACAGAGCAAATTAACCATGCTGCATTTTCAGGTACTTTGGATAAATGTACTCATTCTACGTAGAAACAATTATTGCTCTGTATATTAAAATAATGTGATTAGATTTTACTTGAGTCCATGTTTTTCAAAGGTCTTCTTCTAACAAAGCACCCCTGAGATGGTTGAAATTGGGTGAGAGGGAGAAAACCTGTTTCCTTTGCTTTACCCATGTGTTAGAAAATGAAATTGTTGTTTTCCTGTACCTTTAGCATGTACAGTGAAGGTGGAATTATGGTTTAAACACATTTATCATCTAAAAATGTTTTGATAAATACTAGATTGTAATATTGCATATTAATAATAATGAAATGCACATGCAGTGGACCATGAAAGGTATTTTACAAATTTTCCCTTTGACAGCCTGGTTTTGCCACTTTGTTTGTGTGTGTCACGTTATGTGTCTGTATTTTCACAACTGCATATACTACATACTGTTGAAGTAAGGTACAACAAAACGGTAATGGGGAATTCTTGAGCCGTGATTGGTGTGTTGGTATAATTGCCTGTGGAACCTCTCCTTCCAAGTTAAAAATATTTCTTTAGGGCAGTTTGAAGGCGATAACAAAATAAATTGTGCTGACAACTGTGTCTGGCAGGAGAAGGAGACTGCACATACGTAACTATTAGCGTTGTGACAGAGAGAAGAGAAAGGGAGGGAGATGGAGGAAGTGTGTGTGATGACTTTATTAGCATTTCAGTTTTGCTTTAGTTTGCCAGGTAGGTGTTAAATTCTTCTGAAAAGTCTTACTTGTTAACTGGTCTTTACAAGCCTATGCAATAGAATTAATTATGTTTTTGTTTCTCTCAAAATCCCATTTCTGAGGTGTTAGTTTTTCCAGCACTATTAAGTAACTGGGTTGCAGTATGATTTCCCTGCCACTTTCCAAGGCTAAAGTGTATTTTTGTAGTAGTTAGATTTTTAATTTGATAACAACATTCATGCAAAGTGACCTTAGAAGAATTGTCAGATTACCTGAAAATTTTGTATGATGATGATGGCAAATGGCTAGATAAATTCAGAATCAGCTCTTCTGAGCATAGCTGTCTGCTTTGCAATTACAGTGAAATATCACCACCAGGTGTGAAATATGCTTTATGGATCCTGTAACCAAGCATTTTTTCCACCTGCCAACACTGCTCACACGTTGTTATTCCAGTGTACAGATACCTTGTACTTTTTTGAAAAGCTTAAGGGGACTTACTGAAACACGGTGCTCTTTTATAATTCTAGTTGTACTCTACAACTGATCCACCAGTGGACATTCAAAGAATTAAACAGCCTCATCTTGTTAATGTTATTACACAAAAGAGGGAACGTTGTTCATTTCTTTTTTATAGAAGCAAGTGCTTTTGCCACCTCTTTATCATTAAGTAGAGTTTCCAGATCTGAGTCTTAAATTTTCCACAGACATGTGAACTGTACTGCTAGCATCTGTCAATGTAATAGTCTCAAAATGCGTTTTGAGAGGAAAACTTTTGTCTAGAGTTCATTGTGTTGTACATTGTTCTTAATGCTCTGGGATATCCTTCATCTATTCCACAGATCTTTCTGCCTGTCTTGCTTCCTGTGTTGTCTGATGACCATGGACTCCCAAAAGTGTTGCCTGTCAGGCAACACCCTTGCCAAGAGTGCCAGTTTTGATTTCCCAAGATCTTAAAAAATATGAAAAAAATGAGAACAATACGATAACAAAGAAAATGTTTAACAAGTTTTATTAACCAAGAACAAGAAACAGTCACAGGAAGAAAACAAAACTGTGAACTGCTCACAGTGCAATCCCAACAAGCCAGTGGCTGCCTAACAAAGGAAATCTAGCAAAGGATTGTTCTGCATTTTCTCCCCATGGTGGGTGCTAAAACTGCCCACAGAAAAGAGGAAAAATTATGGATAAAGGCTTTTCCCACACACACACCCCTTGCAAACAGCAAACACTACCCATACAGGAACAAAAAGTGGAGAAAAAAGCAAATATAATGAAGATTCAGTAGGGCAGAACTTAAAATGGGTAGGGGCAAAGGAAGATGGGAAAAATAAAGAAGAAATTTGGTATAATTTCTTATTTTTGAATAAAGAAGGGGAACATTAATAAAAACATAGGAGAAGAAATTTAGAATTTACTAGTGTAGAAGATATAGTGGTAAGTATCTTTTCACCAAGTCCACATGGTGAGATGGAAGCAGGAGATTGCAGCACCTGGTCCACATGCTTACTGAGGGAGCAAAGGAAGAGGAAGTTCAGCCATTTCATGTCCTATTTTTGTGCCATGGAAGTGGGATGTCTGCTGGTTCTCATGCTGAAATCTGGTTGGTTCCCTAAGATATCATATCAGGAATTAACCTATAACACTAAAATATTGCTTCTTAAGGGAAGATGAGCTAGAACCCAAGAGTGAAAAAGCAGGGTAGGCAGGGACAGTGTCCTCACCAGCAATGGACCAGTCCCACAGTCCTAAGCAAGTCCCCATCAGCAATGGCCTAGTCCCATGCAAGGCAAACAGAGTAGGTCTAGTCATGGCAACCATCTTTAACCAAGAGTCCTTTAGCCAAGGGTACCACACAGTCCCATAACAAAGAAGTAGCTCTGAGGCTAAGGTCAAAAATTGGACTCAGTGCCATGGTCAGCCAAGGGTCTAGTGATTGCCAGGTGAGTCTATACTGAAGAGACTCATTCAAGGTCAAAACCAGATGTTAGAGGCCAGGTCAGTGGGATACACAGCTACACAGATCACTAGAGATTGGAAGGACCTCCAGAGGTAATTGGGTCCAACCCCCCCTGCTTGAGCAGGACCAAAGAACCTAGGGCAGGTCACATAGGAACACATCCAGACAATTCTTGAAAGTCTCCAGAGGAGACTGCACAACCTCTCTGGGTAGCCCAATCCAATGCTCTGTAACCCTTACAGCAAAGAAGATGGCCACGCGCAAGTATGTAGCTGTAGTGTGGCTCAAGTGAGCACCAAGGGCAAAAGCCTCAGCCTAAGAGTAACACCTGAGCAAAAGGTTCCACACAAGCCCTTTAGGTGACTTTTTTTCAGGTCGTCTTCTTCTTTCACAGAAGATTTGACAGCTGTATCAGACAGCTGCTTTTGAGCTTGGGAGCCTGCTAGGGAGTGAGAAGGAAGCTCTTGGTTGTGACAGTGCCATACCACTCTTACACGTAGGGTGGCTCTCTGCACACATCTGCTTAGACTTTTAAAGCCATTTGAACCAGTCCTGTTGCCATTTTTCTAGACTTGGGAGCAGTCACCTCTACCCCATTATTACCATGCACACTGATGGTGCTTTGGCTGAGCCAAAATACTATTTCTTGCCAAATACTCACCAGACAGTTATCTCCTTTATGCCTGTACTCAAATAGCTGTGACTGAGCTAAACAGTATATCAAAGTACAGCTGTTTAGCCAAAGCCAGGCTTGAAGTGAGAACAAACTTACCTGGAGCAATGGGATACAGTAAGCAAAAGGGTATCAAGCTATCCAAGCCGTGCCACGGAAGTTGTGGCATACCCATCAAGAGTTGTGGGACCTGATGTGATTGAAAAGGACAATGCGTATGCAGAGATCTGTTGCTGCATGTGTGCTTGGTAGTAGCACAGATACAGGTACTGTCTGTACTGCTACTGCGAGGCCATGTACTACCTTATGTGGCAGAAGGAGTATATCATTCTCTGGAAGAGTCAGGGCTGGGCTGTAGCAGTCCTACTTTAGACTTAATAGAAGGCCAAACATTTGTGGATCCAGATAAAATTCAAACTTCAGATTGATAAAGTCTTCGTTGTATTACTACAAGGATTCTCAGGAAGGCTACCAAAGTCTTCCCTTTTTTAAAAAACCTTCAAAGGTTTTAGAGTCTCCCAGATGTGCCCAAGATTGGAAACTCAGAAACCATTAGAAATACTGAAGCAGTTCCTCTGATGGCAAGTAGCTGCCCAACCACTAGACCACTCTTTCTCTTACCCAGGAGGCACTCAGGATTAACTGGGATTTGGAGGATATACGGTCAGCACTGACAAAGAGACTTTTCCCCGTAGGTACATTTTTCTAAGGAAAATTAATCTTAAGAAATACATTCAGACATTTTTTTACTGAAGTTGCAATTACATGTCAGCTATGGAAGGAATTGAAGGATAAGGTATTGTCATGGTCCACTCAGGTGGACTTGTGAATGTTCCTTTGCTATGATCTTGAAGAACAAATCACAAAGTCAAGGCAACCACACCAAGGGGGTTCTGCTTCAGTTCACAAGTACCACTGTATTGTTTTGCCCATACAGTTACACGTGATAGACAGAAAGAGTGATGGAAAAGAGAAAACAAGTAAAATAAAGAGAGGAAACAGGATAATAGCTACCACTGCAGTGTTCCAGGCATAGTCCCAAGTCCATACAACATCCCACCAGCCTTCTGATCTTCTTGCAATCCTTGGTAGGGAGGCTTCAAAAGTTCAGTTGCTAAGAAGCCATCTTTTATGCCAAGTAGCACACCTTGCTCCTCCTCTGTCTTGTGGAGCTCTGACAATCTCTGCCTTCTTGAGTGAGGCTTCCTCCATGCCCAGAGGGCATACGCTCCCTGGAGGCAGGTAGCTATTGACCAGGAGGTGTGTTTGGTATTATGATGAGCAGAGTTCACCTGAATTTAATAATTTCTTCATCAATGTAGAGGTGGTGGTGGTGATCAAACTTCACTGTCCATTCCACATCAGGTAACAGGGAACTAGTACCGCACAATTGACTGTGCGGTCTAGCCATCCTGGCTACTTTCCAGTACAATAGTTCCATTCTTTGGATCAGTTAGCTGAAGTTTTTGGGTAACCTTATTGTCCAAGTCCATGACGACCATGTTGAGACAATTCCAATCAACTCTTACAGGTATTGGTTCAAACATAATTCATGCTAGGAAAATTTTTCCTATTTCTTACTAAGGTTCTGTCTGAATTATCTGTAGTTCTGGAGTACATAACTTCTATGAAGCCTGAAAATTGAGTCTGTTAGTAGACACTTAGTTGTCAAAGGCATTTATTTCATGTGTAGGGATAGTAATTACAGTGACCTCAGGAGCTATTTAAGACCATACAGGTTTCATACAAAAAGCCAGTAAAACGAAAGATAGAAACCCAAGAAACAGGTCTTAGTTTTCCAGTACTAATTCTTAATAACTGGAAGCTCTTACGTGAGAGAATGCAAGAAGCAAAGTGCTCATAGACTGGTTACCTGTTGTCAAAATTTAAACCAATACAGTAGCACTAGTGCAGTTTTTAAGAACGAAATCAGTATGCAATTTTTCTTGAAACCTCCTTAATACTAAACTGCTGGTCTATGAAACATGGGTAGTTAAGCAGCAATGCTGAAGGCAGCTTTGCTTCTCTTTTTAAATTTGCTGATGCAGTTTAAACCACATCCCTTGCAATGTTATTTCTTTCTGGGAACCTCCAGTGACTGATACAGCTGCTGTGATACTTTATCCATCATTAAACAAAATTCACCAGCTTTTCATGTGAGTGAATACAGTGATGTGCCCTCTTTGTGAACTGTTTAAATTTTCAGATCTGTTCAGTATATATTATTTAGAAATCACTATTACCCTGTCTCTGATTGGTCAAAAGATTGTAGAAATTCAGATGGGAGGCATGTATTGGCCTGGTTTTCAAGCTCTGAATTCAAAGTGTCTTGTTACAGTGCCATCCAGATGTGAATTTGTAAAAGAAATACCATCGTTCCCCATTGTACCGTGTTACAGGTTTTATTCAATTCAAAAAAAAACAGGGATTCTAGTGGGCGGTAATCATTACAGATTGTTGGTTTGATTTTATTCTCCCTATTTCTTTTGTATCTGACAGCAATTCTGTTACCGCCCTGAGTAGCTGACCTGTGATGCATATGACTTTTTTTATTGTAGTCAAAAGGTAGAAACTGCTACTAATAATTTGTGTTTTAACAGGATGGAAAAACAGCAGAAGATCTCGCCAGAGCAGAGCAGCATGAACATGTAGCCAGTCTGCTTGCAAGACTTAAAAAGGTTGGAAATTCATACATTTTAGATGAGGTTTTCGTGTTTTTAAGATAATAACACGAGTTTGACCATGGGAAACATAACAGTGTTAATCAAAACCATTCTAAAAAGCTGTTGCAAAAATCCCTATTGGAATGGCGTCTTTCTCCTTCTGTGCATATTTTTAATTTGAAATGATGCTTTCAGTCAGTGTGTACATATTAACAAAAATGCCTAAGATAGTCTGCACCACTTACCTGTCTCCGACAGTGCCCAGCGAAGTAAGATGTTCAGAAGGAACTAGAAAACAGAGTATTAAGAATTAACACATTCCACAAGATGACTTATTTCCCCAACACCACAGTTTTAGTTAGATCAGGGTTATGAAGTATGAGGAGTTTATGCTCCTTCTGGAAATGAATACCACATGGAATACTTGCGTACACTCTCAGTGTCTTTTTTTAATTCTGCAATTTCAGTATCTCCAAATTCCCTGACAGCGCAAAGCTCATCTGGGCTGTTTGTCAAGCAGTAAGTCTGGCACACCTGACACGCATTGATTATTCTGGACAGACAGCATCATTCATGCTGTGAATGTTCAGGGACCACTTGCCTGGACATCATGGACAAGAGCCAGACTAGTCAAAGCAATCTGTTTTCAATATGCTGATGGTTCTGTGGAAAACTAAAATAAATTACTATTTCATTCAGAGTAGTAACAGAAGATTGTACGTACCAGGCAGTGCCAGGGTGCACATAGAATTATGTACTTCAGGTCACACCAGTAAGTCTGTACTTGTTAGCACTGTAAAATGTATTGATGAAGATGTCAAAAAGTTTCAAATCCTAGGCATCCTTTGCCAGTAATAGCCTCTGTAAACGTTTCTTGTAACAGGACTGATTCTGCATAGATGTAGCCCTGCACCAAACCCTTCCTGTGTGTGTACGTGCAGTTGGATAGATTTGTGATATAATTACCAAACTAATACAAGTTGACACAGAATAAAAAGGAGACTGTCAGATAAATCTCTTGTGAAAGACACATTAATAGGTGTAACTCTTTTTGATAGTCAAGAATGCTTAATTATTGAAAGCCTGGCTACGTATATGGATAAAATGTGCAATAATTACATACTTCATCAGAATATACTTTGCAACAGAGAAGCTGATCAATGGAAATGAATAAATTATATTAAACCACTGAAAATACTCCAGTAATACTCAAAATAATCAAAATCATCTAGTTCAGAGCATACCTGACAGTGGTTTTCTATTCAGTTGAAGGTTTTGCCCCTAGTAGCACACACACGAAGAACATACTCGCATAGTAGCTGGCTCTTTCAGAGGATTCAGTATCAGCCATGGCAGGATGCAGTGTTTCAAAAATGCCTGTTAGCAAGAAAGGAGCTAAATTCTAAGTGCTACAGTTTCTGCGCCAGATGTATCAGGCTGTGGTTTTGGTGTAGGTGCTCACTTAACCACTCATGCTACGTATTAAACTTGGTACAAATGCAGCATCGCAGAGCTTTTCGCTCCACTTTTGAGTTCAGCTCAAAAAAGTTCGGCTTGTGTGGTAAATAGACCATCCATGTCTGATTGCCTATTGCTGGGAAAAGAGTCAAGACAGATTAGATTTGTTAATTCCCAGCTCTGTCTTTGTCAGGAACAGGATACAGAGGCCTAATGGAGCAGGTCAAAGCCCTTCTGTAGGAGATGATTGGATTTGAGGAAGGTCTGTGTAGGAGGACGAGATAGCAGCTGCAGAAGAGAGAATGAGTACTTTTAAACAGAAGACAAAGTGGGAGAGGAGAATTGAGTAGGAAGGCAGATCTACTCAGGCAGGATTGAGAATAAAGCAAGAAACCAGTCTGGAAGTTTGGTACACTTGCAGTAGAAGGATAGAGAAAAGGAAGATGAATAGTATTTGAGAGGTCTTTCAAGGTAAAGAAGAACAAGTATATGAGGAAAGAAGATAAAAGAGGGAAAAGCAATATTTAGATTGCATAGGACTAAAGTGATTATGAACAGATAACTAGGACGTGATGGGTCTAGGGGGAAAGAAAGAGAGAAAAATTCTTCCAGATTGAGAAGTACAGAAAAAGTTCATGTATAGAAGAGGGAAAAAGCATGTTTCACATTGCTTGGGTAGTAGCCATATTCTTCAATGCTGCATGTATGTTATGTAGGATTATGGATATTGGTTGTGCTACTGAGATGGACAGGTAAGAAAAACAGGTACTGGAAGAGGCTAGTTTTCATCCTTTGCCTTCTACATTAGAGGTCACAATGATCCCATGTTGCTCAAGTCACTTGTGATTTTCATGAAGACTCAAGATGGCTCTTGAGAACAAGCAGTCACTTGTGACTTGTCTACATGTTACAGAATCACAGAATGTTTTTTGTTCGGAAAGCATCTCTGGCAATTCTTTAGTCCAAGCACCCTGATAGAGCAGGTTCACCTAGAGTAGATTGCTCAGGAACACATTCAGGTGGGTTTTGAATATTTCCAGGAAAGGAGACTCCACAACCTCCCTGGGCAGCCTGATCCAGAGGACTGTCACTCTCCAAGAAGTTTTTCATTATGTTCAGATGGAATTTCCTGTGTCTGTGCCTGTTGTTCATGCCTGTCTGGCAGTAACTGGTCACTTGCAGATGGAGGAACTGATCCAGATGAACACCAACCTGGCATGAAAGTGTTTTCTAAAATGTTTGGGGTTTTTTTAGTTTTTGGGGAAGCAAAAGCCCCCTGACAAATGTTCTGATATCCTCTTCATGTTAAATTGTAGGATGCACACCGGGGGCTTTTTATCCAGCAGCTGCGGCACACACAGAATTCCCAACTGCGGATCAAACTAAAGTTGTTTGGGCACTGTGGTGCTGGGAAGACAACCCTCGTGGAGTCTCTCAAGTGTGGTCTGATACGAAGCTTTTTCCGAAGACGTAGGCCTAGACTCTCCTCCACAAACTCCACCAGGTTCCCCCCATCTCCTTTGTCTTCCAAACCTCCAGGTATGGCTTCCAAGGTGTAAGTATGAACAAGAAAGCATTTTCATTTTATTCCGTGTAGCTTTTAAGGAAGTTCTGTTGGTTCCACTGCAAAAGACAAGACAGAAATAAACATGCAAGAAACCAAAACAAAACAGAAAGGGTAGTGACTTCACTGTCCACAGTCTTGTACATAAACTAAGAGTGGAGAAGAGTAGCAGGTGTAGAGGGTGCAGAAGTGGTTATGATTTTGTTTGCTCATGTGCTGCATAAATGAACTTGGAGAATGGAGGACCAGACTTGTGAATACTGACATGTGTTTCTTACAAAAAGTCCTAGGCAACAACCAGGTACTTGGAGGAACTCAAGCTTAGATGGGTGTATAGAAGTAGTTGTACTACACAAAACTTGGATGATACTTGTAGGTTTACAGTTCATTCATCTTTTCTTTTTTTAAGCAAAGTTAGTACAGTGCTAACAGTAGTTCTAATCTCTAGTTTAGTCACCAGAGGAAGCTGTAAGGTACTCACAGAAGGGCTTAACAGGACTGTACCTGGCACAGAAATTTTATCGCTTTTGTTGTTTACTTAACACAAGGGGTTCACACCTGCAGCAACAGGATAAAGAAACTGATTAAATTAAACAGAAGTTCCTGATGTATTTGATTTACTATGTCATAGAAGGGAGATAAGTCACTCAAACATACTAGTTCCTGGAGGCAATGCAGGAAGATTTTAACTGCAGACACCTTTTATTATGTTGTTGGTACTGTAAGCAAAGGATAGGGGTCACATGCTCACACCATCAAAAAATCAGACAAGACAGAGAGTCGCATTGGCCAGTCATTAGAGAAATAGTGGTGGCTTCACAATGGTGTATTACAGTTTGGACTTTTAGGATTTACTGTCTCCTTCTCTGTTTTTTTGACTGAAAATCATTATATAACTAATATTTTTGTGGGTTGAGTGACATAATCAGATAAACATTTAAAGCATCACAATGTGATGATATGCTTAGGTTTGCTTAATTTCCATAAAACTAAATGTGTGAATTTACTACTTATTTATTTACAAGAGCTTAAAGGCCTAAATATTACACTAGAAGAGCAAACGTGAAAGTATAGTTTTACATATGACTGTTTCTGTATTAAAAACCCAAGTATTAGAATTCAACAGCTAGTTGAGGAAAGAAATCTTCACTTTCTCCACTAGATGGAGCAAGTTAATTAAAAAGTCCTTTCTTATGTACTCTGGTGATCTGAGTTAAGTATGAACTAAACAAATTGCTTATTAGAAAATAATTTCGGTTAAGGGCCTGCTTTACTCTCCTACTTCCCAGGAAACTGTTATTACACAAGGACATTTCTACCCCTACTTACAAGAATTAACTACATTAATATGTAGCAATAAAAATAGTCTGTGCGTTGAAACCCTTAGTTACAAAAGCAGCGTATTTTTGCAGAATAAAATAACTTTTACTATTGAAAGTTTTCATTCCCAAATTTCTTAGGTTTTTTTTTCCTAAGATTCCCACACTGCACTGTATGTGCTAAAGGGCAGTATATTGGGTGGTTCTGATATTTTACTTTCCAACGTTCAGAATAAGGATGCAATTGTGTATGTTAATGGCTTGGTAGTCATTTGCCTTCTTTGAAACGTAGTTTGAGGTTTTTAATCGGCTTTTATGTCTTGTATACTTAGTTTGAAGTGATCTGGCTGTGATTTTCACATGGTTTGTAATCTCATTGTCCTTCCCTGACCCAGTTTCAGTAAGCATTATGAATCTTTATCCGGGTTGTGAGAACGTCAGCGTGAGAAGCCGTAGCATGATGTTTGAACCCGGCCTGACCAAAGGGGTATTGGAAGCTTTTGTTTCACCTGCTCATCATTCTCACCTGTCTGCTGATGACCAGTCCACCAGGGCCATTGACATTCAAAATGCCTTTTTGCATGGTAAGCAGAGCCCTCAGGTGGCATGTCTTAATGCTGTGGGACAGTTAATACCATGCTGCATGTTTTTAAAAAGAAAAATGGGTAGGGAAAGAAAACACCCTGACTTGATAGAGTCACTAGACTGTTTTTGAGAGTCCACCACTGGTGAGGTTTAGTTCATTTACACAAAGTAAATCTGCATTAAGTTCTGTCATGATAATGCACATAGTAATCACTCGTCAGATCCTTGTACTATTTATAAATGCAGCGTATGCACACTAACACATGCAGTTACAAAACGTTTTTCCTAGATGCTGAAGAGTGCAGTGTAGCTAATGGTTATTCTTTGTCCAGGCTGTTTCCTCTTTCAGTGTAATTTGAAACAAGTCAAATTCTGCAATGAAGTTAAGAGTTGTGCAACAGAGGGCCATAAGAAGTTTTCTTTCTCTGTACTGTCTTCCTATCAAATGAAAGTGTGTGCTTATGGGTGAACTCTGAATAGCACTACTTAAAACAGTAGCTTTGAGGTTTCTCTCTTCTTTTCTTCTGGAAGTTTGAGATTCAACTTAATTAGCATTTATTTAAATAGAGGTGCTGTAGGCTTGACCCTGCTCCTATGGCGTTTCTGAGAGGTCCCATGCAGCGCAACATGCAGATTTTTATCTCACCTGAATCTAAAGGAGGCAGCAGAAAGAAGCACAGTGCTGTTGGATATTTAATATGATGATTGTTAAGTCAGGAAGAATCTGATGTGAATAGTAAAGTTCCACAAAGCAAGGTGGCTTCTTTAAAGATGCCCATCAGCTGTTTTTAATACTAGTGGTGGCACGTGCAGAAGAAAACTTAATAAAGACGTTGAGCCATTTTGGGGTGAGCAGGAAAAGAATGGCAGTCATTATTCTTGTTTTTCAAGGCCATTACAAGGTCAATTGCTGTTTTTCAAGGAAAAGTCAGATTCACTGTGTGAAGCTGCATGCGTTTAACACACAGGAGTCCATGTGCCCTCCAGCTGAATGTCCTAGAGAAGTGAATGTGAGAGAGGAACAGATTGTGAGAACCCAACTTTTCAGCCTCTGAGAGTGCCTGAAACGCATTCCCTTTGTCCGTGATTACATTTGCAGTCTTGCTTTTTCACATGCCTGCAGTTTATCTTTGTGAAAGTTTAAATCAGATTAAGTCAGGTTTAAGTCTTTTGTTTGTCTTTCCATGACTGAAAGATCTGCTCTCTTAATCTGTTTGTCTGTATTTCAGGAGTTGGTGACTTCAGCATCTGGGAGTTCTCTGGGAATCCTGTGTATTTCTGCTGCTATGATTATTTTGCTGCAAATGATCCGACTGCAATTCACATAGTGCTTTTTAGCCTCGAAGAGCCTTACGAAATCCAGTTAAACCAACTGACTTTTTGGCTCAGTTTCCTGAAGTCATTAGTCCCAGTTGAGGAGCCAATAGGTATGCTCTTCTTGTGTTTCTCCACAACTTTGTACATGCTTCATGTTGACTGTCTTCATCCCTGTTTATTCAAACAAACTTTGCACAAGGTTTCTTAGAGAAAAGTCATTTTACCTGTGGAACAAGCCTGAAGAGTTGTACACACTGCTTAGCCCAACTATAAAGGGTCATGAGGTACAGTGCAGCCTCTTGTGGCACTGGGATTTACATCTA
Source organism: Phoeniculus purpureus (assembly GCA_028565055.1). Classification (NCBI taxonomy): domain Eukaryota; kingdom Metazoa; phylum Chordata; class Aves; order Bucerotiformes; family Phoeniculidae; genus Phoeniculus; species Phoeniculus purpureus. Next base: position 25,458,464 of record JAOXOE010000874.1, read on the forward strand.
TCAATTTCAGGTGAAGTCTTGTGTCTGGTAAGCTGCATGAAAAAGTGTTTCAAAGGGTTGGAACAATTTAAAACCAGTTCTAGGCATATTGCTTGAATTCGACTTATATCTAGTCATAATTTAACAGTGTTCTTAGCACGGTCTGGTCTCATCAATGAGGAATAGGACACAGCAACATTGTTGAGTGGCATTACTTCTCAGTACGTGCAACTTTGTCTAACTGGAGTGATACTTAGACATCAAATATGTTATTCTTTTATGCAGTAGGCTGTAAATAAACCAGTATTTCTAGTAAATTTAACTTCACATGTCCTCAGTCTTTGCACTGGTTTTAAGAAAGTTTACTTAATCTGTATTCAAGTTTTCTAACAAACTGAAAGTAACTTGGCAGGCAAACAAGTTAACTTAAATAACTTCTTTTTCTTAAACGGTCTGTAGTTCTAGGTATGTATGCATATAACTTGTTCATGTTTGAAGCTCACCATTGTTCTGCAGAGCATGTGACAGTTTCATGGGCAAACCAAGCTCTGACATGTGTCTTGAACTGAAATGTTATTCCAGCCAGTGGCTCTAACTCAGTTCTTACGTACACTTGTAACTGGTGAGGACCTCACCACACAAGCATATCAAATATTTAGCTAGTACAAGATAGGGGGCTTTTTGGTGCTCTTGACTCTGTGTATATTATCTCAGCTGGCTAATGATGTAATGAGCCAAGGCAGAACTTCAGTTTAGTTCAAGTATCTGCATGTCTTTTATTCTGAATTTTAGATCAAAACACAAGGTTAACAATATCAGCATTTGGATCCAACTGATGTTAAATTCATTCTGTAAGTGAAAGCTCAGAAATTTGCAGAGCAGTATTGAAGCTGACACTACAGTTAATTTACAGTTGCTTTCCACAGCTCCTCAGTCTAGCAAGGAAATATCTATTTCTTTGACCAAGTTAGAATTTAATTGTTTCTTCTTGCTGATCCAACTACCAATGCTTTTTAGATAGTTTGCTTAAAACCATGTTTATACGGGTCAGTTTAATTTGGGTACCCATGCGGTTTTGTACCGTAACAAATCTCTCAATATGTAGTAACTTAACGTGGGGAGAAAAAGGAAGTGTGTGTGATTCCAGTGACGTTGTCTAAGTCCTCCAGCAGCCAACAAAGTTACAGAGTAATTAACATTAACGTGCTATGCAGAGATTTCTGAAAATGTGGCTGCCTCTGAGTGAATCGCATTTCTGTAGTGCTTTGTTGATGAAAACTGAGCAGTCATGTGAGTGTGTTGAGAAACCATGTGAAGTTTTTTCAGATAGAACAGCAGGAGTGCATGTATTAACTAATAATAGTCTAGTGATGTCACCTCTCTTCTGGAAGATAGGTTGAGAAAATATTGAAAACTCTGTTCTGTACTGTCACCTCATTCATGCCATTTGTGTCTTTCTTTCTCATTCTTTTTCACGGTTTCTGCCAGGCTTTCCCACTTAACTCTCACCTAAGTGAGAGGTCATTGTTTGTGTAAGTACTGCAATATAGCATTCATACCGAGGTATGAATGTTGTAGACATTTTGTGTTCTATTTATAATCCTCTACTCTGAACCTGTAGTACTGACCATCCGAAGATGATGAGAAACCCTTTCAAGAAGCTATTTTTAATTATTTTTTTCCTCATGCTGCCATAGTCTGTAGTTAATAGGTATGTGTTACTCATAAATGTTTTTGTTATAACAATACAGTGTTGTAATATCAATGTATCTGAAGTAATTAAAAGAGTGTAGCTGTTCAAATTGGACATCATGTAGTTAATCTTATAGGCAGATAGCAGCCAGAGCACCAGTGGTGTAAGCACAGTAAGGCTGTGCTTAGAGTTGGCAAATCCACAGGAGAAGTGATTGATAAAAAGAATGCAAATTGTATTGTTACTTTCCTACCTCAGTAAGACAGTCATCTCCACACGCAAGTCTTACAGTGGTGAGTGTGTTTGTTTCTCTTCTAGCGTTTGGTGGGAAGCTGAAAAGTCCCCTGCGTGTTGTGCTGGTTGCCACACATGCTGACATAGTGAATCTTCCTCGGCCTGTTGGGGGAGAGTTTTGGTATGACAAAGATATGTCCCTGTTGAAAGAAATTAGGAACAGGTAAGTATGTACTGTTTAATTTGAAAGTATGTACTGTGTCAGTTTGAAAGAAAAAAATACTAAAATGCATAGGAATACGTATAAGGTTCTTAGTGACTTAAGCTTTTTGATGTTGTGGTGTTTTGAGTATGTGCAGGGAGCTTATACTGTGCAAAAAAACACGTACCAGTATTACAGTGAGCGGGCTGCTTTAAGTGAGCTAAAATGAGACGAGTGGTGCAAAAACTAGTGGGGCTTTTAGGAAGTTTCAGCCTGTAAACACTGGAATACTTCCAAAGGTCTGTGTGAGTTATCTGTCTGATTTGGTGGTGGTTGGTCTCAGAAAAGTGAGTTGATTCTAAGCTACAAAAGAGGAAGCTTTACAGGGAGGGAAGTATTTCGTACGGGAGGGAAAAACCACTTAAACCAGGCCTGAAGTTGCACAGTTTATGAAGAGCTGGACATTGTGACGTAAGACAGGTGACAAAGTCATCCAGGAAGTTCATACCTAGAAGTCAAACAAACTTCTAGCATTCTTCAGCAAATGTTTTGAGAGTATGCTGATTGTCAATGGAAAATAGGGATTTCTTTTTACAAACATATTATTGTATAAATTAACAGTTTATATACACAGTAGCACATAATGGGGTAACTGAGGTACAAAGAACCCTCCTTCCATAATTGTGAGCAGACACTTGTCTGGAACTCACAAGAAACAGATGTAGGAATTCCAGCACAACAGCAGCAGGGCAGTGTCTTAATCAACTAAAATAAATCAACAGAAAATACCTGTGTGTAACTTTTGGTGTTGGAAGCCTTTTAAATGCAAATCAGCCCAGAGGTTGGAAAACAAGAATGTATGTGCAAGTTCCAAAGTTAAAAGGGAGTGAGAAAGAGAGCTGGTGTCAATGGCAAATACAACTGAGCTATATAACATGAAAAGAAAGAAAACAAATGCAATGAACTTAAAAATGATAAATTCCTGCTTTTCCAGTAAAATGTTTGGGCTTCAAAACTTTGTAATTTTGAAATTACAAATCATGTGGTGAAACTGTAATTTTCAGTCGTCGTCTTTAGGAAATGCAAAAGTTTTCTCTCAGTATCTCTATTTTGAAGCAGCTATACTGTCTAGGCGTATAAAATACTTTAGCATAATCAGTACTTAAATTTTTTTATCATGTCTAGAAGAAAAATAGCTTCTGGAATCAAGACTGAAATCTGAGAATCTAAGACTTCCACATAAAGATTTCCTCAGTGATAACTTGTGTAACTAAGACTTAAGACCGTGAATTAAGACTTAATTCCTAGGATTGAAGTACAACTGGATTAAGAGAAAAGTGGATCGAGACTAAGTAAATAATTGCTTGCTTTTTGTCTTTTAGGTTTGGATATGATCTGCAAATTTCAGACAAGTTATTTGTACTAGATGCTGGGGCATCTGGGTCAAAAGATATGAAGCTTCTCCGAAATCATTTGCAAGAACTAAGGAGCCAGATAATCTCTGTAAGTAATGGCTAGTGGTCTGGGTTAGGAGCTTTTAGTGTTTTGGCTGTCCTGTTATAATTGTCTGTAAATTCTGAAACTTAAGTGCATGCTGTTCCCATTTTTTAGCATGGCAGACCTGGTGATGAACAAATTCCTGATGTCAGTGATTCAGTAAGCATTTTGAAACTGGGAATGTTTTTTACAGGTCATCAGAATTATCTTTCCTGAAAAGAAACTGAGGTTTTCAGTTCTAAGTTAGTTTTGTATTTTGAATTGACAGTGATTGGATACTGGCCCTTTTTTCTTCTACATTTTTTTAGTATTTTTTTTTCCTTTTTAATCTTTTGTTTGTTTATCAGTGTACTATTACAGAGAAACAATGTATTCAAGGAAAATGTGTTTTTCATAAAACCCTCACCAGTGGAGAACAGTTTCCTCTGTTGTTAGAAAGATAATTCCCAACACAGATGCGTGAACTAAACGTGCATTAACTTTTCACTATGTTTTTTTACTGAAGAATACATGCTTGGAGTAGTACATATAGGCTCACACAGTTCGGGAAGTTCCTGCAGAGCACTGATGATAACTTTCCAAGTTAGGAGAAGGATGAATCAAAGAGGTGAGGTGTGCTGCTGGACCTTTTGCTAATGAACAGAGATGGTCTGCCTGGGGACGTGAAGTTTGGGGGCACCATTGACTGCAGTCGCCATGAGATGGTAGAATGCAAGATCAGACAAGGCAAAAGCAGGTCAGTGAGTAGAATTACAATCCTGGACTTCAGGAGAGCTAACTTCAGCTTATTCAGAGACCTTCTGTGAAGAATCCCAGGGGTTAGGGCTCTAGAAGAAAGGGAGGGGCCCAAAAGCGTTGGTTAATATTCAAGCACCAGTTCCTTGGACCTCAAGATCAGTGCTTCCCTTTAAGTAAAAAATGAAATGGGGAAGAATTAAGCCTGCAAAGATGAGCAAGGAGCTTCTGTAAAATCTCAAAAGAAAGAAGGAAATGTGGAAAAATTTTCCAGAGAACGTGGAAAAGTGGACTGGCCACTTACGAAGACTATGGGAATATTGTCAGAGTATGTAGGGACACAGTGAGGAAGGCTGTGTTGGGCTTAAATGTTCCAAAGGATGTAAAAGACAACAAGAGCTTCTTTGGAAGACTGGAGGAAATGTGGACCTACTGCTGAATGAACTGGGCAAGATGGGGAACAGAGGAAACAAAAGACAGTCAACCCTACTTCCGTACCTGGCAAGGTGATGGAATAGCTCATTCTGCGGTTACCTCTGAGCATGTGGATAAAAAGAAGATTTTTCAGAAGAAGTCAGCCTGGATTGGTCCAGGGGAGATCACACCTGACCAACATAGCATTCTGTGAAGACATGGCTGGTGGGGTAGGTGAGGGCAGTGGACACTGTCTCAACTTCTTGACACCATCTCCCATAGCATCCTCATGGATCAGTTTAGGAAGTGCAGCTTAGATGAGTGGACAGTGAAGTGGATTGAGAACAGTCTGAACACCAGAGCTCAGAGGACTGTGGCCACTGGTGCAAAGTCTGTATGGAGTCCTGTAGCCGTTGGTATTCTCCAGGGGCAAGGACTGGGTCCAGTCTTGTTCAATATCAATGACCTGGATGAAGGGACAGCAAGTTTACTGATACAAACCTTCAGGGACTGGCTGACACATCATAAGAGTGTTTTACTATTCAGTTAGATGTGGACAAGCTGGAGAGTTGGACAGAGAGAACCTAATGAAGTTCAACAAGGGCTGGTGTTGAATCCTGCACCTGGGGAGGAACAGCACCATGCACCAGTACAGGTCAGGTGTTTGTCTGCTGGTAAGCAGTTTCATGAAGAGGGATCTGAGAGTCCTGGTGAATGAGAAGTCAGTTCTGAGCCAGTGGTATGCCTTTGTGGCCAAGAAGGCAAATGGTATCCTGAGGTTTATTGAGGGTGGCCAGCAGGTTGAGAGAGGTTCTCCCTCTCTGTTCTGCCCTTGTGAAGCCACATCTGTAGTACTGTGTCCGTTGCTGGGCTTCACAATTCAAGAAAGTCAGGGAACTATTGAAGAGATTCCAACAGAGGACTACAAAGAGCTGACAAAGTCTGGTCTGTTTAGCCTGGAGGAGAAAAGACTTGAGAGACAATCTTATCAATATCTAAAGGACAGGTGTCTAGAGGATGGGGCCAGACTTCTTGCAGTGGTGCTCAGTGATAAGACAAAGGGCAACAGACATAAACTGGAACAGAAGACAAACACGAGGAGAAACTGAATTTGACACTGAATTTGATGGTGATGGAGCGCTGGAGCAGACTGCTCAAAACCATTGTGGAGTCTGCCTTTCTGGACATGATCCTCTGCGGCCTGATACAGCAGGCGTGTTGGACTAGATGAACCCCAAAGGTCCCTTCCAACTCCTACCATTCTATACTCTTATACTGAGGTTGACCAAATTAAGCTGTTACCTAGCCTGTGCTAAATGGACTTAAATTTCTTTATACCGAAGGCTATTACACCAACAAGCCTTTCTGCAACTGCTTTGATAAGTACTTTAAAAAAAATAATTAGAAGTGAGTGCATTAGTGACTTCATTCTGTAGGTCAAGAAAAAAATATGGCCTATTTTGCATTCACAGTGGCCTCTTTTTTAATAAGCTTTTCCTGTCTTGTGAGACTTTATTGTACCTGTAGTCACGAGCTGGAAATCTAGAGGGATCTGCAGTGCAAGAGGTGCATGCTGTGGCTTGGGGTCAGCTTAAGGCATCAGTGATGTCCAAGACAATTCATAAATAAAGTACCATTTTTACTTCTTAGGTGGTACCCTGCTGTCTCACCTGTTGAAGCAGGGTACTCCTGTACAGATACTAGTGAGTACAGATTTTAGTTAAATGTTGACAATTTCTGAATTAATAACTTTGAGATGTGTGAAGGCAATTGACACATTTTGAAGTCGCTGTTTCAGATGGTCAGTACCTTTGACAAGGCAGCACTGTGTACACAAAGCTTTGTTCCATGTGTTAGGATTCCCTTTGTAATCATGGTGATGTTGAGAAAGTTTTCAGCAAAAAAGTTGTTTCCAGAATTTATTTTGTTAAGGAAAGACAGATGAATGCCAGATGAAAGAGCGTGAGTCCACCACAAGGGGACCTCTTCAGACGTGGTTATGCATCACAAATGCATTAGGCTTAGTAACCTCCATTAAAAAAACAACACCCCCAAATCAGTAGTACTTTTACTCTCAACAGAGAAGAATTACAAGTGGTTGTTTTCTGTGGTTTTTTTTAAGACCTGCCCACCGATGACTCATTTGTGTGAAAAAATAATCTCCACGCTGCCTTCATGGAGAAAAATGAATGGACCCAACCAGCTGATGTCCTTGCAGCAGTTTGTATATGACGTCCAGGAACAGCTTAATCCCCTGGCAAGTGAAGGTGATCTGCGGCATATTGCACAGCAGTTGCATAGCATTGGAGAAGTAAGTGTTTTTATCCAAATTGCATGAAGGAGCTGCTCTGGCAGAATATTGCTTAACAACATATATGACATTAATGTCTGTAGTTAGAGTTTTTTCCTCCCTTTTAAGACATCATAAAAGGTAGAGACTTTCGTAATGTCTTTTGTTATCATTATTGTCTTGTGGTTCCTGTTTCGTTCCACATTATTTTTTTGAGGCGGGAAGAATTACAGTTTATTGCTATAGTTGTATATAAAATACCTAGAAAGTAAGGTTTGCTGTCGTCTTAAATGAGGTAGTACTCAGTTTTTTTCATTGCATTTGATAAATTTATATGTGTCCAATAGAAACTGAATTGTAGGATAACACTGGGCATAAATAGCTCGCAGGGCATGGCTAGGCTTTACAGCTGTTGAGCTCTAATGTCTTCATTACTAGAAGAAATCAAGATCTGCTATATGTTCTGAATACTTGAAAGAAGTTAAAATGCACTATTTTTCTCCTGTCAGCAGTGTTAATTAAATCATTGGGACAGTAAGTTAGGAAGGAGAGAACATGGGGTGTCATCTTGTGCTTGTCGAGATGTAAACAAGTAACTTTTGTATTTATAAACAGATTAACATTATGCAGAGTGAAACTGTCCAAGATGTTGTGCTTCTGGATCCTCGCTGGCTCTGTTCAAATGTCCTTGGAAAAATCCTGTCAGTGGAGAACCCAAAAGCCCTCCATCACTATAGAGGCCGGTACACTATAGAGGACATCCAGCGTCTGGTGACAGACAGTGATGTAGAAGAACTGATACAGATTTTGGATGCCATGGATATTTGTGCAAGGGACCTTAGCAGTGGAGCAATGGTAGATATTCCTGCTCTCATAAAGACTGACAGTCTCCACAGGTCTTGGGCAGATGAGGAGGATGAGGTGCTGATTTATGGTGGTGTTAGAATTGTTCCTGTGGAACATCTTACGCCTTTTCCTTGTGGAATTTTCCATAAAGTACAGGTGAATCTGTGCAGGTGGATTCATCAGCAAAGCGCAGAGGGGGATGCTGATATACGTCTGTGGGTAAACGGAACAAAGATCATGAATCGTGGAGCTGAGCTTTTAGTATTGCTGGTCAACCACGGTCAGGGTATAGAAGTTCAAGTTAGAGGACTGGAAACAGAGAAGATCAAGTGCTGTTTACTTCTGGATTCTGTGTGCAGCACCATTGATAACTTAATGGCCACAACCTTACCAGGCCTTCTGACGGGAAAATACTACCTTAGTCCTCAGCAGCTGAGGGAACATCATGAACCAGTAATGGTCTACCAGCCTAGAGACTTTTTCCGTGCACAAAGTCAAAAAGAGACATCACTAACTAATACTATGGGGGGATATAAAGAGAGCTTTAGCAGTATACTGTGTTTTGGGTGTCTTGATGTCTACTCCCAGGGAAGCCTAGGAATGGATATTCATGTTTCTGATCTGAATCTACTCACCAGGAGAAAGCTAAGTCGACTTTTGGATCCCCCTGATCCTATGGGCAAAGACTGGTGTCTTTTGGCCATGAACTTGGGCCTCCCTGATCTTGTGGCAAAGTACAATACAAATAATGAAACACAAAATTACTTTCTCTCAAGCCCAGTCCATGCCCTTCTGCAGGAGTGGAGTAATGCTCCTGAGAGCACTGTAGGTGTCCTGATGTCTAAGCTGAGAGAACTAGGTCGCAGAGATGCAGCAGACTTTTTACTGAAGGCATCTTCTGTATTCAAAATAAATTTAGATGCCAGTGGCCAAGAGGCTTATGCGTCTAGCTGCAACAGTGGCACATCTTACAACTCAATTAGCTCTGTGGTGTCACGGTAAGATTGGATGGTCTGCTTGGACATTTTTCCAAACTGCAGAAAGGATAAAAAATACAGTGCAAGAGTTTCTGTGCATTTTCATTTATGAGATTTTTACATCAAAAGATCTTTATCCTCCAACACCACCTTTTTGTGCGTAAACTTCCTGACTGTGAGTTGTTGCTCTTTATCTATTAAAAAGGCTGGTGTACTTATGGTGTTTGAAAGTTATTCTTGATACATGATGTGCTGCTTAATACTGCCATTTTAACTGGAAAGTTTTAACTTTTAGATTACGTACTGCAACTGTTTTTTAAAATGTTTCTATTCTCCCCGTAAATGTAGAGGGAGAGGAATAGCACATACTACTTTTCATCGTGTCCTCTGCTTAACATGTTTTTATATTTTTAAGGAGAGAAATCCACCATTTGTGGTCAGTCTGACTGAATTTAAAACCACGTTGTTTATAGCTGAAAAGTGAGTGCCTTTTGCAGAAGGGAGGGTGCAGATGATTTGAATGACCTTGCTGGAGTTTCAAGAACATGCTACCTCTGTTTCACTTAAAATGGTCTGCATGCTTATCATCGCAAGTGGTGCTTGCCTTTAATTTTTCCTGCACTTCTGAGACATTGGTGATGACTCACACAGAGCATTCCTGTGCCAGTGCTGTGGGCCTAGACATGTGACACCTAATCACCTTCAATTACAGTCAAATCATACTTGTGAAAATATCTTAAAATTGCCAATTATCATGCTTCATTACTTCCATGCACCTCAGGTAAAAGTTCATATCACTCTAGAGTTCAAAAACACAAGTGTTGAATACTGCAGAATGATATCGTGTGGCTGTCAGAAGTAATTTGTGTATGACAAAGGTTTTCTACTGTTAGATCCTGCATTACTTTACTTCCTGTACTTGAAAACTTTGATGGGGATATAAACAAAAAGGAAGCAAGGCTTCTTGCAGTGATAACTTTAAAATTGATATGAGGGAATATGACCCATTCTCTGTTTGAAAAAGCATGTAATTTTAATGGTGCAATGTGTGTTTGTTTATATATATTGTATGTACATATATTAATACTATTTTTTTCCTTAATCTTACAATGTAGTAAAATTTTCAAGGATTTTTGTACAAATAAACAGTTGCTATTGCATCCTTGTCATTCATATGCCGTATTGTAAGGGACCAAAACTTCTTTTTCCATTACAGTTGCAGTCTTGGAGAGGCAGCACTTGGCTTGTTAAATCCTGGGAGCTTTCTGCTTCACATCAGAGGAATTTCTCATTGTGGTGGAGGAGTGGTTTTGTTTACTGCAGAGTTGATTCCTCTGCAGCAAAGGGATTTGCATTCATTTTGGCAAGCTAAAGTGGATTGCTATGTTTTTTCATAAAGGAAACTGAAACAGCAGATGCAAGTCTGTAATTCGGAATCCTCCAGATGATACTGTATTGCAGAAGGGCTTCATAGAGCCAGTGTTGCCATAATGGTCCTTCACATTAAGGATCCTCTCTTCACACTGGAGTCTATGCTGCTGCTGTTTATGTAAACTCTGAGCACCAGTCTGCAAGAGCATCATGGTCTGTGTTCAGTACTGTATGCAGACAGCTCAGTACAGTGCCTCCTCCCTGTGTGTCCGGCAAACAGACTTTGAAATTGTAGTTGCCATTTCCCACTGCCTTTCTTTTGCATATACTACCCCTACCTTATTAAATCCTTCACAGGGTATCACTGGTTTCCTTTGTTCACTTTGTTCAGAAGTCTAGGCTTCAGGAAGAAGTATGGCTAATGAGCAGTCTCACCCTGAGGCGTCTGTGCCTCTGGTGAGTTCAGCATCTCTCACCACTGCTCATAGCTGCTCAGTGTTCCACAGCCCATGTTTGCCTGTGTTACTTGATGGCCACCACCACACCTTGCCTTCCAGCTGCGGACTTGTAGAGCACATCTGGAGTGTGGTGGACTTCCTCATAAGACTTTCTGGAAAGTCATTTCGATGGTTTCTTTAGGCCTGTTCCATCAAACGGAGTTACCTTCTCTGAGTCTTTGTGACTGCAGAGGAGTGGGACTTGGTACTACAAGTCCTGTGAGAGTGAACAGAAACTACAAGTACGGGGCTTTTCCAGTGGCTGGGTGGTCAGTAGTGTCTGTTAATTTGGAATCCCATTCACCACTATACTGTTTGTGGTAGAGTAGCAAGATTTTCAGGTACCAGTTAGCTCTTCAGCAACATGGATGCAGTAGTCCTTTTCCCTCTTTCTTTCCCTTTTTTCCCTTTCCCCCTCCCCCCTTCTCCCCTTTTTTTTGTTTCTCTCATTGTCAGTATCTTCCTGACAATCCTCTGCTTACATTTACTGTAAGATGCAGCCCTGGAAATGCAGCTGAGTGGCAGTCATAGCTTATTGCATCATTTATGGGTTTTGTGGTAATAGGTTCAGGAAAGTGAATCACAGTCACAGTATAGCTTTGGATAGCTTTCCAGCCCGGTCATATGCCATGGACAACGAACAACAACAAAAAGTCATCATTGTCCTAAACAACCATTATGATAAAAAAAGTTTAGCAAGGTGATACTAGTGGTTGTCCATCCCTTCACTTGTTTCATGTCTATTGATTTCCTGTTTCTTTTTTGTTGTCTGCAGCGAGGAGCAGAGATTCATTCCATGGTTTTCAGAACTATGTTTAAAATGTGCTGATCCTGTCTGATTCACTCCAGAAACTGAGAAGATGCAAGCCTAGCTCCTGCCAGTGAAGTACAGGAAGATGAGCACTTACCATTAGGAGAGTCTTTTCTTTGCACTTTCTGGTAGAAGTGAGTGAAGCTGCACACTGGCCATTAGGAGACTCCTCCCTTGCACTTCGTGGTAGCTTCAGAGCACAGGTTCTGAAACACAGAATAAAGGATAAAGCAGATTATCCTCAACATGAATTTTGTCTCTTAAATCCACAATACAAGCTTTCAAGCTTGCCGCACAGTTACTTAAGGCCAAGACGCAGTACAGATGATTGCATGTACAGATGCTTAGATCTGTATGTGCAGATGACATAGTACACATGCTTAGAAGTGCATGTTCCTGGCATCTGGACCCAAAATCTGAGGGAAGGTGATGGGGAGGAAGCAAGCATTTTGGTGCGAACCACTTTTTCCAGTAAGAATTTTTCTCCCTGGCAGGCAGGAGCATTCGCAGGATAGGAAATTGCTTCCAGTTACTTTTTCTATTGTTTGAATCTGGATTTACTGTCTGTGTGAGTGTGGCGGCTGACCTGACCAGTGAGCTTGGAAAGCTGTAAGATTAAATCAGTGGCTATAGGCAAATGATACTCAAAGTGGGATGAGAAGGATATCCAGAGGTAACCTTGCTTGGAGGTGGATATATATGATTCTTCTTGCCTTAAGAGAATGTAAACAGGAGACAGCCACAGGTTTTAGGATCCTTGTGATTCAAATGATTGAGAAAGAGTTACAAAACTACATGGGTTTAGCAACTGCCAAGTGTCAAGAGGCTGACAGCCAGGAGGCTTAGAACGGAGCCAGAGTGCTGTTTCTTAAGTACAATGGTGTCTAGAGAGAGCAGTGGTGAAGCTGTACTGTACTGGAGCCAGTTCCAGGTACTTAACCCCTGCTGGCTGCACTGCCCACTCAAAGGAGAGGTTACGTGATAGTTCAGTGCAAGTCTTACATTCCAAAGATGCTTCATTGCAGCACTGTTGTTCAAAGCAGATGCCTTGAACTGAATCACACCACATGTCAGCTTTGCCAATGAAACAGAGGAGTAATGCCCAAGCTGTGACTCCAAACAGAGTAAATGAAGTGTACTGAAATGTCTCTCTAGGTCAGAGGAGATGGAGCAGGGCAGTATCTTCTGTGAAGGTGGCCTGAACGCATTATGTACAATATCTATTTACGTTATTAAACACAGTCCAGCAGGTCACAAAATGCCATTAAACAGGGCCAGAGATTCACTCCCGTGTGCTTTCAGTGTTTGTCTGTCTTGGAAAGCAAGTCTTGGGCAGAAGAGAGGAAGAAAATCAGATTTTAACAGTGCCTGAGGTGCTTGGTTTCTAGAGGAGTTAACATTCCAGTCTCAGACTTCACATGCAGAAGTGTTTGAGTGTTCAAAATCACATGAGCTCTTTTTATAAGAAGACTGATTGTATTCCTTTGTGTGGCCACACCATTTATCATAACAAACTTTGGAGGAACAGTAGGGCCAGTAGCCAAATTGCCACAAAGCCAAATGAGGTGGCCTGGTGGACCTGGTTCAGGTTTGCATTAACTGAATTAACATAGCATTTCTGCACTAGCCAGACTTCCCTGGATGAGGTCCAAATCCAAAATATGCATATTTAAAGATCATTCTTCAGAATACAAGCATGTTGCTGAGTCACTTGGAAGTACCATAGAAGTCTTAGCCCCACCCCGAGACACGGACTGTCTTGCCCAGAGTCTGGTTCTCTTGCTAAGCCAGGTCACCTGCACAACTGACACATGCTCATATCAGTTAGGCAGAGAGGAAGACTAGGAATAATCTTGTGCAGGGTGTTAAGGGGTCTTGAATACTGGGAAATTATTAGGCATGCTGCGTCTTACATGAGCTTGCTAGCAGAGATGTTGAACCCCTAGGCTCATGCTTAGCCCTCCTGCTGAAACATCATAGTACCTGCATAGTACGTCGTGGCTGTGTGTCCAGGTTCAGGAATATGTGCCCTTGTATCTGCACAGGATCCAACGAGTGCAGCTTGGTGAGGCATCTTGCCTATAGATTTGGGCACTATCACAGCTGGTGAAGCTTTGGGCCATAGGTGTTGGAAGTGTAATTGGGCTGCTTCTGCTTCATCTCAGCAGTTGAAGCTGGGGTAGGGAAGCTATCTGGCAGAGGGGCAGAATCTGCATGAGTGGGTAAGGGCTGGGTGAGACACCAGGATGTGGTACAGAGGGAGGGGAGGTTACACTACTTTTCAAAACTGTTCTCAGGGAAACATGGAAGAGAAGGAAGGTCTCTTACATAGCGGGGGTTAGACTGCTGATGCTGTTAAAAGAGAGTAGGTGTATGACTTTTTGAATCACTGTATCCTTCCTTTCTGTACTGCTTGTTGCGTTGCAAAATCCGCTGTTTCAGCCTAGACACGACGTGTACTTTGGTCATTATGGTCTGTTTGCCCCTTGAGATGAATCAGTTTCCTTTGTGCACCCTCTACACAGAACTGCTTACAACCCAAAATGTAGGTAGCAGGCTAAGCTAAAAGGAGCACAGAGAGAAGGGTCATCTACTGGGAACATTAGGTTAAGATCAGCAAATCCGGCTGTCGCTAGTTTTACCTGCAAAGCACAATTTTGTAGCACTGACATATATTGTTTTAGCTCTTCTATTGATTGCAAATGTGGAAAAAAAATGCTCTGTAGAGTGCTGTCAACCACTGCCAAGACAAGGCTTTCATTACTGTGGAAAACACAGAGTGCAGGAGCTGAAGTTAACGCGCCAGTGCACAAGAAAGCCAGTGCCAAACCCGTGTGAGCTACAGGACAGGAGCAGATCCTGCTTTCCTAAGCCCATAGTGCGGGCTATTTCACTATTCCTAAGGTACATATCTGTACAAGCAGAAAAGATGCTATTTTGGAGGTGTTTCTACTCATTAAAGGCATTGACAGGTAGGGTCAGGTTCTTTGATTTGGTTATACATAAGGAGTTAGACCACCATCTTCTACAACCAGAACACTGAAACAAGATTTTCTACAGAGCTCTGGATTTTGTTGGCACCTGGAGAACGTTGTAGCAATTGGTAGCAGTTAGCCTGTAAGTCATGGAGGGGAGTATTAGTCACTGTAACTGAATTAGCATCAAATAGGACGGGGCTCGGTTTCCTTGGTTGATCGCAGTCAGAAAGAAACATCACTTGCAGCTGTTAGACTGACAGTCAAGTGACAGTAAATGTTTCAGGCGAAGTTAGAGGCAGTGACTTGCAATATCCACCTGCTTGTTGTGATTCAGAAAGGAGCTACATGAATACTTAAACCGATGGATTGACCCAGTTTCCATGTATGTTTCAGGAAACAAATCAAGGCCCAGTTCTTGGAAGTGCTACTGGGAATAGGCTCAAATACCTTTTTATTCCAGGTATTACTGCCTCGCTGAGAAACGCTTTGCAAAGTGGTTGTTGCTGCCTGCAAGGAAAGTATGGAAAGCAGCCTCGTCTGCTGGTGTCAGTTTGGGTGTACAGGTCGAGTGTAAAGAATGAACACAAAGCTACTGAGTGACCTCCTTTTTTGCCACTCATGCTTCAAGACCCTGTGTTTGACTTAACAGAACAGGGAGAATATTTTTCAGCAGAAGGTCGAGCATTACAGGAAGAACATCTTCCCTAGGCGTGACTTAGCACCGTGTAGTTATCCTGTTACTATTAAGGCTAGGAAAGCTCTGTGAGCACTTCCATAGTCAGCAAAGAAAATTCAGGAGAAATTCTGTGTTATTTAATCTTTCTTCTTCAGTAAGGCTATTCAGTTACTTTAAAATTCCAGTGTGCTGTGCTAGCACAGTAGTTTCACAATTCCCTGACTAGACCTGCCTTTCTGCTTTAAATTATTCACCACAGATGAGTGCTGCATCACTCATGAGAAATGCACCAGATGACTCAGTTGTTGCATGGAGGAAGATCACAGGTCCAAGTGGATGGACCTGCTGGCTGGTGTTACTGGCTATATAAACATGATGGTCCCAGGGCCTCTCTTTACCATCAGTACAACCATGCTCCTGACTTCAGCACAGGTCAGACGTGCAGTACAGATGCAGTTTCTCAAAATACCCTGTGGGTTTAGCTGTAAATACAAAATACCGCACTCCTCTGAATAGAGAGGTGACTGTCTTAGACTCTTTCAAGGTCCCTTCCAATCCCTAATGATTCTATGATTCTTTATGGTTGACTTGCAGCATCTTTCACCTTCCACTGGTGAGCTCAGCAACAGGCTTTTTAAGCATAAACCTAGGTTTGACGTGTGCATTTGTACAAAGCCTGGTACCACTGCGTTAACTAGTAAAGAAAACATTCCTGCCATGTTCAGGGTCTGCTGGGCTCCACTTTTTCTCTCCAAGAAGGGAAGTTAATTTCCATGTAAGTGCTGGAAATTACTTGTTTTGATCATGTGTTTTATCATTGCTACCTCTGGTCAACATTGCTTTTAGGATGTGGTTTCCATAAAATCTCTACAAGAAGAGTTTTCCCCAACAGAGAAATGTGACCTTTGGCACCAATTTTCTGCTCAAGCCACTAGTAGAGATTGCTGCCAACTGTTGCTTTGGCTGGTAAGTGAAGTAATATGCAAATTGTTTCTGTCATTAGAAGAATTCGTTTCAAAACCTGATAGAAGAACTTCCTTTAATCCATATGGTACCATCACTGTGGAGCTGCAGCTTCTTGTTATGTGCCTACACAGTAACTGGCATAGCAAAGTCACGACTACCGTATCCCTCTGCAAAATAGACAGAAATAAATGAAGACTACTGTCCCTAATGAGCATTTAGACTCTCACAGATCCGTGCGTATGCAGCAGGCATAAATCCTGTGATCCATGCTAGAGGTGGTCAGACCCACAAGGACCATGTTTGCCACTGCAGCCTTATTCTTCATATTCATCAGGCCTAGAGAGGCACAACTGGGATAAGTTGATTTCCGTTTCTAGCTTGGAGTAACTGACCTGCAGCCTGGTCTCAGTCCTGCTCCATGCTGAGGTTTCTCTGCCTTGCTCCTGCTATCAGCACACAACTCCACGTTTGTTCAGCTGAGGTGAGCCTGAAAAAGTGAAGTGTGCAAACAGTACTGCTGATGATTTGAGAACCTATAACCATCAGGTGCAAATAAGGTCATTTCAGTCGCAACAAGCTGTTTTCATCCTCTCTTTGAAACTTTCAGTTTAAAAGGAAAAACCAGCCTGCTAATCCATCTGTCTTTTTCAAACCTAGGAAGTATGATGGAGTCTGGAAAGGTGATCTGGGCTGTGTTCTGAAATATAACTATTAAGAAACTGGGCTGGAACTGTTCATCAAAAACATTGTCCAAGAGCACCAAGCAAGTCTTGACTTCTCTCTCCTCTGCTTGCTCGAAATGTTTCCTGTCTTTCCCCAGAAGACTCCACCATGGACCAGGGTGTGCTTCCCAACACTTAGGAATCCCACCTGGAGACATCCTGTGTAGGTGCACATTTCTGAATGGCAGCAAAGGCCTCCACTAGCTCTGCCAACAACAGCAACTTGGTGACGTGCTCTGTTGCCTCCAGGCAGGGTGTGGTACAAGGTTATTAACCTGCCTCTGCCACTCAATATTCTTCTGACGCATGCTTAATTGTGAGGATGTCCTTCCTCTTGTTAGTGTTTGGATCAGTCCAACTGTTGATGAGAGATGTTGTCCAAACTGTGTTACAGTAAAAATTATTTACAGCTACAGCCAACTATTATCGTAGAACCAAGTTCAGAGTCTTGACATGTTCGTCCCTCACGTTACCCAGCACTAGCCAGGAATGGCAACATCTTATTCTTGGTGATGTAGTAGCTGATGTGGCTGAGGGACTGTCCTAGAATCCACCACTGAAAGATGAGGACTGCTGTGTAAGCCATAGGTGAGAGACTTTATTCAATGTTCTCTGTCATCTCCAGCTGTTTCTGTTAACTGTATGAAAGAGAGCTGGTGACAAAAGTAAAACAGGAATGTGAAAAATAAGGAAATATGTCAAACTGGCATCTTTTGAACATGGACAAATGGTTAGGGCTATTTTGTACTAGAGGCTGTTGGTCAAAATTGCAAATGCTGAGGGCTGAAATTAGAGTCTAGAGTCAAAAAAAGGGTTGTTATTCTTGCACAAGGAACAAATTTCACAACCTTTTTCGCTTTGCTGTGCCACGAATAGCAATAGGACTTTCTTCTGACTTCCAGTCTACTGGGGCACCACATTTCAGGGGCGTTTTCAAGCTTGGGAAGTCAGATGTGCTCCTCCTAAACTATGCTACCTGAAGCCTCTCTGCGATTGCCAGCTCCAAGGAACAAAGTAAATAAAAGATTCTGGGGAGGGGAAATAATTAAGTGTTGAAACCACCAGACTAGGAAATGTGTGAATGACACTAACCCTTGGGGAACACATACACTGCTTTCTGTAGGGAGCAGACAGTTCTGAAAGGCAGCGGGAGGCAGTGACAAACCCTCTGTTATTCCCCATGATACAGCCAGGCTATTGGGAGGCATTGGGTCACCCATAGTCCTGGTAAACAAGGCACCTGGAAAATAAGATTAACCACTCTTTCAGAAGGCAGGCCGTGTTCTGGTACAGATTCATGGAGAGCCCTGTACATCCAGTTCTGGAAGAGCCCTTTTACGTTGATTGCAGTCCGATTCTGCCAGCTTAGTAAGTGCCGTGTTCCTCTGTATATCAATCAGCTCTTCCAGCAAAGAGGCACGGTAGGGGTTAGTGGGAGACAGTAAACAAAATTACGTAGGTAGCAAATAATGAAACAGTATTTGTGTCTCAGAGAGAGAGGGGGAGGTGCTCTTCTGGCCAATAGCCACAGTTCCAATCCTTAGTCCGTTTATTTTGGTCAGGAGACCATTGGCAACTGACCAGCAAAGCTGTCCAAGGGTGACGTCTCTTGTTTGCAGGGTGGCTGGTGTGTGCAGGTGCATGTGCGCTTGTAACTGCAGCGTGGCCAGCTGCTGGGTAGATAGACACACCGTCACGGCAGCTCCTGCGCTGTGACACCTTGATTTTTCTTCTTTTTACTTTAGTACAGATTCCTTGTGCAGCAGTGGTGGAAGATAAACAGCGAATTTGTCGTTTGTAAGGGCAGGTAGATCTGGCACGGTCTGGTCTGAGTGCCTGCTTAGCCTGGCGCAGAAGACACTTCAATTTGTGTCAGTGCTCTGGTCTGGACACAAAGATTTGACAGTTCGTTTCCCAACTTAAGCTAAAATAAACCTGTGTTGCGCTGAAAGGGGAAGTCCAATACTATCCACCCTGGCTTTGCAGCCCTTTGGGCTTGCCCTGGCACCCGGCATGCCCAGGTAGTTCAGCTCACTAATCCAGCAGGAAGCTATCACTTTGTTTTGAAGGCTTTGAGTGCAGCCCAATAAACTCGCGGCCGCAGCTTAGAGCAGGAATCAAAGCGACAAGAGAGAGAAGGGCCAGAACGCCTGTTCTTGTAGCAACGGTGTTTCAAGTCAGCCTAAGCTGCTTTGGCAAACCACATCCCTAAGTACTTTCAAACCCTATAAAAGTTTGGCTTCAATATTTTTTAAATTAAAAGCATTTTCACAAACACTGGCAGACCTCTGTCAGGGTACAGGTGGCCTCCTTAAAAAAAATCACCATAAATTTAAGCAGCCCTCTACCCCCATCTAGAGAAAAAGCAAGTATCCCAAATCCAGTAACATTCAGAAGTGTGAGATGGTAGAGTCTGTGTGCGGTGGGGGCTCAACCAGGAAAGCAGCCCTGAGCACCAGGTACTTCTGTTCAGCTGTGGAGGAGAGCAGCACAGTAAATGCATTGCTGTGGGACTGCGCTCTTCTACCTCAATCAAGAACTAAGAACTGCAATTTGTTTTACTCCTGATAGCAAACAAAGAGTGATATCCATGGGCCTTTACTTCTCAGGCTCTCTCTGAATACAGATAATTCTGGTCCACCTGGTGATGAAGGCATGGTTAGGGCTGAAGCAAGGAAAATTTGGAAAGTTTGCTGTGCTTGTGCCTGCACCACAGGATTCCTAGAGCATTGATTAAGTCAGAGTCCATCCTTAACTCAGTCCTATGCAGGTGTGCAAGCAGCTGGTAGTGCTGCCTGAGAGGGCTGGGCTGAGGCTCAGTGCCACAGGAGCTTTAGGCCATTGCTTCTGCTGAACCTCTTAGAGCTGTACAGGGCATACTGTGATCACAGAGATGTTGGCGTGGCCACCCTGCCCTAGCTCAATACAGCCTGGTCTTCACATGCTGCTGCAAAAATACTGGAAAGAGAGAGACTGGCTGGAAGTGTCGATGGAAAGACATAGCACATGAAGATGAAATACAGTGCTACTTTCCATTAAACAGTCCTGAGTAAAACTGATCTGTGTGTCATCTGACCCCTTTCATATATTGCATTATACCACACACATATTTTTACTCTACTGGCACTTGGATTTGTTGCTTTCTTTTCAGTCAGAAAAGAAGGAAAAGAACCCTCTGATCTTTACAGATGAGCAGCAACTGCTGTAAATGCTGCTTCTTGAACCAAGGTACGGAGCAAATTGAATTAAAAACCAAAGTACTGTTACACAGTATGGCTCAGTCTTCCATTTTCTGCCCACCAAACATTACTGATGGCTTCAGGACCTGAGTCTAGATCACTCTGCCTGGGAAACTGTTTAAGAAACAAACAAACAAACCATGCAGATTCTTGAAGTGAACCAGAAAGCACGTTTGCTAGCCTTATAACAAATCTTGATTAATTTAATGTGTGCTCTGTGATCCTGCTTATGAAGAATGATGTTATTTAATTTGTTCGTTCTCGCCCTCAGAGCAGCAGAGATTGTCACACTCTGGCTATCACCTGCAGGGACCACATCCAGGAAGGCAACATCGCAAGAAGACAGCTTCATCCCCACATCAGGTTAGGTGTGACCAAGGAGGAGGCTATTGCTTTTGGATGGTTTGCTTCCCAGGCTTTGCAGCTGAACTCTAGACTCTGGACGGCATCACAGCCAGTCTGTAACTGCAGTTAGGGCGAGCTTTTCTCTAAGTGATCCACTTTTCTCACTGAAGAAGTTAGAGCACGTCTCACTCTCAATCTTGCTTGCAGAGAGGATGATGTTTCTTGCCTAACAGAATCAGACGTATCAATCAATTGTACAGCCTCCTCCTGACTTTCCCAGCCCCATGAAATATTTGTTCTGCACTGAGTCTACCTCAAGAAGATTTGCAGACTGGAAAGGTCATACTGCATGTGAATGGAAAAGGATATCCTTTAGTACACCTTCCGGATCGCTGCATCTCTAAGTAGCCTGCTCATGTAATAAAAAGAGAGTTCAGAAAACTGTTTGTGATTCTATATGATTGTTGGGTTTGGCTTTCACTTACTATATATGGAAAACCCCATTACTTTAGCAGGGCTTTGGGCATCTATTTGTGTGATTGTTTTTTTCCTCTGCCCATATAAAGCAAATTCAAGGACCCTTCAAAAGAACTAATTAGGAAGGACTGGACCGAGCTGTGAAGAAAAGCTGTTAGTACAAGCAGGGGATCTGTCATTGTCCCAGGTGTGGGTAACACTGGCTTTCACACATCTGCTTCCAAAGTGCAGAAGTACGACCTTTCCAGTGGTTAAAAGAAAGCAACCCACACTGTCTAGGTTCTGAGATACATTTGTGTTCACTTAGAAGATAGAAAGCCATCCTTCTTATCTAAAATGGGAGGGGAAAAAACCCAAAACTCCCTTAAAATGAAAGCAAGCAGGTTTCCCAGAGAAAGCTGTTCTTTCAGGCTTCTGGACAGACACTTGTCCATTTGAAAAAAAAAGGGTTTTCTTCTTTTTTTTTTTGGTCTCACATAAGTGTTTAAGGGTGTCGTGTTTAAACTCTTCAAAACTAGCTCCAGTGGTTGAGTACTAGGAAAAACAAACAAAAGAACATGTGTGCTGCTAACCAGAGGAGTCATCCAGCCAGCCTGTGTGAAGATCCTTCACTGCACTTTTGAGTATTTTAAGCATGTGTAGGAAAAAACGTGGAATAACCTTGAGGACTAAACTAAATCTGTACCTTGAAGATGTTGTTGAAAGCAAAGATGAAACAATCTGTGGATTGTTTCACTGTATCTGTGGACTGACCTCATTTCCCCCTGGTAAGGTAGGCGGTGAACCAGGCATTTTCACTAACGAGATGTAGTTAGTGAAAGCAGTAGTCTTAATGCAAGTGTGGGAGTTCAGTTCTGTATTCTAAAGCCTCTGTGCTGCGATTCTCGAAAGAAACAGGAGCCTGATATTTTTATACCCCTAGAAGTGCTGTTTTCCCAGTGTTAGCATGTGAAAGCTCCCACCGATGCCCACTGAAATCTGATGAGTGCCTAGAAGCAGATAGCCAAGCTGCCTTCAGACAGCACCAACAAACAGGCACACAAAGCCATGATCATCTCTGACCTCCTCCGGTCTGTGGCGGTCTTATTGGAAGTACTGAGAGAACAACATGCAGGTTCCTGGAGCCTACAGACACAGAGGTCGACACTGTTCTGAGCAATCTACCACAGACACAGGTAAGAAAGTTCAGAGTTATCATCAAGGTGGTGTAAGGGAGTTTCTGAGGGCACCCTCAAAGAGTTCCAGTGTGATATGGTACGTGTCAGCTAAGTGCTCCTTGTAGTTGCAATTACCACGTAAAACAGAAGGGAGACTGCAAGTGAATACAGAGAAGCAGGCAACTGCAAAATCCTGTCTGACATGAGTCAGTTATAAGAAGCTTTGCCCTACGGTGGAAAGATGCTTCATCCACCTCTTATATAAGCCCTGTTCTAAGTTAATGCAGCCCTAGAGCCACGAGCAGTTCTGATGCTCACTTTCTCCTTCTCAAATGTTAAAACAGCATTTGCTGCTACTTCTATCCTAAAAGTCATTCAGACTAGAGGTACAGGTGCTGCACGGAGGTGTGAATCATAGCATAAATATCGGCACTAGTCACTGCTAGTCACAAACAGGTTTATTTCCAAATGACCGTTGCAACATTCATCCTCTGTCCGGCTGTTCTACAATCCTTCCTCGACTCCTGCACTCGACACCTGCAGTTGAGAAGTGAGAGAGATGGTCTTGTTTCACCCTGGTCACTTTTGGAGGCACAATCTGTTCAACCCACAGAGGGGTTGTGAGGGGAGGTGAGGGGTCTTTCTTCTGGCCATTTGGCAAGATAAGCAAAAGTGGTGATTTCACATCAGGCTTTTTTGCAACGTAACCACCTATCTGTTACATCCGATTTCCTGCACAGCCTGTATGAATCTGTTTTGCTAAACTAAGAGGTGTCTGGTGCACAAAGACACTCAGATGCACCACTGCACTGGCTTAAGTCTCTGCCTGAGGACACCACATTGCACAACTCACCAAACCACAGGGCACAACATGCCCTGACCCCATCCCCTCCCCTCGCTCTCCTCCTGTCCATCCAAACAGAGGCTCCTGTAGTACAGAGGGCATTGAAGCAGTAGCTCTGTGCCTGAAAGAAAGGGATGTGCATCTCATCAGAGGAACTATAGCTATCCCACTGCCCCTTTGCAACATCGCACCTTCAGGCTGTCAGCCAGGGTAAGAATCTGGTGAACAAAAGCGCAAATCAAAAAGCCAATGCTGTGACCTGTTTAATGGGAAAAAGGCTATGTCGACCCAAGCTACTGGGAAAACTCGTTTGATTGTTATAGCTGCCAGCCAAGTGAAGTCATGCAGAACACAGGTGTTCGAAGTCACCACACTAGCAGGGCTCCAGTAAACACTTAGTTGCATGAGAACGTACCTAGTCTCCTGCTACTTCTGCAGCAGCAAAGAGTCTGGGATTTGTTTCAGCTGAGAAAGCATAATGCCTTTCTCTGTCCAACAATCTGGGTGCCCTGTCGTCCGTGTTAGTGGCTGTGAATTTACCCTGTTCTGCTCAGGCTTCATACTGAAGAAGTCCCTGTAGAGGAGGAGGCTGTTCGCCACACCATTTTCTGCCTCATGTTGTACTTTCAGTGATCCTCTCCACGTAGATAGATAGCTGAGGTCTTCTGTCAGAGGAAACTTGAAAACATGTGTTCACAAGGATGTTTACAGCAGAAAGGATGGATGTTTTAGGAAAAAAAAGAGAAAAATCCCAACACCCGAAAAAATAACCAAACGCATCTATTCCAGTCTGAGGAAGCTCAGAAGAAATCAAGTTCATCAAGCAACAGAATAAAACTTACAGCGAGGCTTAAAGACAAGTGGAAAAAAAAGCTGTAGCAAGGAGCTTTGATGTTCTACTCTCACCCTGCCAATTTCCATGTACAAGTAATGCAGGTGACTGCTAAACTCATTTGTGAGTGGCATTGCTTCATCAATTGTACCTAAAGAAAATGCTCAATTCACGATGCTGAGAGATTTCCTCTCTCCATATGTGAGTGCAAATAACCTCTGAGGTGAGAAAATGAGAAGGCTTTGGAGAAGAATGAGAATCACCCCTCTAGCATCAAACACATCGTGCACAAACAGCACCACCACCACCACCACACAGAATGATAGAGTCATGGAATCATTAGGGATTGGAAGGGACCTTGAAAGATCATCTAGTCCAATCCCCCTGCCACAGCAGGATCACCTAGACCAAGTCACACAGGTGCACATCCATATTGTTTTCTAGAAGTTCTAAGCGCCTGCAACACAGGCTTTAGAAGAAAGTACCTTCTCCACCATAAGTCACTATAGAATCACATTTAGTAGATTAAAGCCCTCAGTTTGGACTCTTTGGACACCAGATGTGTGTAGCTATGAAATAGTGCTGTAACACTTGTACATGTTGGAACAAAACATGAATGAACCTTACAGG
The DNA here is from genome assembly GCA_028565055.1 of Phoeniculus purpureus. Taxonomy (NCBI): domain Eukaryota; kingdom Metazoa; phylum Chordata; class Aves; order Bucerotiformes; family Phoeniculidae; genus Phoeniculus; species Phoeniculus purpureus. The sequence goes on from JAOXOE010000874.1 coordinate 25,482,876, forward strand.
CTGCATTGCACAGGGTAATATCTTAAAAAACTGCTGCATGAGCTTCACAGCAGCTTTGAGGCAGGGATAAAAATGTCTTCTCAACCAGCCCCACTTGGCCTCCATAGCACACAACTGGCTTACACAACTCTTAGAAAGTTGTTAATTTCTCAAGTTGGGTGTTTGCATAACAAAAATTTCAGGTTGATGTCCATTTAGTCCTCTGAGAAATACTTCCTTGTTTAAGGTAGTCTCTTCAAAACACACTTTATTCACTAAGACTGCATGTGTGTGCCCTATAACTATTTTTTATTTTATAGTCTTTGTGAAATTTAGTGCTACAATCTTGGGGAAAAATGGAGGACTTTGTGTCTTCTGCCTGCAGTTTGCTTGCTTGCAGTGCAAAGGCTTCGTCTTGCTAGCCAAGGGTACTTTGCCCTCTACAAAGGAAGCACAGGCAGGACTGTGATTCATCTTGCTCTTCATAGTCATGATCCTTCATTTCAAGGATCTGCCTGCCTTCAGCAGAGACAGAGAGACAAGATCTTCTGCAAGTGTATGAGAGAATCAGCTGCGGAGACAGCAGAGTAACAGGGACTGCAGAAAAAGAATGCCAGTGCAGCACCAGTGAATTCTTCCTATTGCTGAATTTCTCTTTTGTCTCCTGTTCCTCCTTTCCTGTCTGTGTCTCTTCACATCCCCAGTGAGCAAGAGAGAGCTGTGACACAGATGGTCTGGAGCTGGGCATACTCAGATGGGAAAGCACGAGCAGCTCTAAAGCACTATTTGGTGGCACCTATGGTCTTCCTAATGTGGTTTCCCTCTCTTCCTTTCAGGCAATCTGGAGATTTCTTGCTTTCACACCTGACTTGCAATGTCCAGTGTGCTGAAAAGACATAGTAGCAGTGAAATAGACACATGGATGATGTGATGCCCTAAATATAATATTCTAAGGCTAAAAACCAAAACAGAAGGTACTGACAGTCTGGCTAAGGGAGCAAGAGCAGGGCAAGCATGAATCTCACCTTTTATTCTGCACTGCTTACCTAGCAAAACCCTTACTGCTGCTTTTTGAGTTCAGCCTACACAAGGATGCACAATAAGGTGCTGTGACCTTCACTATGATTCACACGAAACTGAGTATTTTCTTGTCTTTTCAAAACAGGAAGATAGAAAAGGCTGGTTGTGCTGAGTTTCTGCTTGCACCCTCTGTTCATGCAAAGTGTCTGCTCTGTGTCACACTCAGCAACTTAGTGATTAAAGCACTGGGGTTAGTAACTTCAAAAAGCTGTCAGTAAAATGTGAGGCAACCTTGGCTGTTCCCAGAACCAGTGGGCCAGATGAACGAAACAGAAACACGAGGGAAATCAACAGGCAACATGCCAGTACACAATTACAAGTACACAAGAGAAGGTGAGGAGAAGGTTTTCCAAGGACCTGCGGATAAACTGTTCTCTTATGATATATGTCACTTACTTAGCGTTCATAAAGAGCCACAGCCCCACTATCTGCAGTCTTATCAAGAAAAAATCCAGTGCACACTACAGCTGGGTTTCCATGAATGTACCTTTGCCTGTAGTACATGAGAAAAAGTAACCAGCAACCAGCATCCTTCTCAGTTCCTCTGCTTGATGAGGAGAGACCTCACTGGACCAAGGCATTTCCTGTCCATTGTTTTTTTCCCTCCAGACCTGTAGTGGATCTGTGATGCAGACTTAACTTCTGAACTGATGAATTTCTTATAAACCCAGTTGATAAATTCTTGTAGTTTGTCGGTGTTTTGCATGAAACAAATTGTTCTGTGCCTTTTTCAAAGAATGCACTCACATATCTTAAAAAAAAAAACACTAAAAACATAAAAGTCAGCTTGAGAGTTGTCTCAGTTGGCTCTTCTGCCCCAGAGTTTAGGCCACCTTGCTGTGATACATATGCTGAACCGTCAGCCCAAGCGATTTGCCTTTGCATCCGGGCTTTATCTAGGAAAATACAGAGAAAACATCCTGATGGCTGTGTGAAAATGTTGTAAGACACCAGCCCCAAATTATCTTCAGGATTGATACCCACCCTCTCACAGGACTTAATTAATGAAGCATCATTCTGTTTGCAGAAGAAGGCAGCGTTCAACCAATGTGAAGCATTACACTTAGGAGTGATACTGTTGCTACAACAATTTTGTTCTGATTATCTTCAACCAAGATTCATCTAAAGCATTAAAATTGTGCATTAAAATTGTATCTGGAGTGTCTGATGACCTCTGCTTCTCTCAAAGGACAATGATAAGGTAAGACTGACACCTAATGAAACCAGTTTTTACAGAGTGAATGGTTTTGCTGATAAATGTTGGGGGTGGGAGAGAGGAAGAGCTTATTTTTTCTCTTTGTTATTTTGAAGAAGCTGAAGCATAAAAGAACACTATAAAGAACTAGCAACTGCCCTAGTGAGTGGAAGAGAAAAACCCAGGGAAAATGCCAAGAAATCACAAGTATTCCGCTTAGGCAAACTATCAGTCACTTCTGGCAGCTCAGTCCTTTGTTTGTCCTCATTTTCACTCCGCATGAGGAGCCGCCAGCACACAACCTTTGTCACATGAGGAAAGGTTAAGAGGCGACAGAGGGGCCTGCAGCTGATGAACTGGACTTCTACCTCACCGAGGTTACCACAAGAGGAGAAAACAACCTCAGTGGCCCTGAGTTTGTATGGGAACATGTGCAAGGCACAAAATTATCCCCAAGTCTGGGTGAAAAGGGCACATAAAACAAGCAGGCACATCCGTGCTAGTCATCCTGGTATCACTAACAAACATGTTCATGTTGATTCCTGTTTAAAAGCGAACCTACAAAGCCATCCAGGACACCTGTACCTACCAGCCTTTTTGGGGTAGCTCTTTAGAAACTGATTAATAAATCAGGCAATTGAAAAATTCAATACTGGGGCAATAGGCAATATTTTTTATGTGTCCTTTCTGAATGTAGCTGAATACAAAAAGAAGTTATGGGCTAGTCGCAGCTGCATTTTGCGAGAAGTGAGAACAGGAAAATCCCGTTCTAGAAGGAATTATATGTCTTTCTAGTCAGCTCAGCCAAGTCTAGTCAATTCTCTAAATATCAGTTTAGATAATTCTGTAATCTTAGTTCCAACCAGTGCTTCAAGGGGATACATTTTTAATAGTGTTATGAAGGAGCATGTTAATCTAAACGGTAATAGAACACTGCAGTCAGAACATAACTACAGTATGTTTTTTCCATTATTTGTTTACTCTGCTTTCTAGGCATTTTCATGTACATTCTGTTTAGGACATTACAAATTCAGCCCACTGAACAATACACCAAACAATGTGTGTGATGCATTTGAGTTATGGATACATTATTGAATTTTTAAAATATTAAATAAATACCAAGAAAAATCCCTAAACAAAAAACCAATTCTAAAAATAGGAAAAAAGTATAATTAGAAAAATATGTTAACATTTACTGTATATTTGCCGCTGTCAAATGTAGTCAAAACAGCCACAAAATAAAGTTTAATAGGTAAACTCTAGACTGCTAGTGAATTGAGTCTTTTGCATGTCTCTTTCTACGCTCATTCCTTTCTGTCCATCTCCATTGAAGTATCTGGGGACTAAACTTTTGCAGCCAGACTGTGAATGTGCCTAGTTCTACATCAGGGTACCAGGACCAAGGACCTGTGTATATCTGCACTGGAACCTGCAGCAGGGAGAGCCTCTCCTCGGAGTAGGTAGTTGGAGCAGCCTACATTCACCCAAGCAAACTAACTTGTGGTGGAGGGGCGTCTCAGCCAGTGGGGTCCTCTGTCCCCTCTCCAATGTGGCTACCCCAGACTTTGAAAGAAAGCTGAAAGGAGCCAAAAAAATTCTCCCATGAAAACAGAATAACTAAACATTTTTGGTTGGAGGAGACTTTTAAGAGCAAGTATCTTCACCCCCAAACTATGTCCTTAAGCACTTGTACCTGCCTTTTAAATACCTCCAGGGATGGTGACTCTACCACCGCCGTGGGTAAACATGTTCCCATATTTGATAACCCTTACAGTGAATAAATTCTTTCTAACATCCAGCCTAAACCTCCCACAGTGCAGCTTGCTACCATTTTCTCTGGTACTATGGCTTGTCACTAGGGAGAAGAGGCTGAGCCCCTCCTCTCTCCAACCTCCTGTCAGGTAGTTATAGAAAGCAATAAAGATCTCCTCAGGCTCCTTTCCTCTAGGTTGGACAACCGCAGTTCCCTCAACCTCTCCTCATCACGACTTGTGCTCCAGACTCTTCATGACTGTCATTGCTGTTCTCTGGACAGGCTCTTGCGTTTTTATGTCCTTCTTGTAGGAAGAGGCCCAGAACTGAACACAATATTTGAGGTGCAGCTTCACCAGTGCCAAGTACAGGAGGCCAATCACCTCACTACTCCTGCTGGACACACTCTTTCTGATACAAGCCAGGATGCCCTTGGTCTTACTAGCCACCTGGGAACATTGCTGGACTGTATTCAAGGAGCTTTCCAGCCATTCCAAAGCCTGTAGCCTTCCATGGGTTTGTTATGACCCAAGTGCAGGACCCAACATTTGGCCTTGTTGAACTTCATACCATCAACCTTGTCCCATCGATCCAGGCTGTCTCAATCCTTCTGTAGAGCTGTCTGACCTCTAGCAGACCGACACACCCTCACAGCTTGGTGTCATTTGCAGATTTACTGAGGGTGCACTCAATCTCCTTGTCCAAATCATTGACAAAGTTATTAAAGAGAACAGTCCCAAACACTGACCCCTGGGGAACACCACTTGTGACCGGCCATATTTAACTCCATTCATCACCTCCCTGTGGGCCTGGCCATCTAGCCAGTATTTTTATCCAGTGCAGATAGGACACCCTGTATCTAAGCAGTTTTTTGTTCAGTCAAACACAAAAGCTTTAAATACAGTTAACAGGGAGAAGAAACAGCCAATGCTGTGTTTGGATTGCAGTGCCTGCTCAGCTGTCTGCCCTTCATGCTAATGGGATGAATTTGGGACTGCTATCAGGGGACCGGGAGCAGAAAGCAACCCAGGAGCTCTGCATTGGGACAGCCCCTGGACAAAGAGCTTTCATCACCATCTTTCCAGTGATGGGCAAAGGTTATTTTTTTGCATTAAATCATGAGTAGGGTATTGTAGCTAGTGAGCTGGTTGTAAGCCAATGTGTAAAACAGCTTACTCGGCTGATACCCATGTCTGACTCACAGTGATAGTGCTTGGAATCTGCAAGTAAATAATGCTGACATGTGAATTGTGAGGCTGGAACTTGAGCAGAGCAAAATATTAGGCAGCTGGGCCACAGTCCCATTGTATGCTATAACAGGTACCACAGTGATAACCCCATTTAAGCTCAGTCTTCTAGTGCTGCATGACCACACACCAAGAAACTGCCCACTGTTGGTGCAGAAGATGACTCTGGTGACTGGGATGAGAAGTGACCATGTGACTATTGTGTCAGTCACTCAGTGTGCTCTTCTGCAAGCCTAAGAGAGTTTGACCTAGACCATACAAAATCTAGTGAAATCCTGTAGATGTTCCCATGTGTAGCAAAAAGGAAATTGAACAAGCCCGTAGCTGCTCATGAGACAAGTCAGAGAAGCAGCATTCAGTCTTCAGTTCTGTGGCTGATGCTCTATGCATGGCCTTGTAATAGAGTCATCAAGACACTGCTATATAGTGTGAAACAGTTTCTTAAAATATCTTGCCCTATGCTGGCCACTAAACTAAAGCAGCTTCATCTCACATCTAGATGAATGTCCTGTTGCACACACTCACATTCACTGCCCCTTCAGGAACCAGCAGAGTTCTTTTCCTTCTGCTGTACTACTCTGAAGCTACTGAGAATGCTCCATGGGCTGAGAGGGAGAGATCAAAAGAAACTCTGTTCTACTGAAGAGTCCAATCAAGCGAGTCCTCTGTGTCCAGAAAGGTCCTATCATTAACCCGACGTAGCATGCGTCTGCCACAGTGATTAAACAGTTGTTAAAATATGTGAAACGATTATGCAAATTCAACAGCAATTACCAGCATCCTAGTGTTCAGTGGGCTGAACAGGCTTTAACTGGCTCTCAAAGGCAGGCAAGGCAATGCACACTGCACTGATTTATATCACATCTGCTCGCATGGCCAACACAAGCTAGCCCTTGCGTTTATTTTTATTAGCAGAGGAGGGAAAATAGATGTGCTATGATTTACTGTGGCTAACTCCTGTACTGAAGAGACTAGAGTGATCTGTGCACGGTTCAATCGTTTGTTTTTGGAGGCCACAACAGGGCGGTACAGCTTCTTTTTGCTTCCCACTTGTAAAGTAGAAATAACAGCCGTTCTGAGTCACCACGGGTCTCTTTTCTCTCTGACCTGATTTTCAGGAATACAAACTCTAAACCAGTGTCTGATTGTTTCAACTGCCTTTCTTCTTTACTGCCAGCAGCTTTTATTTAACCTTCCCTCACATGATCTGTTAATGAAGCCCAGCCAGTAACTTTTGAGTTTAAAAATAATTCCTCACATCACTCACCGAGTCTAACCTTATCATGGGAAGTGCTTTCCAGCATGTCAGCCTGCCCTTTAGACACCACTGCTCCAAGAACAGGAGACAAACAAACAGATTTTTCTTTCATGATCTGCAGCTGTTCACAACAGCTTGCAGAAGCACAAGCATTGCACTAAGGCGGTTAAAAGATTTATACTTCTACAAACTTAATTTCTGCTTGTTTCAAAACAGAAATATTGGATAGCTGCTTTATATTAAAAAGTTATTTCAAATATTAAACAGTACATGAAATATACTCTAAATCCTTCTTAGAAATATGTTAAAATACCTTCATTCCACTACTCTAGAGTAGACGGACAGAGAAAAATTAGTCCTGGTCAGAGGAACTTTCCAATGCAGACAGGGTCTGTGATATCTACAGCAATTTTTTTTTAATTAAGAGAGCCAGAAATAGTGACTTCTTTTGGTTATAATTTTTTTTAAAATATCCTGCTTATTATAAGAGAAAAAACACCAGTGTCCTTTAAATTTTAAAGAAATATCAATAAAACGTGGAAATTATACCTGTGAATAAGCTTATTAATACGGTACTTCCCCACAATCTCTCACTCTTTCCCCAGGTTAGCTTTTAACTCAGAAATTACTATCCACCAGAAGTCAGGAGAAGACATTGAGTAAAGAATAAGGAATCAATCAAATCAAGGTTTGAAATTTTAAGTCCATGAGCTACACCATGGTCAAATCTCCAAGTACAACTCCCTGTTTGGCCTCTCTAAAAAGTTAAAGAAAAAAAGAAATCAAGACAACTTATTTTTTTCCAGGCATACCGAAATGACTTCATCAAAAATCATCTCAGGAAAATCATACTGGATTTGGGGAAAATTAACAATGAAGTAGTGGTGATACTAGGACCCTCACCCGGTCTTTCTTGCAAGGCAAGCAACCATTGCATCATTCCCCAGATCCTGTGACCAGGTAAGACATTGAGATGCAAACGAAGTTGCCTTTGCCTTGTGAGCCAGCAGAGAAGCTGGAATGCAGTTTCTTATCTGGCACTTGGGTGAGGAAATTATGGTTCTGGGAGATCACAAGACTGCTGAAAACAAAGAGAGGTCTTAGAAGGGTTGTGCCACTGCTTCTCATCCATCTCACAGGTCTTCAGAAAACCCTATGTTCCCCTGAAGCAGACGCTTCCTTGTCTAACTTCATTCTGATGTAATTAACTTTGTTATGGGTGCTGCACCAGTTTGAATTTCAGTTTTTACTACGAAGAGTCAAAATTTCTTAACGAATTTCTTTAATGAGAAATGGACAATTATAAACTCCAGAGCCACATGGGATCCTTGGTGAGGAATGCCCAGGTTGGGAGGAAGTCTGATTACTTTCTACAAAACTGTAAGGAAGAAAAGAAATTGCTCCTCCTTTTTTGGTAGCCTTTCTACCAGCCATGTTCAAAATCAGTTAGGTAAAAAAATTCAGCAGTTCCCAAAACTTTTCTGAAACTGGCACTAAAAATAAATATAGAAGTGAGTAGCATTTCTTAAGGTAGCAGGGGGATATCTATTCTATGGCTGTTGTTTCTCATCATTGTAGGTGTCTGAAAAAGCAAACCTGTGATTTATTTTTCAAAAAAAAAAAACTTTACTGTAAAATAGAAGGAAAACACCACCATTTTTCTGAAATGAAACCTACTAAACCTACTTTGTAAAGTTTTACTTTCCTAAAAATCCACAAATATGACTCTGGCATGTAAAATGATCTCAGGGGTCTTTGCAACAAACCCGTGCTTTTTCTAAACCGTATCAGTGTTGGGCTGAATAGCAGTACACATGTGACTGGAAATCTATTTATTTATTTGGCAGCTTTTAATAAAAAGTTGGTCAGTGAAATCTTGCTATGAAATACAGTAGCTTGCATTTGAGGGTAGATAACCCTTTAATATTCACCTTGACTAAGACCGTGCTGCTATTTAAGTCCATTCCTAAGACACAGTGTAGTAAGGTAAAATGGTAAAATTAAGATTTAAGCCAGAAGACTTTGACCTGCTATAAATGAACATGATCACAATCACAGCTTTTTAAGTAAGTTGGCTCAGCCTTTTTTACTCCAGGAATAAAGATCCTGAACTTAGTCTTCACAGCAATGCAAAATCTTGCCTAGATGAAATGACCTTCCTTCACTGTTTCGATGAACGGTGTCTTAACAAACCACCTCTTTTTACTTCAGTAAGGATCGTGGCACTTGGGGTACCTTGAGATGGCTGGCCTGTGGGACCTGCTTGTACATTCACTCTTGTCACACTCCAGCATGACACAACTTACTCTCTTTACACTGCACATGTCTTTGAAAGGTCTGCTGTAGCTTTGTGAGTCAACTGCCATTAGAAAGGAGTTTTGCAATCCTGATTTCTGTGTCTTTTTCTGGCAGATACAAGTTGTCCCTTTCCTCTGTGTATCAGGAGAACAAAGAATAAAAAAGGTTTAAAAGAACAAAACACGTTTCAAAAGTCTTGGATTCAAATTATAGAGTGGTTCCAGAGTAGGAAGACTCTGTGTGGAAGATTAGCATCTCCTTGAGGAGATCTTTCCCTGGAGATCAATACTGAGTTCACTCCTCCAACTGCTGTGGAAGTTCTACTGAGAAATGTAGGGCCTCTGTCATGTGATAACTTGTAGGGCCAGATAGCTACGGAGCAATTGGCAATCTTTTGGCTGTCGCAATGGAAACATGAACAGTTGTTAAAAGGTGTTGTTCCTGCACCTTAGAAGAGTGGCATTCCTTCGGCAAACCCACTGGAGTTGTTCACAGAGCTCTTCAAAAGCTGTTTTAGTCAAAGTAATTTGGAAAGTTACTCTCCAAAAAGAAAAGATGTAAATTAATGGATAAACATTTCTTCCTTCAAATTTCTGATCTACAAACTTATTGCAGAAAGCACTGTGGCTACTGTGACTAGCATGGATATCTCCTCTAACTGAGTGGTATGGCTTCAGCTTTTAAGCAGAGACACAGAAGGAGCTGTGGCTGCGGCTGATGTGACTGCAGCAGGGTGTCAGAAGGTTACACAGTTTCATGGAGAATTATTTCTAGCATTATCTGTTCAGTTATTCCCTATACCTGCTGCCAATGGCCCTATGTTCTCTTCAGCAGACCATCAGCACACTGGAATTGCAGTTTGACATGTGAACACATCATGGTGCACAGACAGGTGCAGTAGGAAGGAGCAAACGGAGCAAAAAGACAAGAGCAAAGGGATGTCTAGTAGCTGTATGACATTTTTACCTTGGCTGAAGTCATGAGTACTCTCTGCAGCATGGCCATCGGTCTTCACATTGGCTACTATACCATATAGCTCTCAGAAAGGAATTGTTCATCCAGGGATTGGAGGTAGTCCTAGGCCAGTTTCCTATCGCAAGTTTCTAAATGTCCCTCTTGTGATGACCAGGTCCTGACTCTAGCTGGGCATGCACTTATACATCCAGGATACACCAGGACTCCCAGGCTTCCTTCCCAAAATACCCTGGGGGATTGATGTATCCACAAAACTGTTATGACTCAGAGCAAGCTGAAGTTAACATGCCAGAGGTGAAAGTATTCCTGTCTCCTTCAAGAATTTCAACAAATTCTCAGTTAAGATTTCCCCAGATACAGCAGTTAAATAAACTTCTAGGATGAACTTAGGTAGGGATATATATTGTAAAGAGTGAGCAATCCCAGCTGTGTGAACTTAGCCGGAGTCTGAGCTAAGGGCTTTGAAGCCTGCTTAGAAAGTTTCTCAAGGTCAGCGATGCGCAGGTCTGTGAGAAAGTTGGCACGCAGAAGGAAAACAACGGGTTGTGGAATGAAAACTAACTATCACATGAACAGTGCATGGACAAAAGGTACTTAACCAACAGCAGTAGCTTTTAAGACATATGGACAGATGTGTTGTACCAATCAGCAATGTACATGTATTGCATGGACTGCCCGGCTGTGTATAAAAGGGTTAAGCTGACGCTTAACAAACGGCATTCGCTTGATCATATTGATCATCATGCGACTGTCCATTTTGTACTCCCGGAGAAACTTATCTTCACAGTAAAACAGTGTCTGGCACTTTGTGCATGTGTGTACCTGCTCTAAAAGTATTCCTGAGAAGAGGTAGCACAGAGGTATCACATGCTAGCAGGCCATATGGTAACGTCCCCGTAGAGACTGGACCTTATACCGTCTAGGACAGCCTCATTTTGTCTTGGAGCATGTTAGAGCACATTACAGAGCAGCAGACATGTGATTTATGGTGCAAGACCATCTGTAATTTTGACCTTACCTCCTACCATGCCAGCTAAACATTTTATACTTTTAGAAGAGAAGCCCCTGTCCACAGTTCACTGAGAACACAACCATAGACTTCCAATGTTCAGTTGGTACCAGACTCAATTGTAGAAACAAAGCTAATCCAAATAGGACCAAGAAGTCACATTGCACAGAAAAACGTCAACAAAAAGTTAAGTGAAATCTTTTCAAATCCCATCCAAGTAAAAAAATAAAAAGCACCTCACCAATCCCCCAACCACCTGAGTTAGTGAAACTATATAAAGTTCTGTAATGAAAGTATATCAAGATATACAAGCTCTTCTGAGGTACCTGTGAATTGGTTAGGTAGTTAATAGTTTCATGGTGGAAAGATAGAAATGTATAGTTCAGTGCATGTGGTTTTGTTTTCCTTTACAAATAAGAAAACGTGTAATTTGCCTTAGAAAAGGCTGGTATTTAAACCATTGTTTGAAAACTGGAAGTACAGAAGGCACGGGGATATCAAGCTTAATTTTTCAAACCTACACACACTGCTAATTGTTCAAATCTGTGCAAGATTGCAGTGTGATTGTTGCAGTGTATGTCACACTCTTTTCCTTCTTTTCATATGTTTCTGTGATGGTCAGTCAGCCACTAGCTCTGTAACAACTTAAGGCAAAACAACTTACAGAAACTTCATCCATGAAGTCCACTACAATTTGATAACACAGCTTTACTGAACAAGTAATTAGTGAAAACAGTAATAGTAAATAGAGAATAGTAGTAAATATTTAAATGATGGACAAACTGTTCCTAAAAATCACAATGCACCCAGTGTGCATTTCCTGCACTCCTGCTTTGAAGTCCTTTCCATGTTTTGCATTCCTGCTCAAAGTGGCATGGCTGTACATGTGCAAGCTTCCACCTAAGTAATCAGTTTAACTTTAAAAGACGTTATTTTCTTGGAGGCTTTACAAGGCTTGCTCACGATTACTTACCAATCAAGAAGCACCTACACATCTTTTAGGAATCAGTACACTAACTAGTTCAATGGCAGGAGATATGCATGAACTCTTTGAAATGACCAAACAGCTCCTCCAATTTATCTGTGTATATTTGTCCATGTGGGGCTTACTTGGGCTGAAGACTGCTCATGGGATAATCTGGGCAAGGAAACACATATTGCTTGTTTAAGTGACACATTGTGTGTCTTAAGACATCAAAAAAGGGAGAAGCACGTATCATATGATTTCTTCCCTTTTGCTGTTGTGCAATGGTCTACAAACCCTGTTTATGCCCTGAATACGTGCTCACAAGTTTGGAAGCCAGAGCCATCAGCAATGCTGGCTTTACAAGAATTTAGGGGTAAACCCTGCAGAGGTCTTGCAGTTATCATACTACTGGAGGCACATTCCAGGCTAAAAATCAAGGTCAGTCACGTCTGGTCAGGTGCAGCCCACATCCACCCGTGAATATTTTAACATCTCACGTCGTGCTGCAACTCTGACAACGCTTCCATCAACAAGCTAAAAAGTCACTTGCTCTTTACTGAATGAGTTTTATAATTCAGAAGCAGTAGTAAGTCCTTGTGTCCTGCTCACGCAGGATACAAAACCTACGTCGAGGTTTTTCTTCCCCACCTCCCCCGTGAAGAGTCATTTCGAGTACATTAAGCTCTAACAAAAATGGGAAGGATAGGGAATCCAGTCGAAGAGGTCCCTGCTCACTGCAGGGGAGTCGGACCAGATGACCTTTAAAGGTCCTTTCGAACGCAAAACCAATCTAGGGATCGATCCCCCGCTCTCCTAAGCCCCCTCTCGGCGCAGACCCCAGTCACGGGCCAGGCCCCGGCGGGAGGCGCGGCCAGGCGGGGCGAGGCCCGCGGTGCGGCCAATAGCTGCGGCGGGGCGGGCAGGCCGCGGCGCTATAAGAGGGTCTGCGGGGCTTTCTCAGTCCAGTATCGGGTGTTGGAGACAGGAAGCAGGGTTTTTCGAGGTGAGTGACATTCC
>JAOXOE010000874.1:25495752-25515825 GCA_028565055.1 Phoeniculus purpureus
CGCTCCTGTAGAAATCGCCTCGTCCGGCTGCCGCTGCCTCCCAGGAAGCCGCTGTCCGCCGCGGCGGCGCTCAGGGACGGCGGCGCAGTGGTGGCGGCGCAGTGGCGGGCCGCGGCGGCTGTTGCTGCTGCTGCTGCTGCGGTACCGGGCCGCGCCGCACCATCCTACTGCTTCAGCGCCGCGGTGCTGGTGCCCGCGGGCCGCAGCGCCGGTGGGGCTCCGCGTTTGGCCCCGGCGGGCGGCTGCCTGGCGCTCTCCCCCGGCGTGTGCGCGGCAGCACCGACCTGCAGCCCCTCGGCTCCGGAGATGAGATGAAGAAGGAAAAAAGGACTCTCTCCATTTGGATAAAGAGGAGGAGGGGTGGAGGAGGGGGGGGAGTATGAGAGCGAGGGAGAGGGAGGAAAAAAAAAAAGAGCGCTGAAATCCCGCCCCCGGGGCTGTCAGATGGGTTGGGTTTCTGCGACGCGATTGGCTCGAGCAGGGTAGAAATTACTCAGCAAACATGACTATTATTAGCTGCTTAGCAACAGCTCACCAAAGTAGAGAGACCACCCAAGCTGGTAACCCTTGTGTGTGCATCTCCAGCTTCAGGGGGAGCCTTAAAGAGATCCAGCCTTCTTCGCATGCAATACTTCCATTAAGGAATGCCTTATACACACACACACACACACACCCGCCCTTTCTTCTTCGTTCGCTTTTCAAGAAGAAAATGGTCTCTTTTTTTTTTCCTGTCCTATTTTTTTCCCGTCCGGGATGCTCGCAGACGAGTAGACGCGCGGGATTTTCTCGCGATCGACATTCAGAAATATATTTTTTTCTTTTTTTTTTCTTAAAAAAAAGGAAAAAACGGAGGCAAAGCAGCATTAAACGCTTTCTAAAGCCTTTAAAAGAAAATCCTTTTAGAGGCACCTTGGCCTCAAGCTGCAACAAATACTGGGAGGTCCGAGCTGAATTCCCAGGCATGGAGAAATAATGACAGGGTGGTGGATACTGCGGTAGAAAGTGCCAGATTTTTTTTTTCTCTCTCTTATTTAACTAACGAGGAGACTCAGTTCCTTGCAAGAAAAGCACTCCGTCCAGTTAGTAAAACACAATGAAAACTTAACACTTGAGGGATTTAAAGCCGCGCGGTAGTTAGCCTGTTTCAACTTAGGGCTCGTTCTTCAACTGAAACCTGAGGAAAGCCAATTTTAGTATGTTTTTAGTGTAAAAATCTATGAAATGCAGCCTTGCTCGGCCTCGCTGAACAGTTCCTGAACTATACGCAATTGTTTACTTTTTTGGCACTGCTTCTCCCCGTCTCTGTTCATTGAGAATCAGCCATTAATCGCTGCCGCTACAGCTGCGCTCGCTCCCCCCTGGCCCAGGGCTGCGGGGGTCCCCTCGGGCACACCGACACGGAGCGCCGCGGAAAACTCGCCCCGTTGCGCACCCGACCCGAAATCCGCCGTAGTGGTGATCGGCCCCCATCCCTTAGCTCAGGCGAAAACCAGGTGAGTGTGGGGAGCACCTCGGGCAGCCCGATGAAGTGACCGGTCCGCCGAGCCCTTGTACCACTTACGCCCCTTCAGTGGTCATGGACCACCCATCCTCCCCACCCCGAGCCTCCGGGCACCACCAGCGACCCCCTTCCTTCGCAGAACACGTAGCCCCGACGTGAAACTACTTAGGGGCGTCCGTGGACATGGGCTTTCCGGGTCACAGCCGCACCATGGCAGCGTCCCTTGTCCTGTCCTCGCCATCTCACCTGGAAACCTGCCTCCGTCAGGCTGAAACCCGCACCTGGTTGGAGGCTAAAACCCGCACATTGGTTGCAGTCGGCCACCTTCAATAAAAATTTCTGCTCGAGAAAGTGGCTGTCCATCTCTCTAGGAATTGATATGCCACTGCCCCTGCTCACCCTCACCGGGCATTATGAGGTGGCAGGGCTCGAGGAATGATAAAGAAAGAATGGTGAAGAGGAGGAGAGGAGTTTTGGTTCAGCGTCCCATCAGTCTCCAAGCCTAGGAAGAGTGTCCCTTCACGCACTTCGAGCCCCCAGAGCCTGCCTCCTAGGTTTCACACAATAGCCCAGCGGCCGTCCTCGCTCTTGGTTCCAAAATTCAGCCTGAAGACTCAAATTTAACAAGTGCGGTCTTAATCTCTCCTCTCTCCCTGTGGTCTGGAGGGATTTTTTTTCTTTAAGCATACACAAGAGATGAATTACTACAGGGATCTAATTGACCTTGTTTCTGGTTTGTTGGTTTGTTTTTTTTCTTCTTGAGGAAGAAGTATCAGTGTAAAAGTCTCCACTTGGGTGGTCAAAGCAGTGACTGCCCCCAGTTTGCCTGAGAGCTGATGCTTTCGTGCTACATTCCTCCGATGATGTCGTTCTAAATCAATCTGCCCTTATTTACATTTGTAAGCACTGCTGGCGGTGATATGCATGCCCCGCGGGCTTTTAGGACTTCTTCGGTCTTCAGCAGCTCTCAGGGATCCCAAAGATTTCTTATCTTGGACTTGCTCTCTGGTGAAGGCCTTGGAAGTTGTCTCGTTGCATACAGTGGCTGCAGGCTGCAACCTCTTATACCTGGTCCTCCTGACTCCTGGACAGCCAGGGCTGTTGTACAAGAGTCTCGTGGTTTTGGTCATAGCTGCTTCATTTTGTAATATTCTATTTCTTGCTTATGTCACCTTTGTATTGAGAATCCTGAATACTGCACAGCTACATACTTCCTCCACCCAGAGGAGGGATCATACACAATACAGGTTTACAACGGTAAGAGGCATTTATACTGATTAACACGTTTTACCAGGCTGCTCATTGCCTGTGGACACACTACCAGTTCTGCACCATTCTGTACAGAAACGACACAGGAAAGAACCACTGACATGTTGGCTTCCTTTTATAGGAGCTGAGCATGGCACTAGAAGCACTTTGCAAGAAAATAACCTGATGTTGCCTATCCCCTAAAACTTTTTGTCTCACACGCGTTTTCATCACGCAAGGGCGTAGGGCTGCCTTGTCCCTGAACTCTACATGCACTCCTTCTGATGGCTTCGACATCAGAGGAGACCTCGGGGCAGCACCTTCACTGGGTGAATCCTAAGTCTCTATCGTCAGCATCCGGTTTGCCACTGGGCTGGCGGGGGCTGCGCTCTGGGAATCACTCCTTAGGGCGGGAGCCGGAGCCCGTGGCGCGAAGCGAGCCCTCACCCCCTCCTCAGCCCTGGGAGAAAGGGAACTGCTCGAGCCAACTTGTCAAAATAATGCGGCTAATTACCTCTGATCTCCTTTAATGGAAAGCTGCTCTGCATGCCACAAAGAAGCAAATGAGGAATCTACAGCACCAGTTCAGGAGCGCTGGCATTTTCTTCCAGGGAGTACTGCGGTAAAATGTGCCTCCGGAGAAGCCTTCGAGGTTCCTGTGCTCCTCCCGCGCACCATAGAGCTACCAGGGCAGGACCAGAGCGCCCGGCGAACTGCGGAGGACAGCCGCGGGAGAAGCAGACCCCTCTCTGCAAAAACTCGAGGACATACGAGCCCCAGCAGATATCGTATTCTGCAAGGACTATACAAAATCAAATCACCTTCAAAACAGTTTCTTTACCTGGCAAAATGCCCTGCTGCTTGCAAGACACAGAGAGGGGAAAGTTATACTGAGCAATTTTTAGCCAGTCCAGACAACACCGGGTCTGTGTAAAGATAGAGCTCAAGTCTTGAGTTTGGCAGACGGCAGGACATTAATTTTCATGATCTCTGCTATCGGGTCTTGCTCAAAAAAAAAAAAAAAAGCTGAGCAACACGATCTCTTTGACCCACTGCTGAAGCAACAAATTTATTAGAAATATAGGCGTGAGAAATGAAAAGGAAGTAAAACAATCCAGGCTCATTGTATGTCTTTCTTTCATACTGCTAATCCGGTTTACACATCACGCCTTCATGTCTCAATAGGGCTTTATACACTGTGGCAAAGGCAGAACAAAATAAAAGGTATGTGTGTGTGTGTGTGTGTGAGAGAGTGCATGCATGCGTGTGCATGTGTGCGTGAAATAAGGATAAAAACAGAGAAGCCTGAGACATTTTCATTCAGAGTGGGTTGCCAGTTTTGCATCTTCCAGCTCCTGAAAGCATTTTAAAGGATTCCCCCCCACCCCCCTCACCTTCCTCAGCCCTGACACTACTCAACAATACTACCTCCTGTCCAGATACAGTGTCAGATTATAATCCAGGCACCCAAAGACTTTAATAGCCCTAATCAGAAATTAGATACACCTTTCAGACTGGTGTCGACATGAAGTGGGACCCGCAGATACCCATCTTGGCTCAGATTTTAATTTTAAAACCACCCAATACCACCAGATGTCCTTTCCTTTCCCTTCTTTTGCCTCCTCAAGCGTGCCTAACATAATGGAACTAAGGCAAGGGCCAGCAGGAGATCAACCTCCAGCCTCCAAATCCTTGAAGCAGTGGGACAACACACACAAGACCAATGATAGCAGCACTGAGACACACGGGACACATGATGCCAGGTACCAAACACAGGCAAAGTCTGACACCACAGCCAGAGGCTGAAGCCACTGTTCAGCTATTCCTAAAGCACACCATCGACTATTTCACTGCTGTGGTTAAAGAAAGACTGCCCTTCCTTTTCTGTACAGCTCTGTGTTTTCAGTATCTTCCACTGATTGTGGGCATTCAGTCCGAATTGCAAGGAAGAGTAATAGGCTTCTCAGTATACCTCGTTTAAGAAGTCCTATTTAGCTTTCCCGAGGAGAGAGAAGATGCAAACTGTATCCTCCCTGCATCTCACGTTCCACGGTGCCTAGTCAGTTCCTGCTGGCCAGTGGTTGGACCACAAGCTCACACGGGTGCCGAGATGGCTTGAGTTTGCATTTCTCTGTGGGACCGCACAGAGTCACCGCAGGAGCTACCTCCCGCCATCAGCGAGATCCCCGCTCCGCGCACCTCCGGGAACTCTGGGCCGCGACATTGCCAATACACAGGGATACAGCGGAAGAGGGGCCGAGCAGCCCCCTCCTTCAGGCAGACCCACATGCCCCCGCAAACCGCGCCAGGGTTTCACCGACTCCCCCGGCCTCTCTCCGTCCCCTGCCGCAGCCCGGGGACTGACTGTAGGAAGGCTCCATCTGCCAGCCCCGGGCCGCAGCCACCAGCGGCTCCGACGAGGGCCCGGGCTGCCCCTCTAACATCGCCGCGGTGCCCGGCCCCTGCCCCACGCCCGGCCCCGCCGCGGCCCCCCGGGGCTGCACCTACCATCGTTGCCAGCGCCGGAGTCGCCCGCGGGGACCCGTGCGGGAGGGCTGGGTGTGCCCTCGCTCACTGGCACTGACGGCTTTAATGGGACATCAGTGCTTTCTTCCTCTGTCCTCCTCTTTTTGCCCTTTTCTTCCTTCTCTTTTCTTTGCCCCCCTTTTCTTCCTTCTTTTCTCTTTTCTGTTTCCACTTTTTCTTCCTTTTTTCTTTCCCCCCTTTTATTCTTTCTCTTTTCCTTTCCTCCTTTTCTTTCTATTATCTTTTTCTTTTTTCCCCTTTTCCTTCCTCCCTTCCTCCTTTCCTTCCTCCCTGCCTCCTTTCCTTCCTCCCTGCCTTCCTCCCCTCCTTCCTTCTTTTCCTCCCTCCCTTCTACCTTCTTTTTTTTTTCCACCCCAAAGGAACTGAAAGTGTAAAAAACCAACCCTCCTAAGTTGCAGGCATTCTACGAAGTGTTCGAAAGCCTCACAATTACATGCCTGTTTCTATTAAGCAGCTCCATCGTCCTCCACGTGGGTGGTCTGGCTCTCAATAGGCAGGACCTGACAGGGTCACGTGACCAGCCCTCAATCTGAGGGGTAAAAAAAACTAGGAAGGGAGAGACCCGGTGCCCCGCACCCGGACCCCGCCCCGCTGCTCCCTTCCCCACAGCGCAGCACAGCGCACCGGTCTCCTTGGACCTCCGTCTTAGCTCCTTTCTCTCATCTCGGGTTTCCAAGGAAAGGAGAGTGTGAAAGGTGCCAGGTGGTGGAATCCAGTTTCCTTGTCAAACGAAAATTATAGCTGGATGTATAGGGAGAGGAGAGACAAGCACAGTTTACCCGTGTTTGTTGAGTGCCCTGCATCATACTTGATTTAGTGTGCCTGATCTGAAAGGTTTTTACCTGTCCTACTCAACTTTGCTAGCTATCACTAGAAAATTAGCTTTCAGGTAGTGAAGCACCAAAAGTGCAAGAAAGTCACCTCCAGTGGGTAATATCTGAACACTAGTGGGGAAGAGCGTGGTGATTTTATTTTTCAAAAGCAGTGTGTTCTTGAATTATGACAAACAGCTTATAGGCACTGCAGAAATGTGCTCTTATCTTTTCAGGATCTCATGGTGGCTAAGTATCATTACTGGACCTGATATAACTGATGCCCACTGTTGCTTCTGGATTAAGGGTCACTGAAAGGAATAAACTATGTCTCTTGGAAGACACATTACTCTTTATTCTTTTCTTCCAGCAAGACACATTTTATTTGCTATCAAACTTGGGGTACCCAAAAAGGATTTTGAGAATAAAATATATCCCTCATTGCTGTAGTCTTGTGTCCAAGTTCCACAGGTGTTTGTTTGCCCAGGTATTTGTTTCCCCAGGTATTAGAAAATGTGCTTCACGATTGGGTTCAGAGATTTCACATGAGTTTTTTGGGTGATCTTTAGCAATGTTTTCTCTATATTGATCCTGTTAATGAACCCTACTAGCAGAAAATAATTTATGTCTTACAGTGGTGTTTTCACTATAAATATAAAAAAACATAAGAAAATCTCTCAGGAAACATCTTACTATCAGATTCCTTTAAACAGCCTAACTCAGTGCATATTCTTATCTGCATAAAACTAGGATAGGCATCAAAATAATGAGCAAGAAGGATGTTTCACTTGTAAAAATTGTTATTTTTTCATGTATGACACATAGCCTTGCGTGAATGATAAAGAGTTGAAAGAGCAAGGGAAAAGGCATTTTACAGGCTTTTTGGAGCACATGAAAAACCTGTGTCACTATTTGTGGCCTCACTGTTCAATCACACTGTTATGTTACTGAATCAAAAGACAGACATCAGAGAGTATATAAATGTCATGATTGTAATCCTGCAGTCAGTCATCTCAGTTTCTAACTCTACATATTGGACAGGATAGCATTCAGACTACATACCCTAACCGTGCCAGCACTACCCACAGTACTCTTGTTTAAGCTGATAGGAGTCAGAACAGTAGTGTAAAGCATCAGCAGTTATCCTGCTAGGGAAGAAAAGTGAGGCAAGGCAGTGCAATACATGCATGTGAAGTTTTAGAAAAAGACAACAGACAAACAATAAAAGAATTGGGATGTTACTGCAAGTTACGAAGCATCAGAAAAAAATAGCCAGAGAAATACATGACTTCTAACTTGTTCAACATCAAAAGTATATCAGCAGTAAATACCATGAACTGTCCAGACAGGTGACATGAAGAAAATAAGCAAACACTCAAAAGAAGTATGGAGAATACTTCAGAAGAGGACAGAAGAGGTAACAACAGCATTTTCTCAATTCTTTAAGGCACCTATTTGAACAAAGATATTACATGCTGCTGGAAGATTAAACCAGGAAAGAATTGTTTCATAACAATCCTGTTTTCTACACAATTTTCCTAAGTACCTCTTTCTAGATTCGGCTGGAGGCAGCATGCTGATCATGATGGTGATTCACATGACAATGTTTTTATGCATGATTTTATATAGCAGATAGTTTATTTGGTCTGTAACATTACATTAAATCATTTTTTAGTAATAGTATCTATTAGTAAGTGAAAATTATCCATTACATTTGCATGTTTACACCTAATGGAACTCCTGGGTGAAACACTATTTCTCTATTCAACCTGTACTCTCAAGTAATAATTGTAGTCCATTGACAGTAACCTTTGAAAATAATAATGAGCAAAATTCATCGCCTGGCAAGCATTAACCCTCACACTGTCCTGAACAAGCAGAAAGAACTGTGTGCCTTTGATGGTCAGGAAGTGGCTACAGAAGCATGAAAGATCGGAGGCTTTTGCTGGGTAGTTCCTAGTGACCTCTCTCACACAGCTTCCCACTGCAGACAGGTAGCCCCGCAGTGGCCAGTGCTGCCACATTTACTCTGCTGATAATTACAAATAATCACCTGAAAATTCATTCTGGTTTTTGCTTGGATGTCAGTACTTCACAAGGGAAGTGGAAGGAAGGAATGGAAATTGAGAAAAGCAAGCCAAAGCCAACTTTGCTGTTGAAAACTGGACATCCTCTCTCTAAAAAGTACCAAGGTGCAGCAGCTTACCCTATTTTATTCCCCTTTGCCCCTATACTAATGAAGACATATTTGAATCCAATTCTCTGCTTTCCTTCTGAGGCCATTGTTGAGGGCTATTGTCAGTGAAAACACGAAATGTTTTACCTTACCTCTGTTGGGCTTTGTCAGAAAAAATTATGCTTCTTAATCTTGCAAGTGAACCCAAAAATATCTGCCTGAAATTTAATTACAAAATTAGTAAGACTAGGAACTCTGATGCTGGGAATTAGTCCACCTTCCATAAGGATTCATTGGTGTATTATTTACATAGCTAACTCAATGACTAAGACTAATGGTTTTGTTTCAGAATGTGTCATCAACGATACAAGAACCAACGTCATTATCAAGGATTCCCACCATACTAATGGAAATGTAGAACCAAAAGGAACCTTTTGCAGAAAAAGAGTAAGTGGTCTTCAGGCTGTACTTTCAAGCCATCCCTGGCATGGTATTAGCTCAATACACCTGAGTAAACCCTTAGGCCAGGTTTATTGAGGTAATTAGTGTAGTGCATAAGGCTTCTGGTGTGTTCAGGTAGAAAATGAAGTTGACTTTCAGAAAGAATGCCAGTGACAAAAAGTAAAAGAGAGAGAGGTGATTCTTCTATATGATCTCTTCACCACCAACCTCAAAACTGGTGCTGTGAAATTTCCTATGTATGTACCAGTCGCCTTTTGCTAAACAAGAAATGGTGTGACACCTTGTACCTACTGAAACCATGCTGATAAATGAGGACCTGGGATATATGGTCAGGAGGATATGTCAAAGATTGTTCCAGACTGTGATTGCCCTGTTTCTACTGCAGCATCTCCCAGATCCAGACATCAGTGAGGGAGGGAAAAAGATTTCTCTTCCAAGAGTGACTTAGAATTTGTTGAACAATCCACTGAGAACACCGGATGTAGTGTGCCTGGTAAGTCTTGGGGCTGTGCTAGGGTTTTGCCGAGAGGTGGTTCCTACCTGTCTGCTACATGGAGTTTTATAGGAAGGTTAAGAAATCTGCTTTTCTCCCTGTAGTGATTCCTAGAACACTGGTAGCCAGCAGGAGTGAGGGGATTTCCTATGCCATCCTTTGATATTAACCGTACTTGAATCTACTTTCAAAAGAGAATGATGGTTTTGTTGTGATACTGAGGTCACATGTGCTAGAGATATATCCAAAGGCAGATTTTTAGTCACAGTAACTGCTTAAAGCTGGAAAAACTTGAATACTTGGGAATCTAGGCAAACTTGTGAGTACATGAGTGTTTCCTCAGCTCTGAAAGAGTGAACTTCAAAGTGACTGAATTATATTAATTGCAAATGAGAAGAAAGGTATTTGGGCCTCTGGAGTAGAGAGGTGTTAAGAGGTCTTATCTCTTGAGATAGTTGAGAAACCAGTCATTTATTGCCCAGGGAACACTTGAGTTTTTGGTGGGAGCTGGAGGAGATAACAGAAGAGGGGAAGTATTCCCCAAACCCTGTAATGAATCCAGAATTTCTAGTGTCTGCTTTGGTTATGAGTTTCAGTTGCCAAGTGTGTCTTTTGAAGGGAGTTTTTAATAACAGAAGCTATCCTCCCTCCAGTTGTACAAGATTTTATCTCTACCTACACATCTTCTCATTTTAACAAACTGGTAGCTCAGCTACTGTAAAGTTCTGCATGTCTGATACTGTTTGGAACAGCCTAATTTTCCTCACATCATCTGGTGTGTCCCTTGCTTGTGTGTTCAGGCCCTGAAGCATTAGAATGGGAAGACTAATCTTGGCATTTCATCACAGCTAAATTAGCAGTTGAGTTTTCCTCCAGAGATAAATGCCAGCTATTTGCCTCAGTAACACTATGAAGTTGTGCTTTGCGTGATTTCTTTGCCTTTTCATTCTGTAAAGTACTCTCATGCTCCAGTGGGAGAAAAGCAGCCAGTTAGTCTTCTCTGCAATATTTAATGAGTATGAGTAAAAGTACTGCATTATAAATTTAACCCAAGACACTCTTGTGGTTATTTCCTCTTAAATAACAATGGAAAATCTTTTACTTTGTAAATTAGGGGAGGAATGCATATAGTAACTCTCTCTTGCTTCCTCCAAGAATCATGCATCACAATACACTTTCTAAATTTATTTTGTCAGTCTCATTTTCCTTATTATTGATAGGGTTTAAACTACTAGCAAATAAGTAAACAAAGTCTTAGCACTCGCTATGCTGTTACACTAACACAAAAGTACGTTATAATGCTCTGCTACTAAATCTTTGCTCAGTGTGAAACTCAAGAAAGCATCTGTATTAGTGAAGTTCAATGACATAAGCTATTGAGTATTCCGTACTCATCTGTTACTAATTGTTTGGACAAATAGGCTACGGTTCACTACGCAAAGACACACACATGAATGTTTACATGAATGTTTACATTATACAATGAGTTGTAGTTAGTGGTATTTTGAAAAATGTCCTTGCCTGCAGACCTCCTAAATATCATTAAAGGTACTAATACTAACTGTTTGGACAAATAGGCTACAAGTCACTACTCAAAGACGCACACATGAATGTTTATTTTTAATGTTTACTCATGTTTCTGTATCATTGTTATTGCTACTACTGCCATTGAGCTTAGTTTTGGAAAAAGTTGTTTTCTCCTCTAGGATAGGGTTTGGACCTTCTGCCATTTTGTTAAATGTCTATTTCCCGCTTGCACTGGTAGTAGTGAAAGTTATCCTTCCAGTTCATCGCTGACACATGACTTTTATTTTCTTGTTACAGTGTTCTTGATTTTGGGAAGGACCTAATTTCCTCCACTTTTCAGGTAGCCCTGCAAATAAACAAACAAATAAGAATCTGCCTAAAAGCCTGGGACCTTGTATAAAAAAGCTGAGTGTTTGCATTTTGGCAGAATTATAAACCACCTGTGGTAGTATC
The DNA here is from genome assembly GCA_028565055.1 of Phoeniculus purpureus. Classification (NCBI taxonomy): domain Eukaryota; kingdom Metazoa; phylum Chordata; class Aves; order Bucerotiformes; family Phoeniculidae; genus Phoeniculus; species Phoeniculus purpureus. Next base: position 25,506,972 of record JAOXOE010000874.1, read on the forward strand.
TTTTTGTGCAAGAAATTGTTTGAAAACTGATGCTACGTGATATTTGGACGGAAGAGCTTAGAGAAATGCAGCCTCTTAGAACCGTGGGCTTATTTCCAGCTGCATTGTCTTCACTGACACTTAGTTGCTCTTGAATGAAGTAATGCTATCGATTTATTCAACAGAAGTCTTTCGTCTGTGTGAGTCCTGGTATTAAGAGCTAGTTAAAGAGTTGCTCGTTGCTGTTTTTAAAACTAGTAAAGCTTCTCATTTTGACTGTTCAATGATTATCTAAGAGTCACAATTCAAAATTCATGAACATTCATGAACATGTCTTTTTTCCTTTCCTTCTGTTCTTTGTAAAGCGTATTTTGTGCAAGCCAGGTGCCTTCTATGCTGCCAACACAAGGTCTCTACCTGGAGTGAAGATTCATGAAAAATACCAAATAAAGGGGAGCAACACTCTCAGATCTCCACCTAGCTGCCACTCTAGACTTTTATATTTAGTTTGAATATCCTGTGTTAAACTCATTTGGACTGAGTGCTACAAGGCTAAATTTTAAGCCACCATACAATGAGTTGTAACTTAGCTGTATTTTGAATACTGTCCTTGTCTACTGACCTACTTACTATCATTAAAGCTTCCAACCCATATTTGCTTGGTGTAAGGCTTCAAAAAAATGCCAGAGCATAAAATGAAAGAGAAATGAAAATGCCTTTTGGCACACTACCACAGAGCAGAGCTTTGATTACAGGAAACAAATCCCGCTCTCAAAATGGCATTGTTTTATTATTGCTGACGTTGACTTTACAGTAGTGTGGTTTAGAGTACTGTCAAATCCTTTTGTCAAGAAGTGTTGACAACACTAGAGAAACTGAAGGAATGTTACCTGCGGTGTGACATCAAGAGGAAAAGGTATGCTTTGGTTAGGATTATTGTCATCAGCATCACATGGCTGTGTAGATGAGCATAACTGTGACAGTAGGAATGGGGGAACCAGACCCACCAGATGTACTGAATCCTGTACAGTCCTAGGCATGCTAAGTGTATTTTGACTTGAGATTACAACAAGCTGATATCAAAGTCTGTGCAGCTGCTGTAGATTAAAAAGCCAAAGCCACCCCCAACCCCCCGGCCCCGCCCTGACTTTGTCATTATATCATTAGGAAATACCTCTGGGGAGCAAACAAAAGAATGGTGTCTCATTAGCAGTAGATGTCAGGGAACCACATTTTCTTTGGTTTTGTTGCTTTTTTAAAAGCAATCACCCTCAGCTGTAATGGATTACTTCACCAGGAGGAAAACTAATCCTCCTCTTCATCTGCCAATCAGGGCCAAAGAGTGTTTCAAGAATTCCACAAGATGACACTCTTAGCAAAATAAGAGTAGTTTGGGGAAATCTTTTGCCTTGGTTGCCTTGTGAGGGAGTCGTGATTTACAGGGGTTTCACATTACTCTGGAACTGGTACTGAGGTTTCAGCACCTGCATCATAACAGCAATTCCTTTTTCCTTCTTTCATTGCAGAATATGCTGTTGACCTACAAGCTGAGCAAAACTGCCACGGAAATTATATATGTATCACTAGGGAGTAATTGTTAACTCTTGCTATGTAATAAATGTCTTTATGAAGTGAGGAGTTTTTTTTTAATATGAAAAGTAGGAAGTACACCAACCAAAAATGCATTAGAATTGCAAATTCTGAATACTTCATTTTTTTGCTAACATATACGTTAGCAACCCTTTTGGCTGCTTGAACGATCACATTATTGAATTAGACCAAAAGGAAGCTGTTCTGAATTTTAGTTTTATGATGTTAGTTGGATATGAAGTGAAAAAGAAAACAAAAGGATGAGTGGGGCGTGTAGTCTTCAGAGAACAAGCGACTTTGGTGTCAGTTCCTATACAGTGCTACAAGCTTGGGGAAGAACAGCTGAAGAGGTGTGAGGCAGGAAAGGACCGGGGGGTTGCTAACTGATAGCCCTCTGAACGTGAGTGAGCAGTGTGACCAGGTAGCAGAAATGGCCAACAGCGTCCTGGCCTGCATCAGAAATAGTGTGGCCTAGGGAAGGGATTGTTCCTCTATACTTGGCACTCATGACGCCTCACTTCGAGTAGTGTGTTCAGTTTTGGGCACTCCAATACAGGAAGGGCATTGAGCTGCTGAAGCTTGTCCATAGAAAGGCAACAACGCTGGTGAAGGCCCTGAAGGACAGGTCTTATGAGTTGCTGCTGAGGGAACTGATGCTGAGAAAAGAAGGTTGAGGGAGACCTTATCACCTTTTACAACTAGCTGAAAGAAGGTGGTAGAAAGGTGGGGGTCAGCCTCTTTTCTCAACTAGCAATAGAATTAGAGGAAATTGCCCCAAGTTGTGCCAGGGGACAATCAGATTTGACATCGGAAAAGATTTCCTCACTGAAGGAGTGATCACATATTGGAACAGGCTGCCCAGAGGTGGAGTATCTGTCACTGAATGTGTTCAAAAAACTTGTAGATCTGGAACTTGGAAAGGTGGTATAGAGGGCATGGTGGTTGGACTTGATGATGTTAGAGGCCTCTTCCAACTTTTATGATTCTATGACATAATCTGTACTATGGGCAATGAATTTAAGATCTGGAGAGCTCTTGTGGTAATCTGATGGGCAAAGGTTCTTAAGTGAAAAATGTTTAGTTTTCATGTGTTTGATGAGCAAACTTATTTGAGTTTAGGTAGTAAATTGAAGTGTAGGATAGGGACTATCTTTTAGGATTGTGATGATGCTTGAAAGTGAATTCAGATGAAAGGCTCTGAATTTATGGCATTCCAGGTATTTCTGGTTTACCTGTACATAGTCTCACTGAAGAAAAAAAGAGACCTTGCTCTCTTTTAATTTACATGTTTTTGAGGTGAATTAAGATATCTCACAACACGGTGCTCTTGCCTGAAAATGAACTGGAAGCTGTTTGGGGATAGCTTTCCTACTGTATGTCTAGTCAAGCTTCTTCCATCTATCTGCTTTAAGAGGGTCATGATCCAACACCTTTTAAAGCTTTTATTAAAATCTATTGTTAATCTCAGGGATGAAAAAGACAGACTCCTTCGCTGTCTACCTATTCTTGTGTGACCTCTTCTTTTTGTCACAGTATAAGTAAACCAACCATACGGATGCCGATTTGAAACTTCAACCGCGTTCCTCAGTTTGTAAAACTGAGCTGAAAACCTCATGTGTGAAAGGGTCCTTGTGAGATCCCCAGTGTTCTGAGCGGGCAGACTGTCCTCCATAAACACCTTTGCTTACAGTGTTTAGCTCATTTCCGCTTTGTCCCTGTAGGAACCAGAACATATGACTTTAGGCCAAAAAACCACCCCCAACCAAGACTGAAAAAAATTAAAAAGGAGGAAAACAATGGAATAAAGCAATTACAAATGCTTTCAAACTGCCAGCAACGCCTACTTTGAGCTTGTATTTGTTCTGAAATGATCTCTCCAGCTCTGCTTACAATTTTCGATGTGACACAAGTGAGGGAGAGGGGTAGAGACATCGATTGTTTTCTGTGGTAAAGAAGGCAGTGGATGCCAAGGGCAAAAAGGTGCCAAAATAGAGTAGAGGCTTCTTAGAGATCACATTAGGGATTAGGTCCTAATTTTCAGAGGCTAATAGTGCCAATCAGTGGTTATATTTGGCTAGCACTGGTTGAGTGGTTTTCAATGACTTGCCTCTTCTTAGCACTTCATGAGACTGAGCTGCAGCTTTGTGATGTAAAGGCTACATGTAAAATAACTGCTAGTAAACACAAAGCACTAAGGAAGGAACATTTTTGAAATACTTTAAATACTTTTATTAAGAAAGTTTATCTACAAAAAGGAAAAAAGTGTTTTTTCAGTCTGTGTGGAAGGAGTTCAGGTATAGGAATACTCAGTTGTACGGAAAAACTGTTCATGATGAACAGTATTGCAAGCACTGGGGTTTTTTTCTGTTTAACAACAGTGCCCTTATCTTCTTAGTAAAAGTCTGTATTAAAGCAAATTATGGAAAGGCCTTTCTTATGGTGAGGCTTTAGATGTGGACTTACTATTAAATGCTCAGCCTTCATACTTAGATCTGAACCTACACAGTCAGGCTGCAGTCAGTATTCTTGAAGTGTTGAACCCACTCAATTCAATGTGCCTGATCATTCAAGCTAGCTTGTGCACCATCCAGCATGGGGAGACCCTGAAGCCTACAGAAGGCCTTCAGCTATTCTGGTACTCCATCTAAGCCCTAATAATATGGGGATGACTACCACTTGCAAAGCTTTAGATGGCAAATCTGGACCAGCTTTTGTCAATAATGATTGCAGTTCTGAACTATGCAAAATAGTATTTTTCACCCTCCATTCCCTTAAAATTGCAGTAATGATTGTGTTGTATACAAAATGCTATTCAAACATTGTTAGTGATGTTATAATACATTACTTTTATTCAGAATTAGAAAATGTTGGAAAATTTTTGCTTTATTACTTTAAAAATGAGACTGCATTTAAATCATGGTTTGCACATACTTGAAAGCCAAGAAAGAAGGTTGAAAATTTACATTTAACTTTGGCTCTACCAGGTGGTACGGTGCTCAATAATATGCCTCTAACATTATTTTAATATAGTTTCAGATTATTATTTATTTGTATGTCCACACAGTGGTATGATCATTCTGTATGATGTCTGAATACAAGAATTGAACAGATACTGTGTTGGCTACGATACATCACAACAAGAGGTTTGCATCCTACCAGCAGTGTGTTCTAGAAGATCATCTCACTCATAAAATACAACAGAGCCAATCAGTAGTAATAAAGCTTGAATCCATACCCTGTTATACTCTATTCATGCGTGTCAGCATATGTCTGTCCCAAGCCAAGGGAAGCAAGATAAAATCAACACTGTTCCACTCTGACCCAGGAGTTAGTAGAGTACATACATAGAACATTTTCACTCTTGGATGGCATGACGCTGAAACTAGTAGTTTTGTGACTTAGAAAGACAATCAGAAGGTAAGGAGAATCACCCAAAGAAAAAGTATAGGATGTAGTAATTACAATCCACCAGATCAGGACGAGGAAGTTAGTGAGGTCTTCTACAGACAGCTGACAGCAGCCTCACAGCTACAGGCCATGGTTCTCGTGGGGTGCTTTAACTATCCAGGTATTTGCTGGAAGACCGAGTCAGCCAGCCAGCCACAGTCCAGGAGGTTCCTCCAGTGCATTGGTGACAACTTCCTGGTGCAAATGGTGGAGAAGCCCACTAGGAGAGGGGCGCTGCTGAATCTTCTACTCACCAAAGAGGGTCTGGTTGAAGCAGTGAAGGTTGAGGGCAGCCTTGGTTGCAGTGACCGTGAGATGGTGGAGTTCAGGTGCTTCACAATCCTTGATTAGAACGAGCAGTTGCATACCTAGTTGTATTAGTGTATCAAAATATAAAATTGCGTACAACCTACTTATTTACCATGCAGACAACACGCAACGTAACCTGTGTAAAAGGCGTGTTTGCCTCTGCTTTTCAGAGTCTGTCTCTCCCTAAAACTGAGAAGAAAACCTTCCCTATGTCTCTTTTCTGACTGTTTCAGTGGAGTGAGAAAATGAGCAGTGCATTAGAACATGGAAGCAAAGCAAACAAAAAAATTGTTCTATTCAAACAAGAATCGGGATTTCCCAGATACGCTTCTGCAATACATTGTGAAACATATCTCAAACCTGGTAAAAAACCAGTGGGCAGCCAGACTATTCAATTCTGCGGTTTCCATTTCCTCCAAAAACAAAGTCAAAATCATGCAGTCTTCTGCTTTAAAACACAGAACTGAAGAGCACTTTGTAGGTGTAGCATTAGTTCTGAGGAATCTGTAGATCCATTGTTCATGAAGAATTTTATTATCCTTCCTGCATTCACCTCCCCTTACTTGAGATAGCCTAACTCTGTGTCAAAAACATGACTAGGAAGGCTTATATGCCCTTTTGTAGCAAATCCGTACAGCCAAAATTACTATCACTAATAGCACCCTCTCCAGCTACCAAAGTTGAAGACTACCAGTGGTATGCGTGGTACACGAATCAATAAGAAGTTATAGAAGCTCAAAAAGTATTTTATTGTGATTGCTGCTGTCAATGGGTATTTTACAGGTGTTTAGAAACGTGATGCACACTGCTTGTACCACCTTAGGACCAACCCGCTTTTCGCTCAATGTAAACGTATGCCTGCTTGCAATAAAGTGACATTTGCTTGCATCAAGCTGAGTCCCATCTCAAACACGGCACATGACCATTATTACATAATGTGAATTGAAAAATTCGCACATTTATCACCAAAAATCTCTGTTGAACTGATCTGTTTCTCAAGCAAACCCTCAGGACTAATCCTGTAATTAACTAGTTAGTTATACCTAATCCCTGAGGTGTAACTCTTTGTCCAGGTTACTCTTAAGCACCTCAACTCACTCTTATCCAAAAATTGCCATAATATTTCTTGCTTCCATGTACTTGATCTTCAGTGCTGGTGTCCTGGACCTCTAAAAATACTGTCCCAGCACATCCTGCAAGCTAACACTGGGCTAAAATCTCAAGACCTGACAATTCACATTTTCTATGGGTTGTAAACTTATCCAGATTTGAGCACTGGGCCAGAAAGTCTGTAACCACACTCATTTTCGGACAACATTGCAGAATACAGACATAAAGAGTATAAGCCTGAGAACTTTACTTCCTGACGCTGTCCCAAACCTCTGCTGGCTCTTGTCTGCCTCTAATTTTACATCTACCAACTACTGTTATCTTCCTGACCGTACATTTGAAGTGGAAATTTAAAAAGCAAAGGTTATCTGCTCTAAAAACCTTTCTAATGAGTGATCCATAAAGCTCCTGATGAAGAACAGCAGCTTGTCATTCACTCATTAACTAGTGTGTAAATACACAGAGTGTCACTGCAGGAACTAGGAGCTTGCTGCTTCCAGAATTCCTGTGGTGCTTGCTGGAGGTACAGTATGCTTGCTGATATGTCAACAGAGACACACAGGATAAAATAAAGCAACATAAGCAAGAAAGATGATGAGGGAAGGATGTGTTTTATGTACAGTCAGAGAAAGTCCTCAAAAGTAATTGTGAAATAGTGTGAGAAACCTGACAGAAAAATGTTTATGGTGATTTTTTTTCTGTATTTTCACACAGAAGCTGTTGAGACTTTCCTAAGTCATTCATGTCTGCTGGGTGCAAAGTACCAGTATTTGAAGACGTCACACACTTAGCATGTGATTAGTTACAAGATGCCAAGTGGATTTAGAGCATTTGAGAACTCACAGTTAATTTGGGAGTATGGCATAACATAAGCAAACTGTGTATACCAGGAATTTAGTCAGGTTCTGGTGCGCTCAGAAACTGCTGCTTCTTTTCCTTTCCCTTTTCTTCCAACATACTGCTGTAGGGGGATGGCATGTTTTGTGCCTGTGCAGTATCACAGGATGTCGTTACATTTGACTACTCAAGTTGCACAATGGCCACAGAAATTAGGCACAGCACTTGTCTATCTCCTATTAGTCTGCTGACTCGTATTTTGCTGACCACAGAACTTCACAGTAGGTGTACTACCTGTCCCAGGATTTATAGGTGTGCCTGAATGCCAGCTCACTTCAGATCTGACTAATTTTTCTGTATCAGTCTACATGGGGTATGGAAGGGTTTTAGAAGTTAATAAGTCCAGAGGAAACAGGCAGGCTCAAGGAATTACTTTGTGAATGTAACACTACTTTAATCATTCCATTTCAGCACTCTTTTATAACACTCATTTTCTTGTCAAGGAGTCTGAAAGAATTTAATCAATGTGTATTTCTGGTCCTGTTTAGGGAGCCATTCAGCCAGTGATGAATGTCAAAACACTAACGCACTAACCACAAAGAGAATACTCCAAAGAGAAAGCAAGAACTACATGTGAAAACATTTTTTTCTCTAAGATTGACTTGGTCAAGAGACTAAATTTTTTAGAGGTATATAAGAAAACAAAATTAAAACAAATATTAACAAAAAATTGCCCCAAAACTCAAAGTAGCTTCTGATTTTACAATGTATTACAGGCTTGTTAACACAAATTTCTGCTTTATTAGACGATTTGCTAATCTTGAGGAAAATGAAAAAGGTGTTTATTTCTTCAGTTACCATCTAAATCAACCCTTATACATCTTTTCACTTGTCTAACTGTATCATTCTGGGAAACTTCTTGCTTACGAGGCATGAGAGTATTCTCAATATGAAAAGGAAATAACTGATCCCAAAGCAATCAAAATACCAAATACCAACAAATACCAGTGGGTTGATTGTGTTCTCCACACTAAGGGCATGGTTCACACATGCCTGTTTTTTAGTGTTAGAGTCAAATGAGAGGCTTCTGCCAGCTCAGTTTTTACCTCCTCAGTGGAGTCAGTGGAAGTTACAAGCAGAAGTAACCAGGGAATGTACTGAGATCAAAAACACTGTCTTTTAAGGGTCATTTCTATTGTGATTTATTCACACACCCAGTTCATCATATGGTACCACAAACAGTAGTACCAGCATTACCCATCCCAGGTGGGAGGGAGGGGGAGGAACTGCTCTGGGTGCCAGAGGAAACATGTGTGCAAGTGTGCCCAGCGCAAAGTAATCTTTGGTCCTTTTGAAGTTCCAGAACAGTGTTAAGGGCCAGTGGAGTTTCTTTAAACAAAACATACCAAGGGACACTGCTCCTCTGCTGCAGTGTGTTAGGAGTCAGAGCATGCACCTTTGCAAGACTGTTACTGTCTGGAAGAGAGGTTTTTAAAGATGAACGCAGAGTCCTATACCCAGAACAGGAATGCTTTCCCAAATACTAAGTGTGATACATGGCTGTTGATCATGGCAGCTACAT
>JAOXOE010000874.1:25515835-25526638 GCA_028565055.1 Phoeniculus purpureus
CATTTTTTTATGCATTTGCAGACATAATATAATAAGCATAAAGTAAACATGCATCACTCTTTTGGCTCAGCATTCGTGACTATTCTCATTGCAGTTGTAGAGCTGCAAAGTGGTGCCTGGTTTTCTCTTGCAGACACCTCTAGAGTAATTTCCTTAGGAAGCAAGCTCACTCTCTCCCAATGGAAGGACTTTCAGAATATGGGGGAAGTCCTTTCAGTGCCAGGCCCTGAAGACAGGGCTGGAGTTCATGCACATATTAATTAATTCATTAATTATTTAAAACCACCAAGGTATTGCTCTGTTAACAACTTGTCAGCTCATGAGTTCTTTTAAAACATGGCTCCTAATCAGCATACACAGTGTTGTTTTGTTAATAGTCTCCGATTAACAGGCATTATAAAAATACAAATAGCGGGAATGGAAAAGTCATTAAAGTGTGGCTTTTGGCTTCTTTCAATCAGGTGAAATAAATGGGTTATATTGCCACTCTTATTATCGATATGAGACATGAGGCAGATTAAAACAACATATGTTTTCAGTACTGAATCCTGACTTGAGATGTGCGTGGATAGGGGTTCAAATACAGAGTAAATATACTGTCAGTTGGGGAAAATGACAGCTCATTCAACAACCCTCTTCCTCTACATCACAAAAACCAGGGTACACCATGTCCCGAGGACTATGCAAACTGTGATCTGGGTGCTGCAGGAAAGACATAAACTGAGTTGTGAAGACCAGAATAATCATTCCATTCCTCTACATATTTTAGTTCCTTCTATTTAAGTAGCCTTCTTTTTTCCTGAAAGCAGGAGTAAACGGCAGTGTGCCACCTTAAGAGCACTTATTTACACAATGATTTATGTCTGCAGCTACTGTGGGAGGTCAATGCTTCATTCAGGTCAGTACTGCTACCGTAACCACAGAGCCACTTGCACACAACTGCACTGCTTGATAGGTTTATTGTAAGAGGGGAAGTGTGCTGAGGGGGAGTGTCTCTTGTTTTGTGTCCTCCTGACGCTGGTCCTTCTTCTGCTTCTGCGGGCTGATTTCCCATTTATTGTGACCACTGTACATTTGCTGGATTGGGTATAAGTTTGCATACCTTATTTTGGCATTAGTTTTGCTGTTGAATTAAATATATTTTAATTTTAATGGATGGGTCTCCTTTTCCTGATTCTCCTTCATTGCTGGGTAGGAGTCATAGGGTGATAGAGCAACTGCTATGTCACTGCTCTATAGTTTATCCTTGGATATGGGTTAAACACAGACACCAAAGTAGTCTGGAAATAGGTGATTAAACACAGTGCTGTCTTTCACGACAGCTGCAAGACATCTGGGGATATTAATGTAGGAAAGTAGAAACGGGGAGGAGAAAGCAAACCTTTCCCAGACCACAGTGCACCACCTCAAAGACAGTAATGCTTGTGGGAATTCGGATGACCTCAGATGTGATTTGGTAACTACATGAAATTCAAAGGATTTGTCTCAGAGAAGCAACTTCAAATGAGTAAGTTTAGGAGAATCTGAGTCTTAAAAAAAGAGCAGAGATGGTAAAGTCAGGGCAATACAAATAACACATAACTATGTCACCACACTCTCAAGACTTACACCTTAAAAAACGCTTCCAGGCTTAACCACAGAGAAAGCAAGATAAAACACATAGAAGTGTTGCTTCTAGAGGTTAAGGATTGCCAGCTGTCAGCTAGTCTGGTGGCAACACCTGACCCAAATTCAGACGTTAAGCCTCCAGATAAAAAAGGTCAAAAGAGAAGATGTAATGCAATTTGCTGTCAGAACACACAACTAGGGAAGAGCTCTCCTGTTGCTACCTCATCTCACAGATAAGTTGCCTGGCTGCAAGTGGCAAGGGTAATAGAATAAAAAGTAGAACAAATTCTGCTCTGAAACTGAGTGGGAGCTTTCTGCACTACAACAAATATAAGCTGATTCTGGGGACTGAAATTATTCTAGCCCTATTCATGTATAGTCTTTTCTTGCCCGTGATCTCTTTCTTGATGTCTAGCTCTCTTTAGCATTTCTTTGCTACCCAGCTTTTGCTACAGTATACCCGTAAAATAAAGTCTACTGAAAGTTTGTAGCCAGATCAAAATTGTGAGAAAAAAAAAGTTTCTTCAACAATATTGTGTCACTTTTCTAGCCCCGAGTTTACTGCTCCCTAAATTCATAAACGATATATAACTTCATTACTCTTACTAGAATAAGGGTGTCTAGGCTGTCAGCTTAGCTGATGAGCATGTACATACATCACTGCAGGTCCGGTTAGAGAGGTAAGCAAAACCAGGACACAGAGACTTTAAGTTTCTTCAGGCAAAGCATCCTCTTAACAGGCAAACCATCTAGTCACTATATGCCATTTAGTCTGCACACACACTTTTGTCAGGTTTGGTGTCTCCTGATTTTCATGGGGAAAAATGGAGAAGCCTACCTTCCTAACTGAGAACACTAACTCCATACCCCCTTTCTACCTGCTTGTATCAGATTACTGGTACAATTGTAAGCTTGCAGCCGCACAAGTCAACAAGCTGCATAGATAATGACTTCCTAGCAGTGGGCTAGGTAAATATGTAATTGAAAAAAATATGCTACAAAGAAGTACTTTATTAACAATGGTTGCTTTTATCCATGGAATGATATTTTTGGGGAGAAGAAAATCAGTGTTATACTGACCTGTTGAGATCTTTAAAAAGATTTTGAAATTTCAAGGCTTCAGAATCCTTGTGCTAACGGAATATCTCAGGTTTGTATTCCCAAAATTTACAAAGTTCATATACACTGTTTTATTTAACGTTTTTGATATTTTAACCTAAGCTATTCAACCACAGCCTAGCTTTGACACTCCATACTGAATAAAATATAGAAACAATTATGTAAGTATATGTAAAAATATATACAAGTATGAAAAATTAAAAGTACTAAACAGCAAATACTGCTCTCAGAAAAATGCAATTATTAAAATATAAACCAAATAACTATAGAATTTATAATATGACCCTTAACTAGATTTTTAAGCTTAAACTTTGAAAATGTTTATATTTTTAATTACTTATATGTTTTATATATATTAAATGTATATTAAATATATAGCAATTGAATGAATTAATTATTTTTCCTGGTTTGTTTTTCAAGGTTCTGATTTATGGAACTATGTTTCTTTAGAAGCCTTTACAGTCTTAAGCAGGATGAAATAACACAGTACTATTTGAAAGGAATAAACTACAGTGAGGAAGTAACTTGTAGAACAGCAGCATTTCAGTGTGAAATTGCCAACAAATTTGCTGCCTAATGCCTATATATAATTAAAGCAGCCTGCGAGCATAACAGAGAATGTCACTTCTGTGCTTTTGAAGATGGTCCAGTATGCATTCCACATGGACTCTGTGTGTGGTCTTTTCATGGTCAGAAAACAATATTCTTCTCATGTTTTCTGTGGTAGTCTTAGTTGGCTGTGTACTCCATCCAAATGCTGAAGAGCAATTTGCTCGTGTATTCACAATGAAACCCTACAGTGTCCAGCGTTGCATGTAATAAATGCTCTACACTTGGTATTGTTCTGTAACTGACTGTGAAAGGTCTGTAGATGAGCTTGTCATATGCAAGCACTAGTTGTTAGTTAACATTAGTTAACTTTAGTGGGCTTATTTTGGCTTTGGGGAAAAGCAGGTTAGTAGTGATTTACATTTTTATACATGTGCTCTAAAGACCATATTTGTGCTGTGTTAAAATGGTTTGTCATTAACTCTTTCAGTCTATTTAAAAAAAAAAAAAAAGGTTATGAGAAGAGCCAAGGAGGGTTAACAGGAGGTTCTACACCCCCAAAGAAGGAATAGAAGAGCTTAAGAACTTTGTTAAGACAGGAACAATTTCTAGAGTGCTTAAATAGGGATCTTGGAAGTTTGTATAATGTGGGACTTTACAGTATCTTTAGATGACCTTTAAAGCTTTGGTGAAAGGCTCTTTAGTCAGGGGAGTCTCAGTTTAAAACTCTTTTCTCCTTTCCCCACTACTCCGTGCCTTCAACATGGAATGTAATTTTGTTAAAAAAGAATACAAGAAAACTGCAAGCAGAAACAGCTTTTCACTAAATATGGAACACAAACTGAGAGCTATGCACTTCTCCTGTCTTCAGGAGGCCTGAATTTTCATTGTTCACTAGCCTAACTAGTACCCAGTTTCAGCCACAGCTTCCCTTACAGAGAGAGAAAGGAGTGGAGGAATGGAAAGATGTTTGAAGGTGCAGCTCTGGCCTTTCTGTGCAGTCAAGACAGAGAGTTATAGCTGACTATTCATAACTGGAGACTGGTTCATCCCTGATTTATACAAGCTGTTCCCTTCAATGAAACAGGAAGAAGCCAGTACAATAGAGGATTTTTCTGAGTGAAGAAACAGAGAAGGACTTAGCATCGCTAGGCAGTAAACTGCTGTTATTCTGAAAGACATTATGAAACAGTTTGTGGTTCTAAGATTAATTTTAACTCAAGCTTCAAACCCGAGCAGTTGCCAATGACAGATTCTCAACCTCTCAGTCACAAAATGGGTGACAAATGGAGTACAAAAAACCCTTTTACAAACAGCTGCCCTCCAGCTCAGCTATGCCATAGTACTCAGGGGTTAAGTCTGCAAAGGCTCCTGAGGCTTCTTGCACCAGTGCTGAACACTACATACTCAGATAACATAGGATTTTTTAGGGCTTACAGATTTGTAGAGCTTGAATTGCCAGTCCGTCGTAAAAAAAGCATAGGATGCAGCTCATTCCGCTACCTTTTTGGCAGCTGGACATATTATTCCAGGTTTTCAGTCAGCGGAAAAAAAGAAAACCATTTGCAGTGAAGACACAAGAAAATTGTAATACATCTTTTTTATGAGGTCTTTGGCTGTAGTCCTAACTGTAGCTGTAGCGTGGGTGAATGTTGTACCAATAAACTTGTCCACTTCCTCAAGAAAAAGACGACAGGTAAACTGCCTTAGAATGATTTTCAAGAATATTCTGACCATGGCAAACCACCAATTCTCTCAAACGCAGTTTTACAAACATGGCACAACTGTTAATCTGATTAATAATCTATTCTTAGAAAGTAACAGTAAAAAGTCTTGTAGATGTGTAACCTACAATTGTTATGCACATTTTTTTGCATGACAAACTTCTCCCTGTCCCTAACTGCAGTCTTGCTCTTGGCTCTTCTTGGTTTGTCTATTGTATTACAATTATTTTTTGGTGTAATGGGCAGAGTCTGTAGTGACTTGGCAATGCTTTCCCACATTCCTGGTATCCAGAGAAAGCTACCTTTAAACTTGGGAATAACCTGAAAAGAATACAGTACCATTGCAACTGTAGGTGCTTCATCTTCATTTCCTTCCTCCTCCAAATTCTTTTGGTAGGGAAAAAATAAAATGACTGAATGACAACTAAGTACCAGCTAGATTCCTTGTCCATATTTACTTACAGTAGGATTTTTAAACGGTGCTGGATCTGAGTATGAAATTCTGTTCTAAAGTGATAATTTATTAGCAAATTGATACATGAGAGCAAATTTTCTGGAAAAAGAGAGCTGGTTTTGTACAACTCGCTTGTCTGCCTACAGCTAAGCTCTATGCTAGAGCAAGGTCGCCAGCTCTGCAGAGAACTACTTGGGCAAGAACCTGTGTAGATTTGTAAACTAACGATCATAAATCTCACTCTGTGCTGGAATGACTTTCTTTGTAAATCCTTAAGACAATACCTAGGTGCACCTCTAGTGACAGTGCAGCTTACACAGAGCTATGAGAGAAGTGAAGGCTGGTTCAGCACAGTCTCTTGTTTTGCTGGCTGGTTAGGTTTCTTCGCATCCAGGCTTTTGAGAAGTACGTCTCTGATCTGACCCTGAGGGACCACAGGTTAAGTCTCTAAGATGAATGATTGATACAATAAAGGTCATAAAGTCTTTTGTCTTGAAAGTGGTGATTTGAATGGTAAGGCCCAAAGCAGTAATAAAAACTGTAACAAACACATAATAAAATCCTTTTAACTGTATAGACTCCTAGGAAAAAGATAATAGTTTTGTTTCTCTTCCTACTTGATATATATATGTGTGTGTGTGTGTGTGCGTGTATACACATGAATACACATAACGTGTGTAAATGTGTGTGTGTGTATGGATAGCACGCAAAGATACGTGAATAAATGTGTGTCAATGTCAAACATATATAGCCTTTAAGAAAACAATGTTTTAACTTGGGCTGGGTTCCTAATTCCTGTTGCAGTCCAGCGTCTGAGGTTATAACTGAGGGATGCTGTAATAACAGTGTCAGAATGACCAGTATTTAACAAATACCATCTCCACCAGCTATTTCTTCCATACTAAAATGAAAGATACTGTGTCAGGGCCACCCTGGTTTTATTTAACTCAGAAAAACAGGGACTGAAAGTGACTCTGACGTTGTGAGCATAAACCTTCTTTGTTGTGTATATGTGTGTTAGCATGTCATCTTTTGGGATAATCATCTAAATGTGGTGCCTATGGAGATGCAGCTGAATGAATCCTTGTGCTCCTGGGTGGTCAGCCTATAATTTAAAGATTCAGTGGCCTCATGAAGATAGCCACAAATGGAACAGTAACCATAATTACAAGAGGCTGTTCCACTAATCCAGGGTTAACAAATATTAGTTAAAGGTAAATAAGCCTTACCCAAGCATTTCCTGGAGGCGTATGAGGCTTGTATTTCCATTTGTTGCAGCTTCCTCTCTTCTTTAGAGAGGGGATACAAGAAAATCAAAACTATTTTGTCATCTAATTTTATTTCAACTGTTAGTAATCACAAGGTCTTTCAAGTTGGATTTTCCTTTTTTTTCATAAAAGAGAAAACTACCACTTTTTCTTTATTATACCCAGAAATAGTGTGGTTCTTTTCCAGGCTGAGCTTTTCTTAAGAACTGCATTTGCTTTTTATTATTGCTTATCTTTTTTTCTAATCTCCAGTGTTTATAGAAGGGGAAAAAAGTCTTTTACAATTTAGCACCAATTAAAAAATTAATTCTGAAGGACTGATTTCCCTTTGTAGGAAATGGAGCATTTGCTTTATTTTCAGCATACTTTCACACACTCATTCTTGCTTTTTCTGCGAAGTATCTGAGCTGTAACAGTGCTTCGAGGTACAATTGCACCCGCTTTCTTTTAGGTGACAAGCTGTTGTCCAGCGTTGATGGAACTAAAGCAAGCCTGAATACACAGCAATGAGGAATACAGGAATTGTATTACTACCCCAGCAGGCTAGTCACATAACTGCTGTAATCTACTTACTTACTGGTAAAAGTCTCTACATAGCTCCTAAGTGGATAGTGATTGCTTTCAGAATCTAAGAATTGAGATTTATTCCTTTATTTTTTATGCTGTTTAATGTAACTCTGGATGTTCTCATTACCCATACAAATGTATAATCCTGTCTAAACCCCACTAAGCTCCCAGCCGCACACGCAGTTGGTATTCTGCCACATTGCTTGTACCACCAAGGAGCTATGCAATTGTGCAGCAGGAATAGAGAAACAAAGATTTTGCCCCTAAAAAGCATCTAAAGGGGTGTAATTCACTGAAAGTAGTCAGTTGTTTAGGTTTTATCTCTTAAACTTATAAACATTAAAAATGTTGATATAAACTGTGTATGCTAAAGATAAGTCTATTTAATACACTCTCTATTTTTCTTAACATAGACAAAGCCTTTGTTCATAGAAGACTATAGGAAGAGGCCGTAGAGGAGATGCTGCAGGTGGAAAAAGCAGGCAAAACCTTAAGATCCAGCATTTGTCCAACAAGTCTGAGAAGAAGTAGGGCAGTCTAACCTAAATACAAGTTAGGTAATTAGTTTTAGTTAACTGTGCTGCTTAATTAGAACACCTGAGCAAGAAAGGATGTCGAGTGAGCAAGGGATGCATCCGCCAAGCACATACAGAATGTAGGACAGTAGAAAGATATAGGGGAGAAAGAATGCAATGTGCAATGGGGAAGGAGAAGCAGGGGGATTGTAAGGTGCCACAAAACCAGTACTTCTCTTGAGTGTGTGTCCTTTTTGCAGTAAAACTGTAAGATTTATAGACCTCATTTAGGAGACTAGAGTGAAATCATGGTTGTGAAAAATTTTCTGTTACTGGTATGTGGATGTTTTCATCTACCGTTATTCACTTTGGTTGAGTGTTAATAACTTCATCCACTTCCTTTGTATCAGATGACTTACAATGCTGGAAGATGTAGGGAGCGTTTTTGTTGGCACAGCTTCGGGATCCATGTAGAATGTGGTATGTCTGTATGACTTATTTGGATGGTAGGTTCAGAGGTGTGATCTGTTCCTCTGGACATAAATGCTTGTTATGCTAAAACCATCTTTAGGCTGTGGTAGCAGATACTCCATATGTTCCTCTGAAAACAAAGACAGGGGCTTTTGAAAGCTTAACTGCATACTGTGGATTTCAGAGATATTTAATTGAATTCTGGAAGTAAATACATTGGCCTGTGCATTTTGTGAGCATTTGTCTTTCTCCCTTACTTAATTTCCTGTTTTTCTTAGGATTTAAAGGAGAAAGTTTTCAAAAGCAGCTTCACCTTTGTGGTGTAAATATTCCTTCAGAGTAGGTAAAAAAAAGGAGAAAATCCCAAACAAACAGTGGCAAAACACTCCCTCTTCTGTTCACCGCTGAGATACTGAAGATGGGATCCATTACTCATGAAGGAAATACGCCTTTTCTGGACAGGTCAGAATAGATATTGCAGTTGTAGGATGACACGTTTTACGTTCTGTGTGATCAGCATCTGAACATAGGGGCTTGCATCCATTTCCTTCTAGAGTCCATGTTAAAAATTGTAGAATAAGTCTTAGAAGGAATTATTCTTAAGAGGATGACAAAGGACTTGGAAGACACTAGAAGAAACTGGGAAAACTTTCTGGTGGAAATGTTGATGGCATACTAGAACAGAATGAAATAAGTAGTCTATGACTCCCCTAGCAATGGAGAGGCAATACTCATCCTATGTTGACCCTGGCTAAGAAGGTGCTCTAAAAGATATTTTGTGGTGCCTTACAGGTACACAAGATGTACAGTAGTGAGGTACAAGTAGAGCGTTTTCCACACTTTGTGAAAAATATAAATGAAAAAATACTGTAAAGTTTTTAGGATGGTTTTTCTGCTACTGACCTTTAGCTACCTTCCCAGGCTCCATAGCTGCAGCAATGCTGCTTGAACCATTAGAGTAAGTATACCATTGAGTTTTCTGTTGAAATATCAGAAAGTCAGATGACCGCATGTAGATGATGGTCTGGTTGCAACTGAACTTCTAGAGGTCTTTCTGTTATGATTTAAATGTCTATAAACAGCACCTGTGTCAGTAGTTTCATTATTTCTGATGTGACAGAATTTAAAGATATGGACAAATAACCTCTGTTCTCTGAAAATAACATTAACAACCATTTTAAACACAGAAGTTGAAGGGGCATAATGAGCATGCCAGAAGTGTATGGACTTGTTTAGTGGCTAGTCTTTATGACAGATTTTAAAAAGTCGTTTTAGTCAGGCATTCTTTATTTGGTCACGTGAGTTTTCTGAAGAGTGTAGATGAAATCAAACACTTGAACATGCTGAGTGTTTCCAGCAGTGGATATGGGGCTTCACTTAAAGACTAGTCACTTATTTAGGGTTCTCAAAAGCGCTGACAGTGACACAGCCAGGGTGGACGTGTAGATTGCAAACTGTTTAATCTCTGCACTGTTCAGTATACACATGCCTGTCCGTGAGTTCCGTGCTTGGGTGCACAGAAGTCGTATGAGGCTTGAGTGGTTCAGCTCTACGAAAAGACAAGTTAACATGCCCCTCTCTGTCTCTTCCAGTGGTACTGGACATCTGAGAGGTTTGTTGGTTTAGTTTGCATTTGAAAAATTATGGCCACAAAAAAGAAGGAGCCAAATGGCAGTTTCACTTAATGTCTCTGGTAAACATGGGTGCTTCTTTGTTATGTTGCTATTTAGGTACCATTCTTCCTGTGGGAAGAGGAGCTCTTGGTGGACTGGTACCAAGGATGGGTTGACCTTAGAGCAAGGCTGGAGGACCTGTCACCACATTTTTTCTCTCAAGAATCACCATTTTGGGACCATGCAATGATCTCTCTTGGTAGACTGTAAAACAGCAGCAGGAAGGATAACGGTCTCCTTCAAGTATCCTTTTGATGGCAAAATATTGTTAGTAGTTAAATCACAGAATCACAGAAGAGGCCTGTAAGGTCATCAAGTCCAATCTTTGACCCAGCACTGCTAGGTCACCACTAAACCATGTCGCTATCTCAATAAGGTCCTGAACATAAAGAAATGAAGATACTGAGAATGACAGAGCACTGAAACAGGCTGCCCAGACAGGCTGTGGAGTCGTCTTCTCTAGGGGAATTGAAAACTGCCTGATACAACCCCGCATAACATGCTGTAGGCCATCCCACTTTAGCTTTATTTCTCCTTTATCCCTTTTTTAAACAGAAATAATTCAGAATTTTGAAAACTGGAAGGCCCTCTGAGTTTCTTATGCTCCTCCATACACAAAGGATGTGTGCTAGAACATAGAAAGCTCCACCTCAACGTGGAGAAATTTGTTTACTGTGAGAGTAACAAAGAACTGGAACAGGCTGCCCAGAGATGGATTCATGAAGGGCAAGTCCTGTTTAACCAACCTGATCTCCTTCTATGATCAGGTGACCGGCCTAGTGGATGAGGGAAAAGCGGTGGATGTTGTCTACCTGGACTTCAGGAAGGCATTTGACACCGTTTCCCACAGCATTC
>JAOXOE010000874.1:25526738-25569994 GCA_028565055.1 Phoeniculus purpureus
GGAAGCAGCACCAATCCATTGAGAACTCCCAGAATTGTTAAGATTGCCAAAACAGCGAAGAAATATCTGAAATAGGGTTTGACATGTTTGGGGGAGAGAACAGCCAAAAATAATGTTAGAAAGAAGAAATTACAAATTACTACTGATGTTAAAATAACAAGCACAGTAAATTAAGTCCAAAATATTACTAAAATTTTACGGAATAGTTATATCACTTTCCATAGATAGATACAGGGAATTTTACCTTTTGAATTAGAGAAGCTACATTCCACAAGCCAAAGTGTTAGTTGATAAAGAAAGAAAAAAATTACATTTGTTAATTTCCTAGAATCTGAAACCATGTAATGTTATTTATGAATCTGTTACACAAACACAAAAATATGGAATGTGCAGTGAATAGCTGAATGGACTGAAAGCACAAATACAATGAAAAGGGGCCCCCATTAGTGAAAACCCAGCAGAAGCAAACAAATGAAGTGAAGGGTGTAGAATTTAAACAATTTAGCCTGGAAGGAAAAGAAGTCCTCTTCTCCCAGCAGCTAATCCACTGTGAAATGCTTCTGCATCTCACAGCAGAACCTCTAATTAAATCTCCAGTGTATCAGGTAAAGGTTTCCCTTGCTGTTCGTTAATCACAACTTTCTGCCTAGAATTCTGTGAGTTCCAGTTTTACCAAATAGTTCAAACTGCAGCCTTTTCATAACACAGGAACCTGTTTTCTGCAAAGAAAACACTGCCCATTCTATAGTAAGCTTCAGCATTGTACTCCACAATGGCAGAGATGCATTGCAGGCTAATCTTTTGTTGAACAATTTAGCATCTCTGAATACTCTTGTTTTGCGTCAGCCAATTCAAACATAAAGGCTGAAGTACTATGGAAGAAGAGGAAAGCACACAAGCGGTTGTCCTTTCCCACAACTAAGGGCTAAGGTCTGGGATCCTTCATGAATACCAAGGTAAACCTGTCAGTGAAAGGAAAGCCTTGCTAGTTGGTATTCGGCACAGCTGGGGCTCAGACTAAACTCAGGATGGCAAGTTTGCCGCTAATGGGTGTACTGATTACACTGTCTAGCTGGCAACAAACTTTACAACCTCCGTGTTTCCACATCTGATCAAACGTATCAGACTCCTGTAAAACTACAAATATCCTGCTATTGTAAACATTTAAGAATTTCTGATCTGCATTAGCAACAAAAGTCAGCAAGCAAATCTACTAACATAAACCACCAGAACTTTATACTGGGACAGAGATCAACAACCGGCATTAAAAATATTTGCATCTCATCTATCTAACGCTAAGATAAACAGGAGGATGATTGCTCTGACCACTTGGTGTATACAGTGTCTATTAATTTACTTAATCGTCCACATTTTTGGACTAAACTATCATTTTCCGGAAGTTTGGGATCTTCTTCAGCCCCTATAACAATGCTCAGGCTCCCATAGTTTATTTTATTTTTTAAACATTGGATTGTGCTAGAAAATGAGAATCTGATGGCCAAAAAAAGTAAAAAAAGGTAAGTTGAAAAGTTGAAAGGCTCATTTTATAAACGGAGAGAACAACCAATCCAAATTTGGTGTGAAGGGCTGCTACAAACTTCCATTTGCTATGACACAAAAATATGCTCACCAAAATCTCATCTGTTAAGTAGAAAAGTAGCATATCAAAAGTACTCCTGTAAATTTATGTTAAATCTGTAAGTACCCTATATGGCAAAGTGCTCTAACCAGTAAACGATCAGGCTCCAAAAGAATAATTCTTCCTTACATTTAAATACTAGAAAATAAATCTTAAAATATCGACTTGAAAAAAAGAATTCTATTTCAGGACAAGTAATATCAGCGTAGTTAATACTCTTCATGCAGGTTTCATGAAGTCTAACTGCAAACTGCCTGCTTCCTTCAAATCTCTTATATAAATAAACAAAAACTCTTAATGAGATTTAGCAGCCATTCTCTCATTTTCTGCTTCTGACATTTTGTTGTTCTTGCTGTCAAAGGGATATCAGCTAAGTCTAGTAATCTATCCAGCTTATGTCCACCTAAGTAGTTAAGTCATCTTTCAGAACATTTTATTTCTACCGCAATTCCATTTTAGGGCTTGGGTTTTTTTCCGTGCTGTAGCTTGCCACAAAGAACCTGTGTTACTTCTAAGGTTCGCCATTTTGCAGAGCTCCACAGGTTGTTTGAACAGAATAGGATCTGTTTCATTAAACTTCTCAAATTCCCCTTAGCAAAAAACTTGCTTTTCTCTCATACTTGACAAATTCACATTCTTAACTATAGTCATAAAAAACAGTCTGCCTGTGGTTCTAAACAGAAGGGCCTTCAGTCTTAGCTTTACAAAATTGTAATATGAAGTTCTGTGCTCATGCTTATGGCTCCCCAGCTCCCTAACAAGGCTTCCTTTTCCCTCACCCTGTTATACACTGTTGTAAACCTCACATAATGATAGAAGAAGGTCCAGAGAGGGTAATTTGCAGCACAGTTGCAGCATCTTTGTAGGTTCACATGTCCTTTGCATGCAAATTGTTCTGCATACAAGAAGTCTGGAGGACCTAAAGGTTAAAGGCCAAACCCAGCTAATGCCATGGAATACTAGATTCTTTGAATTGGCTCAAACCCAGAATTAGTAAACTGTTCTAAAGAGGGCTATTCGTGTGTTCTTTCATGCTGGGTGTCAGCTTTTCCTGGAACACATTTTAATACTAGCAATGGAAACATTACCAAGACTTGCATGTAATAACGAGTTAATAAAACAGAGTGAAAGCAGGACCATGATGTTAAGCATGCTCAACGCACCATGCACAATAATATAATGTCAGATACACTGCAGTACCTAACAATTAAAAGCACTCTTAATTTTATTTTAAAAAGAAAGTCTATGCACACACAAATGCTTTACCTGACAATAAAATCAAACTCTGATCCTGCGAGCATTAACACTCCAAGCAGAGTAGACACAGCCCCATCCAGCACCGGTGCAAACATGTGTTCCAATGCAAGGACAGCTCTACGGTTCCGGTCTCCTATGGCAGTTAAAAATGCCTACAAAATAATGAAATTCATTTCAGTAGGTAGATACATAAAACCTTTAAATAGCCCCTCTCACAGAAAGTGCAGGCTTTCACTAGTATACTACTTCAAACTATAGTTTATGGAAGTATGTCTACAGCTGTCTAACCTTCAAGAGAAGGTCTGATTCTGCATTCACACTACATAACTGCTGC
Organism: Phoeniculus purpureus; assembly: GCA_028565055.1. Classification (NCBI taxonomy): domain Eukaryota; kingdom Metazoa; phylum Chordata; class Aves; order Bucerotiformes; family Phoeniculidae; genus Phoeniculus; species Phoeniculus purpureus. The sequence continues at coordinate 25,529,969 of JAOXOE010000874.1, forward strand.
AGAAGTTGTACCATCAGAGCCAGAGCTGATTAGTCAGACCATAGTAATACTTCTGGAAACAATGCCTGCTCTCATCAGTAGGCTTTTGTCTCCAGCTTTCCTTATTTACATCTGCAAAGAATTAGTCCAATGGTGAAAGCACTCCTGGTGTCAAAATTACAGGGCCACTCTTCTCCCTCTCATGAGGCCAAGATTTCCATGACTTTTAACACTTTTACTTCACTCAAGTGTTTGTGCACCTTCGACTACTTTAAAGTTAGCAGGCCTGTACAGGCACAGTGCTGAACGCAGTGGTACCACAGCAACAGTTTGTCTGGTAAAACGTTCTCCTCAGTGAACAAGCTGTACCAAGAACACTTACAGGCCATTGTTCTGTATGGATTTGTCTTCTCTGTGTAAGACTTAATGGTTTAAGAACCTTCATACAATTTCTAAGGGCTCTCTCTTCAGCAAATTCCCTGCTGCCCATTAAGACATAAGCTGAAGGCAGCAATCTCCCACTTAGCCCTGGAATGTAAGTCTCTCTTCTGTAGAGGTTTATTTTCAATTACTGACAAAGCTGTAGTAACATCAGTCAACACATTAAAAGTTACTTAGTGGAACATGCAAACCAAAAATACATAAATATGGAGTGAGATTCTCAACTTTCATTTCAACAGGCAACCTTGAGGATTGGAATAAAAGTGGTCTGTTGAAAATTAATGTATCCAGGACATTTAAAAATTCTCATACACATAAATGGATAAAGCATCCTCTTCAAGGTAAAGGCAGCTGTCAATGAAACTCACACTGGGAGCTATGGGATCTGATCCACAGATGTATTAACAAATTACATAAGCTTACACATGTGTGTATTTAAAGGATGCATAATACAAAAGTCTACTACTGATTCAGAATTTTTTTGCAGAATGAAAAATCACAACTCACAAGTGATAGCAGAGAACTAAGCTACAAGTGGATTGTGAATCACTCTTAAAACTTTAAGTTCTGTATCAGCAGTTCTAGCATTGCCTTTTTTGTTAATGCAAAACTGGTTTGACTGTTTATATGCAGAAGTTCTGTGAAGGTCAGTGCCGCTGTTACCATCTGAGCTTCTCTTTTGTTTAAAGCCAGTGTTTGAAAGTTTTTGTCTCCAGAGCCAATGTGAACACATTTATATATACATGTATATAAATGTGTATATTGTATGTATAGAAATTAATTTCTTCCTATTTAGGAATTAATGTTTTGTCATTTATTATCTCAGTTTTCCTGTGTTAAATCTTCAGTTCTAAACCCCTGTTATTTCTTTCTTTCTTTTTCTTTTGCACCATTAGTTTCCTACACTTTCCAAACTACTGCAAGTCCTAGCAAACAGGTTTACCTCCAAAAGCCTGTCTACAGTAGTATGGAGGTGAAAAAAGACATCATGACTTCAGGGATCCAGTTTTTCTGTTTCTTACCCTTTCTTTTTATCTTACATCATGATTTTTCTTAAAAGTATTCTTGCAATCTCACCCCAACTGCACTCATCAATCATGTCATTTTCCCAGTATCTGGCCATCTCCACTATGGCAAGATCCCTGTTATTGCCTCTTAACAATCTACTAGTAGTCCTTTTGGAGAACTAAAGGCCTGTTGCCTTCCCATCTAATGCTCCCTCCTGGCTCCTCATCACTTGGAAAAACTATTTTCCTACAGACAGCACTATTTGTGTCCTCTATTAATAGAGTGGGTTCGGAAAAGAAGGTATAGATTTTTCAAGTGGAAAATTAAATCCAAAAACATTTCAATTTTAGACAGACCAAATGACACCATGTGTGAAAATGACACCATATGATTTTTGAAAATCTCCTTTAAGCATTTCTTATCCATACAATAAACATACATGCTAGAGTGAACAGACAGCCACACAGCACTAAGGCAATGGTGAGACTGCAGACAAAGACCACAAGAGTCTGGGCTGAAGTAAGGTGGTGTATTAAGCTCTGTGCTTTGTCTATATATTTGTGTCACTCAAACAACTCAATACCACAGGTAATGTACCTCCTCTTGTCTCCTGGGAGTCTTACTGAATAGTTAAGAATTACCTCATCAAGTTCAGCTCCACTTTATCAAACCAAAAGACAAAGAAAGCAGTTTGTGACTAATTTCCTTCTGAGAATCACATCACTGACTTAAGACTAAGCAGGAATTTGTGATCCTAAAGTTCCACCAGTTTATTTTCAAACACTTTGAAAGGGCTTCCTGATTTTACTTACCAAAGCAACATGAACAGTGAATTCCACACCAATGCCAACAGAAGCAATCAGGATAACCACAGGCACTGCACTCAGTTTTATTCCAATTAGCCCCATCATGCCAAACAGCTCCACAGTCATCAGAGCGAGCACCACTACCTAAATGATTTAAAGCAACTGTTAGTCACTTTTATACTCCAAAGAAAAAGGTGTTCCAAAAAGAACATCAGTTATAGAACATAGTCTTCTAAGCCATCCCATACTCTGAAAGGCAGGCTATTTTTCCTTGTTTTGTTGTGCTCAATGGCTATGATTCTTAAGAACCAGTTAACAAGGCATCAATTTTGCATTGTGATCTTATCTTTAAAGATGCATTACGTGCAACTTTATCTTTCATTCCTTATCATACATACCCTCATAAGATGTATTTTCTTCTTTTCACACCTTTCTTAGACAACCCTTACAGAAAAGTAACTTTACCTCTCTACAGGAATTCTTTCTGCAGAAGTGCAAGTATACATGAGGATGTTACTTTAAACTACTTTTGAGTAGTTTAAAGCACAGAAGAAAGTGAATGCTGTAATCACCTCATGAGTCTCTTATGTCTTATATGACATGGACAGAGTGAACAGTTAAATCAAAATGAAGCTTTTCTCCTTCTTTCATTTACCTTACATAAAAAATTACGGAGGAGAAGAGATCTGTAGAATCAACTAAAAAAAAAGTTGACAGAGCCAAGCAGGAATAAAAGACAGACTTATAAATGCAATGGTGGACTCTAAAAAAAAATGCCTTTTCCAAGGGAAAAAAGTATGCACTACAATAAATGATTTTATAAGCTAATGAATCAAGAGTAATAACACAAATTGCTTGATTAAGTGCTATGAAAAATATTCTAGACTAAACATTTACCTTTTAACATACCTGTCATATAAACATACATTACAAAAACTAGTAACTGTTTTATGCTTTTCTACTTTTGGCATTTTATAAACCATATGATAGTTTATGGAATTTAAACATAGGAACATCATAATTCAATTTAACTTGAATGTTTACTGAGAGGCTTATGGTGCCTTGCAGAAAGCATGGAGTGTTCTCTGCAGTTTATAATTTTATGGATTTCTCCTTGATAGCTCAGTTACACTCTTTCCACAGTATATATTATAGAATCTAGCCATTTCAGTTTTTCTAGAAAGACTGCATTCAGAAATCAGCAGGAGAACTTACAAGCAAGAAAGACACAAGCAACTGCCTTGAAAAATGAACTATTTCTGATAAAATCTGAAAAGCAGTAAATACGTAGAATAAAGCTCTTAATTTTCCTCTCCGTCTTTATTTCTCATGTTAGCATGCATTTCAGCAAGGGCAAAAGTTTATGCACTTTTCTAAGAAATCTTTAAAGCTGCAAAAAAGGTGGCCAAAGGATTAAGGTTATTAAGGTTTGTACATTTAGCATGAACCCTACCCCCTCAAGTTGAATAAATATATAATGAATGATGCAATATACATACTCCACCAGAGGCCCAGACATAAACAAAACTTTCCCGACTACAGCAAGAGCTATGCTGAAAGGAATTTGACTTCAACAAAGACCCTTATAATAAACTTACAATGATCCCAGCTGTCCAGGGGTTTAGGAGGAAGAGGGCACACACAAGAAACGTGCAAGCCAAAACCACGCTAATGGATAAGAGAAGCCAGTGACGAAGCCCAATGTACTGTTCCCAGAACAGAAATGGGTAACCATTTGGATAGCTGGCAATTCCCAGGCTGGTGTAGTTATTACAGATAGCTCTCACTTTCTCGATAGCCTCCACAAAGTCAGAAGTTTCACGCAATCCATTGAGGTAGAAAGGAAACTGGGCATATTCTATGGGCTCAGCTGCTGGAACTAGGAAAAGTATAGCAATATTAAAGTAAGTTTGGAAAGAAGTTATACATACAGGACAATTAACCGAACACTGTTCTCCACAGCAAAATACTATTCTTTGGAACAAGTAACATATTTTAAACTCCCCAATAAAGTAGAAGTTGAAGGAGTACATGAGATTACTATACTTTTATCATACAGTGCAACAGGATGAGGATGAACACACATATAATTTAACAGATATATTTTAGTACACATATCTAATCCTCACTAGTGTTACAGTGGTTTTTACGAAATACCTGGACAAAAATCCCTATGTGCAATATACAGTAGAAGATCACAGCATCTTGAATGTTTTATCCAAAAGCTCTTCTACTATACAAGTGCAATTCTTGCAAAATCAAAAGTTTGCTTCCTTCAGGTTTACTGTGGTCCACCAACACCAGAGAAAAATTACTCTCAACCAGGCTGTTTGATTTTAAGATTTCTACAGAGTATTCAGATTTAGAAATCAATGTTCTGCTACTGATGCAAATGACTAGGAAAAAAACCCTGGTATAAAAGAAATACGTATCTACCATCTAATAAGTTGACTCTCTCCATACTTCTTTTTGAGCATAATGCTAGGTCTACAGCTGGAAAAAAGCTTCCATGACAAGCATTTTATTGCTGCCATTGTGTGTTCCAGACCCTGCAGGGTCATTCAGTTGACTTGCTAAACATGATTTGCCCTATTATAATCACAACTATAAATTTTCATTAAGACAAGACCTGGCTCACTGCCATAAAGCTCTAGGGTTCAGATACACTGAAGCACACAGTTAGCGGGTTATCCAGTCACATTTCCACACGCGCAAGTCATCCTCCTATGTGTCCTCTTCCCATCCCCAGCGGTGTTCAACTATCAATCCTCCCAATAAATTGAAAGCCAAAGCAAAGCGAATCAGCACTGCTGCTCAGGAAAACAGTGAATGGCATGGAAACCGGTCTGCTTGCACAATTAAGTGGCCCTCGTACCACATCAGTCTTAGTGTATGAGCTAACTTGATAAAAATCCCACAGGTATTAACAACTGAGGATAACCATGATATTATCTCAGTGATCAAATCTGAGAATAATATAGGCCAGAATTTCATGAAATGTGCAGTTTTCTCTCAAAGACAGAACAACCAGGTGACACTAAAGAGCAATGCTTTGTAAGTTTTCAGTCCTTTAAACTGTCATAGAACTAGTTTTTCAGCATAAAACCCTGCACAGCTGTCACGTTTACAGGGGTGCACAGGTCTCCTAAGAGTACGAAGAGTAACACAATATTTTGTCCAGTTTACACTTCTGATTCCTGTGCAGCATCAGCCAAGTACTACAGAGTTACTGGCTCTTGAAGGAGTGGAAGCACTTGTATAAATCGTAAAACATTAAGATGAAATGTTACTTACTTCTCAGCCGTGTTTCTGGCATATAGTCTGCTTTGTCATGAACCCACTCGGGGCTGTGAGGCCGGATGTTTGCTTGTGAGGCAGCATAGGCCACAGGGTCATTGCTAACCCAGGCTGTTAGGTAGATGTAGAAAGCATTTGGGTTAATGATTCCATCTGCATCCACCAGACGCTGTTTAGTCAACTGCAAAATGGAAAAAGATTAGAAGACTTTCAGAACAGGTTTTGCTTTTGGAGCGCTTGACCTAAAGCTTTCAAAAAAAGGCCTGGAGGTGCAACATACACAGAGGAGGAGGGGAAAAGCAAAAAGACTATGAATCTTCACTTAAAGTGAAATATCAGTAAATTATTGTTTAACAACAAAAAAAGTCTAAAAACCTACAGTGACAGTAGAAGTAGTTATAAATTAGTACTTATATCATATTTACAATAACCATTGAATCAGCAGACAGTTCCAGAATAGACTGAACCAATTAAATCCAAATTCTGAAAGCCTACACTGAGTGAAAAACAACAAAGCTGGAGAAACATATTTCAAGACGGAGAAAGAAAATCTGGCAAGAGTCCCTATACACGTCTGTGTGCAGTTAACCTCTGTTGTTAACACTGAAGGAAATGCCACCCAGTAAATGGAGGAGAGCTATAAAAATAAAACAACATCTGTATGGATTTTGCTAACTCTTGCCTTCTATGACCTATGTATTCACAAAATGCCCAACATCATAAAAGCAGATGAGTGCCCTGTGCTGTTTGGGTCATTGTGGGCAAATGTATCTGTGGAGTAAACAGCAGTGGTGCTGCTTCCAGGGCTGTGCAGCCAAATCCTGCACAGCTAGAGCTCTGACAGGGACCCTGGGGGTGAAAGTATTACTGAGGTTTTTTGTTTTGTTTATTTAAAATTTTGGCTCAGTTCCAGTTTCAGGTCTTTTTAATGAAATGAAAAACAACAGTGACAACAGTTAAAAAAAAAAAGCTGGATTTCAAGGATCTGGATTCAATTAGTCCACAGGATATGCAACAACTGTATGTCTTCAATCTGTCTCTGGAACTGCACAGTACAGTGCTCAGCCCATGTGGGTTCACCACACTTTTCTCTCTACCAGGCACAGGAAATTATATCAGCAGCCACAGTCCAATTGTGTATGCTCCGCAGTGTACCTGGAACGCTCTGCTAAACAAAATATCACTGAAGGTTTTCTGTTTCAACTCCCTTTCTTTGCTCAGTTCACAGCTGAAGCTTCATTCAATCCTGACTACACTGCATATTGCTATAAAGCATTGTGTTTTACTACACCAGAGTAACTTTTAAACAGCACATTCCATAAACAGGTCATCTTTACTGACAGGAAGAAAAGGAAGACAACAAGCATATCTGCCAAGAAAGACTATTTTTCTGCCTGAAAGAACTGCAAGTCAATGATGACTCTAGGAGATGAGAAGTCAGGTTATTGCAAAATTTCTTAGAGGGCTCAAATCTAAGTCTAGTGTAAGGAGTCAAATCTAATGTCTTTTGCACATACCAACGGCTACAGCAAATGCAGTCATATGCTGTGATAACCTTGCAGAAGAACCCTCAGACTAGTTTATTTAGGGAGCTCAGAAAACTGCCATCCTTAGCTCTACAACAATATAGTTCTATTTATAAAGTTATGATGGCATAAGAATATGATATTGCACGTAACTTATTTCAGTCCCCTTCTGCTCTCACTCATTAACATATTTTAAAAAATATATTTTACATAAATTGGTAGGAACTAACCAAATAATTGCAAATGTTAGATTCAAAAGCCACAGCAGAAAGCTTCATGTCAACCCTATAAGGCAATCTGATTCAGATCAGAAACAATGCCACTTAGGGCAAGGAGGTTCATGTCTTCTATGTCTGCCATAGGACCAGACTCCATCTACTTATAGCTACAGAAAAGCATTTCTCACAACTATTTCAGAGGAAACTGAGTTGCATCTGACGCAGGAGCTGTACCGAATGTGTGCTGAACAGTAATAATCAATGGCAGGCATTTCCAGTGCTGATTTTTAATGGTTTGCAACACAGGCCAGACTGCAGCTAATGAGTGGCTTCAGCAAAGTACGTGTGTTCATGCATTTGGTATAACTCAGGTATTCAACTGATCAAGATGAGAAAAAGATACATGCTCTTTGCATCTTCCCCCATTCCTGATGACTTGTGTATTTCTATATAAACCAGTATGGATGCTGATACAGTACCTGGCTGATGTCAATGGGCTTTGCTCGGTTGCCTGTTTGTACCAGGAGTTTGTAAGCCAGAACAGCATCATCAGATCCATTTTTGTAGTTGTTGTAAGTGATCTTCCCAGTTTCCCAGTCGCTGTCAAATGCATCCTGAAGTCCTGAAGAGTTAAGAGAGGAAAAGCGAAGACAGAACAAGCAGGTAAGCAATCATGCTTAGAAACAAATTTCTGTAAGAAGGAAGAATGACTCTTTCTTGCAGCTGAATCAGGAAGAAAATTTACCACCCCGTTTCAAAAATCTGGGGCTCCTCATTCAGTATCAGTGCACGGCAAGGTAAAAGTTGCATGTCCAGTATTTACCCCAAAGAAAGGCAGAGGAAGCAAGAAAGTGCAAGGGAGAAGCCTCAGAAGTCTTTCCACATTGTGCAGATCAGCAAAGATGAGCTTGCAAGCTTGCAGACACAACACGCATTGGAGTAAACCAGCCTCCTCTCGAGGCAAAGAGAAGATCCTGGATGAGATTAAGACCTTCTGGTCCCACATCCTTCTTAGAGCCTTTGAAAGCAACCTAGTGCTCTGATTGGAAAGCCACATGTACAAGGATGAGTTAAGCTTGTCTAGAATAAAAGTGTTTTCCTTACGAATCACAATTCCAGAATCATCACGCTCAAAACTCTATAAGCATGTTTACATTTCTCAGCTTTTTCAAATATTCACTCCTCACACCAAAGCTGAAATCCTGCCCTGACCTGGGTGTGCCAGAAAAGGGCTCAGTTCAGCCCTGATCCAACTTCACTGCCTAATGCAGACTTAAACCAGAGAAGCCATTTAGTCTACTGTCTAGAAGGAAACACTCTTCACACTCCTCTCTGCCTCTCCAAAACCCTGGCTGAGTGCACTGAGACCTACAGGAGGACACACACAGCTCTCTTTAACTGTTTTGGGCTACTGCAGAGCACTGAGGCAATAGCTTCTATGATATAACCAGAAATTCCACTACAAGAGGAAGAAAAAAATACACTCAAACTTTCAACTTCAAACAGCAACTCAGCTGCTCCTTGAGCACAGCATGAGTGAACATGATTTTGTCAATTTGTTCCATCTGTTCAACTTGTGCAGCTAATACAAGTCATGGGATCTGCTGCCAGCACATGTAAAGATCACAGCCAACAGCTATTCACTCTCAACTGTTATTTTCCTCCTTGCCACCCTTCAAGGGGGAGGGAATACCTCACAGCACAAATTTGGATCAGATTTAGTACAGGAAGCCACAGCCCAGTACAAGGAGGCTCTGTGCAAGCAGATGACAAACCGCATGTCCGCAGAAGGGAAGGAAAAGGCCAGGGGAATGGTGGTGGAGGAAAGCACCGACCCACTGTGCAGCTGTGCTCAAAAGCAGTAATGAAAACCTTCACTACAGATCAGCTAGGTCAGCTACAGCTGTACAAAGATAAGAGTGCTGGAGGAGAAAATGCACCTGGTCAACACAGGCTCTGGCTGGAGTACCCATTCCCATTCACAAATTTATCCCTCTCCCTTAGAAAACTGGCTCCCATGTCATCCTGAGAAATCATACCACTCATGAAGCCAACATGTTGAGAATCAAGTGCTGAAAGAAGCCTGCCAGATCTCCGCACATACCCCTCTCTAGCACCTGTCCTGGACAATTTGCCACTGGGTTTTTCCCACATCACCGAAGGACTTTAAGGTTCCTTTAAAAAAAGCATTGTTTGCTGATGCCCTCGGAGAGGGAAGAACATTGCTTAGGACATGCAAAAATACCAGTCTGTCCTTCCCATTCCAAGCTCAGCTCCATGCGAGGCTCTCAGAAAGTGGCCAAGTGAAAGTATTTGTGCTATTATGTGAAAGATCACTTTGGGAGGCTAACAAGAGGATGTCAAAAAAAGCATGTAAAAAAGGAGACCACCACAGAAAGCTTAACTTACAGTAAAAATGGCTCCCTTCAGCAGGAGCACACAAATTGCTGTGACAGACAGCATGTGGGAGCAGCAATGTTTTCAGACTTAACATCCAACCCCTGTCATGGGCTCCACAGACAGAAAAGAACAAACATATCCATTGGCATATGACAATACCAATTTATGGTTGCAAAGTATGTAAAAAAAGGGCACATAAGTTTAACATTACTGTAGCTGATGATAACTCATGTCTCTCACGTTTCTACTCACTACCCTATTCTCACAAGTTTGGTCATCCCTCAAAACTGCCCTCTTTTATAAAAATCTTTAATTCTCAACTGGCTTAACTAGTTTGCACACTGAGTTTTATTACTGATCTCACTGGGAGTCTGTGGAAAAAATACCAAATAAACCACTATCTGTTGTACTTGATTTCCAAAGAATTTCAAAATTTCAATTTTGAAAATTTACTACAACACTTCAAAATTAATAGCAGAATTGCTGCTTTCAAAGCAGACAGTACTTCCATTATAAGCTATTCACACCAGTGATTTTAAAGTACATTTAATCTTTTACAAATGGGATTAATTATATTTTTGTAGGCAGAAAGAGAAAAGTAACGTGTTGATTCTCTCTTTCTGCAAAAAAGTTATAAAAATTACAGGAATTTTTCAAATCTTAGATAAAAAAGTTTTTTTCTTATCAGCAGTCACTTTTGTGACTCCAAAATTATGTGTGATGTAAGAATAGGGATGAGGAAAGAACTCCTACTTACTCATGTGAACATGAAACACCAGACAAGATTACTCTTTACAAGAATAAGCCTAACTACAAGTCATCAGGGAATTCAAGCTGCCTCATTTACATTCAATCAATCAAAAAAACTAATGCTAGCATTTCCAATTTGGATTAATCCTTCCACTGTATTTTCAGTTACAGAAAATATTTTAACACAATACCAGAAAACAATACAAAAGGAAACCTCTTAATAAAGAGGCGTGTTAGGCTGAAGACACTCACTCCACTGCCAGTGTATGGGTAAGACCAAGGATGTTGTCTTGATAAAAAATGCTTTTGTTCACATGCCATTGCTTCCCTCATTTTGCCGGCCAAATATATGTGTGTCAGAAGGCCATCTTGAGCCATTAATCTCCAGCCCTGAACTCACAATCAAGTCGACAGGAGTTACCCATGAAGTTCATAGATGTTCCTACTTTAATTATCCTACACCTTCAGCATGTAAAAATACACCAATAGAACTGGTGTCACCTCACACTGAATCCTCCCTGAATCAAAACTACAACTATTTTATTAATTCTGTTTTTACCTTCCCTTGCCCTCAACATCTGCACCAGTGGTTAACAAACTGGCATAGTCTATTTGTTGTCTGCAGCCTGAGATAATTCTCTTGACTATGACAACATACAGCATCTTCCAGTGTAACACTTAATTTCCCCCATGTTACATCAATGCCCTGTAACATTTTAAAACATAACTCCTTCCTATTGATACATCTCAATACCCTTCTTTATAGCTTTGTGAATACAGTGTGACACACTGTGAAGACAGCACCTGTATCATTACAAAGCAGCTGGTATTTATTAATTGTGCCCTTCTTGGAAAAGGTACGAAGGAGGGACAAGGACACAGACTTCAATGCTAATTAGAGTCAAAGAATCACAGAATTGTTCTGGTTAGACAAGACCTTTAAGATCAAGTCCAACCATTAACTTAACTCTCCCAAACCCATTGCTAAACCATGTCCCTAAGGCTCCATGACTACACAACTTTTAGGGAGTTGCAGACAGCCAATAAGATCTCCCTTCATCCTCCTTTTCTTCAAAGTAACCAGCCCCAGCTCCCTCAGTCCCTCCTCATCAGGCTTGTTCTTCAGAACCTTCACCAACCTTGTTGTTATTCTTTGGACCTACTCCTGCAGCTCAATGGCTCTCTTGTATTGAGGTGATCAAAACTGAACACAGTAATTAGTTAACCTAATGATTAATTCTAAAGCTACAAGTGATCAATAGGCCAAGTGATGTGCCTTCTACTACTAGGATGGCATGTCCACACAAAACACTGGAAGTTCCTGCCTTCTACCATCTACCTGACTGTTCCAGTATAACATTGTGGCTCCTTGCACCTTCTCATTATATCCAGGGTATCAACAATATTCACAGCGCTTCTAGAGGAGGAAAAGGGGAGGATAGAGAAGGAGGAGAGGCAGGCTAAAGTGGGCTGGAAGGACTAACGTAAGTATAAGCAATGGAAAGAACAGGAACACCCCTAAGAGAAAAGCAGATCTGAAAAGTTCACATAGGAGCACAGACATAGAGCACAGAGGAGGAGACATGCAGACACCCAGGCACTAGTCCAGGGTCACATAAACAGTTCTTAACAGAAGGACGTGATTACAAATAGAACAGGGCAACATCCAAAGCTGAAAAGATTTGGGAAAGTATTTGGTGGGCCTGAGAGAGGGGCAATCAGAATGCAAGTCCCTCTAGCAGCCACATCAAGTGGACTAGCCTCCAGTGTTTCATTCTGAGAAGCCAGAAAGGGAGTAGCATCCAAAAGCACCTTCTCCCTACTTAATCACTAAGTTTCATCAGTAGTATGACAGATCCAGAAAAAGATCTCAGATTTCCATCTTCCTCACAAGTCTAGGGGTAGATAGGGGAGCATGGAAGGGAGGACACCAGATACAATTTTTCCTACTGTTTTGGAACAAAGCATATCTGCAAAAGAGATACAAGAGAATTTGGAAAGATGTGGACAAAAGATGCTTAGTTAGAAATCCAGAAAGCGTAGTAACATTCCAATCCAGCAAAACATTTAAGCTATGTTGAGTTTTCTTCCTGCCAGTAATACCTTCCCTTACAGCTCAATATGCTTTTATAAGCAAAATATTTTAAGTAAAACTTCCAGTAAGTACAGTGTAATGAATGGATCCAATATATTTTAAAAATATTTTAAGAAAACAAAGCTGAAAATAATATCTGAAAAACTACTTTGCACAATTTATTAGTGCATTAAATACACAGGAAACGCCACCATTTTGTTTAGATACACAGTTTATTTTTCTGATAGCAAAAGCTTCCTGGAGATTCACCCAACAGAAAGACAGGTAGGACGGAAGTGTTTCTGGGTGGAGTATGTTTGCTATTAGATTTGCTGAGATCTAACACTAAGATTTGTTTTAAATACAAAATAGTTATTTGCTCAACATGTGTAATTCTTGTACCTTTAACAGATGACTTTAGCATAATTATCATAGTAACAGAAAAGCCCTGTCTTTTCTTATCTTCCTTCCTTACAGAGGAAAGGAGACCTCTTACAATTTAACACAGAAAAAGAAGAACCAACTGAGTGAGAATACCTGAAAGAAAATCTAGAATGTGTAGTAAATTCCCAATCTAATAAAACACAGAAATGAGCCATTTCCATTTACTGTTCTCAAAACACTCAAACATTTATTTTTCCCAGACAGTGGGCCATATTTGGCCATTCATTACAAAACTATTCATTGGCTGCTTATAAAGTAATAGCATGAGGTTGTCTTACTAGGGATAAAATTTAGCCACAAAGAATTGAAGTGACCCATCAGTGACTCAATGAGTAAAAGTGCGAGTTCAGATCAGCAGCTTGCTGTTGTCTCTTCTGCTCACAGTCTTTAAAGGTTGGACTGCTTAGGGGATTGGACGAGATGATCTTTCGATCCCTTCCAATCCCCAATGTTTTGTGTTTTTTGCAGAGGGAAGCACTGCTAGTGTGAAAAAGCATTTACTACCACAAAACTAAGAAAAATTCATGCAGCTCTCTCTTACCTTGCAGCCAGTCTCGAAAGTAATGCAACCACATTTTGGGAAGCTGTCTATCCTCTTCCAACAAAACATACGTCACATTGCTGAAACTTCTGTGAAGTTCATACAGTAAGTGCTGGACGTTTGGATAGTCTGCTTTCTGTGTCACAATATACATGTTGTAGAATGAAAAGTACTTGAACTGCGCAGCAATAAAGTCATATTCCCGTGTTTCTCGTGGTACAATGTCTGTGAGATCTAGTCCATCTCTCACTCGGGTAGTTCCATAAAGGCTGAGCCCAAGTAAACCCAGAAAAAGAAAAATAACCACAATCTGGAACAGAAAATGGTAATTCATAATAAAGGTGAAAAAGATGCTTTAGTTTCAATATTTCCTAGCATATGTTACTAAGTCACCAAAACCCTAACTTGTAATTTACACTTGAAAAGCACTAGGAAGATAAAACTTTTAAAGCCTCAAATGAGCTGTAAAATCTTTTGAGGTCCCTTCCAATCCCTCATGATTCTATGATTCTATTTATTCCTTATATATATATGAGATAAACTATTCCTGGGCAAGGTACAAGTCTCTTTCTGAAAAAACAGGTAAATAGTTACCCTTACCTTAGCTTTTGGTTTTAGGAGGAATGGAGCGTAATGTTTTTCTGCAAAAGATGAGAGTGTCCACTTAGTAAAGGGTGGCTCTAGGCAATGCATACTGGCATCTGAGAATTGGGAAAGCAAGTCCCTCGTTGAGCTTGTGCTTTCTGGGCTCTGGCAACTAAGATTATCTTGTGTCACTGTCACTGGCTGCACAGATATTTCTGAGCGAGGCTCTGCTGTGGTGTAGTACACCTGCGTATGAGGATCATACTCTGTGCGCAGCTGCACTGTAGACTGCATTGTGATCTGAGTTTCATGTGCAAAACTGTGGCTGCTGTACGGGGGTGGAGGACTGTAGCAAGTATTGTCATTTTCCACATATGCTTGAGGCTCAATCTGAATCACTCTAGTGACACATGGACTGTAAGAAAGGAGAAAAATATCTGTTTGCATTTAGATAGATCATTATGTTAATCAGACCAGATAAGATAACCTGCTTCCATCTACTACTGGATGGTTTATACTAATTAAGTGTAACTCTTTGATATGAGTTTTATTCTGGACCTTTAAGGAATACTTCTCAGACACAATTCAAAGCTAGGCTTATAAGACTGCACAAATTTCTTGTGCTCAGGAAAGAAGGAATTAGCGTCTGTCTGAAGACTCTAACATCTACTCCACCCACTCCATTAATTACACATGCTAATCAGGTAGTTGAATACAGTCTGATTGCACAATGTGTATGAGTTTGCATCTATGTTCCCAGGCTGAGAATTGAGCAATTTAGATCAAAATGTTTAGATCATGACATACTGAGTTTGTTTAGAACTATCAAAGTAACTGTTAAATATTTGGTCTTCTGGATAAGATCTCAGACTTCTGGGAGGCAAGTTGAAAACGTTTGCCACGACTAAATGATCTAAAAATAAAGTATACACAAGAATGAATTACAGAAAGGATATGCAACACTAAGAGACAAAAATAACAGAACTATCAAAGCACTCTCTGTATTTTGGTCTACATGTAAAGACCCTAACAAATACCTAGTTCATAAAAAAAAAATTCTCAGAGACGAATCTCTTCCTGTAAATGAGAAATTACACACCAATGACAGTATCAGAGATTTTTACCAAGTGGACAAGTCCTACAAAAGCCAGAGGAATTCACAATATTGCCTACCTAAACAAAGCAAGCTGTCATTAAATTCCTTTCTTTCTGTGTAAATTCTGGTAACACATTTGGTGCAACTTTAGATGAGGGAACAAAAGGAAGGTCTGATTGCCCTGTATTTCTGAGAATCAGGGCAATTCAAGGACATTAGACCATCCAAGAAGTAGGAGTCATGGCTTAAGATCAGCTTTCTGTTTTAACCAAACTCCTCGTTCCCTGAAAACTAAATTTAGGAAATTGCTTTATCTTCCTGACATCAACATTAAAATGTTAAATGATGTTAGCGCCTAAGTGGGTTTAAAAGGCTAAGATGACATAAGGTAGACTGTCCACATATGTTACAAGTACACAGGTAGAACTACAGGTGGTCCTTTTCCCTGCAGGCAAGAAGACATAATTTAAAGCAGTGGCAGCTCCACCCTATGCTTAGAGCTGGGCAAGTCAGCTGGTCAGAGTCTGCTGACACAGTCTTTTCTAAAGTATTATCATTCTAAATTACAGTTGTAGCCACAACAGAAGCTTTATCAAGCATTATCCTGTAATGATACTGATTGTCCTGCATTCCTCACTGTTCTACGAAAAACTCAGCAAGTTTTATACATTTATATAACTTATAAAACTTCACATTTTATACATTATGTTTAAATCTAAAGGCATGAAGTGTATAAAAAATAGTACATAGTCATTAACTACAAGTAAAGCTTCTCAGGCTCCTGAGTTACGTAGTCTTCCAACATTTCCCAATACTAGGAATTCCTACAATTCATAAAACAGATCTTGTATCTGGTTTTAAAAAGCTGTCCTCCAACA
This sequence comes from Phoeniculus purpureus, assembly GCA_028565055.1. NCBI lineage: Eukaryota > Metazoa > Chordata > Aves > Bucerotiformes > Phoeniculidae > Phoeniculus > Phoeniculus purpureus. The sequence continues at coordinate 25,546,012 of JAOXOE010000874.1, forward strand.
ATCAAAATGAACATACATACATGAATGAAATGAAGAGTGCGTGTGTATGAGAGAAGGCAGGGGACAGATGTCCCCTTTGCTCAGGTGCAAAACAAAATGGCAAATATAAGTCAGTTACCAGCAATGAGATTACAATATTAACATACTGACCAGGCTGTAATGAAGAATTCTCAGTTCTGGCAGGGAACAGCAGGACTGATTGGTGACCACAAAACTGATGCACCTCATGTAATAATCTATCACACATTCTCACCTTGTAAAACAGCAGAATATATCCAGTCTCCTGTCTTCTCTACGATAAAGGTCCATGCTCAGGATAGCAGGAAAAATCAGCAGAACCATAGCGAAGTTGAATACCACCACAACTGCAGCCTAGACATCAATCATAGGAGAAATTATATCGTTAAATCATAGAATCATTAGGGATTGGAAGGGACCTCGAAAAATCATCTAGTCCAATCCCCCTACCACAGCAGGATCACCTAGACCAAGTCGCACAAGAACATATCCGGGCGGGTTTTAAACATCTCCAGAGAAGGAGACTCCACAACTCCCCGGGGCAGCCTGTTCCAGTGCTCCATTCCCCTCACTGTGAAGAAGTTCCTTCTCACCAACCATATGGAACCTCCTATGTTCCAGTTCACACGCACTGCGCCTTCTCCTATCACCAGATGACATTGAGAAGAGCCTGGCTCCATCCTCCTGACACCCACCCCTCATATATTTATAGACATTAATGTGGTCACCCCTCAGTCTCCTCCAAGCACCCAGCTCCTGCAGCCTTTCCTTATAAGGGAGGTGTCACTCAGCTTCACAAAGCTTTCAGTTCATAAAACTTTTTCAATTCTTGTATGTTCACCCATTTTTCATGTCAGCCTGCCTGATGCTTTCAAGCTTTTCCTTGAGGAAACTGGGAGATATGCATCAATATTCTCATTTTGTTATGGCAGAACTATTGCATTTAATAATTTAATTATTTTATTTTAGTAATAATAACCTCTGTGCCTGGAGATGTGGTGATGACTTTTAAGAAAAAAGAGCCAACAAACCATACTTTTGCAGGAGATTCTGCCACATTTAGCCTCACAGTAAAAAAAAGCTAACATGGAAATAGAACTGAAGGTCTCATAATTTAAGCATCAAGTAACATTAAAACATACTATTAAATCAGAGGTTTAGTAAACTTTAAATCAACTGCTCTATTTAGTAAAATACTCAAACGTGATGTACTTATTAAAAATTTTGGGTTTATCAGGGATTATTTTTAAAAGATAATCATAATTAATCAAATACCACATAGTGAATATACACATTGATATGCCTCTGTTTAACAAAACTTTATTGATAAGTAAGTCTTAAATTGGAACAAAAATAGTTGCTTTAATTTGTAAAGTGAAGATTATGTAATGAAAAACACATCCTCCTCACCCGCCTTTTCAAAACGTACTTTAAACCCTTTCCCATACAGAGATTCCCAGATAATCTCCACAAACATGCGGTGCAGCATCTATCACATTATTAATAGCACATATTTGTAAGTCAGAATGGCTACAATCAGAAGTAATCACAAAAGGAAAGCCTGGATACACATGGGACTAGAGGATAGTTACAACAGTAGGAGAGACACTGAGGGAGAAATGGTTCAGCTGTCAGCAGGTTAAAAAAAAACAAACAACAAAGCAACAAACCAGCTGAAAACAGATAGACAGCAGCCATCTCAATAGTAGCCCAGTTTCATGTCAAGGAAATCATGAACTATCCAGTTTCCACCACCTGTAAGTTCTGCAGTAATGACTAGCTGGGTTAAAACAGCCATATAAAAAGAACAAAAGTTTGACTGCATAAATGAAGTCACTGACCTTATACATAAATAATCCCTCCTTTTTGAAAAATAAATTAACAGCTGCTTCTGATACTGAAAAATCAGGCTTCAAAACTGGCAGCTCAAATGATGTGATATCCAAAAATCACATTCTAAAAATTCTTAATTCGTGCATCAAACAAACACAAACTGCTTAAAAATGCATTTTTTATTTTTGTGCCTTTTTATCTGTGAAAATTAAAGTACGAACACACTGAAATATTTTAAGGATTTGAAGCTGTCAAATAAAAAATTACATGTTTTAACTTTTCTAAGCATGGTAGAATTAGTTATATAAATATTTCCTAGTAATCTCATTCATATACATATTGCACAAAAAATTGATTTTTATTCTTCTTTCTCCTATTGTCTCCAGCCTGCTAAAAGTAAGATTTTGGTCCTGCTGGTTGTTTGTAGGTATAATACTAAAATACAATTTCCCTTCTACTTAAAGTCAAATTAGTATTTAGCCATCTCTGAGAGAAGAGATCCAATTACTATTTCATGATTTATAAATATACACATACAAAGATATATAAGGTCATAGCCAGGAGTTTGAAATTAAGTTACTTCCTTTTGATCCTCTCTAAAACAGAATCTGTCAGAAAAAACAAATGGCTGCTGTTGCCAGGAAAGGTGTTTGCTGGATCTAGTTCATACAATTGCTTGCTTTATTGCTGCTAAACCAGAGAAGGCTGAGTCACCCATATAACATGAGTAATAAGTTGTGTCTAACCAAGACCTTCCATTAGTGACCAGCTAAGATTCACTGATAAGAAAAAAAACAGCTGAGGCCTGAGTTAGTTCTTATTCCTCCTGACATGGCTGAAAAGCAAACAGAAGTCCTCTGCTCCTGCTCCATGAACTGCAAATACTTCATGCCTTATCAGCTGCTTTTCTAAACATCCTTCAATCTCAAATGCTGCTGAACCTTAAAATTAATGTGTGGGGCAGATGCCAAAGTTGGTTGTATTTGTATTTTTTTTAAACAACCATCAAAACTAATCAAACAATAGAGTAAATCTGCCTATAAACATGGCATCTCTCTTTAGAACAACTATATTTTCCATTGTGCTAGCCTGGTGTTGATGTACTAACCCAGCAAATAAAATACTCTTAAGCAATCCTCTCTTTTCTGATTTGTATTTAATTCCTTGACACCACACTTCCTGTATAGGGCACACTGTCACTTGCTCACCTATCTCCTCAAATTCAAGGGATGTAACAGTTAGTTTCCACAAATGAGCACAGGAAATATTGTATCAATTTTAATTTGTTGTCAATACCAAAAAGCACCCTGTGTCTTAATAAGGAGAGGGAAGAATTGTTGAGGGTTAGCTCACCCTCTGATGTGATGCATCAGCCAATGCTTCACCCTCCAGTACCACAGAGATGTCCGGTGGCAAGGAATGGGACCATACGATCATGGGTAACACCCACAAACTGTAATAATTACATTGACTGGAAAAGTACCGGCAAAAAACTGTGATAGCAGACCTCTCAGAGTACATGCAATCTGTTAGCAGCACCCAGTCTGAGAGCATACTTAGGATTTTGGGGGACAAGGCATCTTCTCTGGCCCCTTGAGAGACAAATGGTAAAACAGGAGAGGGAAGGCTCTCTGATCTCTGTGAGAAATCAGCAAAGGTAAGATTAGTCATAAAAGGATAAAATGGAAACTTCAAGAATGTAAAATGAAGATAGCATTCTTGAGATCAGAGAGCAGTAAAAGACAGTCCATTAATCAGAAAAAAATGTTGGTCACTTCCTAAGAAACGTGCTTTGCTTTTTTCTATCCCTGCACAATGCACTGCCTAAGAATATTACCACCACTGCAAATGTTGATGGAGACAGAAGAATAGCAGTCTGTGCTGGAGGCAGCAAGAGAGACGTGAGCCAGGCTGGTAGGCTGGGGCCCTGCTGAAGGTATGTGCCATTCCTGGCAGCCCACCCAAGGAGAACGGGTGTGCTGTATAGCCAGAGGTGATGAACAGAGGAGGAGGTCTGTCAGGGAAACTTCCACACTATTGCTGTCTATCTCCACCTCCCTCTTGACTGTCTACAGACTCAGATCCTCCCTCTATCTCTCCCTTTTCCCCCAGGCTTTAATTTTGCTTGTTAAATTCTTGTGTCAGGAGCAGAGAAAGGTTAATGACGTGGGCAAAATGAGTTAGACAAACCACTTCAACAGAGTAACGTAATTGAATGAGCTTAAAAACCTAGACACTTTCTCTCCACAAACCCACATCACCACCTGGTAATGCACTTCCACGTTTAGAAAAAGAACTTGTCATTCTTACAGTGAGGGAAGAACTTACTGCTAAGACTTAGTGGGAAAAGTAAACACATCTGAAAACTCAGAACTTAATTCTACCTTAATTTTAAGCAGGTAATTACTATGACTGAGAATCTGGAACATGTTCAGCATTACAAAAACCTATCTACTGAGAAGGAAATGGTAATCAAATTATTAATGCTTACTGATAGTGTAACTGCAATCACAGTTTTCTATTTTAGAACTTAATACAGGCATACTTAAATCTCTGAAAACTGCAGTAATTGCCACATGCATTAAGAAAAAGTGCAGTTCCTGCTTCCTCTGGTAGCCATGGCCTCAAGGAGAAGAAAAAAATGAGCCAGGCTACAGCAGAAGAAAAATAACTACTCTGAAAGTACTGCTTGCATGTTCTGTACTAATGCAGCCCAGAAAGCCAACCATATCCTGGGCTACGTCCAAAGAACTGCAGCCAGCTGGTCAAGGAAAGTCATCCTGACACAGTCCTCTGTGAGATGCCACCTGAAGCTGCATCCAGCCCTGGAGCCTTCAGCACAAGAATGACATGACCCATAAATAACATCACAGTTGGAGAGGGTTCCAGAAGAGGGTTCCACCAAAATCATCAGAGCAATAGAGCATCTCTGCTATTGTAGTCCGAACAGCAGCAGCACTGAACACAGATTTAAACATTAATAGGTATCATCACTGGTCTTTCATGATGGCACCAGGCACAAGAGCTAGCAAAACCGTACATAAACTTACTTGGAGTGAAAATGCTCGTAAAGCAGGAATAGGGATTAAGGCAGCCATAAAGAAAGCAGTAACATTGCTGATGGACGTAAGGGCTACACTTGCTCCTGTTCTCTTCAAACATTCACCTGTTCTGTCCTGCAAAACAAGTAACATTTCTTAAAAGACAAGTAAATAAGGTGATGTGAAGGAATCATCGTACAGATACAACACAGCAGAAGTGAAAAATTATTACAAATAAATTCTGAATATATACTATATATTAAGATGACACATTAAGTTCTCATGCTTTTTGAGGGTAGGCAACATTATTCAGATTTTATTCTAGTTTCATAACACAAAACTAAATTAGTACATACAAGTTTCACCAGGGTCGTTTAGGTTAGACTGTAGGAGAAAATTCTGTGTTGAAATGGTTGTCAGGCACTAGAACAGGCTTCTCAGGGTGATGGTCGAATCATCATCCCTGTGTGTCTGTAGATATGCAGCTTAGGGATAGGGTCTGGCAGTGGGCTTGGAAGCGTTAGGTTAATGGTTGGACACAATGATCTTAAAGGTCTTTTCCAACCTGAATGATTTGGATTCTTTAATAAATACATCTGTAATTAAGTATATCATCTACCAGTAAGATCACTTGGTTTCCTCATTTTTCATGTAGAATAAGCATGTGTCAATAGCATACAGGCATAACATAGCTACACATCTCAAAGAAGTATCTAACAAACAAACCCAACCCCAAACCCAGCAACCACACCCAAAAGGTGCTGAGAAATCAAGACAAACACATGACCTCCCAACCAAACAGGCTACATTAAAGCAGATGGATGCTATACTAGAATAAGGTTGCAGTGCCTGCATGCCAAGCCAGCTGGAAAGACCACATGGAAGACAAAACAGAATGTGCAAATATACACTACTTTTAAATGGTTTGTACTTTGGATATGAAAAGGAAATCATCATGAAAGTGACGACACCTTAGATTTCACAGCATTAATATGTTATGTTTTGAAATGTTGTGTTCAATTACAAACATCAGGGAAGTAAAACAGAGAAAAATATTCAAAGTAACTCAAATTTAAGAAATAACAAATACGTAAAAGCATCAGTTGATACAAACAAAAACATTTGTTGTCCTCCTTTCTTCCTCTTCATGTTAATATTTTTTAGTTCTTCCATTAAAAGGCTTTTCTCCTTTGATTATTAGACCCAAGTACTTGAGTTTACTTCCAATTTTATATCGACTTTTGGACAGAATTTGGATTATGTAAATTAATGTTTATATTAAAGCTTTAAATTGAAATGTTAAGATAAAATAAATCTAAGAGACACTACTCAAAAAAAAGAAGTCAACATTCCAGAACATTCTAGGATCACAAGTACTGCCATCATTTCCTACTTTGACAAAAACAGTAATTTCCAGAGCACAGGAAATGTTATTCAGAAAACAAATTATCATTACTGATTAATTGTTGATATGGTTATCTTTTCACATATGAAGCCTTTTATCTTCTCCTAAATCTCCATTTTGTCATTACCTCAAATGGAATTCTCCTATTCTGCCCCGTTTCACTAAATGCATGTGCCAGAAGAAATACATCATCTACACCAACTCCAAGAGCAAGAAAAGGCAAAACCTTGGGGGAGACAAAAACAACAAAAAAGTAGTCTGTTTTATAATCTGCCAAGCAGATAGCCATTAAATGACTAATTAAAGCAACTTTTATATGATACTGTACATAAATCCAAGGGTAAAATGAAAACAATATTGGTGTTGCACCCTTACAAATTTTTATGCTGGAACACTGCTGAAGAACTTGCAGTATACCATCTACAGGCACAAAATATCCCCAAAAGTAATTCAAGTTTCAGACAAAGAATATCTGATAATAATTCAAGTTATTTTAAAAATATTTTCAGAATATGTACATCCAGATATATTCAGATGTAAAGACAAAGCTTGCAGCTTCTTATCTACAATGGATGCCTTTGGTCATATCAACACACAGAAAAATCAAATAACCCAAAATCGTATAATTATACAAAGTACTCAACACATGTCTTTAGCATCACTTGGCAGCATGATCAATTAATTTCTCACAGCATAAGCTATGAGATATGAGAAAGGCACAAGGTAAAAATTTAGAGACAAAACACTTCTGCAGCATTTTTCCTGTCACACATTAAACTTTGTTCATTTACTAACAGCGTACTTGTAATGTAACAGCAGACTTGTGTCTCCTAAATACCTGAGTTGTGGCAGCGTTAAAGGAAATTCCAATCAATGAGCACAGGCCCAATCCTGCAGCCACTGAAAGTGCAACCAGCAAGACTCCTGCCAGCCCCACGGCACCCTGAGACTTGGCACAGTCCCACCGCAGCATTGTTAAACAGGCGTAGGCAAGCTAAAGCAAGGGTGGGGGGGAGAAGGAGTTTGGGGAGAAGAAGCAAAATATTAGAATAGATCTTTCTCTAACAGCTATCTCTTCCCATAGAAAATACAAATCCTTACGGACATTTTTCAGTGGAACAGACACATCTGCATATGTTATACAGAGGAACAAGTGACAAGCCTAAGCCACAAGTTTACAAAATGTGCCTAAAATGTTCTTGACTAGTCACTAGCAGCTGTAAAGCCAGCTCTACTACTAGAGAAAACAAAATAAATTTATGTAATTACCATTAGTAAGTAGCCACTAGCTACTCTGATAACACTGACATCAGAAAATGACTTCAGAATGTCATCCAGGGTGGTTGTAGTAAAGGACAGCACCTTCTGAGTAGAGTTTTGTGCAACACTTTGATGAACAACCTATGAAAAGAAAAATAAAATTTGATGTGACAAAAAAAAAAAATCCCACCTCATTATCACTACTGTGCACATCTGAGATCGACTACTTCTGCCTTAACATTTCTGCAAAAGCTGGCACCTGGCACATAAGAAGTAGTTGCCAAACACATCAGCATAACTTGAAAGCTACTGATTAGCAGGTAAGAATGCGCTTCCTTCAGGAAAAGCTACTACATTCCAAGCCCATTCCAAACATTTAACTTAAATCCACTTCCAGTAACTCCACCATGGATTTGCTATAGCACAGGTTTTGCCTTTATCCCAAGGCCAGCAATCTCTCTCTTCAGGGTGCTTCTCTTTCCCCCTGCCTGGCTATTCAGAGGTCAGAAGTGCCTCAGAGGTCAGAGTCTGGGACACAGAGGCCAGGCAATGTCACACAGTCTCCCGACCTGGGCTGCGTGAGGCTGGCTAATGTTTTCCGGATACCTTTAGAATAACCAGACCAAGTACAGGTTTTTGAATTCCAACTTGCTCATTAGTGCCTTCCCAGCCTCAGCAAAGTAAAAATGTCCTAGACAGCAAAGAGCAAACTTTCATGGTTTTGCCAGTTGATACGTGAATAACCAAACAGCTTCTTAACTGGAGAAAAAAAAACCTATCAGCTTAAGAATGGGAAATCAGTGACTCATTCCTGGATTAAGCATCATGTTACAAGCACTACCATAAAAAGTAGGATTTTACAGCATGACATCTTGGTTATTTTCAGTTTTACCTCAACATACATCCTCTGCCAGGCTTCCAGAATTGCTGCTGCTTTATCCTCATTCCAGTTGATATGTGAAACATATTCATATCCCTTGAAGTGTTCATACATTTGCTTAGGAGTCATTAACTGAAACATGGTTTGCAAAGCCTGGGCACTGTGACATGGACAGAAGACAGAAAAAGAAGCAGCATAAAATGAGTGTTTTTCAGGAAATCCTTTTCATGGCATCAAGCCCCAAATCAGACACTATCAGAAGCTTACACAAGTTGTTGACTTTATAAATGCACATGTTTGTATTAAAATTCATGAGAATATAATTATTCTACTGGATATCTGTGCAGCTGTATTGCTTTATGCAGTATTGAGGAGAAATCTGGTTTCACTGAAGTTAATGACAGTTTTACCGTTATTTTCAGCAGGATCAGTTTCAGAAGCAGAATGTAACTCCACAAATCAGCTATAAAAATCACAATTGATAGACATATTACAGTGAGGATGCTACAGGAAGTTATTTCTATGAGATCTTAAAAATCCTGTTAGCAATTTGTCATTTGAGGATCTTGGTCTTTTTTATCACTTGGAGAGAAATGCCAGATTAAATTCCTGATGCCTAACAAGCTGTGAGAAGTACACAATGGCAGTAACTATCCATCCTGAAATTCCAAATTATGCAGCTATATCCTGTAATATTATAAAGTAAAGGAACTATTTTCTTTATCACTAAAAATACATTCTTTGGCTGTGTGTTGAAATATCATCCATATTTAGCATGAATGTAAAGACTCAAAAGTCATATTACAAGTTCTAGTAGAAGGTCTCTGTATTGAAAAATTATGCTTAACTTAGTTTAGTTTGGCCTACATTTCCTCAGAACAGTTGTATTTCAGAGTTTTCTTCCCTCCACTGAAGTCTAGTGTTCTGTGACTTCTTCAAGTCTGAATCACAAGGGTTTATCACTTATAATTGTAATCAAGATACAGTAACAAACCCAGACTTTTCTCTATATTCATCCAGAACAAAGTTTCACTGGAAAATGTGGAGTTCTCAAAGTAGTTAAATGAGTGAGCTCATCGCCCAAGTATTTTTTCCCCCCTTTGTCCTTTGATCATATTTCAAAACCTGATCAAAGCTGATCAGTACTTTAAACACTGTTAAATGCTTTATACATAAATTCCAAACAACAGAGTTGCCTGGAATACATTTTCTTTCAGAGAGATGTACACTCGTTCTGAGGTTAAAACAAGAAGTAGTGATGCTTCCTAATAACTCTTTTAAATTCTGTTCTCTTGAGGCATGTCTGCCTGAACTGAGATTCACAATACACCTGAAGGACAGTAGATTTTGTGTGATCCTCCCACAAACTCTAACAAAGAAAAACTAACCAATTTTTTTTAAATATTTGTTTACCTGACAAGTTTACCAGAACTGTTCTTGACGGTACCACCTATAATCAACTCCTCCTGCCAATGCATGTATTTTCTTGACAGTCCATAGCATCCACCACTTAAAAAAAGGGCCACATCAAGAGGCTAAAAGAAGGTATAAAAAACCCAATTAATCAATTTCATAACTTTAGACAAACTCATACCTTTCTTAAAATGCAGTGTACTGGAATAATGGCTATTAAAAGACAACCTAGAAGGTCTACAAAGATAAATGCGTTCAACAAATCAAGTTGAACAGATCAGATGGATTCCTGCTAACCAGGCTGAAATTTCTCCAAACCCTGGTACATCTGAAAAAGATGTACAAATTTGAAGCACATTACCTAAAATTCTTCACAAATATCAACAAAACTCATGCTACTTGAAGGAAGGCTTTGCTGTGCTGTGCAAGTATACTGTGAAAGCAGTGATTCAGCAGTTGCTATGCCTGTCTGAGACAACAGGTTTGGTGAAATGCTACGTCACCACCTTGCCACACCTGGCCAGTAGCTGACAGCTGTCCTCTCAGTCTAAATCCAAGGGATTAAGCATTGCATGACAGTCAGGGAAATTTTTTGACTGCAGGCTAACAGCATGTTAACAGGAACAGAACAATTACATCATTCAAGAATACAAACTACATATTGCTTGTTAAAAATGGTACCTTCTCTCATCTCTGACCTCCCCCACTCCCTAGCCTCCCTTGAAAAGATATGCACACGGATAATCAAACTTACTTTGGTGGAATTTTTATTGGGAGCTGTGATAGGGCAATCGGGATCAGCAGGATTCAGGCAGGGTCGATCCATATAACCATGACCAACCTCTGCTTTATTCAGCATTTCTTCCCAGCTCTCAACTTGATAGTTTATTTTCTTTAACTCTTCCAAGAATTCTAAGGGGTCAAAGTTGATCCACTGCAAAGGAGGTTTCCCTCTACAAGAGAAACCGGAAGAAAATGACACAGGCACAAGACAAAAAAGTGCTGAAAACAACATACTCTTAAAATTCGTATTTGCACAGTAGTTATTTTCTATTACAAGTTAAAACCTTTTCTAGTAAATTAAAAAGCATGTTTTTATTAAATTTGTTGACATACTTTTTTTGCAGCCCAACTGTAATTTTAACAAAAAATACTATGTTCTTACAATGTGACTGTATAAAATGTAATAATCACGTTAAAAATACTCCAATTTATAAGCAAAGCCAAATAAATCATCAAGCACTTAAATGACAAAAAAGCAGCCAACTGTTGCTTCAAACTGTTAGGGAGCAGGAGACAGGGAAAGAAGAGAGGGAGCTAAGGAAAGAAACCCTTTATTCTATTATCAGATTACTTCTTACTTGCTAATAATCATCCTGCAAATATAATACAGCTGATCTTTGTTTATTTATACCAATACTGCACTCCTTCAAATGCCCTGGCAGCCTGATTATCAATCATTAAAATTTCCTGCCACCACGGCTGTCACATCTCCCACCACCCACTTCTGAATTTGTGATGTTGACAGACTAGAAAGGCTTATGGCTGCCTTATTCTGTGTTTCAAACCACAGTGTATCTGCCTAACCTGATACAGGCCTAAGTCATTGCTCCTAATCTCCCAACCAGAAAACACAATCCCCCCTTATTTTCTCATCTAAAACTATACACTAAAGGTTAGGAGAAGGCCATTGCATATTGCTTTTACAGATTTGTGTAAACCAGAGCAGAAACAATAACTCAAATGCTAACTCTTACATAATTAACAGAAAATGCCTGGAGAGATTAACAACTCTTTGAAGAGCATCTATCAAGTTTGTAAACTATGAAAATTAAGTCATAAAATACACTGTATGATTTCTTTAATGATCTTTAAGGATTTGCTCTTTATTCCTTAAGAAGACCTGAGATTTACTGAAAGACATTTTCTTAAGAATTCCCTGCCAGTCAGTTGTTTTGTATTTTACGGAAACAAACAAAAGAAGCACCTAACTCAAATTTCTCGGGAGGGCAGGGGATAGACACAAAATTCTTCAAGCTTTAATTAAAAACTTCCATTTTATTTTGAATGCTAGCAAAATGGGAAATACAGGATTTAAATCAACGCCTACAAATCATGTCTTAGAAACAGGCAACTTTTTCAATTAAAAAAAAAACCCCTTTACGTAGAGATGCTACATTTTTTTAAAAAATAATTTTCTGAATAAAAATGAGAATGTAATGGAAAAATTAGAAACAGTTCTACAGTTAGATGTAGTCAGACCAGAAAATTCTTTCAAAAAATCCTTACAATAGATAGGCAGTTCCTGACTGTAGCTTTGCTCCCTCCCAGAAGCAGTCCAAAGGAGTGACAATTAAGCATGGATAAAGGTATTCTATGATCTGTCAAAATCAAAAAGGGGAAAAAAGCCACAGTTACACTCTAACATAATCAAAGTAGCACAAACTGAATCATCAGAATACACACGTTATTACCTAAATGCCTGCTTCACATACCTGGTCCATGTAACCTGCTTCTGTGATGAGTTCTCCTGATTTATAACACAAATGTTCCAATTTCCACTGTCTGTAAGAAATATAAAGAACATTTTTTGTGGTGCAATTACTTAAAAGTTATTTTTAAAAGACATTTAAAGTTGCAACTCACATACACATATTGGATTCAAGGAGCAAATCATTGCGAATGACAAATGCTATCCATCACAGATACATTACACCTCACACTTGCAAAAAAAAAAAAAAGCCTTTTTTTGTGTAGTTACAGATCAGACACTTCTTCCAGTTGTTCTCACATTCACTGTAAAACTCACTAACAACAGAACTACTTTAGGATGTTCTGAGTAGTCAACACAGGCTAAAGGAACAGAAATCCATCTTTCTATAAATGAGATAACTTGTGACTTCAGATACCACTCAGTAACACAAGACAGAGAGAAGCCAGCTGCAGTTCAGAGGACTAGAATATTCCCAGCTGGCCCATACATGCAGGAGGAAAGAAAAGCCTAGGACTTCTGCCTTCCTTTACCAGCTATGTTGAAACTTCCCTCACCATGACTTCTGCACCTTGAATGAGGCAGGAGCTCAGTAATAGATAATCTGAGCCACAGCATTAGTTCACTGAGTAATGTGTGGATATGCTTTGAGGCTTCATGCCTCACAGGCAGCAAGATAAGGACATTATCATGAGAGAGTAATCCTGGAGGATTGAGACCACTTTTCAGAGAGATCCACTAACCTAAAGCTAGTTGCCTTCCTTAGATGCACCTTTAACTTTTATAATTTTTGTAGGGTAACACATAACACCCAGCTTTCAGATGGGCACACAGACAGTGTGAAGGACAACTCTGTTATGTCTGCGTTGCTCAACAGCTACTATTTCACCCACTGCCATATCTCACATCTGCATTTCCCTTTTATGTTATACTATTGGAACAATAGTATAATAGTATAATCAGTGAAGTCATTCACAGTCCTTAAGTAATTCATAATGAATTACTGTCAGAGAGGAGTGAATCATTCCTAACATGGAAAGATTTTCCATGTTAAGAATCCCATCCATAAACTTATGAGTTTAAGACTACAGACACCACATTCGCTTTTTCTTTATCAAGACAAATGCTGGATAGTAGTATACTCTGAATTAATTCCAACACTACTTACCCCACTTTATTTGTTGAAAAACAATTTGTCACTGCTATCAAGTCATATCAAATATCACATCCAGTGATACTAAAATCAAAACACAGTTCTAAGGGAAAAGATCTGAAGTGCTAGTGTATAAATAATCACAGAGAACCATTTGTCCACTTTTTAGCTGCTGAAGATGATCAAGAAAACTTCTGCCTTTTGTCTTACCTGTTGTACATATAGACATGTACTCTGCTGGCCTGAAGTGCAGAGTCAAGGTGCTGTCGGAGTGCTTCTGTTGTCAGTACGTTAGCACCATCTTCCTGTGGAGTCTGGATCATGAGCTGGGGGTTAAACATGGCCTCTTCTCCAATCTTCTGCCTTGTGTAATTTAACTCCCGACTCACTCGTCCACCAACTGATGGATAAATATCAACATCTTTGTATTAGCCAGTTGGATTTAGCTGATGAACACTCTCCAGTCACAAAAACTTGATCATGGACTACCCTACATCAGAGTGTAACTCTGACAGTAATTACAACTTTATTTTACTAATGCTGCAACAAAAACCATATTCCTCATTAAAATACTGTTGCCTCTATTGCACTAAAACACTGATGTGTAAACTGAAGCCTCGAATAGTTTTTCTCTATATTAAAGCAAATATCCCATATGTAAATATTAAAAAAGGAAGAAAAAAGAGAAACCTTTTCCTTGCAGACCAGACCAAATACTGTGCTACAATTTCTTACACTTGTATAAACAGTCTGCTCCAATAGCACATTTCAAGATAAATGGCTTTAATTTACACTCTTCTCCTAAATAATTTGGCAAAGGCAGAAGGAGAATATTTCTCTTCAGTTAAAAAAAAGGGAGGAGAGAAAAAGTAAGTGAGCATGAGTACTTCTTTCAGTCTTAAATAAAAAAGTTCATATAAGGAGATGCATTTTCGAGCTCAGCAGAAAGGACTACAGCTAATTTACCTGAATGGTCCAGTACCTTCATAACACACTGTGATGCAGGAGATAATTTATGTAAAACATCTGTTTTTAAGCCCATACGTGCAGAACAGTGTGCAGAACATGTTAAAACATGGCGCGCACACACATCCCCACCAAAAAAACTCTACAGAAGACTGCAAAGTCGACAGGCTCTAGAGGGAGCCACAGGCAATTTCCCTTGCCAGAAAGTATTACATAATAATGGTAAATTATCTTCCCTCTTACAAAAAAAAAAAAAGGCATTCAGCTAGAGTTCACATACTTTATAAAACCTCCCCTGCAATCTCTCCAGCAAACACATGTGGGAGGCAGGGTCAATTAATTCAGACCATTAGCTGAATCAAGACCACATCCAGATGGGGAGGACAAGAATACCACCAACATGTTACTGCTATCCCTTAAAATTTATTACCTTTATTGCTCTCTTAAGTCCGAGCTACAGACCTGGTCTAATTTGTTACATTTTTTTCAGCCCTAGTCAGCTTGGCACCAGTGATCTGAATTGCTGCCAAAGTTTAGTCCTGCAACAGCATGAACAGAAATTAAGCATGTACATCTATGTCTTCCTAGGCCATGTAACCAAAGACTGATCTGTAACCAGTCAGCAGTGTGGGAGATGACATTCTCAAGCCTAAACAGGACATACTTTTTCAATCACTTGGGCCCTCAACCCACCCGTAACCCCCCTGGGGCTAAAGGGCCACCAGGCAGGAAGCTGGGCGCCTGGATGGATAAAGCTGTCAGAATGAGACCCTCAACAATTAACCCACACAGTCATTCTGGCACGAAGCATTGCTTAATTTCTAGTACAAGGTTTCTTTGAAGAAGTGTTTCCACAACGCATTGCATTTCTTCCAATATGTCCCATGTGGCACTGCCTCCTTCAAATCAAGTAACAGTGACAAGTTCACAGTGAGGAAAAAAATTAAAAAAATCGAAGTACAACTTCCTCACCTAAAGTCCTCAATACCTCTCTCACTACAGTGAGAGAACATACAATTATTAAGACTGCATATGCATACTAACAAAAAGTCATTGTTGATTTTTATCAAGAATTAACCAAAAAACCCCCCTTCTATTCATCAAGATCACATTTACGCTGACTGCCATCCTTCTCTACCCACCCACTATGATATTTTTTTGCGGTACTTTACACTGAAGGCTTCCAAAGACAAAAGGTCTCTCTGCCTCTTTTGTGTCTCAATGCCAGCTAAGACAATAAAGCCCCAATTTTACAAGAACAGTGACGTCTACCATAAACTCTACTTCTGGTACTATATTCTCTCCCATTCCATACATATTTTTCTTTTGAATTTAACCAGAACTTGAACCACGAAATCAAGCTTTATGCAAAACAAAGGGCAACATTCCCATCTCTGCTGAAAATGACCAACTGTTTACTATCAACAGAAATGATTGCTTCCTAATCAAAGTCCTGTCAAACCACATTAACTTCATGAACAAGGCAGATTTAGCTAATCAGAACTGCATCACACAAGTCAGTCATCATAACAGAAGCTGGTTTCCCCCCTGCCCGGCTCTCAACATTTGAAACAGGAATTGCAAAACCACCCAAGAAGGCTGACACACATTCCAGAACTCAGTAGCAGAACCACTTGCATTCTTAGTAAGGCATTACCACCATTTAATTATTTCATTGGTGGGTCCATTAGGTACTCTTCTTCAGACAAAGAGAGTAAAGGTAACACCACAGGCAAACATAGATACTTTATACAACGTAACACTCTAGTACAAAGAAATTGTAAATAATAATTTAAAATATAAATCATGTATTTCTACAAGTTATATTTTAATTTATTTTAATTGAAAGTATACAGAGGTCACTGGAAACTGCCAGACTCAAAGATCTTAAGCCTCCACAATCAGATGAATAAGCTGAATATGCACTTTTTAAAAATCAAGCACTCCTGATGCTTATTTTTTTTCCCCCCAGAGTATCCACAGCTGATGCAAAAACCTAAGAAATAAACCACTAAAAATGTCACTGAACTGTACCTGAAGCCTCTGGCCTCATTTTGCTGAAGATACACAAGTCTGCACTAAATGCCTGCACACTTTGCAGAAAGTAATTCCTTATACTTGCAGGAAAATTAAAAAAACACACATTAAGAATTCCACACTATAGGAGAAATGATGTAATGGAGAATGAAAAAAAACCTCAACATGCTAGTATTCAATGATTTCCCTCAATGGATGCTATTCTTTTATATTTGGTCACAACACTATCCTCAAAAGGCTGGTGACTTTAATTGTATCTATGGCACACAGTACCATTACTTCCCATTTTATTCTGTATCAAAAACAAGCAGAACTCTTTCACCTTAATATTCTAGTGTTAATACCCACACATCACTCTGCTTCTTTTATCAAAAAGCTGCCTAATGTGATTAAAATCCTCTGTTACATGATTCCTTATGATTTAGTGCCTAGATGTTTGAGTTTGTGATACAAATACCTGCAACCCAAAATGCTGATTTAAATAACAGTCTGGTACATTGTATCATGATCAGTGGTACCAAGACACAGCAGTTTGTACATTACACTTCCAGCAGCAGCATCAGGTTGAGACTGCCTACTAGAAATGAGATACCATGCCATCTGTATATTTTAGCTAAAAATCTTTTTAAAAAGGGGGTGGGAAAGCTCACAACAATGTAGTAACACCAGATTCCTGGCACCATTTCACACTTAATATATAAGTTTCTAATTATCAAGAATGCATTTGATGGCCAGCGTCCAACAGGAAAAAGTTTTACTGACAGTATCTTTGTTGCTGAGTATTAGTTCCTGTTAAAAACCTGCTTTTTCCAAATAAAAGGAAAGCATCTTCCCTTCCCTCTCAGCTGTTTGCCAGAAGACAGTGTCCTGTACCATGGAACTTACTGCTTCTCCTCCTGAACTTCCCCACCAAGCTGAACTGAAGCTGGTCAACATACTAAAATGTTTGCCCTTCTGAAGAGAGCAGTACTGTCAGTATGGGTCCTGGGTTGTTAAGAACTATCCAAGGACCACTGCATCTCCCTCTTCCAAGAGCAATGAACAGCTGTCAGATGGTAACAAGTTTTAGTCATCCTTAAACTTGAGGCAGATCTGAACTCATGACCTGTAGGTGAAAGGCTCTAGATCCCATTACCAAGCACTAGAGTCACAGTCTCAGTGTTTCAGTCGTTACACGTTAAAATGCTTTGGGTATCTTAAGTGAGAAGCACCCAGAAAAGCAAAACTGCTTTCCTCCAGTGTACATCTGCACAACATCCATGCATCCTTCAACGATGTAAGAGTGAAACCATATTTGTTTTCTTTGGCACAATTTCTGACAGATTTCCTTCCACTTAGTAACAGTTTCAAATTCACTGGGTCAGTTATTCAGCTCATATATTCCAGGGTCTGAATGAAGCAAAATTCTCTGGAGAACCTCCCTTCTGAAGACTATAGCCCTTAACGTGCTTCCACATAAGCACTTAGGTGGGGGCAGGCATAATTCTGCTTTGTTTGAGCAACACCATTTTTTAAAATTTTCCCAAGTTGCTAAATGTGTAGCATTAGAGCAATCCAGCCCAACTTCTTGACAGTGACAACTCAAAGCAATGAAATCACACCTCTAGCATTATGGACATAAACATGCCTTTCATCTTATCCCTCCAAAAGATGGCGAACCTTTCTGGTAAATCAAACATGTAGATTAGAACACCGTATAATGCTTACATTATAATCTGAGGAATGGCCAACACAGGCAATCTCGGAAATCCACAGTGCTTGTTATCACAACAGCCCCTGCCACACAACACACTCTACCCACAGTGAGTGGCAGGGAAAGCTGCTGACACCTTGCCTTCTTATCCTTCAGCAGCCCTCTCTGTGAGGCAATGTGAATCAGGAAGAGTCTGTTTTCGTATCTCTTTCCCTGACATCCACCATAGCCCATCCCCTTTAACTTTTACTGCCATCAAGAGCTTCCTTCTACTTCACTTCCTCCTGCAGTCTCCCTTTGTGCTGTCCCTGTGTACATCTCTCTTACATGTGTGTATGTGTTACCCAAAAAATACAAAATAAAACTAGTTTTAGGCATTACAGAGGTACATAGATAAGCCAGTCAGCCACAGCTTTGCCTCCCTGTCCTAAGCGCATACCAGGATTAGAAGTATTCACACCTGCCACATAGCAGAAGGCAGCACCTAATGACACCAATGAGAATTTCTATTTTTACTGATTAAAGAGCACCGACCTCATGAGAACAAAACAAAGCAGCCAATTACTAGTCACACAGGACTGAAACTTCTTATACAGCAATGAAGATAAAAAGTTTAAGTTCTCTGGCAGATATGAAGATTACTCTTACTAGAAAAATAATAGCCTTTTGATGTAAAGCTTCCTGTTGCTCTCTAGGGAGTTTTATCTTTGCCTTCTCTCAGTTGTTTGAGCTTGTGTGTGTTGCTCTTTGTCATCAACATAGTTTTGCTGCACAGACAGTATTAGTTAATGACCTGACAGAATATCAAGGAAGATAGCACCTTCCTCAGAATTACCATTCTGTAGTCTGGGCTGCAGGGTACAGGGGTTAAACTCCTCAATGGAGAAGAGCAAAACAAGCAAAGACCACAGAATTATTGAGGCTGGAAAAGACCTCTAAGATCACTAAGTCCAGCCTATGACCTAACATCACCACAATCAGCTAGACCATGGCACTAAGGGCCACAAAGATACATTTCTTGCTTGGTGCCCATCTAGGTTGAGAAACTGGCAAAGTGCATTAAAAAAACTCCAAGGAGCAAAGAAACCCAAACAAACAAACACCACTGCAAACTTTAAAAACCCCACACAGAAGCACCTTCAAAATGTACAACAGTATACAAAACTGTAACATGCTCAGTAGCTGCATACTGAGCTGCGACACGTGTCCCGGGTAACAGGATATGAGCTGTTCACCTCTGGGTTACTGGTTCTAATCCAGCTGGGAACAACAGTGACCACAAGTTGTTTACCATCTGACAGCTGTTTGCTAGCTCATATGAAATGACTCAATGGTCTCAGCCCCTTTCCTAGTGGGCAGGTGTCCATATTACAGAAAACTAGCCTGACAATTGGCATCCTTGTTGACCATTCAACAAAGAGCTTGAAGAATGAATGAACACAGAGGGTGAACTATGCTTTCTTCCAAAGACATGGTCCCTTTAGATCACAGTCAAGCTACAGCTTTTGGTGGAGAAGCCCAACTATGCAATTTTCTGCCTGAAGTCGCAAAGGAGTCTGCCTACAGTGAGGACAGGCAGCTCAACTCTCCAACAGTTTATGGCTGTGTAACAGATTACACCTGCTCTTAAGCAGCAAAGCTGAACTTTTACTTTTGCTAAGGTAAGAAAATATTTGAGCACAATTTGTAACAGGCCAAAATCCTTAATCCTACACGAAAGCAACTAAGTTTCCAGGAGTTCTGAGAAAGGTAAGTGAGAGGATTCAAGGTCTAAATCAAAGGATTTCAAAGCAGCTGAATGTAATTTTTTCAGTTACTTTAACATGAATAAGAGCTTCTGCTGGGTAATATGTTAAAAACTATTTGCAGTGTTGTTCCACAGCAGTCAGCTTTCCTCTAGGCCCAACTTTTCATTTAACCTCTCAGTGCCCCTTCCTCAAATATGTAATTGTTTTCCTGTGTGGTTAAATGCAGCATTTTTAAGTCTTTTATTCAATACTCCTGGGATAGCACAAATTTCAGATTTCATCTGTACATGGAGTAGCACAGAATTTCACTGCAATTTTTTCAAAGGAGCAGCAAACACCAACGAAAAAAAGTCTTCAGCCAGAAGCTTTTAGGGATACCATTTCCTAAATACCACTTTCAGGAGATGGCAAAACTAACATACAGAAGAATGAAAGGAATTAACATCTTATGAAACAGGGTACAGTTTCTTTCAAGTATTCCTTACCAGCTGCTTGCTGTACCATCTGTTGTTGCCTAAGCAGCTTCTTTCTGAATGGCTTTGCACTGAAGCAGAACTGTTCTCACTGCTGGACACAATCAGGTCAGGTCAGCACTCCCCCCAGCACTGAACCTGCTGCCTGTCACAGCTTCCCCCACCTCAATATTTCTTACTGGCCACCAGCTCCCAAGACAGTGCTGCATCTGTCAGGAGGCCCATTTTTCATAGCCTGCTTGCTATTCACACCATGCAGCAAAGGGCACATTTCATTTTGTGCGGGCTGCAATCAGAGATTCCCATTAGATACTCCGAGAGTGTGACCATATGGCCAAGTTTACTCTGAAGCAGAAAGAACCTAGAAAGAAATACAACAAATAACCAAAGATGCTCCACAACACAACCTTTATTTTCTGCTTTTGGCTGCTCTGATCATGCAGGTTAATTTCACTTTGCTTCCAAGCCCACTAGACTACAACGGCCTGCTCTCTCTTTACAGGAGTCACTGCTGGAAGCTCCAGGCACTGAGGAGACATGCCCAAGCATCCAAATGGGAAGTTTGACTAGACTATGCATTTAGCCGTGACATCTTCAAACTGGTCTGGGGATGCATTTCACTCTTGGGCACAAATGCAAACCCTTCTTTCCCTTCCTCCCTCTCTCCAGCCCTCTCAGTGCGGCTGCCCTGGTGCCTTCCCACCACCACTCCTTCCCACTGCATCTGCGCAGGGAAACACGCATCACTGGGAGCCACTTTCATGATTTTGTTGCGAGCGGGATTAGCTGGATTAGAGGCTGATTCATAAGGACCCCCTGTGGCTGTGAGGAAGTTTCATCACAAGGTCAGTGTGGTGTGAACTATATTCTGTCAACACCACCACATCTTATAGCCAACTACAAAAAATACAAAAGGGGTAAAAAAAAAATCACAAGTGAAATACATGAATGAACAGTTTATGGCAACAAAGAGATTTACAGATTTCCTCATCAGCTGCTTAAAAACATGTGTATCCTTCAATGCTGTGCTCCTTTAAAACTAGAAGCCTGTGTTAGTAATTTTTAATTTATAAAGAATTTAGTGGTTTAGGAGGTGGGAGGAACCTGGGGAATAAATGTAGCAACCCACACACAAAACCACAGAGGAAACTTCGGCATGTAGTCTGAAACCAGTCATGCAGCCCCAAAGACTGTTGCACTGTTGAGATTTTATTACATATAATGCTGTCACCTCCAAGACTATGTAATTCCCAGCCCCCTAAGTGCAGTAAATTAGAGATATTAAAAAAAACTGGGTTGGAATGCAGAACAGAGAAGGTGAATTAAAGTTTTTTGTTTGGTTTTGCTCCTTAAAAATATAATTACCGACCTCATACTTCTCTCCCGCAAAGATTCCCCTTACTCCATCACAATGACATCACTCAAAGACAGCAACACTTTTGTAGCTGGTGTGATGCAAAATAAAATCCATAGTGAAAGAGGGGGACTTTTGTTCCGCATATGCATGTGTAGTTTTGGGCTATTTTTTTGGGTTTTTTTTTAAGAGTAGTCCCTCTTGCACAGAACTAGGCTGTTCTATCAAAGACTTATCTGTTATATTTCTGTCTGTCTGTCTTTCTCTTCTGTTTAATGCATTCACCAACAAGAGAAAAGGGAGTAAAGCAATGGAGGCTTTGACCTGCAGCTGTAACACAATACTTTCGCACAACCCTGTCAACCCCTGACATAAATTTTACACCGCAGCTGGCATTTACACACTTAACATTACCATATGTATAGCCTACTCTGTGTTAATTATGCTAATCACCTGTCTAACTCTCTGCTGCGAAAAATGGTTGTATTTAGCAGTCCACTGCCTACCAATACAGCTTACTGTGTGGCTGAAATGTACATTCAGACAGCTCTGAATAGCAAGATTTTTCCACGTTGCTGGCTTCATTCAGACCACAGAAAAATTTATTCAAGTCAACTGGTTTCGGTCTGCAACAAAAAAGTTACGAGAAAAAAGTGAGTGTGTTCCTGCCCTAACATTCTAAGTCTGCTTGCAAGCAAAATGATAAATCAATTGGTGTGGGAAACAAAAAGGGAGAAAGATTTCTTTTGCAAGCCATGTGAAACTGTAGCCTATTAAAAAAAAAAAAGGAGGGGAAAAAAAAGAATAAAAAAGGTCATCCTATTTCCCCAAATCTCTAGAAAGAGCAGTTAATAGATGTTTACACCTGATCACAATTCTCTCAAGTTCATAGCTTTTATCTATTGTTGGATGTCATACTAAACACGTTTTGTTTCTTGATCTTAATAATTTGCACTGGAACTTTACATTTTCTATTATGTACCACTTAAATTGCATCAGCTTCTAAAAAAGCAGTAGCTTCTTTCCTGCCTATGGGGATCCACTCAGTAAGTCAATAGGGTAAAACTTGTCTGTGTGAAACCAGAGTCAAACCCATGTTGGGAGGCAAAGAAGATAAATGCACAAGGAACACTCACCAGGAATACTTGTGTAAGAAAGCATGTTCTTTAAGTAGCTGTATACTTTTTTACTGTTACATAAAAGGTTATTTAGGAGGAAAAAATAAAAGTTGCAATGGATAGGGGGTTTAATGTCATCATACTGTCACCTGGAAGAGAGCGGTTTAAATGAGTTCCTAAAGCTTATTTTATTTCTGAGTATCTCACCAATGAGATTACATAGAGATCTGCATTGGGACTACATTCCTGTAGTTACTTAAATAGACTTTATCACAAACAAGTAAGTTCCTATAACCTTCCCTTCAAGGAAGCTACAGCAATTCACAGATTTGTCAGATAACTCAAACATAAATCTAATTACTGTATGACCTTTGGCAATTCCCTTTCAGGTCAGAGTTGTGGAAACTCCTTTCAATTAGTTTTAAATGTTATGAAATGACACATAGTAAAAAACTGCAAATAAACCTTCCTGTGTCTGAGGATGATAAGTACACTGGAAGGTAAGTAACAGTTTATATACAGCAAAGGTGTGTATTATTTTGAAGGTGTAGAGACATACTCAGTTTTTCTATTACACACAGTTACAAGGTCACGAAGAACTCTATGCCTACACCTTCCCGACTTCCCATCCTTTGTCCACTCCCACATGGCACATGAGACTGATGCTCACGATAAGGTAAAATAACAGGTTTGCCTGTCAGCAATGGGCTTTAATATTTCACTTTATTAAAGTAAAATATTTAGTCAAACATGCCTGTTTGATTAAATTAAGTAACCTCAGCCAAGACACATCTTGCTTTCTAACTTCTCTATTTCAGTCATCTGCCAATTCAAAGCACTAATTTTTCTGCGTTCTTTCTGCTCCAAAACACTAGTTGTGCAGCCAAGAACACAAACAATACTATGACACAAATAAGCACTACTGTGCTTATTTTAGAGTGTGTGGATTTTTCCTTTTTTTTTTTTTAAACTAGAGGATAGACCACCCTGCTTTCATGGCACAGAACACTATTTACATTGCAATACTTGACTGTGTAATACATCTGGCATTTTTGGGCAGGATTCCTAAGCTAGGGGCCAGAAGCCCTTAAGCAACAATT
>JAOXOE010000874.1:25570094-25588986 GCA_028565055.1 Phoeniculus purpureus
GAATGGGTTGCCCAGGGAGGTGGTTGAGGCCCCATCCCTGGAGGTGTTTAAGGCCAGGCTGGATGAGGCTCTGGCAATCCTGGTCTAGGGTGGGGTGTCCCTGCCCATGGCTGGGGGGTTGGAACTGGATGATCAGGTTGTCCCTTCCAACCCAGAGTGATTCTTATTGTATAACTTCTCCAGTTAAGTGATCCTGGTGTGGCAGGGGGATTGGACTAGATGATCTTTCGGGGTCCCTTCCAATCCCTAATGATTCTATGTTTCTATGATTCATATTCCATCCTCTTCTGCCTGATGGCAAGTGATACGACTAGAGGAAATGGCTGAAAGCTTCACCAGGACAGATTTAGGCTGAGTGTTAGGAAGAATTTTTCCACCAAAACACTGGAACAGGTTGCCTGGGACAGTGGTGGAGCCATCCTCCCTGGAAGTATTTAAGTCATGTGTGATGATTTAGTGGAGACCTGGAAGTGCTGGATCAAAGGTTGTACTTCATAATTTTAAGTCTTTCTTTGGTCTCTTCCAACCAAAGAGATTCAGTGATTCAGATAAATCCTGCTGAAAACACCAACAGCACACAATGTGATTACACCCTAGCTCCCTTACACGCTCTTACTCACTCACCTTCCTGTCATTTTTCCACTTCTGTTTAAGTACTCAACTCATTCTTCCGTTCACCCTGGTAGTTTTTCCACTCCTGACTTGTTTTATATACACATTCAGTACTTGCAATGAAGAGCTGGTGAAAAATGGCTAAGTATTTTCACCTGTCTTAT
Source organism: Phoeniculus purpureus (assembly GCA_028565055.1). Taxonomy (NCBI): domain Eukaryota; kingdom Metazoa; phylum Chordata; class Aves; order Bucerotiformes; family Phoeniculidae; genus Phoeniculus; species Phoeniculus purpureus. The sequence continues at coordinate 25,570,871 of JAOXOE010000874.1, forward strand.
TGAGAAGATATCATTTTTTCCTAGCATCTTCTTCCTCCCAAATGCTTAGGCTTACACCACTCTGTCATTTTTTCTGTGAGGAAACTGATTGCAAGGTGCTCATTACAATTCTAGAAGTTCAAAGCAAAACAAAGTATTTGAAAAAGCAAAGTCAATAAAGGAATGTGCTCTCTGTCTTGATTCTAAGACAGATCTTAAATCCCTGTGATGTTAGTCTGAATTAACAGGCTAGTGTGTTAGGTTTGTATTCAAGATTTGTAATCTGCACGAGCACAGAAATCCCACTGCTGATAGAGCTGAAGTTGCCAGTATTCTCTTTACAATTTACCCAGTCCAGCTGATGTCAAAACTCCTTGCTTTTGCTTAGCTTGCATTTTCTTCAATTCAGATTTTGTGCAGTGTGTCATCTTTTCTGATCGCCCCTGCTCTCAATTTTCTGTAAAATGAGACAAAATCCCCTTCAGTACAAAGGCAAATTCATCCAACCTGCAGACTGAAAAACCAAACTGTGAAATCTTATGTTACCATTTCATTGCATCAAATCAGCAATGCCTGATGAATTAAAGGCTTGTCTGGAACTTTCAAAGTAATTTCTTTGGTTTTGGGCATCTCAGTAGAAGAAAGACATTGAGGTGCTGGAGTGGATCCGAAGAAGAGCAATAAAGCTGGAAGGGCCTGGAAGGCAGGTCTCATGAGGAGTGGCTGAGGGAGCTGAGGTTTTTTTAATATGGAGAAAGGGCCTTCCCTCCCTCCAGTGTGTCAACAACACAGCTTGGTCTGGTCAGCAAACTTGCTGAGGTTACGCTCAGTGCCACTGTCCATGTTGCTGAGAAAGCTGTTAAACAACACTGCATCCAAAACAGACCACTGGGGAACTGCACTCGTAACACTGCAGACATAAAGCCATTTATGACAGCTTTTTAAATATAACCATCTAACAAATTCCTTATCCACTGAGCAGCCCATCAGTCAAATCCATGTCTCTCTCTTTTAGAGACAAGGATTCATGCAGGAGAGAGTCAAATGCTCTGCACAAGTCCAGGTAGATGACATCACTTGCTCTTCCATTACTCACCAATGCATATAACCCTATCATACAAGGACACAAATTTTTCAGGCAGGATCACAGAACATTAGAGATTGGAAAGGACCTCGAAAGATCATCTAGTCCAATCTCCCTGCCAAAGCAGGATCACCTAGACCACGTCGCACAGGAACATGTCCTGTCAGGTTTTAAACATCTCCAGAGGAGACTCCATGACTGCCTGGGCAGCCTGTTCCAGTGCTCTATCACCCTCACTGTGAAGAAGTTCCTTCTGACATTTATGTGGAACTTCCTATGTTCAAGCTTACACTTCTTGTCCTATCACTGGATGACACTGAGAAGATCCTGGCTCCATCCTCCTGGCACACACTCTTCACATGTTTTAAATATGAACGAGGTCACCCCTGAGTCTTGTTTCTCCAAGCTAAAGAGACCTAGCTTCCTCAGCACCTTTGTGTGCTTCATCTGCAGTTTGCCCATCTACACAAAGGTAGATGTAATTTATCAGTACATGTGACCACCATATTTGTAATATATTTTATGTACATTGTAGTGATTAGCTAAAAAGAACATCCTGGTCTTCTGCTTAAGAAAACAAATGCATAGTTCCAACCAAAATGCTCTCAGACTCCTTAACTGGAGGCAACTTGATATGTGCCTCAATATAGGTCTATGGCTCATTCAAAATGGTTGCTAGAGGTCAACAAGCACCTCATGTAGCTGCTGTGTAGATATTGTTGTCCTTTCTGGATGGAATTGGAACTACTCACGTGTTAAGGGTGGCAAACAAAATATCAGTAATTAAAAAAAAATCTGCAATAAAAACCCTATCACCAAAACACATGGAGATCAGTAATGAGGTTTTTACATGCCTGGGTTCAGCTCTGTTTTCTTCTTTCAATCGGGGAAAAAAACTCTGGCAGTTCTTTTCACTGTGGCAACTTGGTGTCCTCTCACTTTCCACAGGAGGCATGTGCTCTGTGAACTTTCTCTATTTGTGGATTGTAATCACTGACCACTCCATACCAGCTTCTCCTTCCTCAGAGACAATCGTTCTTTTCACAATAAGTTGCCTGCTACATGCTGTCTGAGCCAGTCTACAGCTCCAACGTGCCATCCTCCATGGGCTGCAGATGGGACTCTCCCTACAACTTACCATGGTTTTGCAGGTATTTTTCTTCCCCAGTGATTTCTGGGGTCTCTGCAGGGGCACTTTCTCCTCCATAACACTTCCGGGGTAAAATGGCTGCCACAGTGTGTTCAGCCCAGTGACCACATGGCTTCTTTCAAAACAAAAGGCCAAATCCAGCAGGAAACAGAAAACTTGTCCCACGGGTTTTCTTCTCCCTAAAATAAGCAATAAGCTTATTTTAATAATAAAATAAGCTTATTTTATTGCACTAATTGGCTTAAACTTCCAGAGACAGGTTAGTGACTGGAGCTGAGGAGAGCTTCTGTCTTTATGAAGCTTCTTACCAGTGTGCTTCCCCAGTACCGAATCTCCCACCATAATCAAACGATGATGCTATTAAAGCTGCAACCTTTAGTATTTCTCAGTGTTTCATACAATGTTCACAAGGGTAAGATTCGGAGATAATGCCATACATCAATCAGTTAGCTAATGCTGGGGGAGTCAAGATTTTCATATATTTGTTTTATTGCTTATCTTCCCCATACATGCATTGTTAGAGAAGCTGAAGTATTCAACTTGGCGATTGATTGTGTTTCTATCTATAAACTTGCAGAAAATAGTTGTCAAAATAACTCCTTTCCCTGTGCCTGTCTGCACCCTCAGCAAGTGCTACAGAAAAAAACATGAGTGAAATTGATCATTCTCAAGGCACTGAGACAGCAAAGATGTGAAGAACTCCCATGATGTCCTGTTGCTGTTGTGTGATGAACGCATTATGAATACTGGAGAACACTTACAAAGCCTGGTGTACAGGAACTAGGCACAGTGAATGTTGATTTCTCTGGTGTTCCCTGTTGGTCTGAAAAGTTCCTATGTCGTAGACAGAAGGAGCGTAAAATACAGAATGGAAAGTTAAGGACTTTGCCTTGACCTGTTCTCTTACTGACAGCTGTTAACAATATGAAATACTCCTGTGAGAATTTCAGTTTAGTGTGTGATTATATTGCTTCTTAATTGGTATGAAATACTCTCCTTAACTGGAAGGAGGATTTACACATTCTGGAGCCTGAAAGGTTGTAGCAAAATGCAAGACAATAAAAAGGGAAATGCTGGTTTTACTGGCAGAAGGCAGAAGCCAAAATAACAAATCAACAAATGTAATAAAGATCATGCTTCATTCAGTTTACAGAGGTTTGGAGACGTAAGAAACTGCCTGCTGACAATCAGAATGCAGCTACAAAAATGTGTATTTTTTCATGACTTGCAGCATTATTCAAACTCATATCAAGGTCTGAAGCATTGTCTTACCTCTATGTAAGAGGTAAGACTCACTAACCTTAAAGTATGTCAGTGAACTTGACATCATCACACACTGAAAACCCTTTTTTTTCCTTCAAAAAAATTCATTCTCACAAGTGAGGTTTTCAAATTAAGCAATTAAGTCTCAGAAATTCCTTTGTGTTCAGAGAAGTATGAGAAAGCCAGACTTCTTGAAACGGAAATTTCAGACAAGCTCACAGCACTACAAAATGTAAAACACTCAATAAGTTCTTATTCTATTGGATACAAACATTTTGAAATAAAAAGCAAAATCCACACGCACAAAGCTACGTCCCAGCTTTTCATGGTGTGATGCAAGTCATGAACTATGGTAGAAATTGAGTGTTTCCTCACAACATCCCACTGTACTAAAATTGCAACAGAGTGACTGTCTGTGGAGAAGAGAACTGGGAGAATACTAGGAGGAAATGTAAGCATCCAAGTTTCTCTTGTGATCGCCTTTTGGCATCTGGATGAAATGCTTCTGCTAAAAATGGAAGCACAGTTGCCAATTTGACATAGTTTTAGTTGAAATATGAGACTGCGTTTTCATCTATAATCTTTCCCAAGCATATCTCCGTCAAAACCAAACAAACCCAACTTATAAACATAAATATGAAAAATTTTAAAAGTCAGATGAAAAATGCAAAAAATTTACTCAGTGCACGAATTTCCACTTATTAACTGTAGTACTCCTGGTGCTGACTTTCGTGGTGTGTATTTAAAAAAATACAACAATAATAACCAAATATTAAAAGGTCATAGAACTAAAGGAAAGAAGGCTGCACAGAGAGACAGTAAGAAAATACCTCTTCTGTTTCTTTGTTTTTATCCAGTCTCATGCAGGCATCTTTGCTAATCAGTTTGAGAAGTCATTCCCATGGTCTGCATTTTTCAATGTTTGCTGAATGCTGTGTATGATCTTTTCTTTGCTCACAGGCCAGTCTGCTAGCGTAGCCTTCATGCTTTTGCAACGTGAGCATCTTTTCAGTGTTGCAGATCCCTGCCTCACAGAAATGTTCCTAAGTAGGGATTCCCTTCAAAAATTGTACAGGTCTCCACTTACTGAATATTGAAGTAGCTACCTAAGTTGTGTGTAGTCAGCCTGCAGAATCACAGTGATCCCAATGCTAGAGAAAACAAAGCTGAATCAATCAATACAGCTCTGGAGCAGAAAGCAAGAGCTGTGGTTTGTGAGTTGCCTGCTTTATTCCCACATTGTCCATACACTCACTGAAAACCTCGTATTTCTCATTCCTTCGTTTAGTTTATTGGACACAACAATGTGATGCTTCTTTGACCTCCCAAAGGAAACATAACTCCAATATTCCAGTTCCTTCACTGCTTCTTTAAACAGTTTGTCACCCACACTCCTTTGCCTGCAGTACTCACAGTTGCAAATCTGTGGAATGTGCTTTTCCATAAATTTCCTCTCAGTTGTTTTAGCAATCCTTCTTCCTTTATTGATATTAACCTTTCTTTAACCTTATCTGTCTTCAGATTTAGTCCCTTCCTCATGGCATCACAAAAGTATCAGCTTGTTTTCCACAGTTCTGTCATTGAAACAGTGTTCCTTTGTTTCCTTAGTTTCCTTGCTGAGTATTTACACTGGATCGCCGTTAGATAGTTTATTATTTAATACGGTGAAGCCGATTCACAATCTACATGCATGTAATGCATACAATTCAAAAGTGCTTTACACAGCTTCATACAGACCACGGAAAGCCTGGTTTGAAGGCATTGTTTCAGAAAAATGAAAGATGTAAATGCCAGTGCATGCTACAGTAAAAGGTATCAAAGACAAATACCATATTAAGATAGAGATGAGGTTGCGGAAATGTATCTACAAATTACACGTAAATAAATTCAACACAAATTGTGTTGGATTAACCCAAATCTGAGCATTGTAATCTCATGCTGCTAATTAAGATCACATTTAAAATAAATCTAAACGCGTTACAAAACACAAAGAGCCAAAAACCTCATGTAGCTGTGCATGCAGTAGTCACATGTTTAAGGCATAGAATTTGTTGCTTCATACAAGATTTTAGTAGTTCTGGAAATAGTTCTATGCCGCCTGTTTCTCTTGTACTCCTCTTGGTTTTTTCTCACAGCATCCCTGAAACTTGCTCAAGAACTTCAGCTCAAACATTTACCTGTGCATTTCCTTACATTTACGTACTTCTTCCATTTCACAGGACACAAAATATCTCTGGAGGCAGCTAGATTGTTTTTTTTCTTATTTGATCTTATATTTGAAATTATTTAATTGTTTCATTAAAATCAAATATTATGAAGCTGAATTCTTTTTTTACTAAGTGCTGCAACATGGAGCTCATAGTGACCTGAAAATAAGTGCAAGCAATCTTCTTCCCTATTAAAAACTTACCTGAAATTCACTGGTCGTGGCAAAGCAACCAATACAGAAGTTGTGCAGGGAGCCCCACACATAAAACTCTGATGTGTCCAAGCTTTGGGTGCTGCTCACTCCTCTTGTGTCAGTCCACCCAACTGTGAGGATAGGCATGTGTGAACAATGGAGACGTTGAGTTATGGATACCTGGCACAGATACTGCAGAACCACAGGCTCTGCAGTGAGTGGTAAAGCCAGTGTAAGCAATTCTACATCGTCAATAACAGCTCATGGTTACCTGTCTGTCGAATAGGGCTGCAGACTTAGGAGGTTCCACATAAATATAAGAAATGCTAGCTATTCTCCGTTGCCTAAGGATCAAGGGTTCTAAAATTACTCAGTAACTGGGCTCTTACTTCAGACAACTGGACCATACAAGTTGTCCAAATGGCCTATAACCTTTGGAAAACTCAAGAAGCAGGGGCCATTTGACTGCGAGAGGACACAGTGCGTACCCTGTTCCCCTATGAGCTCCACCAGTTCCTAAATGTAAAACATATCCAGCTCGACCTGTCCAAAAAGACAATAACTTAAGCATCCATTTCTAGAAATGTTCCTCTAGAACTGTTGTAGAAATGTTACCATTTCTCCTTGAAGTCCCAGTGCCTTGCCTACAAGCACACCATAGGCAATAAAATAACATTCAAAATTAACCTAGTGCACAATGAGTTTTGTGGAGAGTGCAGTGGACAAACCACAAGACTTCCAGGTGACTGAAAGCGTTTTATTTCCTCCCTCTAAGAGGCAAGTTTTCCCCATCTGGTAAATAAGCAAGATGATACTGGGGTTGTAAAATGCTCTAGGAATGTGGACTAAGGAACACAATGAAAAAGTCTAATAGTAATTGTAGGGGAAAAACAGACAACAGAAATCAAGAAGTTTGATCCAACAGGGTCTTTATTATTTGGCTTTGTGAATCTCCAGGAAGTCACTAACCTTTGCCTTTCCCAAGCAATAATTACTTACTATAAGGGCATAATTAAAAGTTAATTGAAAACCCCAAAACATCTGTGGCATTACTAACCAAGCAGGAAAACTAAAGGCTCACAGGGTAACTATCGAGAGTGCAAAAGTCTTCTCTGTGGTTTCCAAGGGAGTGTTTTTACTGGAAAAGTGAAATATGGGAGTCAGATATTCTGAATATGATAATTGCTGCTGTACCTTGCATCATACAAAATGCTGCAGTCGAGGGAGACACTAGTTAGGGAGACAGTATCTTCAGTGGCCCCAACTTTGTCAATATTCAATACTGTGCCTCTGTTGTCAGAGCCATCCTTGTGCTGTTGCTGATATCTTGATGATTTGCACTTTTCTAGGCTGTCTGCTCGCTGATTGCTGCTCTGTGGCTGCAAGAGGAATCAAAAATGGAACGTGATGAAATGCTGCTCCAAGTTGTGGCAGTGTATTAATGAGAATGGGAAAGACACACGAGAACTGGTCTAAAACTGGATAATGGTGTGATACACGTTGGTCCTAGAACAAAGCAAGCCTAATTAAGGAACACCAGGGGAAAACACAAGAGGTCTTTTTTTTCAGGAAAACCTGCAACTATTGAAAAGATGTTTTAAAATGTTGTTTTGCTGGCTTCACAGAAGCTGATATCCTTCACATACTGCTATTTAAAATTATAGTAAAATCTGTTAGCATTTGTTCAGAGAACTGGTAACCATGTTAGATCTTGAAAAATTATAGCAGGCCAGGTACAAATAATGATTAGAATTAAAAAGATCATTGCTGTGATTTTTTTCTGTCAACTTTGGATATGAGATTGTGAAATCTCCCCAAGTTTTATGCTCATGACCAGTTTTCATGCATATGTACACAATAACATTTCTTAACCAACATGTGTCAGAAGTAATCCATCATGTTAGGTTTAGCACTGTTACAAATCTGTAGTATCAGTCTCCTGTCATTCACAATTTTAAGACCAGCAGGTTTAACAGTGGCTTGTTTCAGACTCAGAATGAATTCATTTCAAGCTCCAGAAAGTCTTGTGTTTCTGTGCAGTGCAGCTGTGTGCCTAGGAAAGTCTTCTGTACAGCCTCTGCTGATAGCCTGGCAAAGCCTTTCAACCTGTTCACGAGGCTAAGCAGAGTGTTGTGGCAAGTGACAATGAAACGTGCACACGGTTGAACACAAGCTCACATGGTTTCTTAGCATCAGAGTTAACTTCCTCAGCACACCACTAATTCTTGTGATTGAGCAGGAAACGATGGCCTGAGTGGTCTCAACTTTGAGTACAACAAGAGGCACATTTCAGAGATTTGTAGAATGGTAGGGGTTGGAAGTGACCTCTGGAATTGATTTAAGACTCCCTGCCGGAGCAGGTTCTCCTAGAGTAGATCTCACAGGAACACAGCCAGGCAGGTTTTTGAATGTCTCCAGAGACAACAACTCCACAGCCTCAAAAAAAGCTGTAAAAAACTTTTCCTTATGTTCAAACTGAATCCCATATGTTCCAATTTATTCCCATTGCCCCTTGTCCTATTGCTGGGCACCACCAAGATAAGCCCAGTCCCATCATCCTGAGAATTGTTCTTTAGATAACTTGTAAGCATTTGTGAGATCTGACATCAGTCTCCTTCTCCCCAGGCTAAACAGTCTCCGCTCTCTCAGCCTCTTATAAAGCAGATGCTCCAGTGCCCTTATCGGTCTGTGTTGAACTGTCTCCAGTAGCTCCCTGTCCGTCCTGAACTTCAGAGTCCAGAACTGGGAGTGTAATTCCTCTGGTTTCTCAGTCCCTTCGTCTGTCACTTCTGGCTCTTGGTCTTCATCCTTGGGGTTACTAATATCTCTGTAGATGTTGTAGATGACGTGGCAGAAATCAAAACTTCTTCTGTCTGCCCCAGCTCTTTCAGCAGTCAGATATTCTCCTCCTGTCCCATGCAGTCTTCCATCACACATAAGGCTAGATGTTGTTCCTATACAATAAAGCTTAACCGTGAACTACTTACATAATCAGAATTATTTTTCACTTGTCTGCAAGTCGGCAGACAAGACATTTGCAGACTTTTGACAAGTTTCCTCAGAAGACTGGGAAATGTCCACAGAATTCACATCCTCTTGGCCAACAGCCAGGGTAGACGAGGGTAGTGCTTGTGGTTCTCTGGCCTATAGCCAGAAACACCAGCAATGGGTGAGAAGAGAATCTAATTTCTCAGAGACACACTGAGAGTTTGCATCTTAGCCCCTGCTTGTTATGAAATCGGCTGTTCTCACAGCAACAACAACAAAAAAAATCATAGGATGATAGAATTGTTTAGCTTGGAAAAGACCTTTAAGATCATTGAGTCCAACCATTAACCTAAACTATACCAAGCCCACCACTAAACCATGTCCCTAAGCTCCATATCTGCAAAACTTTTTACACCCATCCAGGGATGGAGATTTAACCACCTCACTGAGCAGCCTGTTCCAGTGCCTGACGACCCTTTCAATGAATCTGCTTTTCCTAATGTATAACCTGATGTCTTTGCTTACCTTTTTTCTGAACCTTCAGCTTTTCAATGTTTTAGAGTCTTTTCTGAAGAAAGGCAGTATGTGGATTTTGATAATGATGACATCTTCTCTGCTCACCACTATTTACAGTCTAGGTTGTCCTCCTGTTAAGTAGTAACAATGAAGGAACTGCATTTCCTACGAATTAGTGCCTGGCTAGGCTAATTTTAAAGCCCTGAGGTACAGCCAGAGGCTATTAACTCCAGCTGGTCATTAAAAATTCTTCAGAAATGCCTTGCTCTAGGGTCAGTATTACTGTTATAACACATGTAGACAGATGGATTTATTTCATGGGTTGCATTCTCAGTTGGTATGCACAGGGCTGTTACATTAGCCAGCCAATTTCTCGAGTCACGTCTCAGCATTCCCATCACACAGTTTTAATTACACGTAGGAAAAGTGGAATCAGATAACTCTGACAACTTTCAGATCAGTTTAGCTGATTTTAATTTCGGATGTGCTGGCAAGTGTTCAGTATTTCTTGCGTAGCAAATAAAGAACAAAACCCCTAAGATGTGCACATGCTCACCCAGAAGTAAGGACTCCACCTTCCTCTCCTCGTTGTCTAGTGTGTTTGCACAAAGATGTGATCATTCAAAATACCAGCTGGTCCACAGGACAAAATGAAAACACAGGCAGGATTTTACGGGCTTTAACAAGGGCCTATAAATAATAAATAATTCCTTTAAAAACATCTTCTGGGGAGACACTGTAGTAGCAAAAGAAGAATTCCAGAAAATACATTTGGAATTGATTTGCGGGAGCAGAAAAGGAGAATTGCTGCTCACAAGTGGAGGTGGGCACAGACAGGAATAAAACAGCAATTGGTTTAAGCTCTAAAACATGCCAAACGAATCTTGAAACTTATGTGTCTAATCATTTATCTTTCAGAGCCCCCATCCTCACATGGCTTCGTGTTTTCAATATTCTGATTTTAAGTAATAAAACTAAAACACTGTAAAAACACTGCGATTCAAACACTGCTGTTGCTGCTCGGGGAGAAAAAGGTCTGGAAGTTTAGTAGAAAAAATTTGTACTGCGTTGTGTGTTTGTGCTGTGATAACGTGAATAAGGCCAGGTACAGGCAAAGCTGAGGATCCTCCCAACGCCAACCTGTGTTTTACCTCATTGCTGACTTTCAGACCAAAGTCAAATGACATGTCTGAAGTTTCTCAGATTGATCAGTGCGTAAAACCAGTCCTGCTCATTTCAACAAAGTTTAGCTCCGGAGGTGATTACCTTTAGGGGGAGCTGGAAGGCCTTTGGGATTTGGCTTTACTACCTTTAGTAAGTTGGAACCAAGTATCAAGACAGCTACTTAGCCACTCTCAGCTACTGTTCGAATTGCTGTCAGTAAACGGGGACGTTTCTAAACCCAGTCATCCTTCCAGGCAAACTGTCTTCCAGCAGTGCGAGTAAATCTTTTCTTAAGGCACCCAGAGCAAAAGGTTATTCCAGCAGCCCTGTCAGTGTCCTGTTGCACTACAAAATGTTGTCTCACTTCTGCGGAAGTACTCTTTGTCTTAGCTGTTTGCTTGTTTTCTGTACGCACATACACTCATCCACGCCCCGACAGATGTTCTGCCAAATTTTAATACGATTACCATTTGCATGTGGGCTTCTTCTGATTTCCTCTCAAGAATGTTTTGGCACCTCAACGGTGCACCTTGTGGCTTACAAGTATCCCAGACACAACCTCAGTTGAGCTCGGTGCAATACAGAAAAAGCCCTGCTAACAGTTACACCTCTGCTTAATTCTACAGACTTTGGAGCCCTCCGAGAGTTAAGGAGTCGGTAAACGTTTGCAGGATGGAAGCGTAAGCATTTTAATTGTTAAACATTATTATGTGTGTTCGAGTTCTCTGTTCAAATGTAAATTTTAATCTCTCAGTCTCTCAGACACCAACTTCTCATAGCAATAGCCAAATGCAATCTCTGAATCCAGTCTCCCAACCTAAATTCAAGGCAGCCTAAGGAGTGCAGACTTCTCCAACAAAAAAAGACACTTTCCTGGTTTAGACTGAAATAGCTGCAAATGCTGCCTGTGGCTGGGTGTGAATTATGGACTTCTACACACTGTTTGAAAATCAGTGCTTTTAGTGCTAGAGGCAGTGTGTATAAAAACAAATTTTGTCCTTCTAAATGTGCTTTCGAGATGAAACATGCACCCCTCTGACATTACCTGGATAAGTTGCAGCAGTTAGAGTGAAAGGATGCCAAGACTAAACTATTTATTTAAAGGATTCCAATTTGTCCAAGCACCAAATGGTTTAAGTCTCACAGCCAGACAATTAATAATAAAACCATCATTCCAAAACAGAATTTAGCACTGCAGATATATCCCCGAGTTTAGCAGTATCTGATTGTCTAACATGTTACACATTGCTCTGAACAAGAATTTCTCACCACATGGATAGCTTCAATCCTGAAATCCGCATCAGGCATGCAGGAGATATACAGGATTTAAAAGCTTCCAAGATTTAAACCACAGCTCCTCTTGCTGCGAACAAAGAGTTGGAAACAGTAACTTGAAATTATTTTTGTTTTTCCCTGGGGTATTCCAGGAATCAACACCTCTTCATATTCAATAGGTTTTAGGTAGACATCTTTCCTTGCGAGTATAGCTAAATGCCCCACTCCTGTGTGGAGCAGACAGTTTCCCTTACTGAGTAGATTGCATCAAAATAGAAGCCTTGTGACACTACACCTTACCATTTATTCTTTCTACACAGCCTGACACGTGTTTAGAGGGCAAACTCTAGTGTCGCTGTTTTTCATGTGGACAGAGGGAGAAAATTAGGTAAAACTGAGGTTAAAAACTACATGAAAAACTTAACTGGACATATACAAGCAACGTGGAGGTCTGAAACAGAATGCTGGAAAGAAGAGGCAAACAAAAGTCGACATTTTGATAAAAGAGATACAGCCACTGCAGCGACCTGAAGAACTCACAGACCCTACTCAGCAACACGCACCACGTTCTATTCAGAATTCTGAAAACAAACCAACCAAAATAGCAGAAGTTCACATGATAATGTGGTTTGATTCCATGAAGGATTCCATGCCCAAAGTTCCTTGGTCTTACTGCAATGCCAGAACCACTAACATTGAAGCCTGCCATAAAAATTTGGATGCACATGGTCTAGAAAGATGAGGCGCCAAAAGTGGTACACGTAGTACTGGAGTCACAACATTTCGTGGGGAAAGCAGTGCATCCTCTGCAATAGGATTACAGGCATACTGTCACATATTTTTGTAGTCTTCCTTAGATCCACCTTTACTTGATCTCAGGTACCATGAAGATACTAGAGAGAACCTGACAGGAGCGATTTTGCATCAGCACTCAAAATCATACATTTAATAGAGGCAACGTCTTTTCCAGCAGCTCGCAAACAACATGCTGTTTCAAATGTTGTATGCTCTGGAGCAACCTTTGTCTTCCTCCTCTGGCTATGACAATAAACTCCTTAAATGGGCGTGTACCTAGGCTTACTATCATTATCAGATGGTGTGGGAAGAAGGACCAGTGTGTGGCTGTGTTTCTGCTAACCTGGTGAATGCCTTGTTTCAGCATGTTGTAGTTTAAGCACACCCAGCTGGCAAGAAAGCAGCACCATCCGGCAAAACACTCACCTCCCTCCAGTGAGCTGGAGAGCAGCTAATACTACAAAAAGCTCAAGGGACAAGAGAAAGGACAGGGAGGGCTCACTCACTAATTATGGTTATCGGCAAAAGACAGACTTGAGTTGGGGGAAAAAAAATCATAGAATCATAGAATCATTAGGGACTGGAAGGGACGTCGAAAGATCATCTAGTCCAATCCCCTGCCACAGCAGGATCACCTAGACCACATCGCACAGGAAGACATTCAGGTGGGTTTTAAACATCCCCAGAGAAGGAGACTCCACAACTCCCCTGAGCAGCCTGTTCCAGTGCTCTGTCACCCTCATTGTTACAGAAGTTCCTTCTCATATTTAAGTGGAACCTCCTGTGTTCCAGCTTACACCCATTGCCCCTCGTCCTACTACTAGATGACATTGAGAAGAGCCTGGCTCCATCCTCCTGACACCCACCCCTCACAGATTTATAGACATTAATGAGGTCACCCCTTAGTGTCCTCTTCTCCAAGCTAAAGAGACCCAGCTCCCTCAGCCTTTCCTCATAAGGGAGGTGCTCCACTTCCTTCATCATCCTCATTGCTGTACGTGGACTCCTCCAGCATAGAAAGGAAACTTTTATTCCATTATTAAGTGCCTAAGAGGTTTATCATGTTGTCCCAAAAAAATACCACATGCGAATGAAATGTGAAGCCTCCATCCTGGTCTTCAGCTTCCTTTTGCTGCATTGGACACAACATCCCCACACAAAGTTCAAGCACATCCAGATATCAGCACAGAGGTGGTATTTTCTAATACAAGCTATTTTTAGCTGCTCAGGGAGAACCTGCTCTAGGAGTGGGGGTTGGACTAGATGATCTCCAGAGGGTCCCTGACAAGCCCTACCATTCTGTGATACTGGGACTTCCTAATCTAAGTACGCTGAATAACTTCTCTGAGATTGTAAAAGTCCAGGTAACTGACTGCAAAAGTATTTATGACACAGACAGCTCATTAAAAGCTTCTTGCATAAATGGAAAAAACAAGGAAGTTTAAAACTGAGGCACTACTGAACACAACATACATACCAGATCCTCAAGGGATAGAAACAAAGACCTTTGTAAGAAGGGTTAACTTGAAGGACAAAGAGGTAGAAACCTTTTCTCCTGAAACCTTGACTTAGAGCATGCAAGGATCAGCTGCAAATTCTAGTGCTCCATCAGAGCCCCACACAGAGGCCCCAGCCCCATCAATCTTACAGCAGGGCACCCAGCTGGTATCAGGTATCTCATACAAGGGGTGTCCACAGGCAAAGGGAGTGCCAAATGGGCGGGCGGCTCCTGCAGGGCATTAGTAGAGTAGCCAGAACACTGATAAACTCATAACCGCCCTCTAACTTCCTTTGCAAACCGGACCGAACAGTTGAAATTGGCTGCAGTCCTCAACGATAACATTTGACATCCTTGCCAAGAAATGCACGATTAACCACGATAGCTTCAGATATTCAATATTCAGCGGAAACCAGTGCTGCTGGTGCCTGGGCTGTGATTCCACGTGCTGGCAGATTCCAGACCAATGGAGCATAGCACGTGAACCTCTAAGATCGTTAATTAATTTTTAAAACAACAAACATGCAACTGAAAAAACCCCACTGTAACTGTCAGTGAGGGCAGAACGACCACGCGGGTAGCAAAAGAAACTTCAGTGCAAATTCTTGGCTCTTTAACCATCAGCTTTGTCGCTGCACACCCAGAGAAGAATCAGATCCTTACAATAAGAAATACCAGAAGGAACTTCTTCCCAGTGAGGGTGACAGAGCACTGGAAGGGGCTGCCCAGGGGGATGGTTGTGGAGTCTTCTTCACTGGAGACATTTAAAACCCTCCTGGATGTGTTGCAGTGCGACTTGGTCTAGGTGGTCCTGCTGTGGCAGGGGGATTGGACTGGATGATCTTTCGAGGTCCCTTCCAATCCCTAATGATTCTATGATAAGAGAACAGACCTCAGTGCACATTTTTAGAAACATGAGGTTTATGCAGCCCTGAGCTGGTAATACTATTTCTACAGAGAGCAAATAACTTACTAGAGGTGCGGAGAGCTCTATATCCAAGTGACAGTCTCCATCCAGCTAAGTAAGAAAAGGCTGCCAAATCTCTTGCTATAATCTCAATGATCTCATGTGTTTTCATTAAACATATTAAATAAAGTGAGAGATGAAAAGGGCCTATTTACCCCGTGTTAAAGTAATAAGAAGGCTTAATTTTTTAATATTTTTCAAATGAATGGCACGCTAGAGGTGCATAGCACGTTTTATAAACTACAGCAGGTATCTGTCCGAAGAATAAGCTCACCAAAGATTTTCACTGCTATAGCTGTTTGCATTCTTCTTGCAGCAGGGAGCCATAATCACGGGCCCACATTTCTCGGTTCCAGACTTTGCACAAACACACAGCAAGACAGAGGCTTTTGCTATCCAAGGTCCTATGGGCCCGAAGTCAAGAACAGCGTTAAAACACACGGCTGGTCTGAAGGATTAAAACCTTAAGTGAAGCCAAATCTTTGAATATGTTAAGGACAACATGCGGTTTCCAACACCACGAGCTTTCTGATTGCAAAAGCTGTTCTTGCTGCTGCTTCCTACCTTTTTCTTATTAAGGAAAACAAGGAAAAAACCCAAATCAGCTAGAAATAGTCTAAGCAGCATTGCCAATACCAAGCAGGAGCACAGAGCTATGCTCAGGACGCAACTAGTTGCAGGAAAACCTCTGTATCATCAGTTCAGTTTCACCTGTAGGCAAATCTCTACACGTGGGAGTTCAGTGTAGAGTCGGACATGTGGACAAATCATAGAACCATTAGGGACTGGAAGGGACCTCAAAAGATCATCTAGTCCAATCCCCCTGCCAGAGCAGGACCCCCTAGACCAAGTTGCACAGGAACGTGTTGAATTGGGGCTTGCCAAGCTTAGTCCAAAGCTGCAGCACAGAAGCAGGTCATGAGCACAGCAGCCAGAGCACCTCTGCAACCACCCGGGAGAAACGCAGATCCATCACGCGTTGCTTCCATCTCAATGGCAGCATGAGCTGCTTTCCTAGATCTCTATTTCCTGTGGGGAGGCACTAAATGCTGCCATTTCCCAACAGCCTGTCCTACCCCACCTCCCTCTCAAAACCACTCTGTTACTGCTGGGGAATTAAACCACAGAGAAAAACAAAGACAAGTAAAGCAGCCTGAATCCAACATTCTCCACCTCATTGATCGCATCAGAAAAAGGAGCATTTTAGAGCACTCTGCTCACTGCACTGATACATAAAAAGACTGATTTTCCATTCCATCTACTAGAATAGTGTTTCTCGTGTGGCTAAGCATGGTAGATGAAGTGCCGTGTGAGCTTACAAAAATAATGGCTGCTTTTTAAACATATTTAATAGTTACTTCATTACAACAAACTTAGAAGACACAGTGTTGGTCAACACATAAATTTATGGCGTTCCAATTCCTGGCTAATTCGGCTTTTATTGACAACATCCACAATATTATTATTGTAATCAAGAAATATTGAGTAAAATTAATAGAATTCAGTTTGTTTCTAGCATGAGTAAAATGGAAATGGTTGTGGATAAATGCTCTGCTCTTCAGCACTCAGAACCATTATTGCTCTTCTGTCCAACCTCACAAAACATCTAAGGAATTCCTTTTGACTGGTGACCTCTAGTAGACTGATGTTGACCTAAAATAGTCCTGATAACATTAGAATAGGAAACTGTTCTGAAATAAAGATGTGTTTCTGAAGGACTGGCGCTGCACAAGAAGCAGCAATTACAGGACAGACGTGTGAATTTATACATCTCCACCAGCTTTGCAAACTTCTCCTAGATGAGAAGCTCCCAAATTTGTCTTATTTCTAGCAACACAAATGAGAACTAATGGCAGTTTTTAAAACAGAAGGAAACAACAGGAAGGGAACTGCACCTTTGCAGCGCTCACAGCAAGCTCCTCTCTGCTTAATGACGAGAGCACAATCCTTGGAGAGCATCGGGCACTTCTCCCTTTTGCATGTCACTTCCTTGTTCTGGAAACAAAAAAAAAAAGAGGTGTGAACAAGCTATAGGCATCAAACCAAACCCACAGCTACCTTTTCTTGCCATTCAGCAGGCAAACCATGAGGCTAGCAAGCTGCTTTTTTGCTTCACAGAATCACAGAACCATATCCCTCAACGCCTCATCCGGCCCAATCCCCCTGCCACAGCAGGACCACCTAGACCAAGCTGCACAGGAACATGGTTTTAAACATCTCCAGAGAAGGAGACTCCACAACCCCCCGGGCAGCCCCTTCCAGTGCTCTGTCACCCTCACTGGGAAGAAGTTCCTTCTCCTATTTATGTGGAACTTCCTCTGTTCCAGCTTGCACCCATTGCCCCTCTTCCTATCACTAGGTGACACGGAGAAGACGGTGGCTCCATCCTCCTGACACCCTCCAAATATTTATAGACATTATTGAGGTCACCCCTCAGTCTCTTCTTCTCCGAGCTAAAGAGACCCAGCTCCCTCAGCCTCTCCCCATAAGGGAGGTGTTCCACTTCCTTCATTATCCTCGTTGCTCTACGCTGGACTCCCTCCAGCAGCACCACATCCCTATTGAACTGAGGGGCGCAGAACTGGACACAATACTCCAGGTGTGGTCTCACCAGGGCAGAGTAGAGGGGGAGAAGAACCTCTCTTTGTCTGCTAACCACCCCCCTTCTGATCCACCCTCTGTTGGCCCTCTTGGCCACAAGAGCACGTTGCTGGCTCATGCTCATCCTGCTCACATCTGGGAATTTTCAGAAAATGAAAGTAAATAAACGTTAATAATATAAACCAGAAATTGATTGATTTTGCCATTAAAACATGTAGTGGTGAAAGAGCCCATATCTGATGATTTTTGTTAAAGTCTGTGAGCAACACGTTAATTAAACTGGAAACATGAAAACTTTTGAAGGCATTCGTAAGACTGGCTTGGGTCAACCAAGCATAATTTCTATCCCTTCACAGAACCACAGAATCACAGAATCACAGAATCATCATGGCTGGAAAGGACCTCCAGGGTCATCGAGTCCAACCTTTGTCCTAG
>JAOXOE010000874.1:25594753-25609624 GCA_028565055.1 Phoeniculus purpureus
CTAGGGGGAATGGAGCAAAGCTGGAGCTGGGTAGATTTAGACTGGATGTGAGGAGGAAGTTCTTCAGCATGAGAGTGTTGAGAGCCTGGAATGGGTTGCCCAGGGAGGTGGTAGAGGCCCCATCCCTGGAGGTGTTTAAGGCCAGGCTGGATGAGGGTGGGATGTCCCTGTCCATGGCAGGGGCATTGGACTAGATGCTCTTTCAAGGTCCCTTCCAATCCCTAATGATTCTATGTTTCTATTATTCTATATCCTGTTTAGGTTGTGGGGTTCCTATAGAACCTTAACCAAGTAGCATAGGCTACTGATTCAATGGACTGTAACAGTTACTTTAGAGCATTACAGTGTATGGTCTTAGAGAATATCCACTGAAACTAGTTTAAATCCATGCACTGTCTAATTAATTAGGAAATTGTGAATGGGGAAATTAGGAAAACATGAATGAGATTAAAGCTTCCACAGCCAGTAAGTATGAAAGCAATTTTTTTCTTCCATACATAACCTTGTCCTCAAAATTTTGCTGAAATATCTGAAAACGGTATGGAGATGTAAAGTGAAAAGTTACATTAACTAAATGGAGCAACCTTAAAGTAACATTTTGTAACTTGCCTAACCAATCTGATCTCATTCTACATCTGTGTGACCCACTGAGTGGATGAGGGGAAGGCTATCGATGTGGTCCGCCTACACTTCAGCAAAGCCCTTGACACAGACTCCCACAGCACCCTCCTGGAAAAGCTGGCAACCCATGGTTTGAATGGGGACACCCTCCGCTAGATTACAAAATGGCTGGATGACCAGGAACAGAGAGTGGTGGAGAATGGTGCCCCATCCAGTTGGTGTCTAGTGACCAGTGATGTCAGTGCAGGGCCCAGTTCTATTCAACATCTTTATTGATGGCCTGGATCAGGGGATTGAATCTACCCTTAGTAAATTTGTGCATGACACCAAATTGGGGGTTAGTGTTTATCTGCTGCACAGGAGGAAGATGCTTCAGAGAGATCTGGACAGGCTGGGTCAATAGACAGAGGACAACAGGGTGAGGTTTAACAAGGCCAAGTGCAGGGTCCTACACTTTGGCCACAATAACCCCCTGCAGCTACAGACTGGGGGGTGAGTGGTTGGAGAGCAGCCTGGCAGAGAAGGACCTGGCAGTACTGCTTGACGACCAGTTGAACATGAGCCAGGGTGTGCCCAAGTAGCACTGGTGAGGCCTCACCTAGACTAATGGTGGCAGTTCTGGGCCCCTCACTTCAAGAAAGAGACTGAGGTGCTGGAATGGGTCCAGAGGAAAGCAACCAGGCTGGTGGTTGGAAAGGCTGGAAAGAAAGTCTTATGAGGACAGGCTGAGGGAGCTAGGGTTGTTTAGCCTAGAGGAGACTCAGAGTGGACCTTATCACTCTCTATAACTACCTGAAGGGAGGATGTAGACAGGTGGGGGTCGGGCTCTTCTCCAAGGCAACTAGTTATAGGATAAGAGGGCAGGGCCTGAAGCTGTGCCAGAGGAGGTTTAGGCTGGATGTTAGGAAGCACTTCCTTACTGAACGGGTGATCAGACATTGGAATGAACTGCCCAGGGAGCCAGTGGAGTGCCTATCCCTGGAGGTGTTTAAGGACAGACTAGATGTGGCACTTAGTACCATGGTCTAGGTGATTGTGGTGATGTTAGGTCATAGGTGGACTTGACGATCTTAGAAGGTCTTTTCCAGCCTCTATAATTCTGTGATTCTGTGAACTTAAACAGTGGAGCTGGACACAACAGCTTATGTATTGGTTATTATTTTCTCCAGTTATGTGCTTAATAGTTAGTTATATTCTTACACATGTATTCATACAGATCTTTCTAGGGGCTAAAAATAGCTCATCTTAATTAATGGTTACTTGATTTATTATGGGTCACACTGAATGCCACTATAAATGCATGGCATTCACTGAGCTCATGCCATGGACACATTTGTTCCACTCATTTAGTTCTACACGAATTCTGTTGATAATTTTTTGCACATTCTGAGAAGATAAAAATGAAACAATTTAGATGTCTCCTGACAGCTTGTGTAAGTGCTGCACTATGGTTTGTGACACTGCACTGCAACAGCCTCCCTTAGTCTTTAAAAGCGTTTAAAGTCGAGACTATTAGTCTTTTGAAATGTTGCAAAACTGCAAAGAAACACATTGTATTTGCTACCACAATAAATGCTACTGAACAGTCTAATTAAAAGAAAATAGGGAAATACTGAAGTGAAAAGAAGTGTGAATCCTCTCACAGCAAATGCTGGTTATTTATGGTGGAAGTTGAGACTTTCCTGATTACCCTAGTTATTCTACTGAAATAAAGTACTCGTATCTTTTACCTTTATTGGTTTTAACAACTAATAAAATACCTGGTCCCTTGTTTAGTAAGCAGAAACAACCCATTTGGCTCATGGAGTTAAACTTTAGTTAGAGATGAGTTACATGTTTGGTAAATTGGCATTTTAACCTCAGCATTGTTAATTTCCATACAGCCAGCCATCGCAAATGTTATTTGTCGTCTGTGCTTGGTGACCTACAGTCACATATACTTTGAGTCTTTTCTAGCTATCCATTACTGTTTAATTCCTTTCCCTTCCCATTTCTTTCAAAAGGCTGGCCAGGCACTCCCCGCTATGAGTCTATTCCACAATGTATACTTCAGAACAAAAAATCTAGGGTTGCCAAAGGGGACACAACTTGGAACAGAAAAATGAATCTTACCCAGGCTTTGAAATAGATCTGCAATGCCATTTTGTGCCTCCTTTATCAGATGGTGGCTCTTCCAGAGCACCCAAGGTCTCTCTCTTCTGTCATAATCACTTTTCAAACATTTCAGTGGTCTTTCCCCCACAACAAATAGGGAAACCTACCTATTTGAATGAAGCCTGGCCCTTGCTTCCTAGCCCTTCTTCAAACAGGGCAAAGCCATCCCCAGCTTTTAATAACCCTCCCCTTTCCCAGCTGCTGTGGCATATAGCCTTGACCCCTAGCAGGTTTCACAAGGCTGTGGTGTCTGTAGGCATCTGGGCACCCGCAAAACAATCCCACTGCAAATATTTGAGCTCAAGGGATGGAAAGTCCAGAAAGAAAAGCCACAGCTTTTTGTGAAGTGTACATTTACTGAACAAACTCGAGGTTCTAATTTTAAGCAAACTCAAGGACCCAGCAGCTCCTAACTGGCAGCTTGAGTTAAGCCTGAAGAAGAGCCTGGGAGGATGTTCTGACCAGCAAACAAAAAAAAAAAAAAAATGTGCTGCCTTGTGTTTGGTGCTTCTTAGAGCAAGATGAATTTCAGCACATTTGCTAAGTCAAGGGAGATACGGTTTTCTCCGCTGCGGCCTTACCCCCCATCAGTGGCAAGCAGGCAGGCATAATTTTTTTTAAGCCACTCAGACTTTGTAGTGCAGTTTCCTGGCACTCATCCTTCTCTAGCAAGAAAGCTCAACATGTCTGCAACAAAAAGGACAAGAGCGGTTAATTGAAAGAGGGAAGTAGTAATTGTTCTCATTACTTGCAGCAACCATTAATTACAATTTGGCAACAGTGGTTTTCAGATACAGTTGATGTCTCAGATGCTCACAGGGAGTGAAAGTTAACAAAAATGAAACACCTGTTCATACATCAGTGCTGCTGTAGTTCAGCAGCATGCAGCATTCCTGAAGCTGTTAAACACATGCATTATGCCAACAAAAATTTGGCCACATGTTTACTTAAGGCCTGAATAAATATGGCCAATCTCTGACAAAAATCTGATTAAGAGGTCTTACTTGCATTTAATAGGACTGACAGCAGTAAGGACCATTTTTAAGAAATCTAGACATGACAAGTACTGTAAGGTAAACAGCTATCATTGTTAAAAATATGGAATTTAAAAAGAAAAATCCTGTGTTCTGCCGTGACTGGCAGAATGTACTCATTTATTCCTATGGTTTCCAGCCCTGTAAATGGAGTTGCTCTCATGAATGTCTGGGACACAAAAGTCAAAGCCAGTCAGCTGAGCTAATGCAAGGCTTCAGTGGTCATAGGCTGTAACCCACCAAGGCCAATCTGCAACTTGGCTTAGTTTAGCTAGTTCTGAGGATTTATTGAAAGTGTTTTGAGCAGCAAAACATGTCTAGGAGTTTCGTAGTTCAACTGAATTCTTCTCTTTTCTGGTTAAACTTTCAGAAAACAGAAAATAAAAAGCTGTATTTGTATGTCCTTTGACCACAAAAAGTAAAGGCTGGATTACATATTATCTCAAGACATGTTTGAGCTTTTTGTTTCTGTGAAATTTTAAGACTTTTTGTCATGAGCAAAAACACCTTAGGTGTTACTGGATAAAGGATTGCAGGCTCTGCAGCACTTTGGTGGATGCTGAGCAGAGCGCTGGGACAGGACAAACCGCTGCTGTGTGATGATGCAAGTGATTTCAGACAGATGTTGCTTCACCCTACTGGACACCACAGCCTCTTCTTCCCAGGCAGCACTTGTGCAGGGCATGGACCCCAGTAACCTGGCTTGCAGTCACTTGCCGTCCTCCTGGAAGGAGTTTATGAAGCATCTATTTTTACAGAGTTTAGTGTCTTATGCATCCATGTTTATGCATTTTTTTTGTTCCACAAAGCAGAAGAAAATAGATTATTGCTCTAACCTAACCCAGGGAGAAGCCACAGGAATGGAAAGAGACAACGAACTTCCTTCCACAGCTAAGAAGAAACAACCTTAACACAAACTAATTTACCCAAGGGATCAAATCTCACACAAACTGCTTCGTTCAGAGTGAGAAGGGAAGGTATAATCCGGTCCTAAAACCATCCCAAGATGTAACAAGGGCAACAGAATCGACAGACAAGGGCTGCTGTGTTACCATTTAGACAGGATTTTAGAGCTGGCTTCTGCTCCAAAATGGGCAAATCTAAATCTCTCAAACATACCGAATAACGTAACATTCCAAATTCATGCTCCAAATCAGAACAGCACCTGCGCAGCTGACAGGTAGCACATAAAGAAGCATTCTACAAACACCAAAATCATTAGCCAATAAGTTATAATATTTTTTATTCATGTTAGAATTTCTATCAGTGTTTGAACATTAATATTTAGAGAGTTTGTACAATTTCCATTCAAAGTTTAAAATTGAGAGCCACACTAGATCACAAATGGTAACTAAAACACAGTTCAGAGTTGTATGAACATTCACAGATTCTCTCTTAACACTGTTCAACGCTTTCTTTTCTGCCAAGGGGTTTAGAAGGAAAAGTGTGCACTGTAATTGTTATCTCAGCAGTGTTCCAAAACATAATGGAATCATCATTACATATAAACTCTTTAAAAATATACTTCTGTCAAAAGAATTGATGACTACTATGTACACTACAAAAATAAATTTTCATATAAATAAATTATATGGCATAATTTTATCTTTGTAACTGAAATGAGACAAACCCACTCCTACCAAAACAGGCAGGCAATGAGACCCAGTTTGAATTTTTTCTTCCTTTTAACTCCTTATGCTAAAAGTTACAAGTCCTTATTGTAAATGTTATATACTCTTTCCTATTTAACATTAGTAAGCACTCTATACAAATAGAAATCCATTAAACAGCAAAAACATAGCTGTAATAGTGTTTCCAATAGAAATAAAATCCCTGCATTGTTTGTTATAAACTGGCATGACAAATACTGTAAGAAAACATTCTTATGATACAAAAATATAAATATTACCCTTGATTAAAAATGTTAAAAACAACAAACAAACCCGAAAACAAAAACGTTGCCAGCCACTAAGTTCTCCCCTTGCCAACGTGACTATCAGAGAAGAAGGTCTACATTGTGCATGAAGCAGCAGACAGCTCACCCACACACAAGCATGCAGGAGGACTCAGGCAGAGGCAGGTGGGAGACACCATGGCTTGCCCTGTCCCCTTTCTCTCCTGAGGAAGAGGAGGGAGGAAGGCAGCCTGTGGCACAGCAGCAGTCACGGTGTCAGTGGGAGCTCTGCCAGCCTCCAATATGGAAGCGCACATGCTTGGTGGTTGAAGGCAACTTCCACTTAGTACCATACGGTTTTGTCGCAGATTCTGTATGATGTAGGGTCACTACACATCCAGTGTGAAACTGGGGCCTTGGGTCTTTCTGTCATTAGAAGCTTCCATATTGGACAGTGAACTGGACCAGTAGGCGTTTGCGACATGAACCCTTGATGTGCACTGAAACTAGCTTATGTATCACGAGAATGACACCAGGTGCTCACCACCTGTTCTTCGAGTGTTCACATTGGAGATCTGTAAACAAGTGCCTCATATCAAAGTGTTTTCAAGTGAGCAAAATAAGGCATGGAAATTTGTGCATTCTAATTATCCCCATTTGCTATGCTGACAAGGTCTGTGGTCAAAGGTAGACTCCCTGAAGCCACTGGCAAAAAACACTTTCCCATCAAAGAACTGGCCACTGCTGTTCAGGCACCACATGTAAAGAAAAGCCCTACCACTGCTGTGTTTAGAAACTGACTATGGTTGTGTGTGTTTGGCTCTGCATACACAACTGAACATCTAACTGATCTAAAGAACAGCTCAGAGAAGGGCATAAAAAAAGATGAATAAGAAAATAGAGAGAATGAATATTTTTTGTTCTATTACTTTAAATTAAGGTTCTCCATTCTTGCATTTGTTTCCAATGGGAACACAGATTGTAGTGTTTTTTCAGACCCTTCGCCTGCAGCAATCCCCTTCTACTTTAAAAATAATAATACAAAAAGCTAAATTAGTTTTGCAAAGAGATCCCCATTTAGCTGTTTTAATTAAAAGTGCCAATGCAGCATGGGAAAACACAAACAATAAAAGAACACCCCAGGCCTTACATGTCATGACAGTCCTGGACCCATTAGAAAGCCATGTATATTTATAAAGTGAAAACAATTCTTTTTTCATCCTTCCATTTGATTTTTTTACCACTTACTAATAACTTCCTTCCTGCCATGAAAATAAGGTGACCAAAGATACTGCTTTCAGCACTGTAAGGGCACAGCTGACCCATCAAACAACTTGATTATCCAGCTTCTAATGCCACTCATAGATAATAGTGTCTGTATCAAAATAAGGCATATGCTCATGGAATTTCCATAACCACCAGCCCCTCTCAATATCCAGCACCTTTGGAAGTGAGAAAATAACAGTTATGATGTTTGCACTTACTGTCACCTCCTGCTGAAAGAAAATCAAAGCACTACACAAATACTAGTTAAGCCTCAGAACATTCCTGGGAGGTAGGTAAATGCCATTATACCCACTTTATAGATGAGAAATTGAGGCATGGGGTGCTTAAGTGACTTGGCCAGCATCATGTGAACCGAGTCATCAAGAGTGTGGTAAACTGAGCCACAACCCCAAACCCTGATTCCCTGTCTCCTATTTTATTTGGGCCTTTGATGGTGGCAGTCTATGGTGTATGCTGGTAGACACCAACAGAGTTTTCATTAGCGCCTACTAACAGGAAAAGCGAGATTCTCATCAGCACCAGTGCGTTTGTAAGCTCACTGTTACCATACAGTAAAAGAAAACTAAAATACACCAGGAACACACACATGAAAGCAGGCACGCTTCCAGATGCATACGTGGATACACACAGCAAAACAAAACCTGCACATAGCCAAAATCAATTTAAGCCTCCCAGACTGGCTTGCTTTTCTTCGTATCTGCTTATTATAAAACTTAACACGCATAGCGTGTTTGAAAGCTAACAATAACATTTCATTCTACCACAGGGTTGTGATACTCAAATTTAAAATACTTTAAACAGATATGTACCTCTTAAAAAAACCAAAATCCTATTACATAAGCAATATTTGCATAGAATTATACAAGTAAATTATACAATATTTAAGCAGCAGCAACTCATGCTGAAATTTAGAACTACATTAAGCTTAGTTGTGGCACAGAGATCAATGTACAAGAAGTACAAAGCGCACACAATATTGTCCCCATTCTATTGCCCAGAGGCAAACAACTCCAGATTATACTACTTTACATTGTTCTTTTGTATATTACATATGTGTACATCTTTTAAATACTTAAAAGAAATATTTAACAAAATAATACAATAGGTTACAGTAACAGTGAACTTTTGTCCTGATGCAGCATGTCCTTTCCTACAACTTCAAGCAGTTCTTCTCTTCAAGCAGTTTGGGAAATACAGTTTTCCATCTTTGGCCTCTTCTTTGATTCAGCTATTACCCTTTACAAATAAAGACAGAAGAAAAACATTCACTGAAGTTCAGTAAAAACAAATCAGGCTTGTCCAGAAATCACATCATGATTCTTGCTGTTTAACATCTTTGCCTGTGACATGGACAGTGTCACTGAGTGCACTCTCAGCAGGTTTGCTGACGATACCAAGCTGTGTGGTGTGGCTGACACACTGGATGGAAGAGAGGCCATCGAGAGAGACCTTGACAGCCTTAAGAACTGGGTCTGTGCAAACTGCATGACGTTCAACAAGTCTAGGTGCAGGGTGCCACTTCTGGGTTGGGGTAATATTAAGCACATACTACATGTTGAGTGGTGAAGGGATTGAGAGCAGAAGGACTTAGAGCTGTCAGTAGAGGAGAAGCACAACATGAACTGTCAGTGTGTGAGTGCAGCCCAGAAGGGCAAACATAATGTGGGCTGTATCAAAAGTGTGACCATGGGTCAAGGGAAGTGATTCTCCCCCTTTTCTCTGCTTTTGTGGAACATGGAACTGTTGCAGTGAGCCTGGAGAAGGGCCACAGGGATGATCGGAGGGCTGGAGCACCACTCCTACAAAGACCTGCTGAAGGAATTTGGGCTGTTTGTTCATCTGGAAAAGATAAAGCTCCAGGGGGACCTTATAGCAGCCTTCCAGCACCTAAAGGGGCCAACAAGAAAGTTGGAGAGGGATTTTTTTATTAGAGTATCTTGCTAGGACAAGAGGGAATGGTTTCAAGCTAATAGAAGAGGGTAGACTTAAGATTCGAGTTTAGAAGAAATTCCTCACTATAAGGGTGGTAAAGGAACCCAACGCTGAGTAACTATTACAACACTTCCACTGTAGGAGAAAAACAGAGTTAAAATAGTGAGACTTTTTTTCCCAGACACAAGCCTCCAAAACATTTTCAGGGTAAAAACTCAATTGGTTTCTCCCTTTCAAGTACTCCCCATAACAAAACATTTTCAACAAAATTTATTGCTGTGTTCTTCCCCAGACATCTGCTAGAATACTGTATCTGTTCTGAACAGCACTATTTCATGTAGTCTTCTCTCGCCACCCTACAGATAGATAATGATTTAGGTATCAATCTCTCAAGTTCTTGGGTCTAGAAACTGGCCCAAGGACTGCTCTAGCATGCAAGTTCACTGGCTGGGTCTCTGACGTCCTCCCAAAGCACAGGATACACCCACTGTACAGCAGGGCACTAGGCATGGTGGGGCCTTCCCACAATCTTTCAGGGAGGATTGTAGAAACTTCAAACTCTTTTTCTAAGTTTTACTCAAGAGAGGACAATTCTTAAAGCAGATAGCAATTTTACACTCTCCTATTCATTTGATGTTTTAGAATGCGCCTGATTCAGGGATCAGAAAACAGGACCCATAAACAGTGAATGCAGTTGCACAGCTTCGCAGAAATTACACATTACTCTGCTTCATTTCATAAATCCATGGGCCCTGATGTTATGCATCTGCGAGTGCTGGTTGGTGGTGGTGTTGTGCCAGTCTCCTTCATTTTTCAAAGATCATGGAGAACGGGAGAGGTGCCTGAGGACTGGAAGAGGGCCAGTGTCACTCCAGTCTTCAAAATGGGCAAGAATGAAATCTAGGTAATTACAGACTAGCCAGTCTCATCTCCATCCCTGGAAAAGTGGCGTAGCAGCTCATTCTTTTATACCCATATAGGAGAAAAGAAGGTTATCAGGATCAGTTAGCATGGATTTACTACGGCTAAGTCACATTTCACTAATCTGATAGCCTTCTCAATGGCATGACTGAAGGGGACACTAGATGGAGAGCAGCAGATATTGTGTACCTTGACTTCAGCAAGGCTTCTGACACTGTCTCCCATAACACCCTCATAGGTAAACTCAGGAAAAGTGGGTTAGATGATTGGACTGTGAGGTGGATTGAGAACTGGCTAAACAACAAAGCTTAGAGGGTTGTGATCAGTAGCACAGAGCCCAGTTGAAGGTCTGCAGCTAGTGGGATTCCCCAGAGTTCAGTACTAGGCCCAGTCCTGTTCAACATCTTCATCAACAACCTGGATGAGAAGACAGAGTGTACCCTGAGCAAGTCTGATGATGATCCAAAACTGTGAGGAGTGGCTGAATCACCAGAAGGCTCTGCTGCTGTTCTGGACAGCCTAGAAAGCCGGGCAGAGGGGAACGTAATAAAGTTCAACACAGGGTAAGTGTAGAGTCCTGCACCCGAGGAGGAGGAATACCATGCATAAGGTCAGATTACAGGTTGTCCTGCTGGAAAGCAGCTCCATGCAGAAGAACTTTGGAGTCCTGGTGGAATGTGCCTTTTGGCCAAGAAGGCAAATGGAATCCTGGGATGCATCAAGAGAAGTGAGTCCAGCAGGTCTACGGAGGTTCACTATCCTCTCTACACTGCCCTAGTGAGAGCACAACTGGAATAGCCTAGGACTTCTGGGCTACCTAATTCATAAGACAGGGAAATGCTGGAGACAGTCCAAGAGAAGATTACAGGGATGGTTAAGGGACTTGAATATTTCTCCTATGAGACAAGGCTGTTTAGTCTTGAGAAAAGAAGGCTGAGAGGGGATCTTACTAATGTCTATAAAATATCTGAAGGGTAGGTATCAAGAAGAAGGGGCCAGTCTTTTTTGAGTGGTACCATGTAATAGGATAAGGGCATTAGGTACAAGTTGAAACACAGGAAGCTCCACCTCAACAAGAGGAGAAACTTCTTTACTGTGCAGGTGACAGAACACTGGAACAGGTTGCTCAGAGATGTTGTGGCATCTCCTCCTTTGGAGACTTTCCAAGCCCACCTGGATGCCTTTCCTGCATGGCCAGACCTAGGTGATTCTGCTTTTGGCAGGGGGGTTGGACTAGATCTCCAGAGGTCCCTTCCAACCCCTAGAGTTCTGTGACTGTGATTCATTTTTCCTCATCTGGTAAGCTGTGATTGTACAGTGTACTTACCTGCAGCAGGTAAGTAGTTGGAAGTAGTTCATGTCTGAACCCACTATAACTTTTTAGCTTTTGCAAAGTACTCTCTTATCCAAACTGATTTTTAGTGCAAAATGTACTATATTCAGTTAGCACATTTAAGAGGATTAGAGACCAGTAAGTAAGCCTGCAGAAGAAAAGATACCTCAGAGAAATTCTACCTTTCCCCTTTCTTTCAATCACATCATTGCCTGACAAAGGCAAAGCCTGCAGCTACAGCAGACAGACTTACCTTATTGTGAGCTGTTGCCAGGTGTTCTTTCCTCACATTCAACATCTTGCAGTTCTATAACTTCTACTTTAGAATTTCTTCTTTCACACTGCACATTAAAAGGTACATGGGGGTCCTCAAATGGCCCACAGTCAGCTTCACGATATCCCTCATAGGTTGGAAAGTTCCCTCCCTGAGAGCTGTGGCTGTGCACTGCAGGGTGGACAGCAACAGTCACTGAAGCTGAGGCAGTCACAGTAGTGATAGGCTGGCAGTATGTTGGCCCTGCAGAACGCATGGCACCAAATGTTGGACTTCTTAGGTTATGAGAATGAGCTCTGTGTCCCAGGCGATTCCTATTACTCGATCCTCCATGCCCTTCAGTAGAAATTTCAAAAGCGTCCCTGCGAGGGTGGTAAGGAGGTGGTCGCTGCCCTTCCCTCACTTCCCGTTTGGATTGTCGGCCCTGACGCGACATCTGCTGCACGTTTGACTCTGGATTTGATTGTGATCTGGGAGTTGCCTGATGCCTCCTCTCTGGCTGAAGCACCTGAAAGACAGATACCATTATACCTCTGACAAAGTGATGAAAACAAATACTACATTGGCTTATATTTTATGTTAAGAACAATTGTAATACTGCTGGTCCTGGGTCCAACTCTACAAAGGTGATGTTCTGGTAACTGTTGATTTTTCCAGATAGGTTTTGTCTGAAGGTATTAAAACCTGGAAAGCATACCCTCAGAAAAAAAACAGGGTGACAGGTCAAAACATTATTGCAAGCTTCCTATATACTGGTCCATCTTTTCAAAGCAATGGGTGACAAGAATTTGATCTTAGCTTGCTCAACAACCAGAACTGCAGGCATTTAGGACAGGCTCTATTCCATGCAGGATACACACAGAGGATGTTAGTGGAATAGTTTGTATAGTCTGCAGGAATCTGTTTCCTGATTTCTGTAAGAAGCGTGAAGCGCAGCAGCCATATCAGTCAATAAACCATGACCAACTTCAAATGTGGCAGTGCTTGTACCTATTTCTAGGCCTCTGCTGAACAAAAACAGATCTGCATAGCAGCTCAGCATGTGGCACCAACAGAGGTAGGAGACAAAGCTTTTTCTCTTCCTTTTGAAATTGCATTTATGCCACTATCAGCAGCAAGCTGCAACAGGCTCGAGATTTGGTGCAACCCTGAAACAGTTCTCCTCTGTCTCTATCACATTTTATTCTCAAAATGTGCTGTCAGAGAGAGATAGATAAGATGGTGATCCACAACGTGCGGTGTGGAAGAGAGGTCTGGATGTTTTCATGGCTCCCTTCTCTCTCTTTGAAAAGTTTTCAGACACACTGAGAGCTCTCTCTTGTGGCTGGTGCCAAAAGGATGTAACAGGAGTTACACATGCAAAAGACATCCTGCTTTCACACAATCACAGAACCATAGAATCACGTAGGTTGGAAGGGACCTCAGAGGCCATCTAGTTCCAAGCCCCCTGCCAAAGACAGGGACACCTCTTACTAGACCAGGTTGCCCGGGGCCCAATCCAACCCAGGCATGAACACATCCAGGGCAGGGGCATGCACAACCTCCCTCAGCAACCTCTTCCAGTGTCTCACCCCCCTCATAGTGAGGCATTTCTTCTAAAATGCAGTCCAAATCTATCCATTTTTAGTTTGAAAGCATTCCCCCTTGTCCTATCATTAGGGTCCCTTGTAAAAAAATTACTTTCCAACTTGCTTACAAGTTTTGTCACAAAGTCATGAAGCACAACCAGTCAGAAATATTGACAAGCTTTCCAAGAAATAAACTGATTCAAATAAAAAACCTCCAAAAACACTTCTTGCTCTCTTGCCAGTCAAAATGGAAGCTACTTACAGTGGATCTTGCAAAGACTGGATTCTCAGTGGCTTCTACTATTACTTGATGGACTGGTGCCCCAGTGACTTGGGTAGCCTCATACTGATGAAGCTCTTCACTGATGCCCGACACTGTGGTTTGAGAGCTGTACTCTGAATCGGAGGAATCCGATACATTGTTAGTGGGCCCAGGTGGCAGTGCAAACCTCACGATGCTGGGGGGTGGCTCAGGAGATGGTGTGGGCAACCTGTCTCGTCCGTCAGCTGGAGAAACCTGATGATGAGCATGCATTCAGTTACATTGAGTTAGCACTACGCTTTTAATGAGTGGTCCCTGACACAAATGTCCTTCTGCCAAAACATACCCTCCCATGCCTTGGGAATCTTAGCACTAGCTTTCTGATGAACCTTTATACTGAACTGAGAAAAAATAAAGAAAAAGAAAAATTATCTCCATCTGTAGATATTTATATGAACAGGATTGCACAGATTCTTCTGGGTATCACTGTCTCAGGAAGCATGTATGATACAACAAAATCACCTCAAACGTATGCATTGTGTGGATCAGTGTCTAACTGCAAAGAGGTGGACATACATAATGGCAATGTATATAGTAATAACATATATATTGCTTAAGTATGGGACAGGTCACGTATACTGTTAGGAATCTAAGAGATAAGACACTGTTCTAAAAGCAGTTTTCATAGAGCCAAAGATAAATACTTCTGAAATATTACTCGTGCTGTATACATACATACCTTGTGTGTTATTCTTGTACAGACACACACATAAGTATAGACTCATGAAGTACAGCACATTGATTCTGCAAGTGTGTGATAAAGACAGATCTGTGTAATGCAGCAACTGTGGTAACTACAGAATAGGTAATGAATAATCAACAACCAAATACAAACTTGGTATTTATGATTTTTTGTTGCTAATCTTGGACTTTATACTGTAAAACCATCAATGTCTATGTGAAACTTTCCACCTATCAGAAACACAGCTTGAGTCAACATCATACTGGAAGGAGGGATAACTGGATAAGGGGGACCTTCTGGCAGACCAGCCACGGTTATCAAGGTGTGGTCTGTGGACCACCACTGGCGTATGTTGGTCCACAAAGGCCTTCCTGGTGGTCTGCGCAGTTAAATATTTTGAGGAAAGAAGCAGAGGCAATGTGGTACGAAACAGGAAGGTATGTGCACAAAGGTATTTGCACCTTTTGCAAAATATTGGGGAAATCCTTACTTTACAAACTGGTTTGCCCATCACACTGTGCTTTTAAAAAGCATAAAGAATCCTATGCTTGTATCAAGTTTGCTGATTGCAGCCTCTAAAAAAATACTTATTAAAGAGAAAACTTCAAAAATACAAGTTGAGGATTGTCAACTAAATAACAAACAAAACTTTTAACAAAGAATTTTAAAAAAATTATTTCAACAAGAAACATAAAAACTAAAAAAAAAAAGATCTCCAAGGTAATTACAAGAAAAGTGTCTAAAAACGGTGGGTAATCTGGGCAAGGGTGCAAACACAGCATTATTTCTTCTGTTAGCTATTAATTTTACTGACCTCGGGGTATGGTCCAAAGAATGAAAGAAGAACAG
>JAOXOE010000874.1:25609724-25654848 GCA_028565055.1 Phoeniculus purpureus
TGTACCCATCTATCCCTACATTCCAGTCGTGGGAATCATCCCACCAAGTTTCAGTAATAGCCACTATGTCATGGCATTCCAGCAACACAGTGGCCCTTAATTCATCCTGCTTGTTGCCCAAGCTCTGTGCATTTGCATAGAGGCACTTCAGCTGGGCTGGCCCTGTCCTCCTTTTGTGCCAATTCCCCTTGATTTCCTCAATTCCTTTCTGTTATTTCTATTCCTGTCACTTAAGATTTTGGAGAAGTCTCTGTCTTTGCTTAATTTAGCTGACCGATTACATTCATTAATCCTGGCGCTGACCAAATTCTAGCAAATGTTCTGGTTGCATACAGCCACTAGTCACATGGAATTTTTATTCCATATTATGATACAAGTTTAAGAAATGCTAAATAATACCCATAAGGAAAATAGATTTCTTGCAATAAGAAGAATATTACTAAGTGGTAAGGTCACGGTCCTTACCGTAGAAAATGCTTAAAATAATCGTCTGCATGTGACTTATTTAAGTATTACTATTCTAATATTGAAAATGAATTATTTCATGCTGGTTTTTCCTATGTTAAATTTTGAGGGTTTGACTTTGCATCTCTGATTAATGTTTTTTTGAGATGCTTATTCCTCATATTTTGGGAAAAGCTGTCTGAGAACAAGAATTTCCATGAACTGGCATCAAAATACTTAATAGCAAAGCTACACAATTTTCTAATAATATTTGCCCTTGTTACTGTACCAAGGCTATAGAGATGTAGGAAATTCTGATCATGAGAAAACTGTACAATTTATGTAGTTTAAACCCAGTCTGGAGTGTTACTTGATTTCTTAATGATATGCAATTACCCAACCGTCACTTGATCAGAATCAACCACATTGCAACCATGACATTGCAACAGACCTGAGAAGCAGTGGTCTGTTGACTTGCAAAGTGTTTAAATACCAAGAAATTGATATGCACGCTTCCGTAATTATTCTAGAAAAGTTCTAATCTGACATCCATGCAGAGAAATGGGAAATCTCCCTCACAGCCAACAGTTGCATCTACAACATCTCTCGGCAACCTGTTCCAGTCCCTCAGCACCTTCATAGACAGTATTTTTTTCCTTACATCTAATCTAAATCTCCACATTGTTTTTCTAACGTAAAGCTTATGAGAGTACAGTGGACTCAGTGACAGCTCAGAACTGGGTTATCTGAGCCATTTTTATGGTGGTAATGTCATGTGACGATGGGGAATACAGGCACCATGAAAGACATTGCAGTCATTTCATTTGTGACCATAATGAGGACCCATCAGTGCAGACTGCTTTTGAGATAAATCCTGTATTTCCCCCAGGTGTTTTATTTTCCTTTCTTTTTTTAGCTCCTTTCTTGTTTTTTAATCCTAACCCTTTTAATCCCTTTCAAAGGAGCACTCAGTCGTTTCAAAAGGCTGTTAGAAATAAAGGACTATAAAGGACTTCCTGCTTCAGAAAGCACAATCTCACAATATATGAGAAATATTAATATATATTTTTATATAAATTTTAAGTTACCCTTAATATACTTATCCATCTTTGCGGAGGTAGTGGTTTTTTAACTTCTTTTTAAATTAAAATACAAAAATGCAACATTGAAATGTTTGTTTTGTTTCTAATTTTGAGTCATTAAGTCAATTTGAAAAAGAAGAATTTTTAAAAGCCTGGGTTTTTTTCTTTAGAGTTGTGTTGATAAAGTGCTTTTCCACGTGCTATATTCTATAAGTCACTTCCTCATGTTCAATTTATATACAGAAGTATAAAATATACATGTTTGAGCATCATACATTTTGTAAATGCCTGGGAAAATAAATTCAAATTTATCCTTATGTAGAAGTATTTTAAATAAATACACTACTTACCAGACTTTATTTTTAAAATCGGGAAATACTTATCTTTCATATCTTTCGTTTGGGGTCATAGTTCTGGCATTTACTGCAGGTAGCATAGAAAGATATATTCTAGTAGAATCTCATCTTGAGGTAATACTGTAATTGAAATAAATTTAGCAGGGTAACAATACTACTGGAAAGACAAATATTTTGCAATGTTGCTCTGCTTGTTAGAAACATCAGCGTTGATTTAACCAATGGGACCAGCTGCAGCTTCCGACTGTAAAAGAATTTTTATTTCTCTTGCATCATACTACTTCAATAGGACATTATTTCACATGTGACCATGACTGATAGAAAGGACATGCAATATAGTGTGAAAACTTGGTATTAATCCCTGATTGCATTCAAAAGCAAAAATTAAACAGTCACACTGGTTTTTCTCTGTGCTCAAAATTGCAAAATCAATTAAGTGTATTTGTTAGCATGCTCAGACCTACTTAACTATTGCAATGGATATTAATTAAAGTATAGATCAAGCAATTAGTTCTCATATATAATTACAGACTTTGAATCTCAATGATTTTTTGTCACAGTAGGTGAATGACATCAAAGTGTTCAGGAATGAGAACTCAAGATTGTTCTGAAGGGAACAATCCTTCAAGATATACCTGTCATACACCTTTATTGTTCTGTTCGAGTAGGAGCTCAATAGCAGCACAATGTATAAAATGCCAAGATATACCAAAAGCACCAGCTACCGTACTGGTGTGCTGTTAACAATTCTCCTTCTACCTTACAGAATTAATGTCTAACTGGTTATCTGTTAAAATGTGATCAATGACTTCATGTGGGTTGATCTTTCCTTCTCCTTCCCTGTATCGACCAATCTTTTGTCCAAAGTATCTGTACTACTCTAAAGAGTAGTACAGTAGTGGCAAATAAACAGATGGGCAGATGGGCAGACAGATATATTCAGCATTGAAAGTTAAGTGATATTAACACTTTTTCACTTCTAGTGCCTTCAAAGAACCTTAGTTCTCAGTTGTCTTCTGAGTTCAGTCAAATCAAAGATTAGAGGATGTTGGGTTTACCTCCAGTTATCCTTATACAAAGTAGTAAAAGTTGTTAGAACCGTCTCTGCATTAAGAGAAAAAGGTTAGTTACACGTCATAAACATTCTTCTTCAGACACAGAAACGAAAATATACATTGCAAAAAGATAAGTAAGCTAGACACACTGCAGGTACGGTTTGGGAGAGGGTTTCCTTCCATTTCTGAACATATCCAGAAAAACCATTTTAATCGTGTGTCTTGATCTTCATTTTAAAGGTTGTATGTGAAGACACAGTCATTAGGCTGCCCAGGGGAGTTGTGGAGTCTCCTTCACTGGAGACATTTAAAGCCCGCCTGGATGTGTTCCTGTGCAGCTTGGTCTAGGTGATCCTGCTGCGGCAGGGGGATTGGACTAGATGATCTTTCGAGGTCCCTTCCAACCCCTAATGATTCTATAATTCAGCCCATAGGCACATGCACAAAACTCCAACAATGGAAATTATTCTTAAAAGATAAGAAAAAGAGTGCCTATGAAAAAATGTCAAGGCTGAGAGTCAGCTATTACTTAGAATATAGAAAGAAAAAATTTATAGGGAAAAATTCAATCTCTACCAGCCTGCTAAATGTTAAGTTTTACTAGAGAATTTGGAATAAACAAGCTGCTGCAGATAAAAACATCTGTTGGCTAGCTTGAACATCTTGCTGTTACGGTGATTACTAAACACTCGCTGACATTACATCTCCTAAGTACTTATTCCCTCTTAAAAAAAACCTTAAAGTCTGAGCAGGGCAAAGAACTGATTTTAAGCTCTGGTCCTATTCTAGTGTTAAGTTTAAATCAAGGAAACTTGACAGGTATGAAGAGGTGCTTAGAATTTTACTATCAAGTAGCTGATCACTCACAAAACTACTGAACATGAGGGAGCTATGGAAATTAAGATGTTGCTCGCCAACACTTTGTTAGCTTTGGTGTTAGTGATCCACAACAATTGATGCATGACTGCAACAAGGACTATAGTAAGCAGAAAAAGTAAATTATTATTAAGAGGGAAATGTGTACATCTTGTCTTGAGAGTGTACTATAATTTTATGTAGTAGACATACAAACGTCTAGCTGCATGAGAATCTCTAAATAAGAATCTTGCTTTATCGCTACATTTAAAATTTGGAGGAGAAAAATGAGGGATATGCTATTTCATTTATAGTACGTAATAAATACGTTTCTAGTAAGGTATAAAAGAGTGAAATGAAGCTGAAGTTTTAAAAGAAAAGTGATGGTGCAGTTGTGCAATTAAAGACAGAAAGTCTAAGTAAATATACAAACAAAGAAATATTAACAGAAGTAAGTTCTCACAACTCTAAAGGATTATAGTTCAACCGATAATAATGGGACCCTGCTGATTCCTATCTGCGAAAGATTTAGTACAGGCTGCAATAGAGACCTACTGTCTCTATGACTTATTTTTACAATTAGTAAATGTGGATAATGAGCCCTAACTGAGGTACAGCAAATATATGGTCTCATCATCTTCTTTCATCAGAAAGTGAGAAGATAAAGTCATGAATCCTTCAGAATTATGTTCTTTTTGAAACATATTCTTCTTTAATTCAAAAGTTTTACTTTGCCTTTTTGCTTGAAGATTACCAGCAAGGGTGAATATGGTTTACATGGGGCAGTGGTTACAAATGGTGTTAATAACTGTTCTTTTGAGGGCACATATCTGACTCTTTTTGTCTGTTTTCCAGTGCTTATGGCTCTTTTCATTATGTATTTATCGAATCATGAATAAGGACCACTGAGAACCATTTGAGCAACTTAGAGCGTAGAGCAACATAGAATCATAGAATCATTAGGGATTGGAAGCGACCTTGAAAGATCATCCAGTCCAATCCCCCTGCCACAGCAGGATCACCTAGGCCAAGTCACACAGGAACACATCCATACTGTTTTGTACAAGTTCTAAGCACCTGCAACACAGGCTTTAAGATGAAAGTACCTTCCCCACCGTAAGTCACTACAGACTCATAGAATCAGTCAGGGCTGGAAGGGACCACAGGATCATCAAGTTCCAACCTCCCCACCATGGGCAGGGACACCTCACCCTAAATCAGCCTGGCCAGGGCCACATCCAACCCGGCCTTAAACATCTCCAGGTACAGGGCCTCAACCACCTCCCCGGGCAACCCATTCCAGGCTCTCACCACTCTCACGCTGAAGAACTTCCTCCTCACATCCACTCTAGATCTACCCAGCTCCAGCTTTGCTCCATTGCCGCTAGTCCTGTCGCTACCCGCCATCCTAAATAATCCCTCCCCAGCCTTTTTGTAGGCCCCTCTCGGATACTGGAAGGCCACCTTGGAGCCTCCTCTTCTCCAGACTGAACAGCCCCAACTCTCTCCGTCTGTCCTCGTAGGAGAGATGCTCCAGCCTTCTGATCATCCTCGTGGCCCTCCTCTGCACACGCTCCAGCATGTCCACATCCTTCTTGTAACAAGGGCTCCACAACTGGATGCAGTACTCCAGGTGGGGTCTCACCGGAGCCGAGTAGAGGGGGAGAATCACTCTAATTTTATCTTGAAAGGTTATAAAAGATTCCACCAGCTCTCTTCACATGAAGTTTTATGTCTAATTTAACTACAGCACTGCTTCTGATTTCAAAGTTGAATCTGTCCGATTCCCCATTGGTTCTCATTCAACCACAAGATCTCTTATGTCTGTATAGGTATCTGCACATGCAGTACATATCTACAAGTGACAGGACAAGAGGAAATGGCCTCAAGTTGTGCCAAAAGAAGTTTAGACAACAGGAAAAATTTACTCATTTAACATTTTGTCAGGCCTTGGAACAGGCTGCCCAGGGAGGGGGTTCAATCAAAGTGCTTAAAAGTCATGCAGATATCGAGCTTAGGGACATGGTTTAGCAGTGGCCTTGGGACAGTTTGGTTAATGGTTGGACTATATGATCTTGGAGGTCTTTTCAAACAATTCTGTGCTTCTATTTATGTACAGGTATTTCTATGTAAACATGACACTTACCAAACTCCGTGCTACTAAAGGGAAAGACAGAGCTTCTGAAACCAGCCATTGCTCGTTTCTTTATTTGTTTTTAATCTTGTGATTCTTTTTGCTTCCCTCTTTCAGCTCTCACACATGCACAAGTGTACTGGTAGGTATAAAAAGCCAAACCATCTCTCCTTTTTTCTTGCATGTTGCTGTTCCAATTTATCAGCATACACTTCTTTGTAACAGTGAGCTATACCAGAAACCCTTAAGACGTTCATGATAGTAATTCATAATGCTCAGGTTCTTTTCTGCACCACTGTTTGCCTGGATATACAGTCACTCATGACTTAATATTACATGCCTTCTTTTTGCCCAGCAGCATTATTTTTTTACTTGGCTGCATTAAAATTAACTGTGTTTAATTGCGAATTCAACACAGATTGGATGTTAGAAAGAAGTTCTTTATTGAGAGGGTGGTTAGATACTGGAATGGATTGCCCAGGGAGGTGGTGATGTCACCGTCCCTGGAGTTGTTTAAGGAGCGAGTGGACGCGACGCTTAGGGATCTGGTCTAGCTGCTAGACAACAGGATAAAGGTTGGACTTGATGACCCTGGAGGTCCTTTCCAGCCATGATGATTCTGTGATTCTGATAGGTTGTGGAGTCTCCTTCTCTGGAGACATCCAAAACTCACCAGGATGCAGCCGTGTGTGGCCTGCCCTAAGTGATCCTGCTCTGGCAGAGAGGTTGGACTAGATATCTGGAGGTCCCTTCCGACCCCTAACTTTATATGATTCTGAATGCTTCACCTGCCGTTTTTTGGATTGAGTCAACTGGGCTCTGTTCAGCTCTTATCATGTTCTTCAACACAGGTAGCATCTGGAGAGGTACTGCAACTGTGAGGATGGAGGGGAATACACTCTTCTGTATTTGATGCCTGGATAGAAGCCCCTCCTGTACGTGTCAGTGAGTGGGGAATGGACAGCTTTATTTCTGGAGATTCTGGTTAAACTGCAGTCTGTTGTGCAGGGTGTATTAAGGACTCTGGTTTGTCACTCAGCTTCCAAACTCTTAGGTAGCCTCCAAAACACAGTGAGAACGCCGCACTCAAAGGCTCAGTCCTTTCGTTCTGGCTGGTCTGTGCAAAGATGGCCATTTTTCCTGCATCCGGTCTGCTAATAGATTTGTCATCTACAGCATCTGTATGTTTTCAGTGCTGGGCCTCCAATGCCTTGAACTGTTTTAAATTCTTTGGTGGTTTGTGACATGGACAACTGACGTTAGTGCTCTGTGCCTTTTGTATTGTTCTCATCCGAACAACACGAAGACAAGCAAAGCTTAAATACGGTGTCACCCTTCCTCTTCGTGCCTGTTCACGGTTCCCATGTACAACCCGGCTCCCTTTATTACTGCACCTGACAGATTTTCAAATTTGGGATGCCCTGTTTGCAACGCCAGAAGAAATGTCAGACATTAAAACTGCAGTTATAAGGTGGTGTGGGTTCGGTGGAAAAATAAAACAAATTTAGTTATAGTCTACACGAGGGAAATACTGTAATATATTAATAGACTAA
The DNA here is from genome assembly GCA_028565055.1 of Phoeniculus purpureus. Lineage (NCBI taxonomy): Eukaryota > Metazoa > Chordata > Aves > Bucerotiformes > Phoeniculidae > Phoeniculus > Phoeniculus purpureus. Next base: position 25,617,204 of record JAOXOE010000874.1, read on the forward strand.
TACATTATTAAGACTATTATTGTAATATGTACAGTGGTTTGTAATTTATTCATTTTAGGCCAATATTTTCATGTTTTACAGATGATTTTTTTTTATTTTGAAAGGAATCTAATCTACATTATGATGTTATTAGAATTTTGAGAGGGAAAAGAAGAATATCCTCCATTTCTGTTATCTACTCAACACTTAATTTTATTTTTCTTTTCCGTGCTTGTGAAAGAAACTCAGGTGCCTCTGTGAGTCTAGACAGTATTTCAGTTAAAAGTCCTCTAAATTCTGAAGTATCCTGTGAGATGTACAAGTTTTTCCTGAACAGTTTGTATAGTGTGCTGTATTGTAAATGAGTATAAAACAGGGTGATCTACATTTTACTGCTGTTCTTTGAAGTACACGCCAGTTTCTGTTCGTCTTCTGTTTTCAAAGAGCAAAGCAAAAATTGGAGACTGTTGAGTATTGTGTACAGAACAATGGGAAGTATGGTCTAGCCTTCTGCGATTTCCAACATTGTATGTTTAAACTAGCTTATTAACTAATTAATCTTGAGTTAATAGTTACACTTCCAGTGAAGACACATGGTAACTGAGATTATGCAGATTACAGGTGCAGCAGCTGTCTGGCCTTTGTTTAAAAGCTTGACAGTAACTAACATTTTAACTATGAAAGGAATGCTAATTTTGTCCTACTGCATTTACCCTGTTAAAAGCAGGATGGATACCTGTGTCAAGGCACTAAACACACGCTGAGAGTGTTTCAGTATGTTCTGATACTGTTAGCAAAGCTAAACAACAGGTTGCATCATGTTTTCAGCGAGCTCAGGTGGAACCTATGCTAGCTGATCCAGCTTTGTGCGTTCATCGCTCTAACCTGTATGTGTTCAGTATTAGCGCCTTCATTCAGCCAAGGAGGATAAACACGAATGAAGAAACTTCTAAGCAGAAGAACAGAACCAGCGTGTATTAAACTCCCAGAGATTGTTAGCAGTTGAAAATGGATCATGTAGGTCATCCTCCATGCCAAAGCAGGATCACCTAGACTAGGTCACACAAGACTGCATCCAGGTAGGTTTTGAAAGTCTCCACCTCTCTGAGCAGCTTGTTCCAATGCTCTGTTACCCTTGCAGTAAATAAGTTTCTCTTCATGGTGAGGTGGAACTTACACTATGTTCTCACTTATACGCCTTTCCTATCATTGGGCACCACTGAAAAGAGACTGGCCCCATCCCCCTGATACCCTTGAAGTGGGATCTTCAGATACTTATAGACGTTAGTAAGATCCCCTTTCAGCCTTCTCTTCTCCGGAATAAACAGCCCAAAATCTTTCAGCCTTTACTCACTGCAGAGATGTTCAGATCCCTTAATCAATCTCATAGCCCTCCTCTGGGAGCCATTCCCTGTCTCTCTTGAATTGGGGAGCCCAGAACTGGACACGGTACTCCAGGTGTGGTCTCACCAAGACAGAGCAGACCAAGAGGAGAACCTTCCTACACCAGCAGGTCTGACTTTTCTTGATACACCCTAGGATACCTGTGGCCTTCCCGGCCAAAAAGGCACATGGCTGCCCCATGGATGACATACTGTCCACCAGGACTCCCTGGTCTTTCTCCAAGGAGTTGTTTTCCACCAGGACAGCCCCTGATGATACTGGTGCATAGTGTTGTCCCTCCCCAAGTGCAGGACTCTACACTCATCCTTGTTGAACTTCATTAGGTTTCCCTATCTGCAGGTCTTCAGTCTGTCCAGATCTTTTTGGACAGCAGCACAGCCTTCTAGCATGTCAGCCACCCACCAACTTTCATATCATCATAGAAGGAAGTAGAATTTAACAAAGTAAAAGCCCTAGAGGTCTGCTGCCTATAATATACAATGAATGATATAAACAGCGTCTAAGATGGAATAAATAAAGGCAAACGCAGCCTTTTTCCACTCAAAGATGTAAAATAGCATTATTTCTATCTTGTAAGTGTGCTGCTAACATTACTTCTTGACATGAGTGCCTAAATGGACGTTAGACCTACTACTATCGACTTCAAGAAAATTGTTTGCACAGTTCAGGTCTTTGCGTTCTGCTGGACTTTTGCCATGGTATCATCAGCTGTGAGTCCCATCTGAAGAGGCCATGAACCTATGTTCAAATGTGACCTGGTTCTGTGTTCAACCTGAATTTGATTGTGTTCTCGTGGGGAGCAGAAGTGAACTGGGTGTTGTACCTTTCTATCTTGGTTGTCCACTAGACAAGGGTGGTAGAAGTACCTGCATAGCCACCATAGCTCTCCAGTCATCATCACCTTTGATTTATCTTCCCCAAAGACTTTTCAACACACTGTAACACAGTTAGCACAATTATTTTATGCACAGATTGGTCTTAATGGTCACTGAAGCTTTACCTGTTGAGTGTGGAGGTTTCCTTTGCCAGTTTAATTATTCTGACAGTGTTCTTACTAAATTAGGAGAAAAATGAAGCAGAATTGTTTCTAGGAAAATGGGGGGGAAAATGTTTGGTTGGAAGAACAATATTAACTATAGTATCAGCAATGGCAATGTATTTTGTAAAATCTCATCACTCTTCTACATTATGTCCTTAAACTTCAGACTGACTCTTTCTCCTTTTATAGCACAGGCCTAGCATTTAGCTAGGTAATGGGATTTATGATTTTGTTTACATCAGTTGCCATGGAGATCCACCATAAAAAGACTAGTTGCCTGGCAACTGGGTATTGTGGTGCTGCAATGGAGGGAGGAATTTTTTGTCTCTCTGAAGGGAGGGCTTAAAGAATAATGAAAACTTCTGCTCATACTTCTCATGAATGCTTTATTTTCAAGGTCAACCAAATGTTTTTTCAGTAAAGACTAATGCACTTTTCTTCAAAAGATGCACCGTAAAATGTTTCTCAAAGATTATCCTGTCTCAGAGCAAAGGATAACCAGCTTAAGGAGTTTTTATTCTCTCCATGCTGTTGCAAAATAAGCTTTAGAGTAACTATGGGGCAGCCATAGTCAAGCAGATTAATAAATTCATTATTATTATAGATTCATTATTATTATAGAATCATTATAGATTCATTAATAAATGCACCACCGTACATTCAAAGATATCTCTGATCCCAGAAACGGAAGTAATTTTTCTTCATTGATTTCTTATTCAGATTTTTGATCACAGTAGATGTGTCTCCCTTTCATTAAATCATCTTTTCCCCCTCAACACTTCACCTGTGGTATAATTAAAACCTGAAAACCTGGGATCTTATTATTTTAATGTATAGGTAAACTTAAGAAAGAAAACTATGATAAAACCAAGTTTTGCATGATTAATATGTAGTTTTGTAATGTACTTCAATGTATGTGGTGCCAGTACGTCTCACCTCACTTGAGATGTGTACAGTCTAGTTACTAAACCAATTTACAGTGATGTAATTAGCAGACACAAAATTAAACTTGTGCAGTTATAGCCTGAAACTCAGGTTTTGGGGTCTTGGGAAATAATTAGCTGCCTAATATCTTATACGATATGCTGTATCTGTTTTTTAAACAAGTTTCTTTCTTGAAACATCTTCTGCTTACTGTGAGGTTGCAATGTTGTCTCTTTAATATTAACATGTCAGAACTGAATGAGCCTTTTGATTGTGGACTAGCTTAATGTTATCTGAGGTTTGAATCCTGATGAAATACTGTCGATAAATCTACAGTGTCTTTGTGGCACAGTGTGTAATAGAGATCCACCTAATTTCTAGGTCAAACAGTGATGCCTGACGGCTCTACACACTGTGAAGCATCAGATCCTCTTGGGCTGGACTGATTTGGTAGATCCAGCATTGTTGCAGGAGCCCAAAACCAGCGCTATTATTACTGTAACTCTCTTATTTGTATCAGGGTAATTGCAGATTTTTCCCACAAATTCTGAAGGTTCTGAAGAAAATATGAGTTAAGTACCATAAAATTCACTGTGAGTTGCCAATGTTGCATTTGCTACACGCAATCTCTCACTTGTGGTCACTTGGGGCACTCACCTGGGCAGTCTAGTGTCTTCCTTTTATTTTTTTTTTAAACTTACATTTTCATTGCATTTTTCTAAAAGAAGTCTATTAAGAGGGGAAATCTTGATCCTTAGCAAAGAATACTTCTGCCACCTTTTAAAGTTATTGTTAAGAAGAGAAAATACAAACAAATGGTGAAATGATTCCATACTTTTTGAAGGAAAAACAAGTACGTGTAGGTTTTGCCAGGTCCCATGTGTGATAAGTTTTATTGCTGTTTCACAAGAATTAAAGTAGGAAAATGATGTGTTTCAGTTCCTCTACTCTCTGTCGACCTCACTAATGGTAATAAATATGTAAAGGGTGGGTGTCAGGAGGATGGAGCCAGGCTCTTCTCAGTGTCATCTAATGACAGATGACACTTCTCCTCCCAAATTACTAATGATAGGACAAGGGGAAATGGCCTTAGGTTGCGTCAGGGGAGGTTTGGATCTTTAGATTGGATTCTGGAATCCTCTTCTTGAATATCATTGGGCTTTCATGACCACAACTATTCTTTAAAATTAGCAAAAAGGTGTTTGGGTGTTTTCTTCATATTATTGAAGGGAAATTCTCAATTTCACAGTTCTGTTTCTAATAGTTACTTTAGGAAACAGATTGATTGTTTTTCTGAAGATACATTTCCCCTTTCATTTCGGTCTGGCTAGAACTGAGGCAGCAACACAGCTAGATTACATTTTCCGGTCATGCATCAGAAACATGTTTGCCAAACCAGCTGTCTTGTACAGAACCTCAGTTGGAAGAGGGACGTGAGTCTTCTGTGTAGAATTTTTGTTACAACTGATTTCTTTTAAAGGCAGAGGGACAGAGCTGGAAAAAAGGTTTAAACCGGTGCAAAGACGTAATTTGCTGTTATGATCCTATCTTGGTGCAGATGCAACATAAATATTTGTCACTAATTCCCTACGAAAAAAAAAATCCTCTCTGAGGACCACATGCTGTCTGGCCTTTTTCTGTATTACTAAAAGGACACATTTTCTGCTTCCCTTGAAATCTCTCTTTTATATACATGCATACACACACAAATTAATATAAGTTGTTGTTTCTCTTATAATTAATTAGTTCAAATATTGAAAATTAGTTTTCAGAGTAAAAGTTTAAAATAACGCTTAAAAATGACTTTTTTCCTACTTTTTGTCCTTCTACTTGTTTTTTTGTCCTTCTGCTCTTTTTTTCTTCTAATTCTCATTTGTTTTCCTCTTTACTTAGAGAAAGGAGAGTCACAGCATGTCCTTTTGTATTTATCAGAAACAGACTGATCCAAGATAATGTTTACTAAACTATAAATCAGATACTTGTAAATTTATATGCCAGAGAGGACAACCTGCAGGGCCCTTTCTTCCTTGAGATCTTAAACAAAACTCCCTTTCCAATACCCATAAAACTTCCTCATCAAGCATCAAATTGGGCTTTTAACAGCTATTCAAAAAGTTTGCTGAACTTACATGTACAAATTTACCTAACTAGCTCCACCTGGAATGTTTTAGCTGCTGGCAATTTCTTGCCCTTTCACTACCTGTTCACAGTTAAATAGGAGTGTTCAGGCATTATGACAGACCAACATCCTCAGTCTTAATGTATAGTAATGCATCATTGTATACTGCTTCTATATGGTATCTTTAGTTTTCACTATGTTGAAAGTTCCTGCTTAATGCCGTCTAAGTTACACAGAGTTTATTACATTTATTTCTGAAGACCTAGTTCTCTGCTCTTTGGCTCCCCTGAAACACTCGTCACTAATAACGACAACAGAGGAAATACTGAATACGACGTTGTAGTTTTGGCAAATACATCAAAGTAGGGCAGATTAAAAGGCTCATAATGTTCAGTTTAAGACTGTATGTTGTAGTAATTTTTCAGCCCACACTTCTGAAGAAGAGAGCTCTCCAAGACCTTATATGCTCAGAAAGGACAGTTTTCTACTAAATAAATATATTCACCTTCCTGCTGCTAGCAACAGCTAACCCAGATTTTCTCCTTTCGGCACATTTTCTGACAGATAATAGTGCAGGTGAAAATACCCCAGGTCAGGTGAAATTCCTAATTCTTTTCCATGGATGACCATGCAGTAATGTGTAGATGCACTAGCAGTAGTTCAGAATCCACTAGTTCAAAGTCCATCACAGATTGAGGACATACTAGGTCAGAGAAGAGAAGAGAAGACAAGAGAAGAGAAGACAAAGACCATCCGTAATTCTCTTTGTTGGATAACAAGTTCAATTATGGCTGCAGTCCTAATGGCCTGGAGACATTTTCTTTTGTCTCTTCTACTCTCTAGAGAATTTACATTTTCTCAGCATCAGAGTCTAAATATCTGTGTCTCACTACTGCATTCTGCTTTTCCCAGAAAGATGATGACGGTTTGTTTCCAAGGCATATTAAAAAGGTACCAACCACATATGTAAAGATTTATTACAGAGCAAATTTCTACAGAGACTTTATTCTTTGCCTCATCCTACAAGTCATCCTTCCAGAGAGCTGCCTTTGATGGGGAGCTGTGGCTAGAGGAGATCTAAGTCTCATCAGCATGGGTATGGTATCAACAAAAGAGTGGTGGTTCACTTCCTTTCTTCATGCCTAACTAGCCAGAGAACAAATATTCAATGAGCTGGTTTTATGAGAAACTTCAGAACAGCTTTATCATTTGCTCTTTTTTAAAGAAATAAAATACACAGTTTCACCGAGAGTTTCTGCCTTCCCCCTTTTTCTTGGAAGGAGTTTATGACAAAAAGTGAACAACTTGCAAACACTGTGAAATGTGTTAGCCCCTCCTCAAACCTCCTCTAGACCTTCTAACTTAAAACTTTACACAGTAATTTTGGGAATAACAATGGGAAGCTCCTTTTGCCGCTCCAATTATTCTATTTTCGTAGTGAATTGTGCTGTAGTTGTTTTGATAATCAGTACAGTTTTAGTAAGTCACAACGTCACAGAACGTTCACTGTAGAAAGGTCTCCAAATGTCACATATCTTGACTTCTGTCTGTGACTTTTTCTTGTAATGCTTTCTTCCAGAAGCGTGGTCCCTGTCCCACTAAGCTGGCTGTACCTTCTCGTCTGCTTTCCAGCAGCTGGCATTCCTGGTGGTGTTATCTTTTGGCCAGCACACGGTAAACAGTTCGGGACCGCTCACCCATGTCTGCTGTGAACATTCACTGGGACTCAGCTGGATTTTCTTAGCAACTTTTTCCTAACCTTTGCTAAAAATGAATGTGATCTGCTTAATCATAATCAAATGTCCCACTATCTATTCATCTGTATGTCTCATGTAATTACAAACACAGTGGTGCGTGCTGTGTGCCTACGCACCATGGGGCCAGACTTCCAAGAGTGTGCTGCCGACACTTGGGGTCAGATGCCATAAAAAAATGGGATTCCAAACGTGGATTCTAAACTCTTGAAAATCTGGGCCTGTGTATCTGTGTACATTTGTATACACACACCACAGTATTTCCAACAGCTACCACACATGCTACAGCTCTGGGGACTTTCTAAATAAATTTCATCCCAGCCACTCCTTTAACATTCCTATTTCTCCCCCCTCTCCCCCAACTAAAACAGCACTTTAAAATTAATTATACCCTTCACAAACTTTCAAAAGCACAGCTTTATTGTGTGCTCTCTGTAGCTGCAGATAACAACAGAGACACCAAATAAATGACATTCATTTACTGTTTCTGGCATGCATCACAGGCACATGTGGAATATGGTTCTAGAAGCTCTGCAAGTAATTCTTGGATACAGAGAGGAGATACTAGGCTGTATTATTTTAAATTCAAAATCTGTAAAGTGGAAAGCATAAAATCACTGTATCACAACAACACATCACACAAAATGTTTGTGTTTTGTAGCTATAATACAAAGGCTACCTATTGGCTTCCACTGAGGTTGGAAACACGCAGTAACTTCCAGTGCAAATTAGCATGCTCTTACTTCCAGTAAAACTGTGCCTTGGAAAATTCTTATGCTCTCCCTGAGGACTTTTTTCATTGTAAAAACAAACTCTCTGCTAGATACATGTTTTTTTAAAAATTAGACTACAGAAATGGAAATTGTTACTAAACAGCAGCAGGCTTTGACTTGTTTGAAGCAAGACGAGACAAAGGCAAACGAAAGCAATCACTGCTGGTTTATTCTAGCAAGGGTCAGCTGACAAAGGCTATCTGTGTACGTACCTTATCACCTTTGTACAACATCACATGGTCAGGTGAATTTCACAGGTAGTGTACTCCCAAAGGAAAACTCCTCAAAGCTGCAGGATTGAGTCATTTGTGCCCCAGGAAGGTGTGAGTGAGAAAGCAGCAGTACAGATCAGGTGGAACATCCACAGGATGTGCACAGGAGATTACGGTGACGACAACCAATCATGATGAGGGGCAGTCAGAACAAGCATCCCTAGAGTTTATCTGTCAAAGGTGTCTAACAGCATCTTCTAGACAGCTGATTCTTTGTGGGAAGATCTTGCAAAATTTTCCAGTGGAAAATAGTGGTATTCAACCTACACTGAAACATGGGTTTTTTACATGGGTGCATGGTGGGAGGACTAGGCAAAATGGTTACAGACTTGAAAGGGGGAGATTTAGGCTGGACGTTAGGGACAAATTCTTTCCTGTGAGGCTGGAGAGATGCTGGAACAGGTTGCCCAAGGAAGTTGTGGCTGCCGCTTCCCTGGAAGTGGTGATGGCCAGGTTGGCTGGGACCCTGAGGAAACTGATCTAGTGAAGGTGTCCCTGCCTGTGCAGGCGAGCTGAAACTAGATGATCTTTAAGGTCCCTTCCAAACCTAGCTATTCAATGATTTTGTGGGAATGTGATTATTTGGAAGGCAGCCCATTCTAACAGAACCAGTGAAAAATATTTCAGAAGTTTGGAGATAATATTTTTATTTTTTAATAGAGCTGGAAGTCTATTTGAAAGAGACTTCATCAACTAAATAATACAACAGAAGAAAAACATAAAAATTAGGAATATTTCATACCTTTGTAGAATAATACCAAAAGGCTGAAATTGTTTATTGAAAATTATTGTTTGTAAGAAATTTCTGAAGATAACGCATTGTTCTAAGTTAAAATGAAAAAAAAAGTGTATAAAATAACCTAATTTCCAGTTCCCAAACAGCTTCTCTTTGAAGTCTTTAGCTGTGATGTCAACTAATGACATAGATAAATACCAGATGGCCTTTGCCAAGTGGATGTTTTAGGAACTGAAATGATCCTTTTTCTTTCCCTTTTTCTTTTTTCTTTATTTGTGTAGAAGCAGGAGATTAAACTCAAGTAAAGCAAGTTTCTGTGTTCATATAAGTAAGGAAAACAATACAAAGAATCAAGAGGAAACACGTGAAGCTAGGGGAGGAACCCTTGAACCTTAGGAGGAGGTTTATTGCTCCTTAGGATAGGTTGTCTACTGTCTCCAAGGCCTGAGGGCTGAAAATGGAATAGAAACACTTTGAGCTGTGGGATGCTGAGTGACCAAATCAATCACTACTGCAATACTTAGAAATCTTTCAGAGATTCCTGGTTCTTCCAGAGGCCCAAAAATTCTACTTTGATGTTGCACCAAAAGACACCAAAGCCAGATCCCCACTCTTGCTCTTCACCTCTCCCAGGAATTAATCTGTTTTACTGGTAAGTCATTGAGACTGGAACAACCTACAGCTTTCAACCCTTTTCAGATGGATCCTGACACCAACTAATTGCTTGCTTAGAAATGTTCAGGAGATTCATATGATCAGAAGACTGCTAATTATTGTAATTCTACTATTTCTGACATAACAGCAAATTGGGATCAACTGTACTGTTGATTTCTCTGTGATCACGGTGTTTTTAGAGAGTTTGGCAGTCTAACGCAGAAGTGCCCTTTACAAGAACGACAGATCTCCGCCTTCCTGGGGAAGGCTGAGTTGGAGGTTTCAATACACCATATTCTTAAAAATATTAAGTCTTCTTTCATCTCTCTCTCTGTATCACTGTAGGAATGTGAGCTGTATGATTCACAGAATCACAGAACATCAGGGATTGGAAGAGACCTCGAAAGACCATCCAGTCCAATCCCCGTGCCAGAGCAGGATCACAGACTTAATCTGATTTGTTTGGATTTTAGGGATTCATTGAAAAGTGATATCTTTTTGGCATTCCTATTTTAAATCTTCATCTAATTTCCTGGGTAGCAGGTTATTTTCCACTTAAGATACTGTAAATTTCTATGTAGCATTATTATACTGGTAATGTAGATTTCATGTTTGAACAACTTCTTATGCTTACTATGTCCAACAAGAATTTCTGGGTCATCTTCATATCTAAAATTTCTCTCTGACTTGGAGTTCTTACAATTTTTGAAGACTAAGAACTGTATCTTACTTAGACAATCTTGCAGATCTTTCTCTGAACTCCTTCTGAAGTTCTAGTCTGTGACTGCCTAGCACTAGGGGTTAAGACTACACAAACCACTTACTCAGTAGTAACTGCTTTCTCTCAGACTCAAAAGGTGAGGAATTATGTCGATTCTCTTTGCCTTCCAGACCGTAACCCAAACCTAACCCCTAAATACGTTTTTTACCTTTCAGACTCTGTATGGTTCTGTTGCGTTCGTCCACGTGTTTAAAGTTAAGCGAGGCTGTAGCACTCATGTTCGAATTATTTGCTGCATGTTGAAATGAGAAACAGTTTCGGGGATACTTCTAAGAACGTGTTTCACTCTTCAGAAGGGTTACTGTGAAATCCACAAGGGATGGGCCACCCAAAAAGCAAAAAGGTTAAAAAGCCATCTCCAAACATAAATATTTTTCAAAGAGCAAAAACTCATTGCTTACAGAAAGTTTGGAATTAAGAAAGTTTTACCATAAATTTGCCTTCTGCCTTAGCGTAATTTTGACACTGCTTCATTTGCACATTCACAGATCAATTCAGGTTGGAAGGGACCTCTGGAAGTCATCCAGCCCTCTCCAAAACAAATTTCATAGAGTTTGTGAGTGGTTTTTACACTACTAATGCAGCTAGAGAAGCTCACTTTGTCACCTCTTGCCATTACAACTCCGCAACCACTCTCATGGCTTGAAGGTGGGCTGGGCACTAGAGGGATGGCAATGCTCTGTATTCACCCTCTCCCTTCCCAAAGCAGAAGAGAAAGGGAATCAGGGACAGAAGCTTATGGTTTGGAAAAGAAAACCAAGACAGCTTTAATCAAAATGATGTGAAATATATACAAAGTCTAACCCTGCTGCTGGCAATTCCATCACCATCACTACTGATGCAGACACGGGGGAAGTCCGAAACCGGCAGACAGGAACTGAATGCAGCAGCTGGATTCAAGAATGTACATATTGGGATCAAAGGCAGAATATACAGTCCTTCCGATGCAGGCCCCTGGAAAAGAGGGATGACCCTTGGGGCACCTCAGCTTTATACTCAATATGACGTATATGGGATGGAATACCCTGTTTGTCAGTTTTGGGTAACCTGTCCAATTCACTTCTCCCTGCATGTGCAGCCTCTCACTTGCTGCACCCCAACGTGGCACACAAGATTTAGCAGTGACCTCAGTCTCCACATAAGCAAGTATGAGCAAAAGCCTTTCTGAATAACTATTCTTGGTAGCAACTGTAAATAGCAAGCACAATAACTTGTAGAAACAGACTCTGTCTACACCAACATGCCATTAACTTCAGAAAGTGCAGTTACTTAGAAGAGATTGAGCTGCAAAAGTACAATCACTGAATGGAGAATTGGTTTTGTTCTAGCTCAATGACTTCGAGCTTTGGTTTGTGATCAGCTGTAACATCACCCTTGCATGACCCAGGCAATGTTCCCATATTGAATTCTCTTTTGTAACCTGTCTTCATATACAGTTTTGAATCCTAAGAATGTCTAAAATATTTAAGTAGCCACAGCTTTACAGAACTCAGATGAATGAATGAGTGGAAAACCATGCAGTCAGTGCTTACTATCGTTTTATATTCTCTCCCCTCCATGTGAATTACCTTCTACTACCACTCATGCAGCTAAATTATGCTGGTCCAGAAGAATTAATTTAAGAGTCCCATTCATAGCAATTTTTAAAGATGAAGGATTAAATTAGGAGCTACAACTATTTTTTATGAAACATTTTTGCATACTTATATAACCTGGGATCAGCAACAGTGTTACATGAATTAGCAGAAACTAACCAGAATAGCACAAACAACACTGCTGGTAGCGTGAGATTCTTTGCTGAATAGCAAAATCCTACCAGTTGCTCATGAGCGGTATCTATTTTGTGAAATAGCTTAACACTTGAAATAAAAAAAAAAAAAGCGTTTTAGAAAATCAAAGACATCTATCACTACTTCTGGCACAGCCATTGTGTGAAAGTCACAAACTATGAGTAGTTAGTTTGGCTAGTCACACATTGGGTGGTCAGCAGTGACAGTCTAACACCCGTCAGGAAGGTTGGTCTATTGGTATTATGGATATTTGCATTATGCAAAACAAAATAAGTTATGGTAACCTGAGTTGTACATAAATTTATCAGACTTTTTATTTGCTAAGCTATTGCAGTGTTTGCCTTATTTATACGGCAAAGCAGTAACACAGGAGCTACAATTTTTACTAAGAAATGCAAGACTTTTACCAGACAGAAAATCATTTGGTTTGCCAGATGAGTGCACTGGGATCTTTCATTTGCAGCATTTTTGTTTAGACATAAAGGCTCCTCTTTTTCTTATCCCTAGTTGAGTATTTGTTATTAAAGCAACTGCTCCAGGTGATGATTAAATGGTTTATCACTACCTATTGGCCAGGTTTTCACAAACTAGTGATGTTAACCTTCCCAATTTTGCCCAGAGTTGATTAAGAACAGTTTGCACAAGTCTGATGGATTCTGGCAAAGAGATGGCAGCATAAAAACAAAGGAGGAGATGTCATCTTTGACTTGCACAACTAGATCTGGCAGTGACTATCTATGGACTTGATTGGAAATATCTTCTTCAAATACACTTATTTATGTTTAGAATAGAAAATCTTTAAAATATTAAATGACATTTATGAACCTGTAAAGAGTATAGAAATATAAGCCAGAGGTATTTGTTACAACCTAGAGACAATTATGATTGTCTCTTTTTTTGTGCCTGGAAAAACACAATGAGACAAATTCAAGTATCAGGAATAGGTGGAATTGCAATAGTTATTGGCTTCAGTTTCAGAAGAAAACATACGTGTATTCTGCTGACAGACAAGAAACCACCAAGTTTCTTTGGTTTTACTCCGTCATTTCTGGGAATCTTTCAACGTTCTCTTGCAGTGCTTTGGATTTTTTTTTTTTGTTAACACTTATCGTTCTGTATTTGCAGAGATATCCATGGTGGACTGACATCTGTCCTTACTTAAGCAAGCAGCAAATTGTGCCCCAGTGCAGAAACCTAACTCTGCAAAACTGATGTACCTTTACCATATTCTTTCTTCTCCCCGCTTCGATAATGCAAAACAGGATGAAATGGAATCATCTTCAAAATCTTCAGAGGTTTCATTCTAGTTGAACCTTCTTTCTGGGTTCTGAATTATTATTGCAACAGAAATGACCGTATTTTTCTTAATAAAATAAGTACCACACTGCTAAGCACTCGTTTATGAGTTCCAAAGGAAGGAGTACTTTGTGAGTTAAATAGAGGAAATCAGAGGATGTAGGGTCTTCTTGGTAAATTCTGAACGACATATTAAATAAAAGGACCAGATGACACTTCCAGATCTATTAAGTGTGGTAAAGATTTAAATATCTCCATAAAGATTATCACCTCCACAGTCCATTCCAACCATTCCAAGTCTCGTCTCTCTTTTTCACAGCCAGGAAGAAATTTTGGCAAGAGGCAGCAAACGCTAAATGAAATGGACATGGATGTCTGGAGTAAGTTAGTAAAGGAATTGTCCTTACATTTCCTGATGGCAAGTTTTCTTTTCATTCCAGTGGAGGTGATCCTTTGCCTAAAATTATTATGGTGATGATAGGAAAAAGGACTATTCAAAAGGATTATTCGTATGATTATCTGTTTAAAATCAGTACAGAATGGCATGCCTTATTCAGTCTTCAGAAAAAGTCCTGTTAAACAGACACACTGAATTTGGTTAGTGTTTTCCTCCTCCTGAAGATGAAGCCCAGTGCTGCCACTCTACACTGCCCACTGTACAGGCTTCACTGGGAGCTGTGATGCTGAAGATAGGCTGTAGTTTTACACTGCAGCCATTACTTGAATTACATCCCCTTCCTTTTAAGTTCCTTATCTCTGTCATGGTTTGAGTTGGGCTGGGGTCTGGTAACATGGATAGGAGCTAAAATGTCACCTGTAAGATGTTTCAGGAAACACAACACTCCCCAGCTCTAGGCAGAACCTGCCCCTAGTTCAGCCAATCTGCACCTCTACAAATGAATGTATTTGGGTAGGGAAACCTTTTTCTTTGTTGTTTCGTGGGGGTTGGGTTTCTTTTCCTTGCCTCAGAATGTGGTGAAAAGTGGTCGTGAACAAGGTGGTGTGAAGCTCAGCAAGACTGCGTAAGGTGCTGTGGAGGGAAGCTGGCAGTGGCAGGGGCCAAGACAAGTTCTAAAATGGGAAACTCTGTATTGGAAAGATCCTGTGCCAACCAAGAGCAGTTGGTGGGGCTGCAGCCTGCAGCAATCACCCTCCATAGATAGAGATGGGACTGAGGGAGTGTCTCTGAGGATGGGGTTAGGGTGTCACTGTGCTTAAAAAGACCATCAGTGTTCTGTTGCCTGGATCACTGCGCTCAAAGAGTTGAGATCAAGGGCTCAATCCCCAAGAGGAGAGCAGTTGTGAGTGGTGTTCCTCAGCAGTCTGTTTTGTTTAACATCTTTGTCAATGACATGAACAGTGGCACTGAGTGCACCCTCAGCAGATTTGCTGATGACCACTACCTGAGGGGAGCCTACACGAAGGCAGAAGAAGGTCATTTCAAAAGGGTTTGTATGGATAGGACAAGGAGCAATGGGTTCAAGCTGGGAAAGGACAGATTTAGGCTGGATATTGGAAAAAAGTTCTCCAATGTGAGGGTGGTTGATGACTGGAATGGGCTGTCTGGGGAGGTGGGGGAGAAAGAAACAGGCTGCGCAGAGAAGTTGTGGATGCCTTCTCCCTGGAAGAATTCAAGACTAAGTTGGATATGGCTCTGGCAACTTGTCTAATGAGACCTGTCTCTGTCTAGGGCAGGAGGGTTGAAACTAGATGATCTTTGATGTCCCCTCCAACCAAAGAATAATTTTCTTCATATAAGTGCATCTATGTCTTGTGGTATCCACATTTTTCAGGTACAGGAAGGAAAATATGGAGCATTATACGGTTGCCTTTTGTTTTCTTTTTCACATCACATCCAACTAACATTAGAAAACTGAAATTCAGAACAGCTTCCTCCTGTTGGTCTAATACAATGTTGTGGTTGTTCAAGCAGCCAAGAGGGTTACTAACTTATATACTAGCTAAAATTGAAGTATTCAGAATTCACATTTAGGCTGGATATTAGAAAAAAGTGCTTCAATGTGAGGGTGGTTGATCATTGGAATGGCCTGCCCAGGGAAGTGGTGAGGCCCCATTCCTGGAGTCATTTAAGGTCAGGCTTGATGAGGCTCTGAGCAACCTGACCTAGGTACAGTTGTCCCTGTGTAGGGAGGTTGGACTAAATGACCTCTAGAGGTCCCTTCCAGCCTAGAACATTTTATGGTTTTATGATCACCAAGCTGTCTGGTGTGGTTGACACACTGGTGGAAGAAAGGTCATGCAGAGGGATCTTGACAGGCTTAAGAACTGGGCCCACACAAACTGCATCAGGGTCAACCAGTCATAGAATGGAAGGGAAAACCTTAGCTTCAGCTTAGAGCTCTGCCTGTGGTCAGTGGCTCTGATGAACAATGTCATATAACATCAGATTAACCAGGTCCAGAGAAGATGATGGTCTGGTGAAGGACAGACATATTGTTCTTAGAAGCAAAGGCTGTTATGGCTGATTGAACCCTGTCCATGGCATAAACAATCTCTAGCTCAGACAAATTCAGCTGGAAATCAAGGACAGGCTACACAAAATGATTACAGAGATGATATTCACCACTTTAGGGAGAAAAATTCATGCTGGCAAAGCACGGTCAGAGTGCAAGATGTCCAGAACAAAGCAAAAGAAGATTCAGAGTGAGCATTGGTCTGTTACTTGGTGAGATCAGTCACCTTAAAAATAGGGATGTAGACAAAGCAGAGCTGTTTAATATCTTTTTTGCCTCTGTCTTCAACAGGGATGATGCGTCTTAGGACCCCTGGAGTCCTGTGTTGGAAGACTGTGAGTCTAGGGTATGGTAAACTCACAGCTGATTGTGAACTTGTTCCAAGACCTGTTGCTCAAGCTAGATGCATAAAATCTATGGGGTCTGATGGACTTCCACCCAGGACACTGAAATTGCTGAACAGTGCACTTGCAGGGCCTCTAACCATTATTTTTTCAGTGATCTTGGGAGCCTGGAAAACTCCACAATGACTGGAAGCTGGCAAACATTGTTCCGATCTTCAAGCAGAATATGAAGGAAGACCCTGGCAGTTGCAAGTCAGTAAGTCTTCCTTCAGTGCATGGTGAAATTATGAAAATTAGAGTGGGCATTATGGAAAAACACTTGAGAGACAAGGGATTAATTGGTCGTTGGCTCATGAGGGGAAAAGTCCTGCTTAACCTAAAGGGTTAGTTTTGTCCTGGGGTGGAGCAGGCGGAGCATAGCCAGCCCATTAAGGGAGTTGAGATGGTTGTTGCACTTGACATTGCACTGCACAAAACCCTAGCTCAAGTGACTGTGTGCATAACATAAGAAGGACATTAAACTACTAGAGTGTGTCCAGAGGAGGGTGGCTAAGATGGTGAAAAGTCTTGAAGGCATGATTCAAGAGGAGCAGCTGAGACAATTAGGTTTGTTCAGCTTGGATAAGAGAAGGCTGAGGGGTGGCTCCCAACATACATTGAACCTTACCAGACTTGAGTGAAGAGTCACAGACAGCTTACTTTAAGAAGACAGGGATAGAGACTATTCCAAATTCTTCCAACCTTCATAAGCTTGCCGGTGGCCTTGGCAAACCACAGCACTTTCCTCATCCACTTATTGAATATAAAATGGGTGGTGTTCTCCTATCAAAAACATGTAATGAAAGCTATTGTAGGGCGCTTCACATCCGAGTGACTCCATCAGGTGCTGGTACAGTAAAAGCAATTATTTGTTTTAAATACAATTGCATTTACAATGGCAGCAACATTGATGGTTTTCAAATCGTTAGACTAAATATAGCTGTGGTTTAAGTGGGAACAAATACTGATTTCAGTTGAATTTGAATGTTTGTGCTAGGGCTGGATTTTCTTCCTTTGTTCATAACCAAGTCAAAGACTTTGATTTTTTTTTTTTATATAACTGAAGGTATAATTTGATAATAAAAGAAAACCTTAGTTATATAAACAAGACTGTAAACATTGTTATACATTCTCTGGGTTCTTTGCTGACCTTAGATCAATTCAAAATTATTCCTCTGTAAACTGTTTTCAATCGATGCTAGAGTTAAGACTCTGTGTAAAACAAAGATATATTTATCTTGGCATAGCAACACACTCACAAGGCTCTCAAAGATTTTACAGAGTCACAGAATCATTTTGGTTGGAAAAGACCTTTAATATTATCAAGTCCAACAACTAACTCAGCATTGCCAGATGACCAGTAAGCCATGTCACTCATTACTGCATCTTTTAAATACCACCAGGGATGGTGTCTCCACTGCTTCTTTGAGTAGTCGGTTCCAACAGTTTACAACTCTCCCTGTAAAGAAATTTTTCCTGATACCTAATCTAAACCTCCTGTTATGCAGCTTGTGCCTGTTTCCTTCTGTCCTATTGCTTATTACTTGGGGGAACAGACTGACCCCCACTTCAGCATAATCTCCTTTCAGCTAGTTGTAGAGAGAAATAAGGTCTCTCCAGGCTCCTTTTCTCTTGGCTAAATGACCCATTTCCTCAGCAGCAGCTCATAAGACTTGTGCTCTAGACCTTTTACCAAACTTGCTGCCCTTCTTTGGACCCACTCCAGCACTTCAATGTCTTTCTCATATTGTGGTTCTTCAAACTGAACAAAATACTCACGATAAGTGCACACTAGTGCTAGGTACAGCAGTGCAATGCCTTCGATGGTCCTGCTGGACACACCATTTCTAATACAAGCCAAGATGCCGTCAGCCTACTTGGGCACCTGGCACACTTGCTGGCTCATTTTCAGGCTGCTGTCTATCAACACCACAGGTCCTTTTCTGATGGGCAGCTTTCCAGTCACTCATCCCCAAGATTTTAGTGTTTCACGAGTTTACTGTGAGCCAAGTGTATGACTTGACACTTGGCCTATTTGAACCTTATACCACTGGCCTTTGCCCATTGATCCACCTTGTCTAGACACCTCCACATAGCCTCCCTGGCATCAAGCAGATCAACACTCCTGTCTGACTTGGTGCCATTTGCAAAATTACTGGGGGTGCACTGTATCCCCTCATCCAGATCATTGATAAAGGGATTAAAGAATACAGACCCAGTACTGGAGCACTTGCCTTATGAGGAGAGATTGAAAGATCTGTGACTCTTCAGTTGAGAGAGGAGAAGGTTATGAGAGTTGTTAATCACAGTGTATAAACACATTAAGGCTGAGTGTCAAGAAGAGAGTGACGATCTTGCATCTGGGCTAGAACAACCCCAAGTACCTGTATACTTTGTGGACTCTTTACCTTGGAGAATGGAGATTGAGGGGTGACTCCATTCATGTTTATAAATAAGCGAAGGGTGGATGTCGGGAAGGTGTAGCCAGGATCTTGTCAGTGTCATCTAATGATGGAACAAAGGGCAGTGGGTGTTAGTTCGAACATAGGAGGTTCCACATAAATACAAGAAGTAACTTCTTCATGGTGAGGGTGACAGAGCACTGGAACAGGCTGCCCAGGGGAGTTGTGGAGTCTTCTTCTTTGAGGACATTTAAAACCTGTCTGGATGTGTTCCTGTGTGACTTGGTCTAGGGGATCCTGCTGTGGCAGGGGGATTGGACTAGGTGATCTTTTGAGATCCCTTCCAATCCCTAATGATCCCATTGGTTTTCATGCTGGAGAAATACAGAGTGATAACAGAGTTCCTGTCTGTATCCTGAGCCTCTCTGTGGAAAAAAGAAGTGAGAAAAGGGATACTGCAGAAAGTCAGCAAGAATCATGTTTCACTGTTTATTTTGAAGACTGTTTGTAGTCATAGCTGGACAGAGAGCTGTGATTTAACGGTCTGAGAGCAAAACTAGAAACTATAAATCTCTAATTTGGCTCTGATGCATCATTTTCTCGGGGTCTGAGCCAAGGTACTTAATCTTTCTTCACTTGTAAAACGGGGATACCAGCATACATATTGCATGGCTCTATGGAGGGCTTATTACCCTGAGTTTCTAAAATATTTCACAAATAAAAGAGCTGAAGACAGCCTTTAAAAATATAGGCAGATGCTTCAGCTCTGATAAGGTCTGAAATTCCAGTGTTTCACTTACATGTATCTGAATGTGATATAGAAGTTATTGGTCTATCAAACTGAATTTAAAAGGATCTTGTGGAAACCTTTACTAAAATGTTGAACCCGGGTTCCTTTGCTGCACAGTGATGTGTTTTCTTTCCTCAAGTGTATTATGGATCCTGTTCATTGTCTTTCTTGTTGCTGATACTTGTTCTTTGTTGAAGCACCTACATTTTTCCTGAGACCATCCTTTCTTTCTTTTGAACTAGGTTTTCCTCCTCTCTTTTTATATTTTTGCCATAGTTGTAGTTTTTCACTTAGATCAGACTGGAGCTGTTTTCATTTCATGCTGTCCAGGATATGTTCTGCTCAGGCAAGCCTCAATACACCTGACAGCCTCCAAAACAGCTCTTACAGCTTTGCAAGCAATTACCCTGACAAACTCTGTCAAATTACTCAAAGTCATCTACAAGATTAAAAGCTGTAACAACCATCAGAAATCAGACGCCTGTTGAATAGTAGAAGGGATTTTGTAATTGATAAGGGATAGTCATTTCAACTGGAAGTAATTTCTAAGAATCAAACCTGGTTTGAGGATGGAAAGAATATTGGTCTTAAATTATTTTTTCTAAAAATATTCACAACTATTAACTTCAAGGAAAAAAGGGTAGTGACTTGTTGCTGTATTTACTTTGAAAGAGGTAACTGCAACATCAATCATTTACAGCACTACAGAAGCATCTCAGTAATTATGAATAAGAGTAAAGAATGGGAATAGGCTTCATGTTAAGTTTTTTTATAGTGTGGCCTTATTTATCCTAATATGGAAAATATTTTAAGACCATCCCTCTTAGAGTGAAAATAGTACAGAACCAAAAACCATTATGAGAAATCAAGACTAAAATCATCCATTTACTGCCTTGTAATTAATAACAATATCCCTTTTCAATGTTACAATTTCTCTTTTTTTTTTCCCCCCCCAAATATTTTAAATACACTATTGGACAGCAAAATCACGATTTTCTTACAAACTGTAAGGTAAGCACTTCAAAGGTCTATGATAACTTAAATGTACCAGGCTACGTTTGCTCTCTATGGTGTTCAATGGCAAAACTTCTATTTAATACCAGTAAAAAGAGATTTCAGTCCATACACTTGCTAAATAAAAAAATCAGAGCCCTCAGAGTCATTTATTTATTTGTATTCATTTTTCATCTGAGAATCTTATTCTGCTGTACGAAAACTGCCAGATTCTGTTTTAACAGAAGGCTGCATCCAAACGGAATTCTGTTTAAAAGGTGTCTGAATCAGAAATTCTATTTTAAATAGGGGCAAGAAGCAGGTCTGTTAAGTCTTCTAGAGAATAAATTAACAAGTGGGAATGATTAAGCCAGAAATGACTTGGTGTTCTAATTGAAGAAGTCATGCAGCATGATGTCATCCTCTGTTATTAGTGTTTAATTGCTTTCAGAGAGAGTTCAGTGTGCCTCTCTTCTCCCACAAGAAAACACTCACAGCATTTAAATGCATCGAGTTATAGAAGAATGTTGCTGTTTGCACACACTTGGTCTGTTTTAAGTTCATGTAATTAAATTAGCTAAATAAAAACCATGGAGCTGTTTATAGGCTCAGCTTTGGATTTTTCTTTTATGCATACAGGTCTGTTTTCATTCTCATTGGCTGGTTGAAGGACTATTCTTGCAGAGCATCTAACAAAGAATAGCAAAACCCCACAGCTGCACCTGGTTTGCTGAAATGAGTATTTGCATTTTTCTCAGCAAAGTGTCAGTGTAGTAAGGTCAATGTGTCACAGAAAAGAGGGAGAGAGGGTCCCTGTGCTTTTTGTTTATCCATGCACATGAAGTATTTTAAATGTTTTTGTCATCAAATTGTTGGACAGACAAACTCAACCTTTACATTAAAGCTAAGCAAAAGCTTTGCTGCGTGACTCTGTGAGTTGTAGATCATTTAGCCAGCATCAAATTATCTGAATTGAACTATATATTTATGCCACAGAGAGAGAAAGACTTTGCAGACTACCTTCTACTTCTTGCTCATTCTTGCCTGGCATGGCAACAGAAAGCATCATTACCCTCAGATGTCTTATCTGTCTTCTTTAGTATATCTCTGGTAGCAACTTTTGTACACAAAGCCTAAGCTTTTATCATTTTCACCCACTCAATAATGTTGTTATTCAATAAAGAATCGTTAAATTTTAATGGAGTTCTCCTGACTTGTTTATCACTTTGTCTTTTTGTAGATGCCTGAAGATCAATGATGCTGGGATATGTTCAGCATATCCCATGCTCAGCACCTCCTCCTGACAGTTGTGAGAAGAATGTCCAGGTCATATGTTTTCTACTGAACTAGTTGCAAAGTTGAAAGACAGACGTCTTAAACACTGCTGTAAGGGACAGGAGTCTGTGGCATGTGTCCCACCTGTATCTACCTGCACCTCTGCTTCAGAATTGGAAAGATACCTCCCTAGTTTGGCCTCTGACAGAACACATATGCCTGTTTCTTATATCTAGCAGATTAAATATGAGGGAGAGAAAAGAAACTTCTTTTTTCTCCATATATGGGTATTGTTGCTTGTCTGACGCCTCCCTTCCTGATACCTAGTAGACCTCGAACCGCTGTTTCCTGCTCCAAAAGGAAATTCCCTATCCCAGTGCAGGAGCTACTTTGTTCTAACCATAAATGATGTGTTGGTTTCTCTTGGTTCTGACACATGAAAACAGAATACAATGTGCTGCAAATGACTATACACGAAGGAATCCATTAAAACTGGCCGAACCATGACTGCTTCTTGGTCGGTTTTTCAGTTCTGCATTTCAAAGCACTGTTTTGTCTTGTTGCTTGTCTTCAGGTGTGTTTACGCTACGTTACCATGAAGTCACAAAATGGGACATATGGATGAACGTGTTCTCAGAATAAGACATAAATATACAAGCTGTGAAGTTTATGAAATGAAAGGAAAACCTTTTTCCCAGAGGAACCCAGTTTGAGTCCAAACGCAGTGCTGTGGGTTTGGCTGCCTGTTCTCAAGGGCTGTTTTGATATGGTGTCGCTGTGTATCTTGGTATGAGGCTGCTGTGAAAAACGATATGAAAAAGCAGCAAGAAGCAACAACTGGGCTACCTGCTTTGCTTGGGAGCTGCAGAAATGGCCAGACAGTTGGCAATTGGTCTTCATTGTGTCAGTGCCAGTGCTTGGTCATGTACTTTGCTAATTCACGCTCTGGCCACACTTGGCTTCATGGTTTGCCCTCAGATCTGCCTCATCACTGTGAACCTGTGTGGGTGTCATTGGACTCATGACAGCATCAGGGTAGCTCTGCTCTTCTTGTTCTCAGCTCTTGCCTTTAAAGATACCACCTCTCCTGCTCTGTTGTTGCTCTTAGCTCTGGGTTTACCTTCCGCTGTGAGACAGCCCAGTTCTCTTGCTCTCTGACAAACTGTTTGCTCATGTTAGACACGGGCTTTCTTGTTTGTTTCTTGGGTTGTTTTTTTTTTTTAAATTTAAATAATTTGTGTAGGTTTTTTTTTTTTAATTGTTGTAAGTAAAAGAAGAGGATAACCTTGAAATAGATTTTAAGTCAAGAAGTCAGAGAACAGCTTATCTGTACCACAAAGATGTGTCTTAATGCTCTGTAAAGCGGTGGTATTTTAATATTATTTGTACACATACCTTTTTTAGTAATCCAGTACATTTACTCATGAGAACCCTGTTTTGAAATTTATTAAGTAAAATTTTTGTGTACATAAATATCTCGGCTCTCTTTTGGTCCTTTCCCTCACCTTCCTTCAGACTTAGGTCTTCGCTATTTGCTATTTCAACCCCTCTCTGGTCACACGACACTTTATCCACTCTACATGGATTCAATTGCCTTGTTCTAAGAAGGTTTTTTTATTATGACACATTTTCAGGCAACCTGTGATACATGAAGATTTGTCTTTAAAGATTGAGGTTTATAATAGAATAGAAAAACATGACCAATTAGAAGAACATTTCATTTTATGATTATTTTTTATTCTTTTTTTTTTCTTAGAGAAATCCTAGCGTTGTAATGTTTTCTTTCTTCAAAGGATGTGACCTCCTTGATGCAAGTACTAAAAATGTTTGAAAGCAACCAGTTAAATCTTTCATCCTAGTGAGAAGGATATCTACTCTGAATAGGTCTATTTCTCACAGAAGTTTGAAATAGTTTGTTTTCCATATTGTTATTTATTTTTTAAACAAATGATGGCACAAATACTTTTTTAATTAAGTATTGCTTTCAGAAGCGAGCCCTATTACTGTTTTATGTTTGTCACACGACGGAGACGTGAAGACATTCTGTACTTTTAACAACAGGACTATAAAAAAATCAGGGCTTCACTGGCTGTTCTGTTTCCTATCATCATGAAAGTGGACACTTCAAGAGCTGACCGTGGATGTGGTGTATTACTGTTATGGAGAGATTTTCTAACGTGATATAATGTATGTAATGAGAGATCAGAGGAACTGGATGAGAATGAGAGAAAGGAAGTAGAATGCAAACAAAAAACCCAACAAAAACCACACAGCCAAAAGGATGAACTTGGCTTTTCTCTGATACAGTGAAGTACCATTCTACACTTCTTGCCACACCTTTGTTAAAAATTGCTGGAACAATGTGGGGAAGTTATACAGTAGAGAGCCATTTGGTAGTGGAGACCGGACAATACAGACTAAGGCTGAAATCAGTGAAAACAGAAACAGAACTTCTAGTAGTATTTAAAAAAATAAATATACATGTCAATCATGGGTATAGTACATTAACAAACTCCATGGAATTACAGCAGCTCACAAAGGTGAGATCCAAGTGTGATTGTTTTTTGTTCAGTACAGAAATTATATTCCAAAAATATGTTAAACCAAATTGGTCAGTAGGAGGCATAGGAAGCGCTGGGCAGCAAGCAGTATCACGAGAAAAATATGGCATATCCCTTTAGTGCTAGATAAAATGCATACCAAGACAACGAAGGCTGCTGCCAGTAAGAGCTATGCTCTTTACTTGTTGCTTCCCAAACTTTAAACTACCACTTCTACAGCTGCTCTTAAAATTTTTCCAGGGCTCTGACTTAGGAGACATGTTATTTCTTAAGATGTAGGTGAAATAACACCTTGCAAAAACAAATTATTTTGTACGATCGCAACAATTTTCTATTTTCATTTAAGACGTGGTAATGAAAAAACATGGGAACTTCCAAGAATGGACAAATAACTGTGAGTTGTACAATAAATGAGTCATACACCAGAAAATTCTACAATTTCCTCAGAAGTTTTCATCTGAATATGAGTGACCTGTATGTGTTCATATACATAATTGTGCGACGAAAGTACATGTGACAAACATTACTTGTTTTACTGGTAAGCCTTTGCGTTATGTCTTTAGTAATATTCTAAATACCACCACTGAACACAAGATGCTCTTCATTCAGCTCAGCTGATTCTTCAGTTGAAATGCAGCAGTCTCCCTGATTAAGATGGTTTTTCAGGACCCTTGGTTTTAACTGAGAGTAACCAACTGCATACCATGTGTGTCTAGCAGACCAGGTTCTACCAGATACTGACAAAAACAAAGTCAGGTCCGTAAATAGAAGAGCCTGTCCTGGGGATCTAGGATAAGAAAATCTGATACGTTTTCTTTTGGTAATCAGAGAGTCACACAAAACATCAGGGATCGGAAGGAACCTCAAAAGACTATCTAGTCCAATCCCCCTGCCAGAACAGGATCCTAAGACAACACATTTTCTGCTGCAAGAATATCAACATTTAAGAAATCATTCATGCTGGTTGTTGTTTTGAAAAGTATACTGTACATTCATTCACTACCACACTCTGCAGAGGCTACAAGCATGGAAATCACAGCCAGTACAAAAAAACTTTCTACAAACTGCCTGCAAGAAAGAAAAAAATCCAAAGAGGGAAACACTCACTTCTATTTTCAAAACCAGTGATGATCAAGGCTAGCGAAAGCCTATGAGTAGAAGGGATGGTAAAAGAGGTATTAGAATACACGCTTTTTTGAGTTGAAATCATCGAACAGTGACAGCAGAATTCAACACCTATTGTTAGGAACAAACTGATTTTACTTTACTACCTGTATAAAAATTCTACCTATTGCTTACATTCCTATGCAAATCTTGTCCTACGGTATTGGATTTTTAGTTTCTCACTGATTACACTTGAGCTTTCTGAGACATGAGATTTTTTTTTAGACCAAACTGCACAGTTTGATATGGCATAGTGACATGTCTCCTACGCTACAAGAAGACATCTTGTTTCTTCTATCTCTGGCTTCAAGACTCATTTAATCATTCCTCCTAACAGTGAGCATCTTTGGCATACAGGATGCAAAGCCCCATTCTCTGTGCAGCATGCTGGCTATTGCATGTCCTGTGTTTAGATGGTGTTCCCTCTTCTTTTGGGCACTGCTTTAAGAAGCCCAGATGCCCAAAACTGGGACAAATTTGAAGAGTTGGCATGGTACTTAAAAGTTAGGCACTGCAGCTGTTAATACTCTGTGGACCTAAGACTCTGAGGCTTCTGCTAGAAACCTCAGCGTGAAAGGATATTTACTCTTTCCACAGGTTGGCATCACTGTTGTGTTTTTTGTGGCATGCACATCTCTGCTGAATTTTCAGGCAAGATGTCCTCTGGAAAGCCTCTTTGTGATGCTCCTGCACTATTCTCTTTGGTACAGCCCAGAGCAAATCATGTAACAGCATCGTGATGGTCCTGTTGTGAGATCTGTTTGACTAAGAAGTTATGAAGGCTTCTGACTAAGAAGCTATTAAGACTTCTAACTGAGAAATTAGAGTGCTGAACCCTTTGTGGGTTTTGCTTAGTTTTTTCATGCACAGATTCTGAGGGGGGAACAAAAAATGTTGTTGTGAGTAAAATTTTTGCTGTGAAAACTGCTTCTTTTCTGCGGGTTTGGATACGCACTGTAGTGCGTTTCACAGTCCCTGAGACCTCGGTAAAAGCAAAAAATAAAAAACTGAAAGAAAACATACCCCTAATCAGATCCCTGCAGAAGCAAAATCTATTTACACAAGGAAAAAGAAAACAAATACAAGATACTATCTTCCTTCTCTTGGTACAGGACAGTGTCTTGTAAATACGTACTGTTTCTGTGGTAGTTTTCTTCCAACTCGGAGGACCACCAACAGTACAGACTTCTGCTGACACTACTTTCCGCACGTGGCAAAATGGTGTTTATCAGTTCTTAACTATTTTTACCTGCTGGTGACCAATAAGCACTACGTTCTTTAGAAAGTTAATCAGGCCAGCGTGTGCAACATGGTGCTAATGTGGAAAACAAAATCTCCCTTCTTCTGCTGACGTGTTTTTGGGAAGCAGATTGGCTTTTGCTGTGGTTGATGTCTGATTTTTCACCAGAAAATGATAGTTAATAATTGCACTTCTCCTGTATAATTTCATTTACTCAATAAAATGTGAGATCTATTTCCAACATTTTGTACTAAAACCGGATACCATCTGCCTGAACCACGTATGATGCATGTGGTGTTCACCAGAAAGGTTTAATGGGAGAGATATGAAGGAAAGAATGATTATCTTATATTCTTCCATTTACTCCTGCATATAGAATTTTAATCTTGCCTTACAAACTATATTATGTACGTTGGCGTTGCAGATACCTTATATGCATAGGAGGTGCAAGTTTATGTGTGTAATATCTCACCACAGAGCTTACAAATGCTCACTGAAGTTACCCTTTTAATGAGTCCAGCCTGAAATACTTAACAGTACTTACAGATTACAGCAAACTGCCTCTCAAACCTCTGGCACCACATAGACAAAAACGTAGCCATGCCATTTTGATTTGGACTGAAACTGTTGGAATTTAGCTGCCAATTAAGTAATTCTAATGAACTTCCTATGAAATTAACATGAACTGTGAAAGTAACTCACCCTGACTATGATGTAAGGATGTATCTCTGAATAGGAGTGCTAAAAGCATTGTCTTGAAGTCTGGGACGATTAAACTGGCTAAAAAATTCAGTTTCAAAAGTCTACCACCCCCTAATTTTGTGAGAATGCTTTTCCCTCCTCTCTGTTTCGTAATAAGAATCCTTCCTTTGTGACAGTTAACTACGTGTGAGGTCTTATGACCTGAAGACAATTGAACCACACGCACAGACCCATACAAAGTCACGCACACTCTGAGGTAGTAGTTATACAATAAACAGGGTAAAAAAGAAAATTCACCTGATAGATTATTTAATTATTACGTACCAGGTGCCCATTGATTCTATGATTCATTACCAGATGTACAGCCTAGAGACCAGGGGCAGTCTGACCAGAGGAAAATGGGATCAGGTGTATTGCCGAGCTGAAAGTCTCCAAGTCAGAAAAAGAGTCTAAGCCTAGGCCAGGGGTAGTATCTTAACAATGTGAGTCCTTACTGCACCAAGAAAAGGTATTAACAAAGTACTGAGAACCAGATGACTTCACCAGAAGTAAACAGGGGCTAGATTGCTTTGGACACCCACAGTATCTCATTAAAACTCTACCTGTGCTATGTCTGGAACTGTGTTGTGAACTACCTTACAGACAGTGATCCCACTCTTCTGCTTCCAGTGTGGTTAGTACTCGCTCCTCTTTCTTTTGATTTCTGTGACATCACAGTTGTAAACCGGCAGCAATCAGAGTCTCTGATACCACTGCAGTGCACACGAAACTAAGTGTCCTGTTCTTCAAAGCTGACACTCACCTACTGCGCAGCCTGCTGCTGGCACGTGCGAAACAGCTCTAGTGCCGGGCACACGCAGCAACTGCAGTGTTTTATTGGTAGATGTTCCTCATCCTTTCTAGGTAATTGCCTGGCCCTGCACTTCGTGAGTTTGCAGAGGCACCATGATTCCCGCCACAACCCATGATTTTTCCACATAGCTTTTTTCCTCTCTTTCGAGCCAAGCAAAGTAAAACAGTAGCCATATGAACTGCTGAGAGATTTCCCAGCGGCAAGGCTCCAGCTACAGTGCCTTACAGAAATAATGCAGACTCAAGCTAGAATCACTGGATTCAAGACTAACTGTAATGATACACGTTTTTTGTTATTAATGATTTCAATAAAGACACTTAATTTTCTTTCCTGCCTCCTTGACATCGGTTGCAGCATCCGTCTGGTGAGAACTCTTTTTCATTTTTGCTATGAAACCTCATCTTTCAGTGCAGAGGGCATTTATTTTCTGCATTAGATATGAAAGGAACATCTCACACATTAGTGTTTTGGTTCAGTATATGTTCATAATGACAACAGATTTTACCTTCTAACTTGTACTTTCAGCTTCTAATGTTCTCCTCTTCGTCACACTTCATGGATGGTTTGTGAACTACAGTGCTTAAAATGGTCTGCCTGGTTTAACAGAAGTTTGTCACACTAAGAAACGCAAAAATGGTGGCCTCATTTGGAAATTGTGAAAGAGTGATGAGTGCTGCACAATGAGTGTTAGCGGCGATTTATAAAGATTTTTTTAGGAAATGTATATACTAACTTTCTGTTTTGTAAACACAAATATCAGAACCAACTTTCTATAGGTGTCAGTTCTAGGGCTGTTTTCTTTAAAATAACCATCACAACAAACATCCACCTAATTTTCAACGCGACAGTTATGTTTATATTAGCCCATATAAGTAAACATACGGCTCTCTGCGTTTATCATAGCTGGTAAAGTGTGCTACTGGACTCCCTGAGGCTGTAGTAGAAAGGCAGGACTTATCCCAAAAGGTTTTCAACACAAACACTTGGTGATGTCTCAGCTGATAACATGCTGGTTCTTATATTCATGGTAAGCTGGTTTTTACTACCTGTTAAAACAGTGGTCTTGTTTTGTAGATTCATAGTACCCAGACAGGAGGACTTTGCCTTGTCTGTAGACACTGCTGAGCCTGCAAGACAGTCTATAATGCTTTTTTTTCCACCAAGTACCAAGCGTTTAATTTTGTCTAGGTGGCTGAGCGTGACATGTTGGTAACACACAAAATACAGTTGTATTATATTAGGTGTGCCTGGGATCTGTCATGCGTTATTTCTAGACATTCTGGGCCTTTCTAGGTAATTGCCTTGCCTTGCACTTTGTAGCTGTGCTGAGACACAGTAACTGTGTAGTTCCTCTCCACATTCCCTTTTTTCCTTTCCTCTGAATGAAGAAAGCAAAATACTGCAGCGCAAAGCCTGTAAGTTACTTTCATCCTGAACTGTTCTCAGGTTCCTCTGCACAAGAGACTGGTTTTATTCAATTTTTAAGAGTGAATTTGCTGTTCCATGTTAGGAAGATCTCTTCTTTGAAATGGCCAGTTTGTAGGCTTCTAGCAATTAATTAAAAATAATCCTTGAAGGGAAGAGTTTCAATGTAGAGAGTGAACTTGAAAGCCAGTTGAACCCAATCCTCATCAGGATTCACACTGCAGTAATAACAAGCAGCACCTAGAAATGGTTCCAAACAGGAGGTCCCTAACCCATTTTAAGAAGCTGGAAGTAGAATCACAACCCTTAACCTGTTTTGGTATCAGTCAAAACACTCAGAACCAATGTTAAAGTTTTGCAACAGTTAACGTGGAATTGTTGCATAACAAAAAGAATTACTTACTTTCTATCACTTTTCTATTTTCTATTTTCTATTGCTTTCTATCACTGTAGAGCCATTCAGTGCCAAAAAATCCTGCAAAATTAAAAGTATTTATTGGCATTTGCCATGTAGGTTTTTTTTGTAGCACAAACACTTCTGCTCGTTTGCTATTTTGCAGAGAAAATGCAAGTGACTTCCAGCTTTTTTAATGAAAGTAGTTTTATGGTATCATAGAATGGCTTAGTTTGGGAGGGCTCTCAGAGATCATCGGGTTCCAAGTCCCCTGCTACAGGCAGGGATACATCTCACTAGACAAGGACCCCCAGGTCCCCATCCAACCTGGTCTTGAATATTTCCAGGGAGGGGGCATCCACACCCTTCCTGTGCAACCTGTCCCAGTGCCTCACCATCCTCATAGTGGGGAATTTCTTCCTAAGATCCAATTTAAGGCTACCTTCTTTTATTTTCAAGCCATTCCCTCTTGTCCTATCACTGGAGACGGTTGTAAAAAGGGACTTTTTACAAAAAACTTTTACAAGTCCACCTTCCTGTAGCCCCCTTCAGGTACTGGAAGGTTGCTTCCAGAGAAGGGACTTGCTCTAACAGTTCAGTGTCACTCTTTTATTGGGAACTCCAGAACTACACGCAGTACTCCAGGGGGAAGTCTGCATCGGACCTTTAAGGACAGAAGAATATTCATGTAATCCATGTCATACATATCTCTTATTTTGCATATTTCACAAAATCACACAGAATCACAGAATCATTAGGGATTGGAAGGGACTTCCAAAGATCATCTAGTCCAGTTGCAATCATATATTCAGAAAACCAAGATGTATTTATCATTTTTTGAAATATATTATAAAATTAAGTGCCTTCAATGACATACTTAACCACAATGAAATATTCATGGCTCGAGGTGAATGAAAACCCCATAACAGAGAATGAATGGTAAAAAGACTAGTGGGGTTTTTTTATTGTAGTGGTGATAACCTTGTATAACCACATTACCAATTGCTTTAGATGCTGGAAACATCTTGCAAGACAAAAATATATGTAAAGTCTAGTTTACATAGACTTTTCAGTCAGATGCACATTGACATAAAGTATTATTTACTTGCTGCATTGAGAATACGATTTGCAACTGAAGGTAAATCTCTTCATAATTATGGTGATGTGTGCATAGCAAGTAGTGAGGGCAGTCTATTTCCAACAGAAAACAAACAATATTATCCTGTAAAGAAAATAACGCTGCAATATTTTCTGCTGCTATCTTTTTTGAAGTACAAAAGATCTCAAAACTAAGATTTTTTTTTTCTATAAAAAAGGCATTCTGAGACTTTTTTTTGTTTTATTAAGGATTTTCACAGAATCACAGAATTATTAGGTCCTGGAAACGACCTCGAAAGATCATCTAGTCCAATCCCCCTGCCACAGCAGGATCACCTAGACCAAGTCACACAAGAACATATTCAGTTCCGTTTTCAATGTCTCCAGAGAAGGAGACTCAACAACTACCCTGGGCAGCCTGTTCGAGCACTCTCTCACCCTCACTGTGAAGAAGTTTCTTGTCATACTGATATGGAGTCTCCTATGTTGCAGCTTACACAGATTGCCCCTCGTCCTATCACCAGATGACAGTGTGAAGAGCCTGGTTCCATTCTCTTGAAACCCACCCCTCACATATTTATAGACATTGATGATATCACCCCTCAGTTTTTGTTTTCCAAGCTGAAAAGACCCAGTTCCCTCAGCCTTTCCTCATAAGGGAGGTGTTCCACTTCCTTCATCATCCTCATTGCTCTATGCTGGACTCCCTCCAGCAGCAACATGTCCTTCTTACACTGGGGGAACTAGAACTCGACACAATACTCTAGATGTGGTCTCACTAGTGCAGAGTAGAGGGGAAGAAGAACCTCTCTTGATCTGCTAACCACCCCTCTTCTGATCCACCCCAGGATGCTGTTGGTCCTCTTGGCCACAAGAGCACACTGCTGGTTCTTGGTCATCCTGTTGGCCACCAGGACCCCCAGGTCCCTTTCTCCTGCGCTGGTCTCCAGCAGGTCAGTCCCCAACCTATACTGGTACCTGGAGTTGTTCTTGACTCTACACTTACCCTTGTTATAGTTCATTAAATTTCTCCCTGCCCAGCTCTCCAGCCTGTCCAGGACTCGCTGAATGGCGGCACAGTCTGCTGGGGTGTTGGCGACACCACCCAGCTTTGTGTCATCAGCAAACTTGCTGACAGTGCATCCTAATCCTTCGTCCAAATCATTAATGACTCGACTGAATAGGCCTGGTCCCAGTACCAACCCTTGGGGGACTCCACTAGATACAGGCCTAGACTCTGTCCCATTGACCACTACTCTTTGGCTTCTATTCTGAAACCAGTTCACAATCTACCTTAGTACCCGATCATCTAGACCACACTGCCTCAGATTGTCTGTGAGGATGCTGTGGGAGACCTTGCTGAATGCTTTACTGAAGTCATGATAGATATCTACTGCTTTGCCATCATCTATCTGCCTGGTTATGGTCTCATAAAAGGCTATCAGGTTGGTCAAGCCTTGGTTGGTTCCCCTTGGTGAAGCCATGCTGACTGTCTCTAATAATCCTCTTGTCCTTGATGTGCCTAGAGATAGTGTCAAGGATAAATTGTTCCGTCACCTTTCCTGGGATGGAGGTGAGGCTGACCGGTCTATAGTTACCTGGGTCCTCCTTCTTACCATTTCTGAAGATTGGAGTGACATTTGCTATCCTCCAGTATGCAGGCATGTTTCCTGATCCCTAGGACTTAGAAAAGATGATGGAGAAGTACCAAGTGCAAAGAGGAAAATTTTTAAGAGCTTGGGTTTAGTTGTTGTTGCAACTTATCAATGGCAATAATGATATTAAAATAAAATTATTCATTTCCTTAGTACTTTACTCCAATTGTTCAAAGGCTTAAGAAATTAAAATAATGAAAGAACCAGTTTGATCTCAATGTTACTTATGGGATAAGTAATAGGAACATGGCTAACATACTGGCTAAAGTACTGCTATTAAAGTCACCTGTAGTCCTGATACTGATAGTGGAGATAGGCATGGCTGTGGAGAGAATCTCACATCATAGAAAAAAAATGAGAAAGAGACTAATATCTGAATTTTGTTCTTAGGATGACTGATGCAGTAAATAGTGAAAATTCAAGCTTTCTTATTTAGTATGGTTTACGTGACTAGGACAACTGCTCATTCTTGGACTTCTAAAGTCTATATTCAAACAACACAAGGCAGGATCTGCCACTTCCTCTTAAATCATGTCAATTTAGCCATTAAACATGGCTTCAGAGATTAAAACACATTCTACAGATCTTTTTCTCCATAGATTAATAGAATGAGAGTGGCACAGGAGAAATATAAATTAACAAAAAATAAACACTTTTCCAAGTTGTTAGAGCCACAAAATTATAACAAAAGTATTAATATTCACGCCTAACCTTGTTTTTATTCATCCAAAAGTTATGCCAAAGAGGAGGAACTTCTCTTGAAGACGTCAAGAAGAATAGAGTGTGCAAAGTCCCTTACATTAATTCCTTCAAACCCCTGTCATCTTTGGACACATTAAATGGCCAGATTCATCATCTTCATTTTCCTCACCAAACATATTGAAAAATCACATTCTTCGATGGTTAAGGCTTTAGAATAACACGATACAATTCCCCATGGCAGAATTTTCATAGTAGAATTACAGTCCTGGAAAATTAATTACAAGCAACAAAATGCTCCAGGGATGCAATGTGATTATTCTCACGATAACCCACACTCTCTGTTTGGTTTATTGCCTCTGTCTCTCATCTAAATTTTATTTTTACAAAGAACTGTTCAGTCTATCACTAAAATATGAAACTTTACAGAAGGACTTTCAAAAGGCTTAAATTTAATGGATGTCCAAACTCTCTCAGTCTGCAAATCAATAACAAAAGACATTTTGCGTCTTTTTTTGCAAACAGAGCCGACATCTGAGTAAAATATCACCCCTGGAACAGAAGCAACTGACTTTTATGTTCACATCACAAAAATGGAAGCTCTGCTCTGGTGGCCTTTCTTATTTACACCACACACATGGCAATCTTTGACATTTATTTCCTTGAATATAAACAGAAGACACAGCCTCCCTTTCCTGAAGTTAATGAATTGAATGATAAGGCCTTTCCACACACCCCCTTATGCCTAATGACTGCGTAGTAACTGAACGGTTCTGAAAAGACAGTGCATTTGAATTTATTTTAGATTCCAGGGTAAAATAAGAGTAGTCACGAAATAGCACTTTTCCGCATGCTATGAAAGGACTTGTTCACATAGAGCCTTAAGCCAAGATACATGCAATTTTAACACTGCACAAAACGATGTTTTCATGTAACTAAAAGCCAGTAGAAACTACTGGATCATTGGGATACAAGTTTTCTAACTAATATACAGGTTCCTTTAACATGAAACGGACATCTAATAGAATGACACTATCAGTATTAAGACTCAAGACGCATCAATCAATAGACTGTGCATTCAAATATTCTCTCTCGGATGCATCCATTTTTGTAAACTCAGACAAACAGAACATACCAACTTAAAACTGAAATATAGATATAACAAAAAACAACTCTGGAGAAAGAATAATGTCAAACAGATGAAAACTGGTGTTTACAGGACCTCTAACACACTTAAATGTGAGAAGCTGGCATGCCTTTCTTGCTTGGAATTTTAGAAGCCATCAACAAGAGCACAAAATGATATTTATTGTCACACACCGACTAACTTTCAGGACCGTTTGCAACCAAAATGGCAAGAAAGAAAAATGCAAAAAAGCAAAATTAGTCTCTAGGAACTCGGGCACATTGGACTTTGCTGAGAATTCTGCAGAGGTCGTGCAGTTGACCTTTCTGGCACACGATTTTTTCAATATTATTAGGGTTCACACACTGTTTATGTACAGATCTGCTACCCTTTTTCCGGCTCAAGTCAATAGCACTAGAAACACGAACTAGAAGCACTTTGATAATGAGCTGAAAAGTCGAATTGTTTAATTCCTCTAGAAAGTACATGCATTGTAGATGGAAGAAACCCCCTTGTACTTCAAACCCCGGACTACACGTTCTTTTTCTGGAGGTTATCACTGCACGCTAAATGGGAAGCACACTTGGATAAATACAGGCGTATTGTGAAGAAAAACTATGATGGAAGGAGCAACATTAAGGCTGTACCACCTGTAGAATAATCTCTAATTTTGTTCTTTGTTCTTTCAGTGCTACAAAGGTTATTTTAATGGATGGTGAAATCTAAGCTATGCATCCCCTATTGTGGCTGTAGGGCAAATATTTGAAGTTATTTTTGTTTCTGTATAGTGTCAAACAGCATCTGCCACATACAAATGCCAGAGAGCATTGGAAAAAACCTCTAAGTTGGGCTATACTCCGTGGTGAGAAACATTTCTGCAGCACTTACCCCTTCTGAGGCAACAGATTCTTAGCAGTAACTGCATTAAAATTTGAAAGCATTTACAACTACAAAAAGACTTTTTCTGCCTGGAAAGCTTTATACTGGTAAGTAATAATTTGCAAGATTTTAGTATTAGTTTCACCCAGTCTTGATCACAGAGATTACTGAACACCATTATTTATTCCTATTTTGGCTATAAAGTGTCTCTAAACATGAGTATTTCTAGTTGTGTTAGAATTTGTAAGGGAAACTCTTGGAGGACATCTTCCTGATAAAATTTTAGGACGCTTTTATTCCTTCTTGTAAAGACAATTACATTACCTTTAGTAATTTATCTCTGGGCAGCCAACAAATTTCAGCAAGGTTGCTGCACAATCTCTAGAGATGCAATGGTAGCATGCAAAAAAAATAACAACTACTGCCTTGGCCAACATCAAACTTTCTGATCCTTACTAAGAAACCAGCCTTACATTGGTATACTGGGACAGTTACTCGGCCACATAGTATGTTGTGTTTTACTTTGAGCAGATTTTTTTTCTTAAATATAGGTTTTGATAATTCTGAACTTTTAACCCTTCAACAAAGCAGCCTGCAGTCCAGAAAGGCTCCAGCTGCAGCTAGGACAGTACTCAACAACAAAGGCTGGTAATCTAACTTTGAGGCTTTTACAATGCCTTCATATGTGGTCAGTGGCCTGCAAACCTAGAGACCACACACACGCAAACAGAGGCTCTCATAATTGCCTAACATTTTCACCACCTGCTCTCAAGCCATGTTATCAGATGTGAAGGAATCAGTAAAACAGTTTATAAGCTATAAATGGAAGCAGCTATGTCAGAGAGCTGATAAACATTTCAGTGCAAACTATTTGTGTAGCAGACTTCGTAATTTACATGACACTAAACTGCTTTAAAGTGTTGGTTTCGAGTTGCAGGATGTCACAGTTGCTGCTTTTTGAGGGTGGGGAAAAAAAATGCACGTTGAGTGAGGGCAGTAAAGCAGAATGCGCTTAGGTGGCAAGTTCTTTAAGAGATCGTGTCAGGGGCAATGCTATCTTCTCCTTGCCCAAGTGTGAAACTTGTTTTAGTTTGCAAAAAACCCTTAAGAGTGTCTACCATATTCTGTCACTTCATAGCCTTCAGAGACATTCACTGCTAATCTCTCTATCTCCAGTGATGTCAATTAATTGATCTTTAAAAAAAATAAAAAAGGTAACCTTACCCACACTGTCGTTTTAAACTGACTAAATCGGAGCACATTGAAACATATTTTATATGTATGACCCAGGTGTGTGTGAAGAAGAGCGAGTTATTTCCAAATGTAATTACAGCCACAAAGTATTCCTTAATGGCATTTGTTTTACAAATTACTTCAGTAGTAGCCCCCCTGTCACTGCTGATATGAAAAAGATTCGTGATCGGCCTGTTCTAGGACTGGGTGTATTTGGTAAGGTAAGTGATGAAAATAAAGCGTTCATTATGAATTTATTGACTATATTCTGAGCATCAGTCTTATTTCTCCCACTTTAAACCCATCCGTAACTGTTCCTTCAGCCGAAAGATCAGAACTGACTGATTTCCAAGACAGAAGAAAAAGGGAAGCAATTTCATACATGCAGTTTGCCCTGTTATTTTTACAAGTCTTATTTAAGAAAAACTGCACAGAATTTTTCTTTT
The DNA here is from genome assembly GCA_028565055.1 of Phoeniculus purpureus. Lineage (NCBI taxonomy): Eukaryota > Metazoa > Chordata > Aves > Bucerotiformes > Phoeniculidae > Phoeniculus > Phoeniculus purpureus. The sequence continues at coordinate 25,654,517 of JAOXOE010000874.1, forward strand.
CACAAGACCATAGAACTGTAGGGGTTGGAAGGGACCTCTGGCGATCATCTAGTCATACTCCACATGCTAAAGCGGGTTAACCTAGATCAGATTGTGCAGCATGACATCCAGAGAAGGAGACTCTACAACTTCTCTGGGCAGCCTGTTCCAGTGCTCTGACACCCTCAAAGTAAAGAAGTTTTTCCTTATGTTCAGACGGGACTTCTTGTCTTCTAGTTTGTGTCCATTGCCACATGTCCTGTCGGGGCAACATAGAATCATAGAATCATAGAATCATAGAATCATAACGGATTGGAAGGGACCCCAAAAGATCATCTAGTCCAATCCGCCTG
>JAOXOE010000874.1:25667576-25705128 GCA_028565055.1 Phoeniculus purpureus
CCCCCGCCCGCTCGCACAACACTTTGGCTCCAGAAGGAGGGCGGGGGGTGCGCGATGGCGGGGGGCAGCGCTGACAGCCGCCACTTTTGCCGGGAGTGAGCGCGGCCGGGCGCTGAGCACAGATGTGTGCAAGGGCGAGTTACTATCCCTGTCCGGGGGGCACGGTGGGGCACGGGAGCTTTTCTGTCGGGTCTGGGTCTGTACCAAAGTCCTATGCTCCCATTCCGTGCCTCGGCCATGCAGCAAGCTGCGGTGATGCAAAATATTAACGTTTCAACTCCTCGGCTCTTCGTGCTCTAGCGATCCGGTTGAGGGTGCGAGGGAAACCAAAAGGAGTCGAAGTTGGGGCTCTGACACGCCATCCTTCCCTTCGCATGTGGGAGGTGGTCAGAGGGTGTGCTGATGGGAGCAGAAGGTTTTGGGGTGAAGAAGAGAATGAGGTGACAGCCTAACTTTGAGTTTCCTGTCTTGTGTCTATTTCACATCCTTACCCTTAATTGAAAAGCATGATGGTCCTCTTGGATTGGACTTCCTTGTTTTTGTTTTTACAAGAAGTCATCCCTGGAGGTGAAAAGCCATTGTTGTTTTGGAACCGTTCTTGTATTTTGGGTAAAGAAGTGGCCACTCAAACCCAAAAATGCTTTATCTCGTGATTATTGTGCATCCAGATAGTGTTCTGTGAAGGAATATTTATGTCCAGAGGCTGGAAGGCTAAAGTCAAAGGGAGACAGACAGCCTTCAGGACACTTGACAGAAGATGTCTTGCTGTACTGTTGGTGCACATCTATCTCCTTTTAATGGGGCTATGTCTGTGCTGCTGTGGGTGAACAGACACATGGAAGCCTGTGAAAGGTGACCCAGGTGGGCTTATATTTTAAGGAAGTTGACTGCTGAGTGGAGGTGCTGAACTGATAGATTGGAAGACTGAAGGCCTGTATTCACAAGACAGAAAAAACATGGTTAATTTCTTCAGCAAGTTGCCGTGTTATGTGGCTTAAGCAAGTCTTGAAGGGATCATCCATGGAAGCAGGAGAGAAATTTAGGGAGTATTCTGCATATGAAAGGACTGACAAAAATTGCTTTGGCTTTGGAAAGAGTTCTGTTGGGTTTGTGGAGTTGGGCTAATAGACTATGCTGTGGCAAATATTTGCTCTTTGTGTGTCATGGTATTTGATCGAAGATGGATGGCGTGATACCAGTTTTGATGAGCATGGTGATGGCCAGCAATATTCTGTTTGCTGGACACTTTAATGAGGGTAAGAATAACCACTGCTCATTGCTCTTGGTTGTCTTGTTTTCAAAATGTTGACATGTGAAATGCTTAGCAGCGTGTTGAGTGTGGCTGTCCTCGCTGGGCAGGTGGTGTGTGAAGTCCATTGGGAGAAAGTCTTTTGCAAAATGTCTGAAGTGATCAACTATGTTTTTATTTTGAAAGTCAATCACATTCTTTAACTGTGTATGTGCAAAGTATAGTTGAGGTGCTGAAATTATTAATGCTTTTGGATTTGGATGTGGTCTCACTCTTTCGCGTTTGGTGGGTTTTTTTGCTAAATGGCTGTTCGTTTTTTACAAGTTTTGTCTTGAAATGAAATTTATAGCCAGCTTGAGAAATCATAAAACAATAAATAATTTAAATACAGTGAACACTTAGTTTGGGAAGTACATCACTGCAAGTTGACCTGTAATGTTGAATATTAGGTAATTTAAACCCTTCTGTGACCTGCCTGTATTACTGACGGAGGATTTACTTCTGTTTCATAAATATTTTCTTTTTAGTTCATACTGTACAATATTCTTTGAATCTGATGATTTAAAATCTGTGCCATTTGTTATACCTCCATTTTCCCTTCAGAATCTTTATAACGTGTCTTGATTGGGAAAGTGTATAATTATTTGCAGTTATTAGACCAAGTACGAATGCCAACTATTCCTGCTTATATGTGTCATGGTTCTTCCAAACTACAAGTGATAAATCCTCTTATAAGCAATAAAAGTGAAAATAAGTTCCTTTTTAAAAAACAATCAAACATAATCTTTATGCATTTACTTGTTTATAATGGGCTGGAAAGATGTCTTTGTTGGGCTGTCTGTATATCCTGTATGGCATTTGTTCCCAAGCATTGTAGAGGTTGTGGTAATGATTACCCACATTTCTTGAAGAAGATCTAAAGAAAATGTGAAACTTTTATTGAAAAACATTCAAGAGACTCTTTTTTTCTAGATGGAAAGTGAAACAAGTAGTTATATTTGCTAGCAAAGGTTTGCTTTGCTTCACTGATCAGTTCCCACCCCTTGAAAGACTCTTGCTTATTCTCATCATCCTCACTAGAGTACATGGAGGTAGAATACCCACTGTATCTTTCTTCTAAGAATTACTGGTACTGCTGATGGTATCCACAGCCCACTGGGTCCATTTGCATAGCTGAAGTTATGCTTGGGCTGTGATCGTTACAGGTTATATTACAGATTAATGTATTTAAAGGCCTGTAGTCCAAATTTACAGACTTTAATGTTTTTTATAGAATGGAAAATGTATTTTTGTAATTCTTTAAGTGTGTTGTGAATACATAAACATTGTTTTCATCGCAATGTCAAGCATTCTCAAGGTGATACTTCACTTCCAGTGACAATTCAGTGTTTTTTGTTTCGGGAGCAAGTGGCTAAAGTTCTGTGATCTTGCATTAGTGTATACATCAAGTTTAATTCTCTGTAAAGTAAGACCCAAAGACACACATTCAATGACAATTTTAACTTTGCGTATACAGTAGTGGTCACAAGTTAAAAAAAGAGTGGTCCTTTGGGCTGTTCTTCAGCTACTGTGCTAGTTTCTTAAATGGCATAGTATAGGAGAAACGCTGTTATTTAGTTGTAAAATTTGCTACTGAATGGGAGTTACGCACTTAAGACCAAAGTTTGTCTCAGAGCCCTAGTAACATTGCAGCCATCAGATGATCTTCATGTTTTGTGTGCATTTACTGGAAAGTTTAAACATTGGGTTTGCTTGATTTAACTAGAAGGGTAAATCCATTATCCACAGTATGCAGTTGAAGTTGGTTGTAATTTTTTATGGCTATTTCATGACAATTGCTATTAACAACAAATTAGAATTGTCCTTTTTTTGGGCATTTTTGTCTGGACATTTTTTCCCTTCAATAAAATGGATTTTTGTTAGCCAACCTCTCTAGCAGAAAATCTAAAACACCTTGGGATTTATATTCTGCTACTTGTTTCTGATGTGCTGATTCATAAGATCTTGGTTAAACATCTATGATACTAGTTTAGAAAGAGGGTCTTCAAGTCATTGCGCTCTAATGCTTGAATCATTCCAATTGTAGTTGGACAGCAACTGGTGCAACTGTTACTTCTTGTTTCAGAAGAGGTAAAAAAGATTGTTTGACTAACTGTAGCCAACTAAACAAGAATTGGAATTTACATCAGACCTTGCTTTCACCCCTTATGAACTGTACTTCTTCAAATAGAGTTGGGGCTTTGCTGTTCATCCACCTTTGAGATGACTTTAAATCAGCTCAAATGCAAGAGCATTGCAGGAATGGAGCCAACATGTTTAGTGCAATAAGCTCACCTCTTTCCTTGCCCCTAAAACTTTTAACCAGTTTTTCATCTTCAGAGCTTTAGATGAAATTGAGGAGGTGTGGTGCCTCATCTTCTCTTGTTGCCACAAGGGAAATGACTGAACCCTTAGGAGTTCTTCCCTGTTCTTTGTGGTGGTGTTGGCTGTAGTGGGGCACCCAGAAGTAAAGCACCTGTGGCCAAAGGAGTGGAATTCTGACTGGGTCCTGGGTAGAATCACAAATGATTCACAGATAAGGAGGTGGTTTAGAAGTTTTGACGCACAAAACTCTTTTGTACATACATGTATGTGTCAGAGGCATGTTAAGAATACAGATGTTTTTAACTCTTTTTCTGTGTAAGCTGCTTTGAATTGCACATGTCGGTCAAGGGAAAAAAGGAAGGGAGGGATGGGGATGCCCTATCCGCAAAGCATGCAAGGCTCTGGATGTCACTTTCCCAGTCTGTCTCTGACAACAAGCTGTAATTTCATTTCTTGAGTTTTTGGTCAGCTGGAGATGGGCTGATGTGGTGCCAGTCTCATTTAGAGTTACAGAATAATCACTTCCGGCTTACAAGACTACTACCCCGGAAAAGTGCTTCCACTATGCTGATGTTCAGTACCCCTTGAATGAGCATAAATTATTGGGTGCAAAGTACTTTCTACAGCCCCTTGTTCTTCAGGAGGTTGGTGTCACTAGAAGAGCATCAAAATTGCCATGTCTCTCTTCTCATTTTTAGTGACTCCTGCAGCACATCTAACTTGTGCCAGACGACTTCTTAAATACGTGGTAAGAGGATGTGTACATCCTTTGTGTAACTAATACCACTCTTACTCCAAATTTGGGCAATGTCTTATTTTTCTGTATCTGTTGGAAGCATGAGCTTCACAGATTTCACAGAATCACAGAACATCAGCAATTGGAAGGGACCTCAAAAGATGCCAGAGCACGACCACCTAGACCAAGTCACACAGGGACATATCCAGGCAGGTTTTAAATGTGTCCAGAGAAGGAGACTCCATAACCCCCCTGGGCAGCCCATTCCAGTGCTCTGTCACCCTCATTGTGAATTTGCAAGTTGAAAGTGGATGCCCAAGTCTCTCCCCATTCAATTCTTCTGTACTTTTGAAGTTTTGGATGGCTATATGTCATATAATAACCTTTTTCATCAATAAGTGCAGGATTGTTGGGTTTTCGTTTATCTTATTTTTTATCATTAATAATTTTCATATTAAATGTACCATATACTCTCTGACAGTATATTGTTAGGGCTAAAAATGAAAGTTGTGTATTTCTCATTATCTAATGTGTTCTGCAAAGCTGTAGTATCCAAGAAAAGCTTTTATTTTTTGTAATTTTTAAGGGCTTCTAATATTTGCACAAAAGAATTGTGTGTTCTTTGAAATAATTTCTTTGAACTTCCCTCCATAGTACTTAGAGGAAAAGAAAACTGGCGTGTTACCAGTTCAGTACACTATAAAGGCAAGAATATTTACTGTTTTTATAAACACCCTTGGAAGATTTACATGTGTCCCTTAATGGTGACCTGCTGTAGATCTTTTTCAGGAACCTATAAATATATAAAAATGCATAACAGGAATTTGTATAAAACAGTTTTTTTAACTGTAGATTTGCATTTTTAAATTATTTTGAGGCCATTTGGTTAGCGTAAAATGCCACGTAAAGAAATATTTACTAAGTGTCTTTTAACAATATTTTTGTTTTGTTGGATCATGAAACAGAGTAACTACTGTAAGAGTTTTGTTGTGATTCTTTAGTGAGTTTTCGCATTTCATAATCACACTGCATAAAATAAATTAGTACAGCTATGATCAAGTCTTCTTTCTGAGCTGCATTGTATCTGATTATCTGATGGGGGGTTTTGTTCTGTTTCGTTTTTTTTGTTTGGTTGGGGTTTTTGTGTGCGGGAAGATAAGGTGTGTGTTTTAAGTGGCTTAACCACATTTATAGTTGTGCCTCTCCAACTTTTCTGCCCCCACAGTTTCTGAAACTTTTACAGCTTTTAAGTAAATCAGGTCTTAATGTTCAGTCTTTGCTGATTGTCATAGTAGCTTCGTAAAGACCAAAACCATGGAGATTTTTAGTATCCTGGATGAAGAGGGAAGGAATTACATCTACTTTTTTCTTTTTCTTTATAGTAACTTAATGAATTTCATTTTGCAAAGATATTTAAATACCTCTCAAAACATCTCCACATCCTGTAAAAAACACTGGTTTATGGAAATTTGCTTGGTTTAGGGAACAGTAAAATAATTTGCTTTAGTTTTAAGACGCCACAGTTCAAAGCAAGTTATGGGAAGTATGTTGTGATGTGTTGTGATGAATATATTTTAACTCTAAAGTATTTCCCAGGCCCTATGCTCTGTTGAATGTTGTATTCAGAAGTTTATAGTTCTCGAAGTACTCACCCTAAAATGCAGTTCTTCAATGAAACGTCCACATATTGGTAACATTTTTATTACCAGTAACAGTGTGGGTATATGAAGGGTACTAAACAATTCAAAGTAACTTTGGAAAAGTTAGCTGGGTTAAGTTTGACTAGTTTGTTGTGGTTTGATTCCAGCGCCTGATTTCCCCTAGTTATATGTATAAAATATGGCTTGTGCTAGCACAGTGACTCTTCCATCATATTTTAGTGGCTAGGTCACTTGTAAGGTTAAAACTAACAGAACTAGGATTGCATTTCTAAGAAATAATGAGAACATAAGACTATATGTACTGACACAAGAGATCCGTCCAGTTCAGCACCCTGATTCCTACGACAGGTCCATCATGTCTTAGTTTAGAGGGAAAAAATGAGAAACACAGCACAGCGATAATCGTCGGAAGCTTTCATGGCTGGTTTTGTTGAGACCAGAGTGGTTTTAAGCCTTGGTTATCAAACAACAGCAGTAAGACTTGAGTTCCTCAGATGTTCAGAACCATCCTGCATTCCCTGCACATGTCTGCCGGAGGGTCGTAGCTGCAGGCAGGAGGAAAGGTGGACACATTGGTGTGAACGGTGATACAGTGCAAGTGAGCAGAGTCAATATAATTGCCAGGTCACTCGCTGATGTTAGCACAATTGTTCATTGGGCTAAACTTCCATAATTTCTCTTTAGACAATGCTTATAAACACTCACTGGGATCTTGTTCAAATAGTAGATGGCTAAGGCATTTGTACAAGTGTTTTCTGAAGCATAAGTGCTGAATGTGTTGCTGTTACTGGACAGTGTAGTAACTGGAACTTTAATTTTCAAGAAGAGATTGTTAGCTTTTGTGATCAAACAAAACAAACACCTACCCTGAGTCAAATTCAAGTCATCAGCAGCATATGCTCTAGGTAACTTGCAAAGTCTTCAGTGGAAACCTCATGTGTGTAAGGTCTGCAAGCCAAAATAGTATCTAGATAGCTGCTTTTTGTGAGTAGACTCTTGCTCTAGAAAGTTTGTAGAGAGGAATATATTGCCACAGACTAAAACAAATTGTGAGAGTGCTTTTAATAATAATAATTCTAGGAATTAATCTCGGGATTTGAAATTAATGCTATTTTACGTATATAAACCTTAATGGACTGTACTGAAGTGTAGTCTTTCTAAAATCAGGGTGATTGATGGAAAATTTTTCCTCAAAGAGTAAAAAAACTGGGGATTTTTTTTCTATGTAAGCTTTTTTGCCATATAGTAACTCTATACTGTAACTCTTAGATGGCCTCTCATGTTTTCAAGACCGGCATATTTTTTTCTCACTTGTTTGAGTCACAGATAAGGACCACACTTGATCTTTGATTAACAGTGTTTTCGAAGTACACAGAAACAGGAAGAGAATAAAAGCTATATGTTATTAGTGTACTTTTCTGTGGAATTAGATCATAATTCCACAAGATCCAAATTCACGTATCTTGACTGTCAGTTGAGTGAGCTTTTGCAGCTAAACAATTTCTAAAGATTCCTGAAAGTGATGCTGTAAAGTTTCTTCCCCTGGAGAACCGATGAGTCCATGGGAATATCTCACCACCAGCCTTTGTGGCTGAAGGCATAACTGGGTGTGCAGACATTCCACGGGGCAATGGAAGTTTTAGATTAGCTCAGTTTTAGACAAGTCAATCAATTTTCACTTTTTATGTAGGTAGATATACGCTTCAAAGTTTGAAATTTGACTGTTGACACATACTGGGTCAGTTACAGCACATGTAGGGAGCTAGAGAAGGTTAAAGCCCAACTTACAAATTGTTTTCAAATTTGTTCTTTACTTTGGTTCATGAGCTTAATGTTATATACTTCATATTTTGATTTGATTGTACAAGAGTATGTACACTCCCAAGTTGAGTGGGAGAGTGAAAGACACTTGATCTCTATTTCATTTTAATTTGGAAAAATTATCCATAAGAAAACCTAATACAGAAGTCTAGGGTGAGTTTCTTTTCATGAGACTTATGGGAGGCATGACTTCCAGAGAATTAACATTGGGAAAAGCTGTACTTTTACCCAGGTCATCAAGGAGTGATGATCGATAACAACAAAGAGTTTTTTCTCAGGTGCCTATGGTAAATAAATACAGCTGCATTCTGCATCAAAAGATCCATCAGTGTTTCACATTTTATTTCGGCATCACTCTTGTATCAGGGCAACTTGTTAATTTATTTGATTTTCATCTCTCTCACTTTGTAGTCATCAAGTCTCATGAGATTTGTGCTTATTTATTTAAGCTGACCAAGAAGAAAATACTAGGTTTTGAATAAAAAAGACAGAAATGATTGTATTTGAGGATGCTTCGAGACACGCACCATTGTAGGAATGTTAAATCAAGGAAGCCAGTGCATCAAGCAGTTGTCAATTTGACAAGTTAGTCCATGACTACAGAAACCAAAAGGATGTGAAGGATGACTGCTTCACAAAGCTTTAAAAGCACACAAAGATGAGATCTTGCTAATTTTTTCATGAGCAGGATACGTGTGACATAATTATATGCAAAACGTGCCATTCTTTTCTACTTTCCTATCAGGAAAAGTTTAAAAGCAGAGTTACTTGTCATTTATTAATTTTTTTTTAAAAATGCATATTGAGGTAAATCATTGAACCACCTTGTCTTTCAAACTAGTTCTTTACAAGGACCAATTTCAATGTTAAGTTCAATTTTGCCCTGAAACTGGTACAGTACAGACCAAGCATACTGAATATGATGGTATCTCTGCTGCCATTAGTGGCAAAACATGGATTTAGAGGTGAGATACAATGAGCACTGGGATGTCTTATGGTTTCTGTCCATGTGAATGTTAGATCTTATTCCACTCATAGTGAGAAATGAAACTTTAACATTATTCATTTACACCTATTCCTATGCTATTTTTCTCTATTTCACAGAATCAGAGTCACAGAATCACTCTGGTTGGAAAAGACCCATGGGATCGTCAAGTCCAACCATCTACCCTACCTTACAAGTTCACCCCTAAACCATATCCCTCCATACCTCATCCAGACAATCTTTAAACACATCCAGGGATGACAACTTACCCACCTCCTGGGAAACTCTTCCAGTGCTTGACTACCCTTTCTGTGAAAAAATTCTTCCTAACATGTACCCTATTGTAACTTGAACCCATTCCCTTTTGTTCTATCACTAACTGCTTGTGAGAAGAGACCAGCACCAACCTCTCCACAACATCCTTTCAGGTAGTTGTAGAGAGTCGTGTGCTCTCCTCTCAGCCTCCTTTTCTTCAAACTAAAGAGCACCAGCTCTTTCAGTCTTTCCTTATAAGATTTATTCTCCAGGCCCTTCACCAGCTTATTTGCCCTCCTCTGCACCTGCTGCAGCACCTCCACATCTCTCTTGTATTGAGGTACCCAAAACTGGACATAACACTCAAGATGTGGCCTCACCAGTGCCAAATACAGGGGGATTATAACCTCCCTACTGCTGTTTGCCACACTATTTCCAATACAAGCCAGGACACTATTTGCCTTCTTAGCCACCTGGGCACACTGGTGCCTCATACTCATCTTCCTGTCAGTTTGAACTCCCAGGTCCCTCTCTGCCAGACGGCTCTCCAGCCACACGTCCCCAAGCCTGTAGCATTGCATGGGGTTGTTGTGGCCCAAGTGTAGGACCTGACACTTGGCCTTATTGAAGCTCATAATGTTTACAATGATAAAATTGTTTATGCGCTAGTTCTTCATACCTTTGGATACTTATGAAAAGCAATGAATAACGGACAGCTGTCAGTTAACTCATAGTCACGATTTTATCAGTAGTGTGAGATAATGATCTTTTTCAGTGCACGTCAAGGTCTTTACGAACCATTTTTCACTGATACTTGTCTATACAATTGGATGCTCCTGTCTTCATTGTTGTATTTTTAAAATAAATTCAATATTAATTAAGGTATTCAATATTAAGTCCTTACTGAAGTACCTAGTTTATTCTAAATAATTTAATCCTCTGCATTTGAGCACATCTATCTCTAATCAAAGCTATTAAAGGTAACAAAAATGTTTCTTTGTATGTACACAAAATAATTTGCTTTATTGTGACATTCTTGTTCTTAAGTAAAAATAATATCTTTTGGCTTTTTTTGATTGTTTATGAGTAATTTTTGCATAAATAATGGAAATTAAGGATAAGAATTTATTATTCTAACCGATATATAAATGTATTCTTTCCATTAGTAAAATAATGCCTTACTTGGTTTGTTGTTTTTTTTTCTGTGCACACGCTTATAGTTATGAAAGGTAGGAACTAAGATGTTAATAGAACTTATTAATTTGAGGAAAGATAATTTAGGTTTTAAATCCTAAATAAAGTCTTAAAGTATACAAACATCCTTAGAAATGTTTTAGGGTAGAAGGGTGCTTAGAGTTTTTTTAGTTGCAACCTCTCTGCTGCGGACAGGAACATCTCTTAGTAAAATAGGAGTAGCATGAAGTTCCACAAAGATAATTGTAGGGTCTTGCACCTGGGAATACATAACCCAGGAGTGTGGTTCAGACTGGGGACCACCTGTCTTGAGAGTAGCACTGCAGGGAGAGACCTGGGGATCTTAGTGGACAACAGACTCTACATGAATGAATATTATGCTGCTGCAGCAGCAAAGACAGACAGCAGGGTGTTGGGTTGCATTAAGATGGCCATCACCAGCAGAGATAAAGTAGTCATCCCACTCTACTCAGTGCTGGTCATACCTCTCCAGCTTTCTTGTGGACCCCACTGAGATACTGTAAGGCTGCTATAAGGTCCCCCTGGAACCTTTTCTTCTTTAGGCTGAAGAGTCTCAACCTTCTAAGCCTGTCAGGAAAGGTCCTCCAGACCTCTGATCACTCTTGTGGCCTCTGGACTCACTTCAACAGCTCCTTGTGCTTCTTATGTTGGGGGCCCCAGAGCTCGACATGGTATTCCAAACAGGATCTCATGAGAGCAGAGTAGCATGGGACAATCACCTCCCTTCACCTGCTGGTCATGCTTCTTTTGATGCAGCCCTAGGATTTAGTTGGCTGCTAGCTCACATTGAGGATTTCATCCACCAGCATCCCAACGTCCTTCTCAGGTCTGCTCTCTTGCTTGGACTTGTTGAACCTCATGAGGTTTTCACAGGCCCAGTTGTCAAGCCTGTTAAGGACTCTCTGGATGGCTTCCTTTCTCTCTAGCATGTTGACCATCCCACACACAGCTTGGTGTCATCGGCAAACTTGCTGATGGTGCGCTCAATGCCACTGTCCGTGTTGCTGACAAAGATGGGAAACAGCAGTGGTCCCAAAACAAACCCCTAAGGAACACCAATTTGTAACTGATCTCCACATTGATCACAACTCCATCCAACCAGTGACCATCCAACCAGTTCCTTATCTGTCAAACCCATGTCCCTCTATTTTAGCGACAAAGATGTCATGTGGGACAGTGTCAAAAACTTTGAACAGGAAATCTTTTTCTCTTTTAAAAGTGAGGATTATGGTTCCCTTTTTCTAGTCAGTGTGAACTGCTTCAGACTGCCATGGTTTTTCAAATATGATGGCCTAGCAACTTCATCCACAAGTTCCCTCAGGACCCATGGATACATCTCAGCAGGGTCCATGAGCTTGTGAACTATCACAGAATCACTCTAGTTGGAAAAGACCCGTGGGATCATCAAGTCCAACCATATACCCTACTTTACAAGTTCACCCCTAAACCATATCCCTCAGCACCTCATCCAAACAATCTATTCCTTTCAGGTAGTTGTAGAGAGTCATGTGGTCTCCTCTAGGCCTCCTCTTCTTCAAACTAAAGAGCACCAGCTCTTTCAGTCTTTCCTCATAAGATTTATTCTCCAGGCCCTTCACCAGCTTATTCGCCCTCCTCTGCACCTGCTCCAGCACCTCCACATCTCTCTTGTATTGAGGTGCCCAAAACTGGGCACAATACTCAAGATGTGGCCTCACCAGCACCGAATACATGGGGAAACTATTGATTTGGAGAACTATCTGAAGCAGCTGAGAGAAGAGAACTAAGGAAGGACTTGGAGAGCCTCAGAGACAGAGTCCATCACAGCCAAAAACTTTATAATCTTTTGCAAAGTATCTCTTTGTTAGTGTGTCTTAATATACCACAATGGCATAATACAACAATAACATGCAGTAATGACTTAACAAGGATCTAATCTCCATAAATACTTTTTGTTTTTCTTTTTACTAGTGTCTTTTTTTTTCACAGAATCACAGAATGTCAGGGGTTGGATGGGACCTCCAAAGATCATCAAGTCCAACCGCCCTGCAGGACCAAAACTAGGACAGATTACTTAGGGCAGATCTCCAGAGAAGGAGAATGAAAGATTAGCTTTTTCCTTGAGATGAATATGTCTTTACTGAACATTTACTTTTTTATAGGCATTGGCTTTTCACAAAGCCTTTAAACATACACTATACAAAGGGAGAAGAAATGTGTCTTTACCTACTCTGCTCTTCCTCTGTATCAGTCAGATCCATCGATTCCTTCTTTCCTATCATCTTGCTACTGCTTCTTGCAGGCATCAAATCATACAAACGGTATTGTAGAGAGGCAGGCACTAGTCTCTCCTCACATGTAGCTGGTAATAAAACAAGAGAAAACAGCCTCAAGCTGCACCAGAGGAAGTTTATATTGAATATTAGGAAAAAATTTGTCACTGAAAGTGTTGTCAGGTCTCGGAACAGGCTGCCCAGGGAGATGGTTGGGATGCTATACCTGGACCTGTTCAAAAGCCACACAGATGTGGTGTTAGGGAAGACAGTTTAGTGGGAGGTCTAACAATGGATTTAGTACAGTAGGGTGTATGGTTGGATTTGATGATCTTAAAAGTCTTTTCCGACGTAAAGATTCTATGAGTCTATGAAAGGCAGTGAGCCTCTTCCATTGTATGTTTGAGGAAACTAAATTCGTCTTAGGATATGACTTACCAGTGTTAACCATCTCCTGACCCACCACTCAAACTAAATACAAAATCATCTGCCCTGAAACTCTGGGTATGCTTCTAATAGCTTTCTCTCATTTCCAACCTCTGCCAAAACTAACATCATAGCTTCTTCTCTTTTATGGTAGTCTAAAGTGTGTTTGTTAAGGGATTAAATGATACTGTAAATGTGTAAATAAGTTTACACTGAGATGAAACTCTTCATGTTGGTCTAAAGGGAGATTTTATTTATATAAGACACATCTTTCATTCATGGTAAAATTTGTGACTAGCCTAAGCATTGTGTTTTCCACAGTTATTCTGAAAAAGCAGCTTGTTTACTGAAAACAGCTCAGTCTAACTGTGCCCTAGAGATACTGGCATTTGCAAACCTCTGCTGGAACAGTCAGCAGTCCTTTGGGAGCAATGTTAAAAACTGATTTCTTGATTATGACTGAGAGTCAGAGAAAAATCTTTGGAAGATATTAGAATGTGAATGGAGACTACATGTCATTTGGGAAGACTTGCTGCGGATCAGTTTCCTGTTCAGAACAGACAGTTATAGTGGTTGAGGGTGAGGTTCTTGCTCAAGAACAGATCCCAGATATGAGGCCTTTGTAAGTGTTCTGACTTCTTTTTTTGAACAAAATAAGAAAAGAGACACTTTTAGCTATTTATAGTGTAAGTACCTCTGGAACTTTTCCTTTTCATCGATCACATTAATGTTTATAAATATGTGAAATGTGGGTGTCAGGAGGATGGAGCCAGGCTCTGCTCAGTGGCATCTAGTGATAGGAAAAGGGTCAATGAGTATCAGCTGGAACATAGGAGTTTCTCATCAATATGAGAAGGAACTTCTTTACAGTGAGGGTGACGGAACCCTGGAACGGGCTGCCCAGAGGGGTTGTGGAGTCTCTTTCTCTGGAGATGTTTAAAACCTGCCTGGATATGTTCCTGTGCAACTTGATCTAGGTGATCCTGCTGAATGGACTAGATGACCTTTTGAGGTCCCTTCCAATCCCTAATGTTCTGTGATTCTGTTATTATGTCTTTCCCCATCAGAATAAAAGTTCTAAGTATGTTTTGCACTATCACAAAATAAACCTGTTCTTCATCTTTCATTGTGATTTACAAGTGAGGACAGTGATTTAGAGTTGCTGGCAAAATACAGGCACTGCTTTCTGTACCAGCTGGCAGTTATGTGCAGACAGCATTGCTGTAGCACTCTCAAGGAAAAGCTTTGTTTTACTAGTCTTGGAGTGGTTCACAGAGGATGGACTCTTCACTCCTAAAGCTCACAGTTCTATGCACAGTAAAACAGCACAGGAGCATCAGTTAATTCTCTAACTTAACAGCAGTCACCATGTACAGGAGAGCTTGAGCAGCTCAGCACATATCCATTCAACATTTTTGGTGAGTTCCAAAATACAGGAATATATTTTTTTTACTCTGTCCCTAACTAGTTGTTCAACCAGTTCCTAGTGAAGCATCACAGCCAAATGTACTCACTATAATTTTGCCGCAGACACAAAGTCATAGTTTAGAGCTGTGCAGCATCAACATTTTAAAAAGTAGTTAAAAGAATAGAGTTTCTCTGAGACTATTTCAGATCTTCTATATTCAAAGTCCTCTGCCTTAGAGATCAAGGAATTCTGTAAGCTGTATTGGAATTATCAAGCTTTACCCACAGTCCCATAATAGGATTTCTTGTAGTCAATACTGGGTTTTGTTTCATCTTAGTTTTTGGAGTGCATGAGGTTACTTTTGCAAGATTCGCTCTACAGCTGTGATTCCTATAAATGTGTTTCCATCAGAAACTGGAATTCCTTTCACTGGAAAAATAAAGTTCTATCAGAAAATGGAATTCAAGTTATGCATTCACACTGCTGCAGCACCCAGAAACCTAAGAGTTCTCTGGTTTAGGCTTGTCATGAAATGGAACTTTAAAAACCTGGTTACATTACTCGTAGTCTGTGATGTGGGGATTTGTGTTGTTGTGAACTTGTATGTACATCTGCAAGCACACAGAGAAGATACTAAAGGCATAAGTTGTGTTGTTTTGCTGTCTCTTTACCATTATTAACTGCTATGAGGTGCACCAAAGTCTGGTACTTCTCATCCATATTTAATTGCTCCTCAATAGCTGTCTAAGGCAGAGCAATTCACTGTGATGTGCACTTCCCTGCCATGTTTAGATGTTCAGATCTCTGCTCTACAGTGCAGTTGGGATGTTGAACAAACTAGAATTATTTAGAGATGTTCTGCTGCTTGATTGCTGTACTGCTGCTTCCCTCATCAGAGACATTTTGATTGGAAATCTGCAGTGTGAGTCACATAGGATGGTGTTGATGTAATTAGGATGCTGAAATGACAGTGACAGTGTTAGTCAAGCTGTGGGAATGACACTCAAATACTAGGTTTCATAGTCTGTGTTTGTGATGGAAGTGTACCTTCAGACTTAGGATGCACAGTACTAAACATCTGCCACTGTTATTGCCGAGAAAGTGGGGCTACCCAAATTCAGGGAGTAGTAGCAGCTTTCACAGCTGCCAAGCAAAAGGCAAAGTGCTGATGACCAGGAAAGCCCACATTTGTGGGATATGTGCCCAGGTATCTCAAAAGTACTGTACATGTACTGTACACTCTTTCTTCCCAGAAAAAGTGGTGAGGCATAGGAACAGGCTCCCCAGGGAGGGGTGGGGGGCACTGTCACTAGAGGCATTCAAAAACCGGGCAGACATGGTGTTTGGGAAGATCGTTTAGTGGTTTGGGGTTGTAGGGTGGATGGTTGGACTTGATGATCTTAAGAATCTTTTCCAGTCTTGAAGATTCTATTTTTCTATGATTCTATATGCATGTTACAAGTAGAAGCTCTTTAAGGCAGATCCTTGAATGTACCCTTTCCTAAAAGCTTCAGAAGGGCTGGGCCGCTTGGTATTCTTGTGCGTGCTTTCTGCTATAGCAATAGTTGCTGGATTCTCTCCTAATAAAAACTACTAATTATTCAGGCTATGTCTGTGTTAGGGTGTCATGTATTTTTTCCACTCTTGCTTTCCTTTAGAACGTAATCCAGTTATACAGCTCAGTGATGTGTGATTCTGGTGTCACAGCCTGTCCTGGCAGCATGCGACAGTAGATACCTGTCTTTCAGGCTTGACAGAGGATGAGAAATCTTCCAGACGCTGTAGGCATCATAGATTGATGGCTGAAATGATTTCATGTCCTCTGTAAAGTTTTGTGGTATTGAAAATATTCCCATTTTCAGCAGGGCAAACTTGAATACTTTCAAATCATTCCCTCCCAAACAAGGTGCACTGGTATTGAAGTGGCTATGGGCTTCCCTAAGAATTTGCTCAAATTCTGACAAACATTAGCCCAGAGAAAATACTAGCAAGACAGCCATTCTCAGGTGGCTTTTCTACTTGTTTTGACACAATGATAATAGAAGGGGAAAAAAGTAAGCATTTTATAATCAGTTCTCCTTGAACCTTCATGGATTCTAGTTTTGTGCCCAATGCATCAGAATCCACAATAATTTGAGAACCAATGGATGAAGAGGCAACAGGAAACACAGTGCGCTTGATTCACCTTGTCCAGTGAACATGAGAAAGTCATTTCCACCACAGTACGTAGTTACTGTCCACTCAATCTGAGTTTGCCCTCTACTAGCCGAGAACAACAGCAGGAACACTGTGGGAACCTGGAAAAGACATTAAAAATCTTTCCTCTGCATGTCAAACAATAAAAGCAGCAGAAGCATATCTGTTGTTCTCGGGTTTTGTAAAACAGAGTTTTCCAAAGCTAAATTCCCTACCACATTTTTGTGAACATAATCCTTTTCATGTCATTTCCCTCATATGTGGCAGTTAAATATAACAGGGAAAAACAAATCTAGCTAAAGCAATCACGCTATCAACACACCAGCTCTGAGAAATTCTGTCTTGCTTCCTTGCACAAAATGACAATTTCAAGTATCTTTCCAGAAGTCTCCTGGGAGATTATTGTATTTTACTCTCTATTAAGAAAAAAGTAAAAATCTTTGCAAAGCGATTAGAAGTCTCCCAGTGAAATACTCACAGCTCAGTTCAGAGAGGCTGAAATGTAATTTATTTCATTTTACTTTCAGCAGCAAGTAAAGGTCACTCATCCCATGCCAGATTTTCCAGGTGAACACATTTCATTTGTTATCATCTTAAATAACACATGAGTGCCGTCAAATTCCAGTATCTGTCAATCGCACACAGTTTTGTCCTGTAATCTGTTGCTTTCTATTTCAGTGCCATGGACATTGAGTAAAAGCTTCCTTAGAATTCAATCAGCTTAAAGCACGAAGACTTTCTCTAGTGAGGAGTTTTCTAAAATGTTTCATAAGTATGTGAAAACGGTGCTTTCCCGTTTATGTTACAGTATTTGGAATCTAGATGTTTGTTGTATAGTTACACTTCTAAAATCCCAAAGTAATCTAATAGAAAAAATTCTCCTCTGATCTTTAAGCATCATCTTTCTCTTTTTATTGTGCCTTTGCAGTTGTCACCCTTGTCTGTGTCAGTCACCTGCTTTGAGGCCATATTGCAATTCTCAAATTAATGACTTATTTGCTTCACTGTCTGTCTGCCAGTTCAGTTCTAAAAGGGATTTAGGTGTTCATTTGTTTCCATTTTGGGGTCCTGCAGCATGAACATTCACAGAATCACAGAACATCAGGGATTGGAAGGGACCTCAAAAGATCACCTTGTCCAATCCCCCCAACACAGCAGGATCACCTAGACCAAGTGGCACAGGAGCACACCCAGGCAGGTTTTAAACATCTCCAGAGAAGGAGACTCCACAACCACCCTGGGCAGCCTGTTCCAGTGTTCTGTCACCCTCACTAGGAAGAAGTTCCTTCTCGTATTGATGTGGAACCTTCTATGTTTCAGCTTGCACCTATTGCCTCTTGATCTATCATTCATGTGACACCCATGTTTCACATATTTCTAAACATGAATGAAGTCACTCCTCAGTCTCATTTTTTCCAAGCTCAAGAGACCCAGTTTCCTCAGCCTTTCCTCATCAGGGAGGTGTTCCACTTCATCATCTTTATGGCTCTGTGCTGCACTCTCTCCAGCAGTTCTTTGTCCTTCTGGAACTGAGAGGCCTAGAACTGGACAGACTATTCCAGATGTGGTCTCACAAGGGCAGAGTAGAGGGGCAGGAGAACTTCTCTTGATCTGCTAATCTCCTCACTTCTAATCCACCCCAGGATGCCATTGGCCTTCTTGGCTACAGGGGCACATTGCTGGCTCATGGTCATCCTGCTCTCCACCAGGACCCCAGATCCCTTTCTCTTACACTGCTCTCCACCAGGTCAGTCCCGAACCCATACTGATACCTGGGGTAAAATACCTACCCAACATAGGCACCGCTGGGATTCAAACCGAGGATCTCCTGCTTACTAGACAGGTGCTCTATCCAACTAAGCTATGGCACCAGGCAAATTCAGCAACAGAGCTTCCAAGAGCCAGAGCTCTTATAGGAAGCTGAAATGTTTCTTCTACTTTACGAAGGGGAATCCACTTTAGAACACAGAATCATGAAATCCTAGAATGGCCTAGGTTGGAAGGGATTTCCAAAGGTCACCTAGTCCAACTCCCCTGCAGCGATCACGGACATCCTCAGACAGGGACTTGTGTCTGCCCGGCCTGACGTGAAGCAGGAATGGCTGCAGCAGGAGGGAGATGCTGTGGGTGAAGCCCAGCACCACACAGGCCTCACACAAACCTAAATGGCTTCAAGGTGCCTGCCAGCACTTTCCTGGCCTGAGTAACAGCATTTGATTCCCTCACGGTCAGAGTTGTTGCCCTGCAGGGGAAAAAAAGAAGTTTGGGCTCGGGACAGCAGCAGAGGTCCCAGTGGCTCTGAGGCGGATTCCGTGGCCGCCCAGGGTTTCACAGGGCCCTGTTTGTTTGTGTGTCTCTGAAACGCGTTTCGCACCTCAGGCATGTACTTTACAAATGCAAATTCCTTGGCTTGCTCTGGTAATTTACCGCTTTTAAAGGCTAATTTGGGAGCGTTGCAACGGTAAAGAGCTGCCTGTTTCATGAGATCCTTTGCCGGGGGAAACTTGGGAGTCTTTTACGGAAGCGAAGGGCATCCCACCGCCCACTGAAATCAGAAGGACTCGGGGAGCTGAGGGGGAGGAAGCCCAGGAAGGCCTCTCGCAGTCTGGCACACAGGAAAGAAGCCAACTTCTCCGCCTCTACTCTGCCCGGATGAGACCACATCTGGAGCATTGTGTCCAGTTCTGGGCCCCGTAGTTCAGGAAGGACACGGAGCTGCTGGAGGGAGTCCAGCGTAGAGCCATAGAGATGATGAAGGAAGTGGAACACCTCCCTGATGAGGAAAGGCTGAGGGAGCTGCGTCTCTTTAGCTGAGGGGTGACCTCATTCATGTTTATAAATATGTGAAGGATGGGTGTCAGGAGGATGGAGCTAGGCTCTGCTCAGTGGCATCTAGTGATAGGACAAGGGGCAATGTGTGTGAGCTGGAGCACAGGACGTTCCACATCAATACGAGAAGGAACTTCTTCCCAGTGAGGGTGACAGAGTACTGGAACAGGCTGCCCAGGGGTGTTGTGGAGTCTCCTTCTCTGGAGAAGTTTAAAACCCGCCTGGATATGTTCCTGTGTGACTTGATCTAGGTGATCCTGCTGTGGCAGGAGGATTGGACTAGACGATCTTTCGAGGTCCCTTCCAATCCCTAATGTTTAGTGATTCTGTGAAATCAGTGCCAGACTATGGCAGAGACGCATTCCTGGCTCTAACTGCAATAGACGCTGCTTCTCCTAAATAGTCTCAAACACACTTGAGAGTAGATCTTCCCTATATGAGCAGATTTTTCCTATATGAATGAAGGCAATGGTGAGACCTGTTTACTTCTAACATCCAGGACCCCATGTAGGAAATTTGGATCCAGGACAAAGGTAGCATTATGACATACATTTATATTCCTGCTATAACTGCGGGCTAGTTCAGACTCAGAGCAAAATGCAGCCTTTAGACAGCTGGGAGAAGTTGTTAATAATTTGAGTAAGAGTTGAAGCTACAGTGATTTTATGTTCTAGTTCATGACAACTGGTTTTTGATGCTCTGCTGGCCTCTAGAGGGATAATTTATACACAAGCTGAAGAAGTAACCTAGAGAGATTTTCAGCGTAACTGCCTCCTGTTCGATCTCCTTGCCAAGTAGTTCTTTTCTGTTTTGCAAGGTCTTTAAACAGTGAGGCTTTGTAGCTCTTTGGAAACACTTCACTTCCACGATTTCCCCTCTCTCTGGCCAATAGAAGTAAGGTATGTTTCCTATGCTCAAGTAAGTAAGGGTCAAAGATTCTGGCAGTAAATGCCTCACAACCGCTGAACTGAGAAGCTCTGAGGAGAAAGAGCCAGAGGGGTGAACGAGAGACACAAATGCAGAAAGAGAATACAGAGCTTTACGTACTACATTTATCCATAATTAAAAAGTTCCTACAAGCTGAGAACTCTTCTAGTGAATTCTGTCATGTTCGCTGAAAACTGCACCGTGCCAAAAGACCCAATAAACCATGGCTTTAAAACCACCCAAAGAGCACAGCTTCCTTGTCTTTATCTGCCTTCTGCTCCTTTAACCATTGCAAGGGGTTGCTGCATTTTCCACTTTGCTCTCAAATCCCACCCTTTTTTTTTTTTGCAAGAAGTATGTAGTAAAATGAGAAAAACACCAAAGAGGAACATTTACATTTTTCTTCAAACGGTAGATCTCTAAGCAGTCACTGCTTTCAGAGAATGTTGTGGCTTTGCTCAGTATTAATTGCATGTATTATTAATGCTTAAAACATATCTTTCCATAACTTCAGAGCATCTTGGTACTTCTATGTGAAGGCCTGAGTTATTGTTCCAAAATCATCTATACTCTTTATCTTACACCAGTAACATACACACATCCTCCAGGTCCTCAGCTCCATCATGGCCATTTGCCTCCATTCCTGATGACCAGTTCTCTACCAGTTGAAATGTCTATTATCTCCTCTGTGTAACTCCATTGAGGCTGGAAAAGACCTCTAAGATCATCAGTTCCAGCCTGTGACCTGATACCATGACACTGGCTAGACCATGGCACTAAGTTGCCAGTCTTTTCTTAAATGCCTCCAGGGATGGCAACTCTACCACCTCCCTGGGAAGTGTCTGATCACCCTTTCCATGAGGAAGTGCTTCCTAATATCCAATTTAAACCTCCTCTGCCCTGCAGAGGAGCAGCTTTAGGCCCTACTTCTCGTCCTATCACTAGTTACCTGGGAGAAGAGCCCAACCCCCACCTGACTACAACCTCCTGTTAGGCAATTACAGAGAGTGGTAATGTCCTCCCTGAGTCTTATCTTCTCCAGGCTAAACAAGTTCAGCTCCCTCATCCTCTCTCCATAAGACTTTCATTCTAGTCCCTTCATCAGTCTCATTGCTCTCCCACGGACCCACTCCAGCACCTCAGTGTCTTTCTTGAAGTGAGGGGCCTAGAGTACACAGGGAGAATTACACCCCTAGTCCTTCTGGCCACATTGTTTCTGATACAAGCCAAGATGCCATTTCCTTCTGTGCCAACTGGACACACTGCTGGCTCCTGTTCAGCCTATTGGTAGTTTTTCCAATCAGAGGGAGAGAACCCAAACCAGTTGTTCACTCCTCTGTGCCTAATGATAGTACAGGTGTAGAATATGGTTATGTCACTTCACCTGTTATCTTTGAGGTGACTATCAGAAGCTTTCAGTGCAGAGAAGAGCCTCACTTAGAGACCATCCTGATGTCAAATGCTATTTTAGCATTTACATTGACATACTTGTCCAGCTTCTCCCACAAAGTCCTTTCCGCTGTTTAAACGTGTATGGCAAACACTACTGGGCGCAGCAAAGTGTCGAAGAAGGGTTCTATGCCAGGTCACACATCTGTCATGGGATTTGCTTCTGTTAGGCCTTATCCTAGTAAAATGCTGAAGGAAGCAAAATGTGATCATAGTCCGGATCTGCATCTATAATCCACAGCAAAGCTGATTTTTACTTCAGGAGGGGCAGACTTTCAAATTTGTGTGGAAAAACAAAAGGTCCCACACTGCTCCAGTGTGCTATGGAAAGATTTCCTCTTATTCCCTCTCTGTTCTATAGATACATCAATAAAATACCACGAACTGAGATACTTATCAAATTAGCACAGACTATTCAGCACATATGGGACCATACCAGGTCAAAAGACTAAAGCGTAGTGTAGTGGCATATAAACATCTGGTAAGAACTTTGAATATTGTCTGGTGCTTGCCGTGCCCCACTTGAGAAGCCAGGCGAGATAGCATGTGTAAAGCTGTCTTCACGAGGCTGCGTATTTACTTAGTGCTGTTATCAAAGAAATACGGTAAATCTGTCTGGTTTGTATGTGTTATCATTAAAAGTGTGTCTCCAAAAGGACAACAAATGAAACAAAGGAAATTCTGACTGTTTGATTCAATTAAGAAAATTAATGGAGCTCTGTAGAACTGTAGAGTTCTCATGTTGTTTTGTAGGCTTTGTTAGTGTGTGGTGTGGCAATCAAAAATAAATGATTGGCTGGCATGGCCTAAAAACTGCACTAGAAATTACTGGATTAGTCATGATGGTAACTATCAACATGGGAACTGCAACAGTGACATGTTGTCTGTGCAATAAATAACCAAGGTCAAAGAGAAAGCACAAAGACCACTCAGAAACCAAGTCCTTTTGCTGTGGGAAACTGCCTCAAATTCAAGTGCTTATTCGTTTGAATGGATCTTGAAGAAACTGCTGAAAGTTGGAACAAATTTTAAGAATATGCAGGTCAGTGCAAGTCTTCCAGGAAGACAACGCTGGGATGTTTTGGATTCATCAGGTTGGAAAGTGACAGTGCAGAACTGCTGAAGATGTTGTGCTAATGACACAGCTGCTACATGGCACAACAGTAACCACCATGGTATTAAATGGGAGTTAAGTTGGATGTAACCCCAGTGCTTCTTATAACTTCGCAGACAGCCTAGAGGGATGTACATGCAAAAAATATAGATGCTGTGAGTGATTTAAATGAGGGAAATGTTTCTGTTTATCTTGGGTGTTATTACGGTAAAGTTCACATAAAAGTTGTAAGAAGCTGAAGGCTAAATCTCTGTCTTGTGCAGTGCGGGAGTGCTGCGTTCTTTGGTGGAGAAGGATTTCACCAGATATGCTGAAATACAGATTATCCAGGTGGGTTCCTCTGAAGCCTAAATTTGGTGTTGAATCTCACCACCTTCCCCCACTAAGGCTTTGGTCTGAATCACTCACTACGCTGTTGAATTTGCAGGCTGTAACAGACATGCAGTGTCAGTGGATACAGCTCAGAGTACCTGAGGTCTTAGAAAGGAAGAGGAATAAAAAAATAAATCCCTGCCTAAATGAAAATGGAGCTTCAGTTTCAGGTGTGTTAGTACTGGATCAAAACTTCTGGGTAATCCAAGAGAACTGTGGTAGATTTTCCCACATCATGTAGTGGCATGCACTGCAAAGTCTTTCCTGTCCTTTCATTCCAGTCTTCCACATCAGCAGGATGTCAGTGCTGATGTTGATACAGAAATTGGTACTTCTGCAGGCTGCTGCGTGTGAAATTATTTTCTCCTATTGGAAATGGCCAATTTCCAAATCTTGCTTTATAAGTACGTGCACAGAGCTTATGAGAACGACAGAGTAAACTAGTCATTTATGGCACTAACTGATAAGATATTCATTTCAAGCTATCAGTCAAGTTGCAAGTGTTGGTTGCGTGCCAGTGGAAGCAGGATGTAGCAATACAGACAAGGACCTGGAGACAAGGACCTGTTCTAAGACATAGTCTGATATGGTGGGGCAAGATCTAATATGATCCTACATGGGCTAAACTGTAGTGTACATGGCAAAAGGATTGACTCACATACTGAAACAACTCTTTGTAGCTCCCTTTAGTTGAAAACAATTTAAAGCATCCAATCTGTTTTCTCAGGTGACTGTTGGCATGAATCGTGGGTATTCTATAATCCAAGCAACATCCAGGCTTTGGGAAGAAACTGAACCAGGTCTTTGAAGGATATATTCATATACAACTAAGTGGAACGTATTATTATATTAATTGTAATGCCTCTGTACCTTTTTAGTGTGCTTGTTATAAAGTCTAAAGCCAGAAGGGACCATTAGCTTCTTTCACAGCCATTGAGTTTATTTACTTTGTGTTAGGGCATTAAGCACTTACAGGGCAGGAATTATAAACAGCTTTCTACTTTACACTGTCAAGATGGGCCAGAGCAGCATACACATGAACAGTATACTGAGTTTTTCAACATTATTTTGCTGTATCAAGGACAGTAGATATGAGGGGAGCCATTCCATCACCTGCACATCCATTTTCGTCTGCACACAATGCCAAGAACAAGAAAACTAATTTCCAATAAAGCAGTTGATTTTTCTTTTTATTTTTTTCCCTGGAAACAGGGGAAGTTTTTCCCTGGAAATATATATCCATGCTAGATTTATGAGATTTTTGAGACTTCATTCCATTACCTTGCTTAGATTTAAAATTGCTGAGTAGGATTTACAAGGGGAACTCCAATACGGAGTTCAGCTTTCGCTGAATCCGGCAGAGTTCAGTAGATGAAATGCATCAATGTCAACAGCTGCCTGAATATGAGCCACCAGTGTGCCCAGGTGGCCAAGAAGGTAAATGGCATCCTGGCTTGTATTAGAAACAGTGTAGCCAACAGGAATAAGGAAAGGATTGTCCCTCTGTCCCTGGCACTGGTGAGGCCACACCTCAGGTTGTGTGTTCAGATGGGACCCTTCACTACATGAAGGGCTTTGGAGTGCAGGAATATATACAAAGAAGGACGGTGAAGACAGCAAAGGGCCTAGAGCACAAGTCCTATGAGGAGTGGCTGAGAGAACTGGGGTTGCTTAGCCTGGAGAGGAGAAGTCTGAGGAGAGACCCTATCCCTCTACAGCTACCTGAAATAAGGTTAAAATGAGGTGGGAGCCAGTCTCTTCTCCTAAGTAACAAGCTACAGTACAAGAGGCCTCAAGATGCAACAGGAGGTTTAACAACTATCAGGAAGGGGCTGTAAAGCCCTGCAACAAGCTGCCCAGGAAAGTGGTGGGGTCACCATCCATGACGTACCTAAAAGACATACAAATCTGGTGCTTAGGGACATACTTTAGTGGTGACTTAGCAGTGCTGGGTTGACAGTTGGAGTCAATGGCCTTAAAGGTCTCTTTCTTCCAAAACGATTCTGTGATTCTACGTAAGACACCTGCTATTATCAAACAGGAGGAATTAGAGTTGTGTGCAGGCCTGTAGATATATGGTCTCACTGGCATCCTGGAGACACAGCAGGATGGCCTTTATGACTGGAGTGTTGCAGTGACAGGATATAGGCTTTTCAGAAAGGACAGGTGGGGTGAAGAGAAGTGTCATTGTCTATGTCAGTGACGAGCTTGAGAGCATAGAGTTCTACCTGGAGATAGAATGAGGAACCACCAAAAGAGTATGGCTCTTGGTTGGAGAGTAGGGAGAGGTGACATTATAGTGCGGATCAGCTACAGGCCACTTGACCAGTCAGAATGAGCATATGAGGTCCCCTTTAGACTGATAAGAGCAGCCTCAACAGTCACAAGCCATGGTCCTTGTGGGGCACTGAAATCACCTTGATATCCCTTAAAGGGACGACACAACTGCACATAAGCTATCCAAGTGGTTCCTGGAATGTGTTGATCTCTTTCTTCAAGTAATAGAGGAGGCAGTGAGAGGAAGTGCTATGCTGAACCTTGTTCTTGCCAACAAGGGTGTAGTAAGAAAAGTGAGCAGCTGCAGTGATCAGTGGAATGGTGGGAGTCTAAGGTCATTAGGGAGGTGAAGATGATGCACAGAAGGCTCACAGATCTGACCTTGAGGAAAGTAGACCTTATCTTGCTCAGGAGTCTGCTTGGTAGATGTCACACCATACAGCCCTTCACTCAGATCCATCTTCCACAGGGCAGGAGGAGGAGGAGGTAGGGAAATGAAAACAAAAGAACAAAGTGAGTTAAGGAGAATTTACTTAAAAAATAAAAAGTAAGACAGAAGGAAGAACAATAGCAATAGGAGTGACAGGATGGATGACACTCAGGAATTGCTCAACCCCATGCAGTGCACCTCACTGCAGGAGCAACACCAAACCCACCTAGATGCTGCCACTGTTTTCTTACCCTCCACCTGGGTAGCCTGGCTCTGGAATTTAACCCTGTGCTGACCCAACCCAGCACAGTAGAATGCCACAGGATAAAGTCCTGGAGAGAAAAAGGGCCCAAGAAAACTGATAAGTATTCAAGGACTACCTCTTCCAAACCAAGGAGTAATGAGAGAGAGCCAAACCACCAAGAGGCCTGCATGGATGAACACGGAGCTTCTGGAAAATCTCAAGCACAGAAAGGAAACCTAGAGAAGGTAGAAGCAAAAAACACGTAGCGTGGAAGGAATACTGAGAAACTGTCTGATCAGCGAGGGATGAAGTTAGGAAAGCCAAAGCCCAGGTATGTCGAGGACAACAAGAAAAACTTCTACAGATACAACAATGGTAAAAGGAAGGCTGCAGAAAATGTGGGCTATCTCCAGAAGGAAATAAGAGACCTGATTAAGTGGGACATGCGAAATGCTTCACCAGCCAGTGCCCCAGCCACACTGCCTGAGTCACTGAATGAATCACAGAATGGCAGGAGTTTGAAAGGACTTGTGGAGATCACCTAGGCCAACCCCCCTGCAAAATGTAGAATTACCTAAGGTTACAGGCCACTCAGAAATGAATTGAAATGAATTTTGAATGTCTCTGAAGGAGACTCCACAACGACTTCCCTCTCAAATCCATGGTATCTGATGAGATGCACTCACAAGTCTTAAAAAAAATCTCAAATTAGGCACCTGAATATGATGGGTTACTTGGACATTAATCTGTTTGTGCTTCAATTCCCATCTTTCCTCTTAGACATTCATTTCATATAAAAGCAGTCTGTGAAGAACTTAAGTATTATAATGTGGAAAACAGAACTTGGTGCTTCTGTCTTCAAAGTTGTGTCTGAATCACGCGGAAGGCACAGACAGAACAACAGAGATGGGATGCATCGATAACTAACAGATGAGTCTGTAAGACCTCACCATACCCTGAGGCACACATACGAGTGAACCCAAGGAAGATTTTATGGGTGAAGGAAGTCCTGGTGTTCTTTATTTCAAAGTATTGAATCTGCAGCTTCAGTTCTACATGTGTGCACCACACATGCAAAATACTGCCATTCCCAACAGCTTTGCTTTTCTTATAGTCCTAGCCCTAACTGGATGGTCCTAAAGTGCTCTTTACTTTCCTAAGTTTCTCTTTTAATAGAAAACTGCTTATGCAGATTTTATATAATGTCATCTGTCTAAATCAGAGAAAAAAGTGTTTATTTTTCCACAAGCACACCCACCCTCTCTCCCTTCAGAATCGCAAGGGAAATCAAGAGGTTTGCATCATGTGACATCCTTCATCCTTACCTGCTTTCATTCTCAGTTCTGTAAGTTGTCATTTACTGATTCAGTTGATGATTATTTAGTTTCTCCTTTTTTCTACCTCCTAACTTCATGCCCTATCCTTCTTTCCGTGGATGCCCTACCTGGTATTAGAGTGAAAGGATTTCTCTGACAATACTAACATTCACAAAGATTGCCTCATACAATGCACAAGGCAGTACATTCTTTTCCTAACACAATATGAGTTATCTCATATTTTCTTGTAAGTGGTAGTTAAATTTGCAGCAGGTCTATCAAATACCACTGAGCTTTCTCTTTTACCACTGAAGGAAACCTCATAAAATTTTAATGGATTCGTTCAGTATATTCCTTACTTCAAAGGCACTCCTGCGACCTTACTGGAATTTCCCTTCTTGAAGATATATCCTTCAAAATTTCCATTACATATAATCAGTGCTGGAAAAGCAAAGGACCGACTAGATACAGTATATGTTTACAATAACTGTAGGGACATGGCTGAAAGATTACGCTTACGGATGTCAGCCTGAGGGTGTAAGATCCCCTCGCAACACCTACCCATATAACAAAGGAATTTTTCAGTATATTGCTTTCACAGCCCAATTCCATAGGATATTTCTTGTTCATCACACAGAACATGGATTCATTTGTATAGAAGACAACAAACCCCTCTAGCTTATGCATGCACCTTGACATGTTGTCCTGCTTTTTGTTCCTATTCTCTAGTTCATGGAGTCAAAACACAGTGTGTTTGGGTGAAACAAGATCAGAGGTCTGCTATATTCTCAGGGATTTGCAACTTCCAGATGTTTTTGCACAACAATTTGAAATTGAGATGTTTGGTGTATGGCTTTAACTTTGTTTTTCTACGGTATGCTCTTTGTCCCCACTTCCTTTATGGGGTATTTGAGATGGTTTTAGGTAAGGGTATATATTGTCTATCCATTTTTATTGTGGCTCTGGATGCAATCAGTGTTGCCAGTCACTGAGTGAACTTCTGTGTCTAGTAGCTTTTTACAAGCTTCTTTACACTGTCTGGGTAATGGTGTCTTTCTTGGTCAAAAAGGGTTTGATGCTGCTGGATTGAGCAAAATAGAAATTTTCAAATTAATTTCTGAATCTGATAATGCAAAGGAGTAATGTGAAAAGATAAGTCACTACTTTGAAAAGTTCCCAGTGTTGTGTCTCATAAAAAGAGTCTTCAGATGTTCTTTAATATGAACTGTATTCACTTTTATTACTCCTCCTGATATCTAACAATGAAACCTTTTATTTATGTGCTTCACCTTCAAAGTGCCTTGAAAACATTTGTTATCTGAACATCTGCAGGACTGGATGTCCTTCTACCATTCACAGTGTCTCTCACTACAACACGAGAAAATCTTAAGTGATTCCAGCATGCCTTTACACATACCAGACTTCTGGGTGGGTGACTTGTTTCAACTTCAGCTTCACCTCCTTGTTGCCCAAAGGTTTGCAGCACTTTTTAAACATTCTTGGTCATAGATGCAAACTTACTAGAGCAAAATAATACTTTTCTGTATGACACAAAAATTAAATGTGATTTTTTTGCAACAGGAGTTTTTTAATACATGCTACTTGGTAGGCTTAATCTCAGAATCGTATGGAAGCCTAGTGTAACACAAATGTCTATGGAGATTTTCCATTCCATTTGGGCTTATTTATTTTGTTCTTCCTTCACTGTGACGTATTTGCATTTGTACTGTTGGTTTATTTATTCTATCACAATCTAGTTACAATAACTTCATGCCTTTCCTGTTGTCTGAACTGGTCACCATTCACAGTGTTCTACATGAGCCAAGCTTTGCCTGAATAGGTGTTGAAGCAGAGTCTCGAGCAAGGTAACTGAGCACAACTGGTTGACACAGTTGCAAAATGTTGTCTTTCCAGGTGCAGGCTATGGTGTCTAAGGCTATGGTAGAAGTCTTTAGCTTCTAAAAGACTACTCCCTTCCACCATTTGTGATTGCCCTGTGACAGAGATCATCTATCAGCTTGGGGACAGCATAGTAACAGAGTGCTCCCTGATTCCCTGCCAGCAGAACTGGCTATATCAATCAGCAGTCACTTTGGTGATTTACAGTGGCTCGCAGAAGGGCAGTTCACAGGAAGTACACTGCCTCTTCCACAGCATCTCACACAGCATCTTGTACAGCAGTGGGGCCAAGGATCTATCAGTGAGATCACAATGCTGGGGAAAAAAAAAAAAAGGATTCATTGAACCAAGTCAAGAGTTTTGCTGTGGAACTTAACATTCTTTGGGATCTCACATTAATCTTACATTAAGTAATCTAGTCTACTAAGTGAAACAAGCAGAAGTCCCAAACCTGGAATTTGTGAAGAATTTTGAGTTGAATTTTCATTTCCTGCTCCTGAGCAGTCATTTAGGGAATATTTGCCCTTCTTGAATCTATTTATTTTTTTTTAACTTGGCATCTTTGGTAGTCAAGACTGGTATATGGCAGATGAATATGTTTTACAGGGAAGTTTAAAGGAAGGAGCATGTTATCAATCATGTCTTGTAAATATGATTGCAGCATTTACACTGCATCACATCCAAAGCCAAATGTTATGTGACATCTCCACCACTGTAAACTTTAAGGAAACTTCTTTAAAGTACAGTGATCCATCTGCCTGCTGTCAGCATTGAGAGCAGCAGCTCTCTGATCTGAAGGAGATGGTAGCAGAGGGTGCAAATGCCAAGCTGTCAGTGATTTGGCTACTTAGGGTAGAACCAGAGATTTGCTGTCACCTGTCCAGTTGCAGTTGGGGAGCTTGGCCTCTCTCCAGCTGTGCCTGTGATAATATCTTTATGGGTGTCTTGCTGAAGCATCTGGAGAGTTGTCTGTGTTTAACCACTACCTCCCACTATCCTAGTGGAAACATCTTACATTAATCCCTTTGGATGTTTTGTCTATAGAACTTAGGATTAAAAATAACTTAGTGGATTACTAGACTTTTACTGTTCATATGAACAGAATTTTAATATTGCTAATCTAGTAGCATTTCACAGTGGTTGCTATTTCTACAAGGATAAAGCAAAAGTAGGTGTTCCCAATTATGGTTGGGGACATGGTTCTGAGCAGAAAAATGGGGTCCAAATTTTTCACTTGTTATTGAGACTAATTTGAGTGCAACCAATTTCTGGTTCACATTTGTACCTGCTGTCACCATCATCCAACATGTACATCTGGCCAGTAACTTTTATGCAAGAAAGAGCATGACTTTGAGGAACACAGGGAAGGAGCATGATTTACTTGTCATTCGTTAGCTACTCATTGCCTCCTTTGTCAAGGATTATGGGTAATGTAGTCTATAATATCTGTCTTTGGGGTAAACAGTATCAGATGGCTGATAAAAGTCCTGTGAGAGATTATGCTACAATGACCCTTAGGCAGAGGAACCAAACGGAATACAATTGCTCGCCGTATAGTAGGCTGTGTGCTTGTGCTCTCTGCAGAGCGTGTGAGACTCTATGCAGCAGGACTTGTGTGCATGGGAAGGTGGAATGGGGACATGCACTGGAAAAGAAGCCTAGCCTCTGGGTGCTAGGATTTAGGATGCAGGAACAATAGGAACAAAAATGGTTGGGAACTGGGATTTATTTTCTAAAGGAAATTCCAGTGGTTTGAAACAAAGCTGTCAAGGCTTTAACCCGAGACAAAATTAACCAATTAATTTAGTTAATGTGCTAATGGGACAAAAAAAATCCAAAATCAGAAGTGTTCAGAAACTACTTATAAATTTCAGGCAAAAACAAAATTTAACTCTACTTGGGGAAAAAAACCCAAGAAACATTTAATTAACCCTACACAAAGAATTCACCCCACGTGAAAACCCCACACAAAGACATACAGAGATTAATCATGTGTTCTTTCATAACTGAGCCAAACGTTAATCTTTAGACCCTTGAAAAGAAGAGACTTCCAGCTAGTCCTACTTCTTGTGGAAATGTGGTGTCCATTAAGTTCATGCACACATCTCTCTCAGCAGGCATTTTAAATACAGTTCTCCATTCCATGTTCTTCCACAACAGTCTTCCATTTCTCCAGAATGCCTATTCCTACAGTCATGACCAAGGGCAGAACTCTTTCCATTTCAGTAGACAATGGAATTCAGATGAAAACTTCCTTCCGCTGATCCTTGAGGTACCAGTCTATCTCTCTATTCACTACATTTCTAGAGAAAGATGGCTGCTGTGCCTAGCTTAGTGCCATGTGTCCTCTCCAAACAACAGACAAAAGTGAAGTCACAGAAGAAAGCAATTGGAAATTCAGAACTGGAAGGTCCAAACTCCCTCTGTTTGTCCACAGAGCTGCAAAATCTCACTTGGAATTGCAAGACAAAAATCAAAAATTGCTAAAACAACTTTCCAGTGCCTCAGGCAGGAAATCTAGTTTCAAATTATGA
Organism: Phoeniculus purpureus; assembly: GCA_028565055.1. Taxonomy (NCBI): domain Eukaryota; kingdom Metazoa; phylum Chordata; class Aves; order Bucerotiformes; family Phoeniculidae; genus Phoeniculus; species Phoeniculus purpureus. The sequence continues at coordinate 25,699,536 of JAOXOE010000874.1, forward strand.
CAAAAGCTTATTCCAAAAGGGAACAAATGCAAACATCCTCCCACCAAACAAAAGGCAAGATAGCCTGGATGTGCAAATGGAACTCACGTTTGCACTGGCAAGCTGCATACTTAATGCCAATTTTTAAAGGCTCATATGCTATAGACATCTGTGGTTTCCCACTGAAAGTCACAGTGAAATCTGTACACACAAAAAAATTGTCCAACATGTCTGTCTTTGTAGATGTAAACTGTTTACAGTCATATGTACCCACCAATGTGGATAGAGCCCTTTATACACAGATTTCAGCCTAGGACAGTAGTAGCTACAAGCACACCCACTCTGCATACTGACAGCAGGCCTTCCAGGAAGACAAATAAGTAGTGTTTGGGATCTTTGACTTTGTCGACAGCCTCTGAAATGAAGTCAGAGAGCAGAGGTGAGCAACTTCTATGACGCCAAAATGTAGCAAACTGCCAGAGTTCCTTACCCAGTGTCTTATTACTCCACATCTCTCCAACACCCTTTTCTGAGACATTACAGACCACCAAGATGCAGGCTGGTCTATATACCTCTGGCAACTTGATATCCCATCACTCAACTACTCTACCTACTGCCAGAGACCAACAAAGTGAGGCTGTCTTTTATCTAAAGCTAGGGTCGGTATAATGGCAAAAAAGACCCTTTCAAAAGGTTCAGTAACTTCAGCTGCCAATAGATAAACAAGGTATTTCATAGCTCAAGAATTAATTTGTCACCACTTCATGGTAGTCAGGAAAGAGTGGCTAAGGTAAAGTATAATTTCAGTTCAAGTTTTTTTTCTTTAACCTCTTTCACTTTTGTTTGATGCCGCTGGAGAAATCTAGTTGTTTAAACATAGATGTCTACGTCAGTTTAGGTGCTGTGGGTGTGGTGGTTTGTCCCTGGCTGGGGGATAGATGCCCACCAAAGCCGCTCTATCACTCCACCTTCTTGAATGGGTGGGAGAGAGAAACAAGCAGCCAGTGGGTCAAGACAAGACCAATTTAATGAAGTGAAAGCCAACGTGACTTGCAGAAGCTCTCTACTACCCAGATGGTTAGCTGCCATTCTAGGAAGCAGGGCCTCAATACACATAGCAGTTGCTCTGGAGGACAAACATCAACAATGACTGCCCCCTACACACTCTTCCTTCTTTCCCCTTTCTTTTATATCTTGGCTGACATCACATAGTGTGAAATATCCCTTTGGTCATTTTGGATTAGTTGGCCTGGCCCATCCCTCAGCCTAGTGTTGGGGAGGATCGGCTCGATCTCAGCTAAACCAAAGACAGTGGACTATCATCCCTTATCACCAGATGTGGTTGCAGAAGGCTACGGAGCTCCCAAAGACTTTTACAGGGGTTTCAGTTGTCTAAGAGTGTCATAAATCACAGTAGGCTCCTGCATAAAAGCAACTGCAGATGGCTTTATTACTGCAGTTGGACTATGTCTCCCAAAAGGTACCTTAGCTGAAACACCACTGCTGTGGTATAGAGGAATAGCTCTGGCTTTTTACCAGTCCCAAGCATTTTTAAGGAGAATGAATTCATGTATAACTGCAGAGGAATTAAAAGACCGACAAAGGAAAGCTGGATAATTTTCTGTGCTTTTAGCTCTTCTTTGGAGCAGTGACTGCTTCAAAGTGCTGCACATAGTTTGTTCAGCCTTGAACTCCAAGTATTTGTTGCTTTAATCTAAACTTCAGCTTGTTGAATCCAACATCAAGGCCCATGTAGAAAAGGGACCCATGAAAGAGGCAGTCCTCTGCAAATCCACTGAAGACCACCAGAACCCCTTTGCTAGGTCTCACGCCACAGTATGCCAATACCATTGAGTGATATCAACTCTGTTTCTTCCAGCCAGAATTTGCAATGAGTTAGATTTGGGTGGCTGCCAGGTTCTCACACGGCCAGGTCAGTGCAGATGCTGCTGACTCCATCTGTACTTGCTGTGAAGTCAGCTCTGCCATAGTTGTGGCTCCTCTCTGTGCTTGGCACAGCCTCTCCCTGTTGGGAAACAAAGCAAAATAAAGCCTTTAGCCACCTCTGGCTGAGCTTTTTAACTTTGTTACCAAGCCAAAAGCTGTCACTTGTATATTCAGTGTCCTTCTGTGATTATACTTAGAATAGTAAGCTATTAACAATCAAAACATAAACAAGTTCCAAACAAGCATTCAAAACTCAGTGAGTGAACTTATCAGTGAGCATGTACACGAAGACCTCCAAAGCTGTATTTTATCCTTCCTTGGGGAACAAAGATGCATTTAGAAGTAAAGCTCTGCTGCAACTAAAAGGAGACATTTACCTCTACTTCTCTTTCCTTTAGACCCATCACTTCAGACAATGTTTACACTTTTCTCATCATTCCTGTCTTGAACTACTGTCCTCTGCCATGCCTTCTGTTTGTCATACCCAATTTAAATTTAAATTCTGTAGGACAGGGGAATTATCTGTATTTGTAAATCGTCCAGTAAGTTTATGGTACTGCATAATTTATGATTGTAAGAGTAGGAGGTATTTTAGTTTGACATTCCAACTTTTATTTTCAAAGCCATAAATAAAGTATTTATGACCAAGATCTTCAACACTTTATTTTCAACACGTTGTACTTGACTGTTTATTTCATGGATGAATAAATACGGAGCAGAAATAATGTGGGCATGACATACTCATCACTTTCTTCTTCAGGCAATATTGAGAGGCCAGTGACCTCTTTACTGCCAGAAAAGGGATATTTTGCTCTGCTTATGAGGATCCAGCGTACTGTGCATCACGAGGGCAGAGTAAACAATGATGGCTCCAGCCAAAAGCAGCATTGGAAAGGACAAACAATGACTCCCTTTCAAGAACACTTGTGAAGTAAGCTAATACACAGAAAGGTTATCTTCATGATTCTATGATATAGCACAGAGTGAATGCGAATGTTCATTTCTTCAGAAAATATCTGAGTGGAGCTGTTGTTCTCTTGCCCATATGGTTATGCTTTTAAGCGTGACTTGATATTGAAGTATTTCCCATTCATAAAAAAACCCCAAATTTTAACAAAATCTATTTTTCAAAATAATAATCATATGTGTATCTCAGTTTCTGGTAATTTTTTCTTAATTAGCTAATCTCCGGTTCCCAGTTACTTTGACCTCTTATTTTGTTCCACATACATTTATACACAGAGCTCCAAAATCTTCCCAATGGGTTCTAGAACGTAGAAGAGTTAAGCTACCTTGGTTGTGCTCAAGAGGATCTTAACTTCCCTGCTATGACAGTCACTGCCCACGCATGCTGCCTCTTTGTTACAGTCTCGAAGAGTCCTCTGTTCACTGGCAGTGTTTTCTGTGGCACTGGCCTTCGCAATACCGTCCTGCATAGGCAGATGCTCTGTTAATGTGTTGCTTACATCACTGTGAGAAAGAAACATCTCTTATGAAACATGGGAATGTATTCATGCAAGGTATACCTGGCAATGCAGCTGCTAGGAGCTGGTTTCATTGTCTGTGTTGACACCGAAGCATAGCTGTAGCAGGTCATTTTCTTTTAAGGGTAATGTTCTGCATGGGACATTAAAGGGTACCCGTTCCAGTAGCCATGCAGATGGAAACAAAAATTGCACTGATCCTCCCAAAGAAGACTGGCAGACTTTAAATCTCACTGGCAAAGCAACAGCCTAGAATGCTTGCTGTTTATTGAATGTCCTTCAGGAAAGTCTTTTTTTGAGCACCACATTATTTTAATGAAATTCATGAAACTAAAAGCAGTTTGTCTTTCCATATGCAGTCTATTACTGGGTGGACAGAAAAGACACGTCTGCATCTATTTATGTGGTGAATTTTTATAAGGGAGTCGAAAACAGTGCCTTTTATGTTACTGGGAAATGCTTAAAAGCCATATAGAACTGATAAATAAAAATGTTTTCTGTATTGGCCAACTTCTGCTGTGCAAGCACTGAATTAGATAACAGATTTTTCTTTCCTCTGAGCATTCTGCGTAAATAGAATCATACAATCATAGAATTATTAGGGACTGGAAGGGGCCTCAAATAATCGTCTAGTCCAATCCCCCTGCCACAGCAGGATCACCTAGACCAAGTCTCATAGGAACATATCCAGGCAGGTTTTAAATGTCTCCAGAGAAGGAGACTCCACAACCCCCCTGGGCAGACTGTTCCAGTGCTCTGTCACCCTCACTGTGAAGAAGTTCCTTCTGATATTTATATGTAACCTCCTATGTGCCAGCTTTCACCCATTGCCCCTTGTCCTATCACCAGATGACACTGAGAAGAGCCTGGCTACATAAATAATCTGTTACAGTTTAATAAACCAAATTAAATGTATCCATAAACTTCCATAATCCACTGCTCCTAACCTTTGCATTCCACGTATGATGCTGGGAGATGCTGGCACTTGGAATCTCATTATAATATTTCTCTATTACAGACGTGCATTATAAACTGGTTCTTGTATTTCCTCATCTTGGTTGTTTCTTTAAAAAAACACCACTGGAGTAGGTAGGGGAAAGCTTATTATTAGCATCACTGAGGACTAAACACCTGAAGTTTAGAAAAGAAATTGTGGGGTTTGCCAATTCCAAATATCAAGTTGTCATGGATCAAGCCTCAAAAATGAAAGTACTTTAAACAAACAGTTTAAAAATATATACAAATGTAAGTAATTCTATTTTTCTTTCTTTGAGGCTTTTTTTAAGAAAAGTTTGATTAAGCAATTTAGCTGCTTCAGGCATTAAGAGGTTAAAAATATCCTGAGGATGTGGATAAAATAATGCATCATCAATACTCAGAAGACAAAATTATCCTGCTCCTCTCAGATGGAAGATGGAAGCCTAAGTAAAAGGGCTGAGTGAAGGCAAGTTCAAGGCTGTGGCAGAAGGCAACTACCCCCTTTGCCTGCCTTGCCTCCTCAGGTACCACTGAGAAATAGATACGAGCCTCTCTTGGAAGACAATCAGTCTCATAGGGATATAGATGATAGGCAGCCTATTCCAGAGGTCTTATCACAATCAGATAGGTCTTCCAGTATTATGACAACCTCTTCCATGAAGAAGAAGAGAAGGGTACTAGTTGTTGGAGACTCACTCCTGAAGGAAACTGAAGGCCCAGTGTGCAGAGTTGATCCTCATCATAGGGAAGTCTGCAGTCTACCTGGAGCCCAAAGCAGGGATATCACTGGGACAGTCCCTAAATGAACTATTACCCACCACTGATCTTCCAGACAAGTGGGGAGGAAACTACATTCCGTAGCCTGAGGAGAATGAAGAAAGGGTTCAAGGCCTTTCTTCATTCAAAGCCGTCTTAGGACGGTTGGTGAAAGAGTCTGGGGCACAAGTTATATTCTCTTCATTACTTCAATTGTTGGGTGAGGACATGGGCTGGAATAGAAGGATTCAGTCCATAAATGCCTGGCTATGAAACTAACGCTACAGGTAGGGCTTTGAGTTCTTTGATAATGGCTGCTTTTATAAGACACCAGACCTGATATTTAGACACAGGGAAGGTTTATCTCAGAAGGGGAAAAGGGTTCTGGGGCAAGAATTGGCAGAGCTCGTTCAGAGAGCATTAAACTATACATGAAGGGGGTGGGGTTG